>JAIOJX010000002.1:80555500-81155500 GCA_022376925.1 Tragulus kanchil
TACCAATTCCTTTACTGGTCAGGATACATCATAGTATGCCTAAGCAAATGCACACTCAAATCACAGTGGTTTAATGCCACAAACATTTGTTTCTCATTCATGTTACACTTGAAAATAGACAGGAAGGTTCTTCTCCATCTTTTAGGGGCCCCTTGTAGAACCATTAGCTTCCTAGTTGCTGCAAAGGAGAAGAGAGATCAGAAAGCCTGCAGAAAATTATTTTAAAGGCCAGGCCTGGAAGGAGGTGTATATCATTATTGCCTACATTCTTCTAGTCAGAGCTCAGTCATTTTGCCCTAGCGAGTTGCAAGGCAATCGAGCAAATGGAAGTCTTTCTGTGTGATTGGAAGAGGAAAATGTAGTAAACACACACCATTTTCTCTGCTGCCTGCGAATATAAACTGGTAGTTAAGTATAATGACTCTTACTTTACCATGTAACGGTCATGGGACATTAAGCAAGTTACTTAACCTCTGTGTGCTTCAGGGTTTTTTTTCCTTGGAAAATGGGGATTATGACAGGGTAACTACATCAGACAGTTATAGGTGTACATCCATAAGGTACTTAGAGCAAGACTGGCACACAGTAAGTGCTATGTAAGGTTATATAAACATTACACAACAAATTACTGAAATGTCCATACAGAGCATCCCAGGATAATTATCAAAGGAGTCATTTTATAATAAGTTGGTTTGACTAGAAAGACAGATGTTTAAAAATCCCAGCCCGAGTGACTCTGAGGCCAAAAGAACACATGCTTCCCATTCTGTGTCCATCTATTCAAGCTTATTTCAATTTTTCAGGATTTATTTTAGATTGTGTGCTGAGCCAATAGGATGAGACACTAGTAATAGTTCTTCAGATGGGCCTAATTTGATACTCACTTAAGGAATATGTTTCTTAAAGACTGTAGAGGAATTAACTGATTAAATGGCTGCCAAATTTACCAGTAATCAAATGTGTATGAGAATATTGTCTTCCACTCCTAAAATGATTTATTCATTTACCAAAAGTCAATAACCATTTCATATGTGCCAGTCATGGAGTTAAACAAAAGCGCTATAAATAATTGATTTTCCCTGTGGTGGTAGAAGCAGATCGTATGCCTAAGCAAATGCACACTCAAATCACAGTGGTTTAATGCCACAAACATTTGTTTCTCATTCATGTTACACTTGAAAATAGACAGGAAGGTTCTTCTCCATCTTTTAGGGGCCCCTTGTAGAACCATTAGCTTCCTAGTTGCTGCAGAGGAGAAGAGAGATCAGAAAGCCTGCAGAAAATTATTTTAAAGGCCAGGCCTGGAAGGAGGTGTATATCATTATTGCCTACATTCTTCTAGTCAGAGCTCAGTCATTTTGCCCTAGCGAGTTGCAAGGCAATCGAGCAAATGGAAGTCTTTCTGTGTGATTGGAAGAGGAAAATGTAGTAAACACACACCATTTTCTCTGCTGCCTGCGAATATAAACTGGTAGTTAAGTATAATGACTCTTACTTTACCATGTAACGGTCATGGGACATTAAGCAAGTTACTTAACCTCTGTGTGCTTCAGGGTTTTTCCTTGGAAAATGGGGATTATGACAGGGTAACTACATCAGACAGTTATAGGTGTACATCCATAAGGTACTTAGAGCAAGACTGGCACACAGTAAGTGCTATGTAAGGTTATATAAACATTACACAACAAATTACTGAAATGTCCATACAGAGCATCCCAGGATAATTATCAAAGGAGTCATTTTATAATAAGTTGGTTTGACTAGAAAGACAGATGTTTAAAAATCCCAGCCCGAGTGACTCTGAGGCCAAAAGAACACATGCTTCCCATTCTGTGTCCATCTATTCAAGCTTATTTCAATTTTTCAGGATTTATTTTAGATTGTGTGCTGAGCCAATAGGATGAGACACTAGTAATAGTTCTTCAGATGGGCCTAATTTGATACTCACTTAAGGAATATGTTTCTTAAAGACTGTAGAGGAATTAACTGATTAAATGGCTGCCAAATTTACCAGTAATCAAATGTGTATGAGAATATTGTCTTCCACTCCTAAAATGATTTATTCATTTACCAAAAGTCAATAACCATTTCATATGTGCCAGTCATGGAGTTAAACAAAAGCGCTATAAATAATTGATTTTCCCTGTGGTGGTAGAAGCAGATCGTATGCCTGTGGAGTAGAATTCATTATTATCTACATTTTAATAAATAAGAAATTGGAGTTTGAAAATGTGCCATAGATGCTGTACATTTCTTCACTTAGCATAAGAAGTGATGGAGTCGAGATTTGCATCCAAGACTGTCTCATGCTTGCACCACATCCTTTATCCTCTGCCAGCATAGCCATCAGGGTGCTGGCAGGAAACCACTGGTACACTCAAAACCGCAAAGTTAAGGTGAGTTTTCAAAAGGGACCACAGGGGCTTCCCTGGTGGCACAGGGGTTAAGAATCTGCCTACCAATGCAGGGGACACAGGTTCAATCCCTGGTCTGGAAATTAAGATCCCATCTGTAGCAGGGCAACCAAGCCTATGGGCCACAAGTACAAAGCTTGCGTGCTCTAGAGCCTAGGCTCTGCCATAAGAGAAGCCACTGCAACAAGAAGCCTGTGCACCACAGTGAAGAGACGCCCCTGCTCTCTCAAACCAGAGAAAAGCCCATGCACAGGAATGAAGACCTAGTGCAGCCAAAAATTTGAAAAAAAAACAAAAAAGCAAAAAGTTTTTTTAAATGTTCAGGGAAAAAAGGAACTACTAACAGAATTGTGGGCAAAGTTTAGGGAAACCTAAGGGATAATCTCATACACTGAAAGTGAAAGTGTTAGTCTCTTAGTAGTGTCGGATTCTTTGTGACCCCATGGATGACAGTCTGCCAGGCTCCTCTATCCATGGGATTCTCCAGGCAAGAATACTGGAGTGGGACCCCGTCTGCCAGGCTCCATTCTGTGTCCATCTATTCAGGATTTATTTTAGATTGTGTGCTGAGCCAATAGGATGAGACACTAGTAATAGTTCTTCAGATGGGCCTAATTTGATACTCACTTAAGGAATATGTTTCTTAAAGACTGTAGAGGAATTAACTGGTTAAATGGCTGCCAAATTTACCAGTAATCAAATGTGTATGAGAATATTGTCTTCCACTCCTAAAATGATTTATTCATTTACCAAAAGTCAATAACCATTTCATATGTGCCAGTCATGGAGTTAAACAAAAGCGCTATAAATAATTGATTTTCCCTGTGGTGGTAGAAGCAGATCGTATGCCTGTGGAGTAGAATTCATTATTATCTACATTTTAATAAATAAGAAATTGGAGTTTGAAAATGTGCCATAGATGCTGTACATTTCTTCACTTAGCATAAGAAGTGATGGAGTCGAGATTTGCATCCAAGACTGTCTCATGCTTGCACCACATCCTTTATCCTCTGCCAGCATAGCCATCAGGGTGCTGGCAGGAAACCACTGGTACACTCAAAACCGCAAAGTTAAGGTGAGTTTTCAAAAGGGACCACAGGGGCTTCCCTGGTGGCACAGGGGTTAAGAATCTGCCTACCAATGCAGGGGACACAGGTTCAATCCCTGGTCTGGAAATTAAGATCCCATCTGTAGCAGGGCAACCAAGCCTATGGGCCACAAGTACAAAGCTTGCGTGCTCTAGAGCCTAGGCTCTGCCATAAGAGAAGCCACTGCAACAAGAAGCCTGTGCACCACAGTGAAGAGACGCCCCTGCTCTCTCAAACCAGAGAAAAGCCCATGCACAGGAATGAAGACCTAGTGCAGCCAAAAATTTGAAAAAAAAACAAAAAAGCAAAAAGTTTTTTTAAATGTTCAGGGAAAAAAGGAACTACTAACAGAATTGTGGGCAAAGTTTAGGGAAACCTAAGGGATAATCTCATACACTGAAAGTGAAAGTGTTAGTCTCTTAGTAGTGTCGGATTCTTTGTGACCTCCTGGATGACAGTCTGCCAGGCTCCTCTATCCATGGGATTCTCCAGGCAAGAATACTGGAGTGGGTTACCATGCCCTCCTCTAGGGGATCTTCCTGACCCAGGGATCAAGCCTGAATCTCCTTTGTGGTAGACATATTCTTTACTGTCTGAGGCACCAGGGAAGCCCTATATAGTCCACTAGGCCCAGTAAAAATTGAGCACAGTTCCCATTGTAGGTTTAAAAGGAAATAAGGAAAAATGACTACCAGAAGTCAGAGAGAGGAGGCTACCTGTCAGAAAATAAGAACTTAGGTCCATCTACAGATGAATGGATAAAGAAGATGTGGTATGCATGTATATAGAAGGGGAAAATTACTCATCCATAAAAAAGAATGACATAATGCCATTTGCAGCAATATAAATGGACCTAGAGATGATCATACTAAGTGAAGTAAGAGGAAGGGAGGGCTTCCCTAGTGGTCCAGTGGGTAAGGACACCATCTTGCATTGCAAAGGGCACCGGTTCAATCCCTGGCCTGGGAAGATCCCACATGCCATGGAGCAGCTGGACCAATTTGTCCAACTACTGAGCTGGAGCTCTGGAGTGCATGCACCCAGAGCTGGTGCTCTATAGCAACAGAGGCCACTGTGATGCGAGGCCCACACAGACCAAAAGAACAAAAGATGGAAATAAATGAAAGACCAATAGAAGTGTCCCCCCTCAAAAAAAATTTAAAAAAAAAAGAGGAAGGGAAAACATGGGAGGAGAGATAGACACACACTTATATGCAACATGTACACAACACAGGCACACTAATATATGCAAGATTAATAGTCAACAAGGACATGCAGTATAGCACAGGGAACTGTACTCAATATTCTGTGGTTACCTCTATGCAAAAAGAATCTAAAAAAGAAAATGAAGACCTAGTGCAGCCAAAATTTAAAAAAACAAAAAAGCAAAAAGTTTTTTTAAATGTTCAGGGAAAAAAGGAACTACTAACAGAATTGTGGGCAAAGTTTAGGGAAACCTAAGGGATAATCTCATACACTGAAAGTGAAAGTGTTAGTCTCTTAGTAGTGTCGGATTCTTTGTGACCTCCTGGATGACAGTCTGCCAGGCTCCTCTATCCATGGGATTCTCCAGGCAAGAATACTGGAGTGGGTTACCATGCCCTCCTCTAGGGGATCTTCCTGACCCAGGGATCAAGCCTGAATCTCCTTTGTGGTAGACATATTCTTTACTGTCTGAGGCACCAGGGAAGCCCTATATAGTCCACTAGGCCCAGTAAAAATTGAGCACAGTTCCCATTGTAGGTTTAAAAGGAAATAAGGAAAAATGACTACCAGAAGTCAGAGAGAGGAGGCTACCTGTCAGAAAATAAGAACTTAGGTCCATCTACAGATGAATGGATAAAGAAGATGTGGTATGCATGTATATAGAAGGGAATATTACTCATCCATAAAAAGAGAATGACATAATGCCATTTGCAGCAATATAAATGGACCTAGAGATGATCATACTAAGTGAAGTAAGAGGAAGGGAGGGCTTCCCTAGTGGTCCAGTGGGTAAGGACACCATCTTGCATTGCAAAGGGCACCGGTTCAATCCCTGGCCTGGGAAGATCCCACATGCCATGGAGCAGCTGGACCAATTTGTCCAACTACTGAGCTGGAGCTCTGGAGTGCATGCACCCAGAGCTGGTGCTCTATAGCAACAGAGGTCACTGTGATGCGAGGCCCACACAGACCAAAAGAACAAAAGATGGAAATAAATGAAAGACCAATAGAAGTGTCCCCCCTCAAAAAAAATTTAAAAAAAAAAGAGGAAGGGAAAACATGGGAGGAGAGATAGACACACACTTATATGCAACATGTACACAACACAGGCACACTAATATATGCAAGATTAATAGTCAACAAGGACATGCAGTATAGCACAGGGAACTGTACTCAATATTCTGTGGTTACCTCTATGCAAAAAGAATCTAAAAAGGAATGAATGTATGTACATGAATAACTGAATCACTTTTCTGTACACCTGAAACAAACACAACATTGTAAATCAATTATATGCCCCAGAAATTAAAATTAAAAAAAATGAGAACTAAGGTCAAGGGATGTACCAAACCCAATATGACCCAACAGGGAAGGAACACGGGCCATAAACACTCAAAACCTCCCTCCCTTAGATTTCCTGCCAGTGTTTCTCATTGCCCAAAGTACATGGAAGCTGGAGAGAAGCTGTCAGCCTCCAGGAGAACATAAGAAGTTAGAAAAAGGAGAGAGTGAATTAGAAAGGAGCATCAGAGGACACCCAAAGTGGAAAATGAGGGAGAATGAATCTGAAATGGCAAACAAACAAGAGGTAGTCTTCAAACCATGAGATGGGGTGCACTCACCTAATTATATAGCAATTTTTCTGGGAAGTTACATTAGTCAAGATTTTACAGTGGTATTAACTTCATCTTAAGAGAAATAGCCCTCTTTTACAAGTAAATATTACTTGTGTTCACTAATACTTAGTTATTTTATTGTAGTAATAAGTGAATTGGCAAAACAGCTTTGGAGACAAACACACATTTTAACAGGTGATAACTAAAGCAGGCAGGCTAACCCAGACATCCACTCTCTGCAAGAATTCAGTGCAGCAAGTCACTGTGATTTATCAAGTGATGAAGTACATTGGTGAAACCAGCAAACTGATTGAAAAGGCAAAGAGAGCTGGACCAATTTGTCCAACTACTGAGCTGCATGCACCCAGAGCTGGTGCTCTATAGCAACAGAGGCCACTGTGATGCGAGGCCCACACAGACCAAAAGAACAAAAGATGGAAATAAATGAAAGACCAATAGAAGTGTCCCCCCTCAAAAAAAATTTAAAAAAAAAAGAGGAAGGGAAAACATGGGAGGAGAGATAGACACACACTTATATGCAACATGTACACAACACAGGCACACTAATATATGCAAGATTAATAGTCAACAAGGACATGCAGTATAGCACAGGGAACTGTACTCAATATTCTGTGGTTACCTCTATGCAAAAAGAATCTAAAAAGGAATGAATGTATGTACATGAATAACTGAATCACTTTTCTGTACACCTGAAACAAACACAACATTGTAAATCAATTATATGCCCCAAAATTTAAAATTAAAAAAAATGAGAACTAAGGTCAAGGGATGTACCAAACCCAATATGACCCAACAGGGAAGGAACACGGGCCATAAACACTCAAAACCTCCCTCCCTTAGATTTCCTGCCAGTGTTTCTCATTGCCCAAAGTACATGGAAGCTGGAGAGAAGCTGTCAGCCTCCAGGAGAACATAAGAAGTTAGAAAAAGGAGAGAGTGAATTAGAAAGGAGCATCAGAGGACACCCAAAGTGGAAAATGAGGGAGAATGAATCTGAAATGGCAAACAAACAAGAGGTAGTCTTCAAACCATGAGATGGGGTGCACTCACCTAATTATATAGCAATTTTTCTGGGAAGTTACATTAGTCAAGATTTTACAGTGGTATTAACTTCATCTTAAGAGAAATAGCCCTCTTTTACAAGTAAATATTACTTGTGTTCACTAATACTTAGTTATTTTATTGTAGTAATAAGTGAATTGGCAAAACAGCTTTGGAGACAAACACACATTTTAACAGGTGATAACTAAAGCAGGCAGGCTAACCCAGACATCCACTCTCTGCAAGAATTCAGTGCAGCAAGTCACTGTGATTTATCAAGTGATGAAGTACATTGGTGAAACCAGCAAATTGATTGAAAAGGCAAAGAGAGCTTCCAATGAAGGTCTATGCTGGGCTTCTGGTCATTTTGCTCCAAGATCTGAAAGGGAGAAAGTTTTGTATGGCTAGGATATTTCAACTCATTTTTTTCTAATCTTTTTCTTAATATCAACAATCTTCCGTTCCTTATCTAAGCTGTCAGTGATGGTTAACTTCTGTGCAATCTCTGCATTTGAGGATTTTATGGACCATCATCTTCTTCAACTGTGTGCTCGGTCCATTTTAACAGCCCAGTTTTGCAGGCAACGTGAATGATTAATGAATCCTGTGTGGTAAACTAGCAGCTTGCTTGGTATTTCTGAGCTGGTTGCTTTAACACTCATTACTGGTACCTACTGAAGCTTTTCTAATGGATTTAAAATAGATTGCACTGCTGTTAACATGATTCTACTCTTAAGTGATCTAGATTTTCATGGTCCTTGTTTGTGTGTTACAGCTGGTCATTGTTAGTCACGATTAACAGACATGCATTAAAAAAAAAAAAGTCAACCTACATTCAGGGTCACAATTTACCATGTACCATCCAGATAAGAAATACATTTAGTATAAAGTTAGAAATACATTTACTGTAAAGTTAGTTAAACAAAGGGCATTTAACACATGATACCACTTATATAATGTAGAATTGATGTGTCTAACATTACAAATAAAGCTAGGTCTATAAGAAAACTGTGCCTTGGAATACTCCTTATAGTGGATATTGGTTCTTTGATCAATATTTCTTCCTCCAGGCATTTGTAACAGGGGCTGGCAAATATGTTACTCTGTCTCTCCTGTGGGTGGGAACATGTTCTAAGATGGCCAAGCAAATAAAATTCCTAATCACCGTGATTGGTTCAAGAATGTGGCTCAAGCCCCAGGCCAATCACTTTCAGTCAAGATTAAACACATGGATCACAGAAGATATGATGTATCTCTTTTCCTCTGGATTACAAGCAATGAAAGTGATGGAAACTGGAGTTGTCACAAGCATCTTCCCTTTTTTTAAAAAAATTTTGGCCTCATTAATTGGTTTTTTATTTATTTATTGTCATTCATCTTTATTCTTTGGCCTGCGTGGGCTTCCTATTGTAGTGGCCTCTCTTGCTGCAGAGAGCCAACTCTGGGCACATGCACTTCAGAACTTTGGCTCGTAATTGGGCACACCGGTCCAGCCGCTCCATGGCATGTGGGATCTTCCCAGGCCAGGGATTAAACTGGTGCCCCTTGCATTGCAAGGTGGACTCTTTACCCCTTGGACCACCAGGAAAGCCCAAATCTTCCCTTTTCTAAGGGAGGTAGTCACCTACACTAGGAGAGAGTGGGAATAACTCATAATCACTTAATTTAGCCTGTAAACATGCATTATTGCCAATTCTTCCTCTGGTATAAAGTATAAATTCTAGGCTCTCCCTGCATTCCAATATGACTCACATACGCTAATTTAGATTTCAATCTTTTAGGCTTTAAACACCAATTGGCTTAGGAAGGTCAGAGAAACCTGATAATTATCTCATAAAGACTGCTCTCTGTAAGGGAGCAAAATTGCGCTTTAACAGACAAAAGAGAAATGAACGTGAATAGCCAGGAAGAAACAAAGAAAGAAAAAAATAAAATTATAAGCCATAAGCAACAAGGCATCAAGTCTGGTTTGAAAAGCAAATTGTGATCAACCTTGGTGATTTCTTAAAGAATTAAGACAGATGAACCAGACTCATTGGCTCTCTAAGCTGTGCCATTTGCCAGCTATTTTAGATTCTCAAGTAGAATTTCTCCCCACTCTATACCACTCAGTCTTTTAAGTCTTTTTCATTTTTGTACATCTCACTGTGCCCTACGTACAGTGGAAGCTTTGTGTTTGATGTTAAACCAGTAGTAATGTGTGTGGCATGTAAACACAACACATGCAAACACACAGAGAATAAGAAAATATATAGTGTAAAGAAGGAAGAGGGCTGTTGGTTAATGATCTCATAACAGAAAGTTATAACTATATATACTTAATTAAGAAGCAAAGTAAGTGAGAGTAAGAAAGTAATCAAGACAAAGACTGACACAACTTTAGACTGATGGTATGCCTTAGCTTCAAACCGATAAACGAATTTCAAGGTAAAGATTGAAATTAAATCACCATTTTTAAAAAATTTTGGCCTCATTAATTGGTTTT
This sequence comes from Tragulus kanchil, assembly GCA_022376925.1. Classification (NCBI taxonomy): domain Eukaryota; kingdom Metazoa; phylum Chordata; class Mammalia; order Artiodactyla; family Tragulidae; genus Tragulus; species Tragulus kanchil. The sequence continues at coordinate 80,565,372 of JAIOJX010000002.1, forward strand.
TTATTTATTTATTGTCATTCATCTTTATTCTTTGGCCTGCGTGGGCTTCCTATTGTAGTGGCCTCTCTTGCTGCAGAGAGCCAACTCTGGGCACATGCACTTCAGAACTTTGGCTCGTAATTGGGCACACCGGTCCAGCCGCTCCATGGCATGTGGGATCTTCCCAGGCCAGGGATTAAACTGGTGCCCCTTGCATTGCAAGGTGGACTCTTTACCCCTTGGACCACCAGGAAAGCACAAATCTTCCCTTTTCTAAGGGAGGTAGTCACCTACACTAGGAGAGAGTGGGAATAACTCATAATCACTTAATTTAGCCTGTAAACATGCATTATTGCCAATTCTTCCTCTGGTATAAAGTATAAATTCTAGGCTCTCCCTGCATTCCAATATGACTCACATACGCTAATTTAGATTTCAATCTTTTAGGCTTTAAACACCAATTGGCTTAGGAAGGTCAGAGAAACCTGATAATTATCTCATAAAGACTGCTCTCTGTAAGGGAGCAAAATTGCGCTTTAACAGACAAAAGAGAAATGAACGTGAACAGCCAGGAAGAAACAAAGAAAGAAAAAAATAAAATTATAAGCCATAAGCAACAAGGCATCAAGTCTGGTTTGAAAAGCAAATTGTGATCAACCTTGGTGATTTCTTAAAGAATTAAGACAGATGAACCAGACTCATTGGCTCTCTAAGCTGTGCCATTTGCCAGCTATTTTAGATTCTCAAGTAGAATTTCTCCCCACTCTATACCACTCAGTCTTTTAAGTCTTTTTCATTTTTGTACATCTCACTGTGCCCTACGTACAGTGGAAGCTTTGTGTTTGATGTTAAACCAGTAGTAATGTGTGTGGCATGTAAACACAACACATGCAAACACACAGAGAATAAGAAAATATATAGTGTAAAGAAGGAAGAGGGCTGTTGGTTAATGATCTCATAACAGAAAGTTATAACTATATATACTTAATTAAGAAGCAAAGTAAGTGAGAGTAAGAAAGTAATCAAGACAAAGACTGACACAACTTTAGACTGATGGTATGCCTTAGCTTCAAGGTCTGAAATTTCACCGATAAACGAATTTCAAGGTAAAGATTGAAAATTATTTCAAGAAATATTCGGCCCACACTATATTCTATGGCACTTCCAAATCACACGAACCGAATGTTTTCCATCCAGAAAAATGTAGTGTCTTCGAGCCAATGACTAAAATAATTTGTGGTATTTAGAGAATGATCTTTAGATAATAATCATGTCCCATTCAAAGCCAGGGACCCATCCTATCATTTTTGATTCTTTTCAAAATTTAGCCTAGCCTTGCACATAGCAGATGCTCGAATAAGGCTTATTGAAAGAACGACTGTTACCCTTGCAAAAACTTAAAAATAAATGACTGACTGCCTGGCTATATAGAGGTATACCTATGCATGAGTATGTAGATGAATATACTGGGAAACAATCATTCACTGATTGTTTAATTATAAACAAAAATCCCTTATTCTTTGCCAAGATGTTTATTGTATTTAAGTTAATTGGGTTAGAAAGATAGTCTGTGCCTTGAAAGGGGATGCAGTTTCTTTGAAGAATATAATGTACATTATGATATTTAAGGCTTGCTTATGTTTGCATTATTCATAAGTACAGCTTTTTAAAAATTTATTTAGCAGAGCTCTTTTAAATGTCAAATAAAACTGAAATTTATAAAATTTTATAACATTATCACATATCATCTACTTTCATTTAAAAGAACTGATGTAGTTTGTAAACTCTAAAACACAAACTCCTGATTATTTTCTGTTTTAAAAGGGCAAATCTTTGTTGAAGACATAAAATGCGACCTGCCAAAGAGAATCAAGTCAATTTGAGGGGATCAATTTGAGATTAAAGAATATATATCAGAATTTCACATTCAGAATTATATTTCTCTTCTGTTTGTTAAATTCACTCATTCATTCATTCAATGGATTGATCATTCTAGAGTATTATTTACTGATAAGACATTTGTGCTTAAATTTCTTTCATTAATGTTGGTCACTCTGATTTTGTGAATAACTTGGATCAAACCCTGTGTTCATTTATTCTGAGCTATTAAATGTCTGGCTAGCAGAATAAGTTCACTTCTCACAAAGGTCTGTTTTTAAAATAATTTAAGCAAAATGAGCAAAAGTTCACCTATTTAGGATATATAGTCTGAGAAACTATTATTAAAGTGAATTAAATAACTCACTATATTCATTGCCTGGAAATTAATAAATCATTGGATGACAGTTGTACCTTCCCATAGTATTTGCCCAAATATAATTAGCCAACCTCTAATCTTTTGTTTAATAAGTGTACTCACTGCTAAAGGGATATGTTAGTATTGTCTGCCACTTGATGTCCTGTGCCACACCAAAGTATCTGACATGTAATAATCCAACACACAAATAACAGAATTGAAAGGTAAAGTAATACAGAAATTCTTCCAATCATTTACTGAAAGTTTAATGAGACATTTCTGATGCAAGGAAAATTAAGAGTACATCAAGGAACTTAAAACATTTCATATATTTAATATGTGTTTTGTTTGGTTTTGATATGGATATCTAAGTATGTATGTGTATATTTTAATCTTGATGTCATCTCTAGATTGTCATAGAACTGAAATGCTGAAAACATAATAATAATAGCAATAATAATATAGATAAACATTTATCAGATCCTTACTATGTGCCAGAAACTATGTGCTTGACATGTGTGAATTCATTTAATCCTCACAATTGCTCTACTAGATGAGTGTAATATTATCCCTCTTCACAGAGAAAGTCTAATTCTACAGGCACTATAAAATAAATAGAAAACAATGAGTCACCTTTACATTTGACCGGCTTCTCATATGACTACAGAAAAAGAGAGAGAAAAGAACAATGATTAGTTAATTAGTTCCTAATCAGACCTGTAAGGTACACATCGATAACAGACCTCTCAGCTAGAAACTAGGTTGTGTCACCTGATGCAGGAAGAAAAGACAATTTCATTGGGTGTGGTTCGAAGTATATACACTGCAGTAGATTTCATAGGTCACTGATCCTTTTTTACTCCAGACTTGCTTTTCCTATTGTACAGGAGAGACAGAAATGACTAAATAAACAGAAAATGGCAAATTGCACTAAGTTATTCCAAGACTTTACATATACTAAACAATTCCACAGAATCAAGCTAAATTTAACAATAACAGGGGGGAAATAAAAGGTCCTGTCATGGAGAAAGATAATGCAATGTGGACCTCTCCATTGCCGATTATGAAGTGAAAACTAAGTTTCTTTTGACGTAAAATTGAAATTGAGTCCTGAGACGCTTAATATGCAAGCCTAAGAAGTTTAATCAATGTTACAAGTCTGTCGGCAACAGTTTTGTATGCTTCCTTTGCAGCTTGAGGAGAGAGTGATGTTTAGGTAGTGAATGTAGTTTATGCCTGTGTCTCTATTCTTTCCCTGCACACAGGCTCATCTGTACTGTCTTTCTAGATTCCACACATATTTTTTCAAATAAGATACTTGTTTTTCTATTTCACTCTGTATGACAGCAGAGCAAGGGGAGGGTGAGAGGATTTGGGAGATTAGGACTGACATACAGACACTACCGTGTGTAAAGTAGAGAGCAAGCGGGAAGCTGCTGTACAGCACAGGAAGCTCAGCTCGGTGCTCTGTGATACCTAGAGGCTAGAATGGGCTGGTGGGAAGGAGGCTACAGAGGGAGGGGGTGTACATGTGTATATAGCTGATTCACTTTGTTGTACAGCAGAAATGAACACAGCATTGTAAAGCAATTATACTCCAATAATCATGTATTGTATACATATATATTTAAATGTGTATTTATATTAAACACGCTATAAATTCATATCATGAAAAATACAATTTATTGATCTCTTTACATAAGCCAGATATCCGGTAGAGCACTTTTCATTGAATTATCTCATGTACTGTTCCTAAAATGTTGAAATTGAGGTAACTACCCTTCATTTAGAGATACTCAGAAGACAGGTAACCATGTAGCAGTGAAGCTCAGAGAGGCTAATTCTATAGAAAAAAATATGAGGAATTGTTAGATTGGGGGTGAGGCAGTTAAACATGATTAAAGACTCAAAATTATAGGGTATAAAAAAAAAGGTAGGGAGTCAAGGCGAGGGATCCTAGAAATAACCAGCATTTAAAGAGTTTACCATGCCTTCCAAGACAAAGGCTTGATTTCTCCAAGAGATTCCTTAGTATTTGATCTTAATTATTAAATAATTTCTATACTAATAAATTATATTTGGATTCTAATAAATATTATTTGAATAAAATAATACATGAATATAATACAAATTTTGAACTAAAATATTATGTAAACATAAAATAATATAAATAATAAAAATGCATTATAGACATTTAAGATAATATCAATAAATAATACATAAGTAAAATATATATATAATAGGACATAAAAATGACAGTGCTTTAAAAAGCAGAGACATCACTTTGCTGACAAAAGTCCATTTATAGTCAAAGCTATGGCTTTTCCAGTAGTCGTGTATTTTGATGTGAGATTTGGACCATAAAGAAGGCTGAGTGCTGAAGAATTGATGCTTATGGTGCCGGAGGAAACTCTTGAGAGTCACTTTGGACAGCAAGGGGATCAAACTAGTTAATCCTAAAGGCAATCAACCCTGAATATTCATTGGAAGAACTGATGTTGAAGCTGAAACTACAATAATTTGGCCACCTGATGTGAAGAACTGACTCACTGGAAAAGACCCTGATGCTGGGACCGACTGAAGGCAGGAGGAGAAGGGGGTGACAGAGGATGAGATGGTTGGATGGCATCATTGATTCAATGGGCACGAGTTCGAGCAACTCTCAGAGACAGTGAAGGACAGGGAAGCCTGGTATGGAGCTTCACTCCATGGGGTTGAAAAAAGTTGGACACCACTGAGCAACAGAACAGTAAAAGTGACAATTAAGGTAAAACTATGATACAGTAAAATTCAAGCATTTTAAAAATGCAGTTCAATGAGTTTTTGTACCTGAGTAAATCTATGTGCCCAGCAACATACGGAACAGCTCCATCAACCCAGAAACCTTCCTTATATTTCTTCCCAACCAGTACCTTCAACTCATGGAAATCCCTGTTTTGATTTCTATGGCCAATGATTACTTTTGCCTGTTCTAGAACTTTCTATAAATGTAAGCCTACAGAATGTATTCTTTTGTTTTCTACTTCTTCTGATACCACAATATTTTGGAGACTCATCCATGTAGCTATGTGTTTAAATAGTTTACATTAGTTACCAGCATCACAATTTGCTTGTCCATTCATCTACTGGTAAATATTTGAGGTGTTTTCAGCTTGAGGCTATTACGAAAAAAAAAAAAAAACCCTTCTCTGATCGTGTTTTACAAATTTCATGAACATATATTTTCACTTCTTACGGTTTTCAGAACTCTAAGATAATAAATTTATGTTGCTTCCAGGCACTGAATTTAATTTATTACAAAAACATTAGCAATGAGCACATTTTCTTTTAGTATTTTCCACACTGACTTATTCCAACGACCCATGGCACATCAAAACCTCTCTAAACTCATTCCAAATTGCCACCAAAACTCTAATTAATTTAATCAGAATTCCCAAATACAAGTACCTTATGTCAGACATGTCTTTAAATGGAGAGTTCTTCAAAAGGCAAAAAAGAGATGTGTATGTGTGAGTGAATGCTGGGAGGCAGGCATGAAAAACATATAGGAAGCATATTTTTGTCTTAGTACAAACATGTATTATGACACAATTATTACCAATAGTTCAAGAATATCTGCCACTATGAAGTGTGTTTAATTTTGTAAAAGTTAGGAGACTGTTGACATGGTGAGAACATTGTTTGCTTATTCCAGGGCTCTCTGGACAGATTTGAGCAGCACCAGAAGCTCCCCCTTCTGCTAACGTTAAACTCCGCACCTGTATGAGCTTCATCCATGGGGTTGAAAAAAGTTGGACACCACTGAGCAACAGAACAGTAAAAGTGACAATTAAGGTAAAACTATGATACAGTAAAATTCAAGCATTTTAAAAATGCAGTTCAATGAGTTTTTGTACCTGAGTAAATCTATGTGCCCAGCAACATACGGAACAGCTACATCAACCCAGAAACCTTCCTTATATTTCTTCCCAACCAGTACCTTCAACTCATGGAAATCCCTGTTTTGATTTCTATGGCCAATGATTACTTTTGCCTGTTCTAGAACTTTCTATAAATGTAAGCCTACAGAATGTATTCTTTTGTTTTCTACTTCTTCTGATACCACAATATTTTGGAGACTCATCCATGTAGCTATGTGTTTAAATAGTTTACATTAGTTACCAGCATCACAATTTGCTTGTCCATTCATCTACTGGTAAATATTTGAGGTGTTTTCAGCTTGAGGCTATTACGAAAAAAAAAAAAAAAAAACCCTTCTCTGATCGTGTTTTACAAATTTCATGAACATATATTTTCACTTCTTACGGTTTTCAGAACTCTAAGATAATAAATTTATGTTGCTTCCAGGCACTGAATTTAATTTATTACAAAAACATTAGCAATGAGCACATTTTCTTTTAGTATTTTCCACACTGACTTATTCCAACGACCCATGGCACATCAAAACCTCTCTAAACTCATTCCAAATTGCCACCAAAACTCTAATTAATTTAATCAGAATTCCCAAATACAAGTACCTTATGTCAGACATGTCTTTAAATGGAGAGTTCTTCAAAAGGCAAAAAAGAGATGTGTATGTGTGAGTGAATGCTGGGAGGCAGGCATGAAAAACATATAGGAAGCATATTTTTGTCTTAGCACAAACATGTATTATGACACAATTATTACCAATAGTTCAAGAATATCTGCCACTATGAAGTGTGTTTAATTTTGTAAAAGTTAGGAGACTGTTGACATGGTGAGAACATTGTTTGCTTATTCCAGGGCTCTCTGGACAGATTTGAGCAGCACCAGAAGCTCCCCCTTCTGCTAACGTTAAACTCCGCACCTGCTACGTGGCATTCCACACATAATTCTCTTGTGTGATAGCTTTCATTTAGTCCTTTATAAATGCCGTGAAGAGATGGCCCACAAAAGTTTCTGCCTTGTTCCGTTTTCACTAAAACTTTACCTGTGTGCATAGGTGTAATCAGCATCGCCATTGAATCAACAGTATGCCAATCATACTAAGATGAAAGGCGGGGAGGGTGTGAGGAGGGGTTGATCTTTAATCTCAAATGCCAACACAAGCAGTAAGGTACGTGGCCTTGGTCCAAAACTTCTTTATACATATTGTGTATTTTTACTTCCTTGTGTCAAGAAACAGGTAATACTTTATCAAGAATGCAGACCAGCTGGTTTGATTAGTTTTATTTATTTTTAAAACATTCAATGAAAAGGAACAGGAAGCCAATGTTTTCTTTGATTTGAGGTTTCATTAAAGTCTGTATATCTAATGCTTCAGTTAAATACATTCAAGAACGATTCAAAAGGAAAAAAGGTTGGCTTAAAACTTGACTTTGTTATAGCAACATAGCAAATTCTGACTCTATGAATTTAGTTTTGTTATGAAATGATCACGTCCTGGTTCAGAAAACTTTCCATGTCAGTCTTGGAACTAAAAATTTCTCACACTTTGTCCCGCCAAGATCAGTTTTATTAATCATAAATTATGGTCATTTTCTGTTTTCATGGAAATCTAAGAATCAGGGGCCTGGAGGAAGAAAGGCAACTCTTTCATTGCAGTATCACTCTCCTCTTTTATTTTCTAGACAAATCACCATCCAGTTAAATCAACGTGGATAAAGTGCCTATTGTGGACATTAACCTGAAATGTCAAGGATATAAAGAGAATAGGACACAGTTCCAGCTTGAAGCATACCTTCCAAAGGACAAATAAAAATCTACTAGTTTATTTTTTAAGATCTATTTTTTTTAGTCTCAATATCAACAGATTTAATTTTAATGATTCTTTGGGGACTGGGGAATTACAAGTTGTAACTATATTTATATGTAAAGATAACTCTGGGGCTGCCCTGGTGGCTTAGTGGTAAAGAATCTGCCTGCCAGTGCAGGAGAAGCACAAGACTAGAGTTAGATTCCTGGGCCGGGAAGCTCCCCTGGAGAAGGAAATGGCAACCCACCCCACTTGCCTGTGAAGTCCCATGGATAGAGGAGCCTGGTAGGCTGCAAAGGCGTCAGTGCTGCAAAAGAGTCGGTCATGACTTACTGACTAAACAACAACAATAAGAAGACAACACTCCCCCATCCCACTCCAAGGCCATAATTAACCATATTTCTTAAAGGGTGAACAACTCTTCCATATTTGTCAAAGGAAGCCTGAGTTTTAAAATTGAAATCTATATGCTGAAAATCCTGTCAGTCTCAAACAACCTGGGAAAGGTGGTCACCCTACTTATGCATGACCAGGTTCAAGTTAGCCAAAATTTTTAAAATAGTCAATGGTTTTTCCATGTGTGCCCAACACTCTGCTAGGAATACTGTGTGGACTTAGTAGTGCTCAAACCAAAAGTCTGACCTTTTGACAAGGAATTAAATAAATGCTTCATTTGTCTCACTATTTGAAAAAGCAACAAGAAAATTCAATGCCTTATATCATTTAAATAATAAAGAAAAACAAACCTTCAAACCATCCAGTTCTCAGTTACAATCCCTCCAGCAATCATTTCACTCTTGTAGCATCCCATTCTAGCCTAATTGTACTAGAAACGTCAGTGAACAGAAGCAATTTATAATTGCTGAGGGAACCATAACTGTTTTATGTTGGGGCTTATATCATTTAAAAAAGTTTAAGACAAATCCCCTAATGTCAAGGATATCAGGGGCCTGGAGGAAGAAAGGCAACTCTTTCATTGCAGTATCACTCTCCTCTTTTATTTTCTAGACAAATCACCATCCAGTTAAATCAACGTGGATAAAGTGCCTATTGTGGACATTAACCTGAAATGTCAAGGATATAAAGAGAATAGGACACAGTTCCAGCTTGAAGCATACCTTCCAAAGGACAAATAAAAATCTACTAGTTTATTTTTTAAGATCTATTTTTTTTAGTCTCAATATCAACAGATTTAATTTTAATGATTCTTTGGGGACTGGGGAATTACAAGTTGTAACTATATTTATATGTAAAGATAACTCTGGGGCTGCCCTGGTGGCTTAGTGGTAAAGAATCTGCCTGCCAGTGCAGGAGAAGCACAAGACTAGAGTTAGATTCCCTGGGCCGGGAAGCTCCCCTGGAGAAGGAAATGGCAACCCACCCCACTTGCCTGTGAAGTCCCATGGATAGAGGAGCCTGGTAGGCTGCAAAGGCGTCAGTGCTGCAAAAGAGTCGGTCATGACTTACTGACTAAACAACAACAATAAGAAGACAACACTCCCCCATCCCACTCCAAGGCCATAATTAACCATATTTCTTAAAGGGTGAACAACTCTTCCATATTTGTCAAAGGAAGCCTGAGTTTTAAAATTGAAATCTATATGCTGAAAATCCTGTCAGTCTCAAACAACCTGGGAAAGGTGGTCACCCTACTTATGCATGACCAGGTTCAAGTTAGCCAAAATTTTTAAAATAGTCAATGGTTTTTCCATGTGTGCCCAACACTCTGCTAGGAATACTGTGTGGACTTAGTAGTGCTCAAACCAAAAGTCTGACCTTTTGACAAGGAATTAAATAAATGCTTCATTTGTCTCACTATTTGAAAAAGCAACAAGAAAATTCAATGCCTTATATCATTTAAATAATAAAGAAAAATAAACCTTCAAACCATCCAGTTCTCAGTTACAATCCCTCCAGCAATCATTTCACTCTTGTAGCATCCCATTCTAGCCTAATTGTACTAGAAACGTCAGTGAACAGAAGCAATTTATAATTGCTGAGGGAACCATAACTTTGAGTTATTTCATGTTGGGGCTTTATATCTATATTTTTAAGCAACAGAGTGAATGAATATCTGTTTTTAAACTGATTTAAATTGAATGCTTCAGGACATGAAGGAAAGGTATTATACCATTTGCTTTTTCAAAAATGCTACAGTAGGGCTTCCCTGGTGGTCCAGTGGGTAAAGAGTCCACCTTGTAGTGCAGGGGTCACTGGTTCAGTCTCTGGCCAGGGAAGATCCTACATGCCACAGAGTGGCTGTACCAGTGTGTTCAGTTAGGAGTCAGCACTCTGAAGCACATATGCCCAGAGCTGGTGCTCTGCAGTGAGAGAGGCCACTGCAATGGGAGGCCCACATAGGCCAAAGAATAAAGATGGATGAAAATAAATGAAAAACCAATAAAAGAGGCCAAAATTAAAAAAAAAATGCTACAGTAATTCAGAACCTAGAACAAAGACGTTAACTGAATCCAAGAATGGTATAACCAAATGAAAACTGGGAGGCCATCATTTGGTTGTCAAAACTGTACCATTTGATTCACTAATATTATTAACTGAATAAACTGAGGTTTCTACTTCAGTTTAGCCACACAAAGATTTCATGGTGTTTTTTTTTTCTCTACTTTTGTTTTTTTTAATCATGGTTTTTCAAAAGTTAATACATTTTGACATTATTTAATACATGGAATTTAGTCATGAGAAAATCATATTAACCAAAATAGAATCCTCAGATCTTTGAGGAGTTACTTATGATTTAGGTAGGTTCTCAGTTAAGAACTGCTAAGGAAAAGCTTCATGTGAAACAAGTTTATTCACTAAGATATCAAGGTTATTATTAAAAATAAAATGATCTTATTTATGCCCATACTGGGATAGAATATCTGTGGTTGAATGCCTCATAGACATGTCAAATTTAATATGGCTTAAAAAGAGCTGCTGACTTGAGGGGAATTCTCTGGTGGACCAGAGGTTTGAACTCTAAGCTTCCCTCTACAGGGGACATGGGTTTCATCCTGGCCAAGGAACTAAGAACATCTTTAAAGCATGCAAAACTATGATAAAATAAAGTGAACAGAAGCAATTTATAATTGCTGAGGAACCATAATTTGAGTTATTTCATGTTGGGGCTTTATATCTATATTTTTAAGCAACAGAGTGAATGAATATCTGTTTTTAAACTGATTTAAATTGAATGCTTCAGGACATGAAGGAAAGGTATTATACCATTTGCTTTTTCAAAAATGCTACAGTAGGGCTTCCCTGGTGGTCCAGTGGGTAAAGAGTCCACCTTGTAGTGCAGGGGTCACTGGTTCAGTCTCTGGCCAGGGAAGATCCTACATGCCACAGAGTGGCTGTACCAGTGTGTTCAGTTAGGAGTCAGCACTCTGAAGCACATATGCCCAGAGCTGGTGCTCTGCAGTGAGAGAGGCCACTGCAATGGGAGGCCCACATAGGCCAAAGAATAAAGATGGATGAAAATAAATGAAAAACCAATAAAAGAGGCCAAAATTAAAAAAAAAAATGCTACAGTAATTCAGAACCTAGAACAAAGACGTTAACTGAATCCAAGAATGGTATAACCAAATGAAAACTGGGAGGCCATCATTTGGTTGTCAAAACTGTACCATTTGATTCACTAATATTATTAACTGAATAAACTGAGGTTTCTACTTCAGTTTAGCCACACAAAGATTTCATGGTGTTTTTTTTTTCTCTACTTTTATTTTTTTTAATCATGGTTTTTCAAAAGTTAATACATTTTGACATTATTTAATACATGGAATTTAGTCATGAGAAAATCATATTAACCAAAATAGAATCCTCAGATCTTTGAGGAGTTACTTATGATTTAGGTAGGTTCTCAGTTAAGAACTGCTAAGGAAAAGCTTCATGTGAAACAAGTTTATTCACTAAGATATCAAGGTTATTATTAAAAATAAAAATGATCTTATTTATGCCCATACTGGGATAGAATATCTGTGGTTGATTGCCTCATAGACATGTCAAATTTAATATGTCTTAAAAAGAGCTGCTGACTTGAGGGGGAAATTTTCTGGTGGACCAGAGCTTTGCACTCTAAGCTTCCCTCTACAGGGTACATGGGTTTCATCCCTGGCCAAGGAACTAAGAGCCCACATGCCTGTGTATCTTGTCCACTTTCTATTTCTAGCACCTAGAGCAAAATCTATGATAAAATAAGTGTTAAGTTAGTGTCTGTTGCAGAGCAGGTGACTTTCAGTGACTTTTTGTTAATGAAGGTTACACACTTTAAGTCTTAGATGACTTCATCCTATTGAGAGATAATTTCTGGCGGTGTTACTTTCCTGTGTGGTCAGATGGGTACAAAGTGGTGACAATGGAATAGAGTCACATAAATCTACTCAGTTAACCAGGTTATTCTTGACTCTGTGGGAACTACAAGCTCTGAGGAGCTGTTAATCAAATGTGAGCCCTAAAGTTCCTTCACCTACCTAACAGGGATTATAAAATTGTGATTTCTCTCATTTTCTCATTCTTTCTGCATTTCTGAGATGGAATTCTATTACAAAGGGGACTTAACACTGCATATGCTTCACATATATCTTGTGAGTAATGGAAATGGTTAAATAATGTGGACTCTGAGACTCAGATAGGACTTTTGAGTAGATTTAACAAAAACTATTCTGAGCCTAACAGAGGGAGGGAAATGGATGCTTCCGGTTTCTCTCCCTGCCGCTGTGGGCCAGGATTCTTGTCTAGGCAGCTGAGAAATTCCTATCATCTCACAAGGTCAGTAACAAGAGAGATCATGCATCTTCTATTAGCACAAGTCCTAATTCTTAAAAAAATCCCCCATTGAAATACCATACATTTTCCTGTTTAAGTATTTAAAATCATGGTTTCAAAAGTTAATACATATTAACCAAATAGAATCCTCAGATCTTTGAGGAGTTACTTATGATTTAGGTAGGTTCTCAGTTAAGAACTGCTAAGGAAAAGCTTCATGTGAAACAAGTTTATTCACTAAGATATCAAGGTTATTATTAAAAATAAAAATGATCTTATTTATGCCCATACTGGGATAGAATATCTGTGGTTGATTGCCTCATAGACATGTCAAATTTAATATGTCTTAAAAAGAGCTGCTGACTTGAGGGGAATTCTCTGGTGGACCAGAGGTTTGAACTCTAAGCTTCCCTCTACAGGGGACATGGGTTTCATCCCTGGCCAAGGAACTAAGAGCCCACATGCCTGTGTATCTTGTCCACTTTCTATTTCTAGCACCTAGAGCAAAATCTATGATAAAATAAGTGTTAAGTTAGTGTCTGTTGCAGAGCAGGTGACTTTCAGTGACTTTTTGTTAATGAAGGTTACACACTTTAAGTCTTAGATGACTTCATCCTATTGAGAGATAATTTCTGGCGGTGTTACTTTCCTGTGTGGTCAGATGGGTACAAAGTGGTGACAATGGAATAGAGTCACATAAATCTACTCAGTTAACCAGGTTATTCTTGACTCTGTGGGAACTACAAGCTCTGAGGAGCTGTTAATCAAATGTGAGCCCTAAAGTTCCTTCACCTACCTAACAGGGATTATAAAATTGTGATTTCTCTCATTTTCTCATTCTTTCTGCATTTCTGAGATGGAATTCTATTACAAAGGGGACTTAACACTGCATATGCTTCACATATATCTTGTGAGTAATGGAAATGGTTAAATAATGTGGACTCTGAGACTCAGATAGGACTTTTGAGTAGATTTAACAAAAACTATTCTGAGCCTAACAGAGGGAGGGAAATGGATGCTTCCGGTTTCTCTCCCTGCCGCTGTGGGCCAGGATTCTTGTCTAGGCAGCTGAGAAATTCCTATCATCTCACAAGGTCAGTAACAAGAGAGATCATGCATCTTCTATTAGCACAAGTCCTAATTCTTAAAAAAATCCCCCATTGAAATACCATACATTTTCCTGTTTAAGTATTTAAAATGATGGGTTTAAGGCAATTTTAGCAATTATCCAGTATCCATGGGGGCATGCTCAGTCGCTTCAGTTGTGTCTGACTCTTTGCAGCTCTATGGACTGTAGACTGTCAGGCTCCTCTGTCCACGGAATTCTTTAGGCAAGAATACTGGAGTGGGTTGCCATGCCCTCCTCCAGAGGAATTTTCTCAACTCAGAGACTGAAACTGCATCTTTCACGTTTCTTTCATTGGCAGGCAAGACCTTTATCACTAGTACCACCTGGGAAGCCCTATCTTCAGACTAAAACTTCCCAAAACACTAAAATTGATTCACTAATCCACCCATACAACTTTCCACTCTCTCTTTCATACCTTTCTGGATGGTCCCAAAATAGAAATTTGGGACCATGTTATTGATAAAGAAACAAAGGAGAGGTTTATTTCCTATTTAAATCTTATTATCATATCCATGAAAAGTGAATGTGTTAGTTGCTTAGTCGTGTCTGACTCTTTGACCCCGTGGACTGTAGCTCACCAGGTTTCTCTGTCCAGGAATTCTCCAGGAAAGAATACTGGAGTGGGTTGCTGTTCTCTTCTCCAGGGGATCTTCCAAATCCAACGACCAAACCTAGGTCTGCTGCACTACAGGCAGATTTTTTTACCATCTGGCCACCAGGGAAGCCCATCCTATTCATAAATTAACCATTAAAAGAAAAGAGCAACAGCAATGAACATAAAGACAGCTCCACCAAAGATCCAGATGAGCCAATTGCCTTCAAACTGTGGGTCAGAATGAGCCAGTTAAAACCAGAGATCACTTAGGATAGAGAAAAGAAAGATAACAAACAAACAAACATACAAAAGACAAGCTTAAGATTCAGAGAAAAGTATATGAAAATGGTTGCTACTAACACATTGACTTGGGATTTGTGTCTGCATATAAGGGATATTTTCATAGGTTTGCTTAGAAAGAACTGGAAATGCTGTTTCTCCTGATTGATGGGTAGATAGAAAGAGATATGTAGGGAATCCTATATTTTGATTATGGAATCTTTAGCATGGGGTCCATTCATAGGTCTACACTGGTTGATATCACCAGTAGGAATTTTGTGCATAAGACGGACAATCTGCTAGGGGACAAGTTATGCTAAGAAAAAAAGAGAATTAAGCCACATGAGAAGCAGAGAGTGCTACTTGATGTATCTCTAGACAGAAAGAAAACTTTCTCAGCATTGAGTTTTCTGATGGTACACAAAATCCAAAGAAGTTTTGCTACCCTTATGGTTCCAGCCCCTTACTGCTATCAGTAAATCGGAACCCAGAGGGAAGCCCTTATTGTATTCAGAACCAGTGGGTACAAAATCTGAAGGAGAGAGGATGAAGGGAAGAGGCAGCATTACTGTTCTTAAAGAAACAGGAAATAGCATACTTGGTATTTATTTTCTTTTCCTGAATAGATGGGACCTGCAGCCAAATAGACTAAGAGAATATGCAAAATACCCTTAGGAACTTCCAGAAATAATGGAAGAGTTCAAGGTCCTGAAAGGGGAATAGGGCAGTAGAAAACATGTTGTTTTTTTTTTACAGTTAATGTGACCACATTAGCCACCTCACAGATTGGTATGGTCTAGGAAAATAATGAACAACAATAGTGTACAAGCATATAAAAATTTAAAATCCCCTGTCATGAAGAATATTATACTTCAGAAGGGGGAGGATAAGAAAAGTAAAAGGAATTTATCAGTGTTCCATAACACACAGAAGTATTGATACATATTGAAAGGTAAGTATCAATATTAAAAAAGAATACAGTTGAAGATGTGTGTGTGTATTGTGATAGGAAATAAATACAAGTTTGCCACTTTTTCCAGTGTTCTCTTCTTTCTTTAGTTTTATTCTTATTGATTTTGGCTTTATGTATGCCATGCTAAGAGCTTTATTGATGGCTCAGTGGGTAAAGAATCCTCTTGCAATGCAGGAGACATGGAGATGTGGGTTCAATCCATGGATCAGGAAGGTTCCCTGGAGAAGGAAATGGCAACTTGCTCCAGTATTCTTGCCTGGAGAATTCCATGGACAAAGCAGCCTGGCTAGCAGCAGTTCATGGCTGCAGAGTTGGACACAAATGAACAACTAACACTTTCACTCTTATGCGTGTATTATGTATGTATTCCTCCATCAAGACTAACTACTCTTGTAGTTACTATCCTAATTCTTTTCCTTTCCACAACAAAATTTCAGAGTTGTCTATGTTCATTCTCCTTGGTTTTTCACTTTTCTTTTTTTTTTTTTTTTTACGATTTTGCTAAAATTGTTCTCACCAAGTTGCTAATTCCTTAAACACTACTCAAAAGTTTACTTTTAAATGTAAACATTACTAAAGTATACTTTCAGTCCTCATTTCATCTTATCTCTTAGCCTCATTCAGTGGAGACATTTTTGCTTTTGTGCTTCTTGAAATCATCATTTCCTTTGTCTTCCCTAATACCTCTGCTTTTGATTTTTTCTTCTGTTTCTATTACCACATGGAACCTTTCTGTTTAGACATCTTATAGCACCCAAAACTCTACATTCCCAGAAAAGAACTCTTGATCCTCCTGTGTTTTTAATGATCATCCATGAGAATATGGATGCCTACCTGCTCTTTATCACATTGCACAGCCAGTTATCCATTTCTGCCATTTCTTCCTCTAAAAAGCCCCTTAAATCTATCTCCTCCCTTCCAAATCTGGTGACACCACCCTAATACACATCTCCATCATCTTTTGTCTGGAACAGTACAATAAATATGTCTTTTAATTGGTTTCCTGCATCTAATATTGCCTGATCCATTATTGTCACAGTTGTAGCATCTCTTGAACACCATAATTATGATTCATGAAGTTCCTTTGCTATGATCCTTTATTAACTTTCTGTTGTCTTTAGGATAAAGCCCAAACCCCTTAATATTCTTTAAGACTTATAAGAATTGGCCTAGATTCCAGTGCTTTTTATTTCTTATTGATTTTGGCTTTATGTATGCCATGCTAAGAGCTTTATTGATGGCTCAGTGGGTAAAGAATCCTCTTGCAATGCAGGAGACATGGAGATGTGGGTTCAATCCATGGATCAGGAAGGTCCCCTGGAGAAGGAAATGGCAACTTGCTCCAGTATTCTTGCCTGGAGAATTCCATGGACAAAGCAGCCTGGCTAGCAGCAGTTCATGGCTGCAGAGTTGGACACAAATGAACAACTAACACTTTCACTCTTATGCGTGTATTATGTATGTATTCCTCCATCAAGACTAACTACTCTTGTAGTTACTATCCTAATTCTTTTCCTTTCCACAACAAAATTTCAGAGTTGTCTATGTTCATTCTCCTTGGTTTTTCACTTTTCTTTTTTTTTTTTTTTTTACGATTTTGCTAAAATTGTTCTCACCAAGTTGCTAATTCCTTAAACACTACTCAAAAGTTTACTTTTAAATGTAAACATTACTAAAGTATACTTTCAGTCCTCATTTCATCTTATCTCTTAGCCTCATTCAGTGGAGACATTTTTGCTTTTGTGCTTCTTGAAATCATCATTTCCTTTGTCTTCCCTAATACCTCTGCTTTTGATTTTTTCTTCTGTTTCTATTACCACATGGAACCTTTCTGTTTAGACATCTTATAGCACCCAAAACTCTACATTCCCAGAAAAGAACTCTTGATCCTCCTGTGTTTTTAATGATCATCCATGAGAATATGGATGCCTACCTGCTCTTTATCACATTGCACAGCCAGTTATCCATTTCTGCCATTTCTTCCTCTAAAAAGCCCCTTAAATCTATCTCCTCCCTTCCAAATCTGGTGACACCACCCTAATACACATCTCCATCATCTTTTGTCTGGAACAGTACAATAAATATGTCTTTTAATTGGTTTCCTGCATCTAATATTGCCTGATCCATTATTGTCACAGTTGTAGCATCTCTTGAACACCATAATTATGATTCATGAAGTTCCTTTGCTATGATCCTTTATTAACTTTCTGTTGTCTTTAGGATAAAGCCCAAACCCCTTAATATTCTTTAAGACTTATAAGAATTGGCCTAGACTTCCTTCTTGTTTCTCTCAAACAGTTGTCTTCTTTTGAGCCTAATTAAACTTTTTTGAGACCCTGAACACACAAAGCTTTTGTCCTTGAGTCATCACAAGGGCAGTTGCTTCTTCCTGCCAGGCTCTTGCTCATTTCTGTTCCAACACATTCATTTAATCCCAGATTAATGATCTCCTCCTCAGGGAAGTTTTTCCTCACCATCACCACTTCCTCAGGTCAGATTCTATATACGCCTGCATCATATTCTAGTGGATCATCAGGGCTTAAAAATATTTGACTTTTTAATTTTCTGGGGTTCATGAGGACCTGAAAGCTACTAAAACTCAATGTGATTCAAGAGCAATGGAAGACTATTCACCTTAGCATTTGCCCATGGTCACTCTCATTAAAAGGAGATATAGTAGGTGAAAATGGAAAACTCCCTACCAGACAGCTATCAAAAAAGGCCCTGATAATTTGCTTCATGGCCAATTCTGTTAAAATTCTCAGTTTCTCCTACTATTGAGATGCGGTAGCTAGGCAACTTCAATAACATTTGGAATCCAACCCACAAATATCTCACGCCAAGACAGGATAAAGTGCCAGGCCTGGTTGGTTTCTCTTGAGACACATTCCCTAAGGCCATGAATATGGGCCAAATGTCTGAGAAAAATTTTTTTAGAAATACCTATACTTTAAGCATGCATGGGTAAGATGTTTTATTGACTTAATTTTGTGACACAGTGTTTGATACAATATATGGAAGGCTTGGATTTTCTTACTTTAAGATAAATCTACATGTAAATAGTTATCCTGTTAATATGGCATTTATTGAAAAGCTGACTGCACATTGCAACACTATAAGTTAAGCAAAACAAGCAGCTATTTCAGGAGGACTTTTCCAGGCATGAAATCTTGGCTGCAAGATTTGTCCTGTAAATAGCAAGTTTAAATGAAGGAATAAATCCAATGTCATGTGTGCATATAGTTGGACTGAAGAAAAAGACCTCAACTCACAACCTTGCTAAATAATGATTTTAAGATTCTTGTTTCTTTTTCAAACCCAGTCCAACCCTTAATATTCTTTAAGACTTATAAGAATTGGCCTAGACTTCCTTCTTGTTTCTCTCAAACAGTTGTCTTCTTTTGAGCCTAATTAAACTTTTTTGAGACCCTGAACACACAAAGCTTTTGTCCTTGAGTCATCACAAGGGCAGTTGCTTCTTCCTGCCAGGCTCTTGCTCATTTCTGTTCCAACACATTCATTTAATCCCAGATTAATGATCTCCTCCTCAGGGAAGTTTTTCCTCACCATCACCACTTCCTCAGGTCAGATTCTATATACGCCTGCATCATATTCTAGTGGATCATCAGGGCTTAAAAATATTTGACTTTTTAATTTTCTGGGGTTCATGAGGACCTGAAAGCTACTAAAACTCAATGTGATTCAAGAGCAATGGAAGACTATTCACCTTAGCATTTGCCCATGGTCACTCTCATTAAAAGGAGATATAGTAGGTGAAAATGGAAAACTCCCTACCAGACAGCTATCAAAAAAGGCCCTGATAATTTGCTTCATGGCCAATTCTGTTAAAATTCTCAGTTTCTCCTACTATTGAGATGCGGTAGCTAGGCAACTTCAATAACATTTGGAATCCAACCCACAAATATCTCACGCCAAGACAGGATAAAGTGCCAGGCCTGGTTGGTTTCTCTTGAGACACATTCCCTAAGGCCATGAATATGGGCCAAATGTCTGAGAAAAATTTTTTTAGAAATACCTATACTTTAAGCATGCATGGGTAAGATGTTTTATTGACTTAATTTTGTGACACAGTGTTTGATACAATATATGGAAGGCTTGGATTTTCTTACTTTAAGATAAATCTACATGTAAATAGTTATCCTGTTAATATGGCATTTATTGAAAAGCTGACTGCACATTGCAACACTATAAGTTAAGCAAAACAAGCAGCTATTTCAGGAGGACTTTTCCAGGCATGAAATCTTGGCTGCAAGATTTGTCCTGTAAATAGCAAGTTTAAATGAAGGAATAAATCCAATGTCATGTGTGCATATAGTTGGACTGAAGAAAAAGACCTCAACTCACAACCTTGCTAAATAATGATTTTAAGATGGAAACAACTATTACAACTGGATTATTCTGAAAAATCTTTATATTTTCACAAATTCAAATTACCTGAAGGTTGAACATATCTACTAAGAGATTCTCTGAATGTCACCATCATTAATGTGATTGAGTTTTAGTACAAATTTTAAAGATTAATAATGGCTATATAATGATTTGCCCCCTTCAAAAATCTCTAATGTAAAGTAACTGTCTCCTTTTATTGTTTTGACTTGTAAATGTGTATAGAAAACCATCATGAGAAAATGTTAAGTCTGATGATAAACATTCCCTGATATAAATAGCATTTTAACACATAATTAAAACTTCCCATTTTGAGAAAAGAAGTGATGTGGAGAAACTGTTGACTAGAGAAGAACTTTTTTCTGTTTGTTTATTAAATGCCACAGCTAATCAGCTATTTTCCTATTTCCCAATTTTTTCTTGCTTGAAACTATAAGTACATTTCAACTTTCCTTAATGTCTTCAATTAATCCGAAAAGTGCTTTAGTTCTACCAAGGGTATAATATGTTTTTCTTTCCCAAATCTATCTATCAATTAAAACAAAGCAATCTTATTATCCTACATGATTACTCTTCCCTCAAATGAACTTTTAGCCTAGGATTTGCTCAATAGAACAAACACATTGCACTGAAAATGACTATAAATCTCTCATATTCACAGAAATATTTATTCACAATAAATATATATATATTATAACCTCTAAAACTGTAATAAAACCTCTTTAAAATGTGAAAAGTATCCAAATATTTAGATACAAATTTTTACTTTGTCCTTTTCCAGGCTTATTTTATCTCTTCTCTGTCCTTTTACAATTTCACAAAATCTTGGCATATTAGCTTGTAAATTTCTTTCCAGATGATCCTGCCATGATTCTGATTCTGATTGGGATGGTTCTGACTTTATATCAATTTATGGAGGGTTGGGCATTATATCCTTCAACCTACTTGTACAAGATTAACAACCCAAAATTCATCTATGCTTTAGTACTCTTCAGCTGGTTTTAGAAGAAAAGACCTCAACTCACAACCTTGCTAAATAATGATTTTAAGATGGAAACAACTATTACAACTGGATTATTCTGAAAAATCTTTATATTTTCACAAATTCAAATTACCTGAAGGTTGAACATATCTACTAAGAGATTCTCTGAATGTCACCATCATTAATGTGATTGAGTTTTAGTACAAATTTTAAAGATTAATAATGGCTATATAATGATTTGCCCCCTTCAAAAATCTCTAATGTAAAGTAACTGTCTCCTTTTATTGTTTTGACTTGTAAATGTGTATAGAAAACCATCATGAGAAAATGTTAAGTCTGATGATAAACATTCCCTGATATAAATAGCATTTTAACACATAATTAAAACTTCCCATTTTGAGAAAAGAAGTGATGTGGAGAAACTGTTGACTAGAGAAGAACTTTTTTCTGTTTGTTTATTAAATGCCACAGCTAATCAGCTATTTTCCTATTTCCCAATTTTTTCTTGCTTGAAACTATAAGTACATTTCAACTTTCCTTAATGTCTTCAATTAATCCGAAAAGTGCTTTAGTTCTACCAAGGGTATAATATGTTTTTCTTTCCCAAATCTATCTATCAATTAAAACAAAGCAATCTTATTATCCTACATGATTACTCTTCCCTCAAATGAACTTTTAGCCTAGGATTTGCTCAATAGAACAAACACATTGCACTGAAAATGACTATAAATCTCTCATATTCACAGAAATATTTATTCACAATAAATATATATATATTATAACCTCTAAAACTGTAATAAAACCTCTTTAAAATGTGAAAAGTATCCAAATATTTAGATACAAATTTTTACTTTGTCCTTTTCCAGGCTTATTTTATCTCTTCTCTGTCCTTTTACAATTTCACAAAATCTTGGCATATTAGCTTGTAAATTTCTTTCCAGATGATCCTGCCATGATTCTGATTCTGATTGGGATGGTTCTGACTTTATATCAATTTATGGAGGGTTGGGCATTATATCCTTCAACCTACTTGTACAAGATTAACAACCCAAAATTCATCTATGCTTTAGTACTCTTCAGCTGGTTTTAGAATAAATGGATTTTGCTAAATCCATTTAACACAGACAAATAGTAGTAGTTCACTTACTAGTTAAAAACTGGAGCATGTCTGTTAGTTATCTGATAGCAGAATCAGATCCAGGGAAAATTTAGTGCCAGGTAATAGAGAAACTGCCTGAAAGCATTTGGCCTTTAATTCCTGGACAATTTTCAAGAAGTTCAGACCTCTGTCAATGATGCAGTATCATGCTTGGAACACAGGAAACTGCTTTAAGAGGAAGTTGTTACTGTCATTTGTAGGATACCTCAGATAGTTCATTCGAGGACAGATAAGGTCTTTTGCTGTGAAGCAGATGCATTGTATTGGAAAGCAAAATGGTCACAAGAAATAAATGAGCAAACAGAAATACATGAAAATAGACTCTTAGATAACAGAGAGCAATCTAGTGGTTTCCAGCGGGGAGGGCCTTGAGAGGCTGAGGGAGAGGTACATAATGGTTATAAAATAAATAAGTCATAGAATGTAATATATAGCATCAAGGATGTGAGCAATTGGAAATGACAATCCACTCGAGGATTCCTGCCTGAGAATGTAATACCTGTTTCAAAGGATTGCAATAAGATTCCTATAAGATTATAAATGGTAAAGTGCTTTTGTTATGAAGGACACTCATCGAAGAATGATGGTACTATTTTCCATACAATAGTCCTTGCCATAGTATTAATGAATCCGTGACTTTGGATGTCGAGTTCTAAAGACATTACAGACTTTTCCTTTTGATTGTAGGTATGAGTGACTCTGAAAACTGTTAAAATAGTAAAGTGTTGGGCTTCCCCTGGTGGTCCAGTGGATAAGGACACCGCCTTGCAGTGCAAGGGGCGCCAGTTCAATCCCTGGCCTGGGAAGATCCCACGTGCTGCGGAGCGGCTGGACTGATGTGTCCAATCACCGAGCCGGAGCTCTGCGACAGTAGAGGCCACCGTGATGGGAGGCCCACACGGGCCAAAGAACAAAGACGGATGAAAACAGAGAAATGAAAGACCAATAGAAGTGGCCCGCCTGCTCCCCTCCCTCCCCAACCCGACCCCAGCCCAAAAATAAATAAATAAATAAATCTTTAAAAAAAAAAAATAGTAAAGTGTAGGTATCTCATCTGCAATGAGATGGATTTGGGTTCAACCTTTGAACTCTCACACACGATAAGCAACAAGATAAACCTGGCACGATTAAATACATTGGACAATTTATTATGCATATATGTTTGTCTTTCTTCGTGTGAGACATATATCTATGTTACATGCAAATTGACTCATGTTTAGCTATATTGGAAAAAGATTTTACTGAGATTAAAGAAATATAGTGGTAAATCTTTTGCAGAATAAAGAATCCCTTCAGTGTAGAAAAATGATGGCCTTGTAAATTTGCGTTTTTACATGCCTAATATTCTAAAAGTAGGAACATAACTTCACTATGATTTTTTTCCTTGACTTGAGAGCCTCACTCAAGATCTAAAAGGAGTTATACTGGGCCAGGAGATAACATAAATGAAGAATTAGATCTCTGTCATTTGAGTATTGTCTGTCTTCTCATTGAAATTATTAGCTTAGATGGGATAACATTCTATCCATATCCGTATCACCCACTTAACATCAAGCACTCTTTCCTTCACAGGTGGAGTCACAGTCAACTTTGTTTGGAGTTTTGGCCTCTTTGTATCAGCACCTGAACACGAGCGTTTGTATAATAAATGCCTCTCTATTGTTTAGTTGCTATATCGTGTTTGACTCTTTTTCGACCCCATGGACTTTAGCCATCCAAGCTACTCTGTCTGTGGCATTTCCTAGACAAGAATGCTGGAGTGGGTTGCCATTTCCTGGCAGAAAGATCCAGGGACCCTTCTGACCCAGGGATCAAATTGCCTCTCCTGCCTTGGCAGGTGGATTCTTTACCACTGCACCACGTGGGAAGCCCTCATTCTCAGACCAATCATCTAAGGTCAGGCAGTAACTGGTATCACTCCTGATTTATTGACTAACCTTGATCATTCTGTGTGGCTGGGAGTGGCAGCTCCCATTCCAACTAGGGCTAAAATGAGATAAATACCCTTTCCCAGGAGGGAATAAGGAAGGAAAAATAATTTCCAGGAGGAGAGAAGGATGACTGAACAGACAAGGCAATGATTATTCATTGGGGAGATATCCATTCAGCATGCTATGTTGTTATCTATTTGTTTTCCTATGTTACACATTAACCCTTGCCTTTCACTTATGTCAAAGTTTTCTTAAGGTTGAAATGACTATAGGAAAAGAAAATCTGAAAAAATTTTGTAGGAGAATTAACATTTTGGAGGTACCAGCTGAGTTCCAAAACACATGTTCTATAATTTTCTATTCCTCCTGCAAAGAATCCTAAAGTGAGACATCTCTATTCTCCATTCTCCGATAAATAAATTAATACTCAGGGATAATACAACTACTTCAAGATAACAAAACTAGTAAGGCCTAAGCTGAGATGGAAGACCTGTATATATTCAACTGGAAAAGGGAAAGTGCAGAGTGGCTGCTGCAGATTGAATTCATGATGATATTTGCAAGGAAGTAGCATTTGGTGTTCAAGGCTCATCGCTTTACACATCTGTCCTATGAAAGATTTGTTGTCTTGCAAGGATCAAGTGCAAGAATAACTCAGGCCACATTAATGGATCATTAGTACAAGAAGTATAAACAAATAATTGTTCTTCTTTCTTTTCTTTGGGATCTGTTTTATTCATCATCACAGCAGTAAGATGGAAAGTTAAGAGTAGTGTAGACCTAGAGAAATGAAGCCAAGAAGACCAGCTGTACTGCTATTAGCCCATGTTAAAGGCTTTCTCACAGCATTACCTGATAAGAAGACTCTGTCTGTGGCATTTCCTAGACAAGAATGCTGGAGTGGGTTGCCATTTCCTGGCAGAAAGATCCAGGGACCCTTCTGACCCAGGGATCAAATTGCCTCTCCTGCCTTGGCAGGTGGATTCTTTACCACTGCACCACGTGGGAAGCCCTCATTCTCAGACCAATCATCTAAGGTCAGGCAGTAACTGGTATCACTCCTGATTTATTGACTAACCTTGATCATTCTGTGTGGCTGGGAGTGGCAGCTCCCATTCCAACTAGGGCTAAAATGAGATAAATACCCTTTCCCAGGAGGGAATAAGGAAGGAAAAATAATTTCCAGGAGGAGAGAAGGATGACTGAACAGACAAGGCAATGATTATTCATTGGGGAGATATCCATTCAGCATGCTATGTTGTTATCTATTTGTTTTCCTATGTTACACATTAACCCTTGCCTTTCACTTATGTCAAAGTTTTCTTAAGGTTGAAATGACTATAGGAAAAGAAAATCTGAAAAAATTTTGTAGGAGAATTAACATTTTGGAGGTACCAGCTGAGTTCCAAAACACATGTTCTATAATTTTCTATTCCTCCTGCAAAGAATCCTAAAGTGAGACATCTCTATTCTCCATTCTCCGATAAATAAATTAATACTCAGGGATAATACAACTACTTCAAGATAACAAAACTAGTAAGGCCTAAGCTGAGATGGAAGACCTGTATATATTCAACTGGAAAAGGGAAAGTGCAGAGTGGCTGCTGCAGATTGAATTCATGATGATATTTGCAAGGAAGTAGCATTTGGTGTTCAAGGCTCATCGCTTTACACATCTGTCCTATGAAAGATTTGTTGTCTTGCAAGGATCAAGTGCAAGAATAACTCAGGCCACATTAATGGATCATTAGTACAAGAAGTATAAACAAATAATTGTTCTTCTTTCTTTTCTTTGGGATCTGTTTTATTCATCATCACAGCAGTAAGATGGAAAGTTAAGAGTAGTGTGTAGACCTAGAGAAATGAAGCCAAGAAGACCAGCTGTACTGCTATTAGCCCATGTTAAAGGCTTTCTCACGGCATTACCTGATAAGAAGACTATACTGGGATTTCACAGAAAGTCTTTAAAAAATAAACAATGCACTTTTTCCTAGAGTATCCCTTTGGCATAATGCTTTCTTAAATTTATGGAGGTGTTAGCCAGCTCTTAGAGGATTCTTAGATCTTGAGTTCTTATCAAATGCCATTGAATCGAAAATATGAATTAATAACAGATAACTATACATACAGGCTTCCCTGCTGTATCTACCTGCAGTGTATGAGACCTGGGTTCGATCCCTAGGTTGGAAAGATCCTCTGGAGAAGGGAAAGGAAACCCACTGTAGTATTCTTGCGTGGAGAATTGCATGAACAGAAGAAGATGGAGGATTACAGTCCATGGGGTCACAAAGAGTCGGACACAACTGAGTGAATAACACTTTCATGTTTTCTTTTACTTTTTGACTATATATCCAGGGATTTTCAGGTGGTACAGTGGTGAAGAATCTGTCTGTCAAGCACGCGGCTCAAGAGATGCAGGTTCAAAAAAAAAAGAAAGATGCAGGTTCAATCCCTGGGTCGGGGAAAAATCAGGAGAAGGAAATATCAACCTGGTTCAACATTATTGCCTGGGAAATTCCATGAACAGAGGAGGCTGGTGGACTGCAATCCATGAGGTCACAAATTGTCAAATATGACTGAGTGATTGAGTGTACACACATGCAACTGTACATACAGAGCGTAAAGGATGGTAGATCATTCACTCAGTGTCTGCAGATTATAGTTTAACTTCTTTGTTTGTATCTTATTACATTTAATACTCTTTGTGTACAGGTGCTTGGCACCAGACATGCAAAGATGGAGCCCTTTCATCAGATGCAGAGTACTGTGGATGCACTTTGATGTGTTTCTGAACTCAAAGCTTTAAATTAATTACCAAGATAATTTTGTGGTGTAAATACCAAATGTGGCTAATAGTTGACATTGATCACAGGCCAATCAGGCAACAGATTTATAAAGAGCTAACATCACTCCTATGTTGTAGATGAAGGAAGCATCTGGAAACCTGAAAGATACATAGAGTGAATAACAGATGACGTCAGAACTTGAATGCATCTGTCTGGCTTTGAAGCTCAATATTTATCCCATTCTTCCATGCTCCTATGCCAAAAATGAAAGGTGAAGATGGAGTCTTGTTTTTCTTTCCCCTCTTCTAATCTTAACACAATTGGCAGAGAACTGGGAAATAAATCTAGGAATGTACTCTCTGAATGGAGCATGATACTCGACAGAATGAACTTGCTCTCGACGCTGTACTCCATATTCATTCAAGTGTATGTTCAATTTATGGTAAAATTGTAAAAAGGCATGGCCTAGAACATTGAGAAGAAATTAGAAAGTTTTTCCCTATCTAATTTCAAAGCCTAGAGTTCCAACCAAATCTAGATAGTCAGTTTGGTTATTAAAAGAGCTCCTAAATGGAAAAATATGGCTCAATTAAACAGTAATATGCAAAGAAATCAGTCTGATCTGAGAACAATTTCCTAGTTTTATTCTGGAACTTGAGTACATTCTATTTGAACAAGGAACTTCTCAAATTGCATTGACTACATTTTCATTTTAGCTTCCAGTGTTTTTATATATTTCCCATCTTTGACTATCATTTAGTCAGACGAAATGCCATCTGCAACCAATATTATTTTAGTTATAGTCTAAACACACAGAAAGATACCAGTGAAAATAATATTTACCTAAGTAACATAAAATGAATGTATGGACATTCAGGAAAACTCTTTGATTTTATGCTTAAATTATTAACTTGTTCTATTTAACCCTTGAGCTGAGATCCACTTGGTGGCTGATATTATCACTGTGATACAAATGAGGAAATTAAATGGTTGAGCCGTCTGGTTCAGGATAACAACCTTCTAAATGGTGGAGCAGGAATGTGAACTGAGGAAGTTTGCCTCGGCTTTCCCAGGCTTCAATGATTTCACTGCCACTCATTCTTGATCCTTTGTAAATATAAAGCAATTTCTTTCTCATCCTTTGTGGAATATTTAAATGGCTCATTGACCTCCTGAACACTCATTTAATATTCTGTAATTGATTATGAAGAAAATTAACTTAAAAAAAATTCAATCAGGCAACAGATTTATAAAGAGCTAACATCACTCCTATGTTGTAGATGAAGGAAGCATAAAAGTGAATAACAGATGACGTCAGAACTTGAATGCATCTGTCTGGCTTTGAAGCTCAATATTTATCCCATTCTTCCATGCTCCTATGCCAAAAATGAAAGGTGAAGATGGAGTCTTGTTTTTCTTTCCCCTCTTCTAATCTTAACACAATTGGCAGAGAACTGGGAAATAAATCTAGGAATGTACTCTCTGAATGGAGCATGATACTCGACAGAATGAACTTGCTCTCGACGCTGTACTCCATATTCATTCAAGTGTATGTTCAATTTATGGTAAAATTGTAAAAAGGCATGGCCTAGAACATTGAGAAGAAATTAGAAAGTTTTTCCCTATCTAATTTCAAAGCCTAGAGTTCCAACCAAATCTAGATAGTCAGTTTGGTTATTAAAAGAGCTCCTAAATGGAAAAATATGGCTCAATTAAACAGTAATATGCAAAGAAATCAGTCTGATCTGAGAACAATTTCCTAGTTTTACTCTGGAACTTGAGTACATTCTATTTGAACAAGGAACTTCTCAAATTGCATTGACTACATTTTCATTTTAGCTTCCAGTGTTTTTATATATTTCCCATCTTTGACTATCATTTAGTCAGACGAAATGCCATCTGCAACCAATATTATTTTAGTTATAGTCTAAACACACAGAAAGATACCAGTGAAAATAATATTTACCTAAGTAACATAAAATGAATGTATGGACATTCAGGAAAACTCTTTGATTTTATGCTTAAATTATTAACTTGTTCTATTTAACCCTTGAGCTGAGATCCACTTGGTGGCTGATATTATCACTGTGATACAAATGAGGAAATTAAATGGTTGAGCCGTCTGGTTCAGGATAACAACCTTCTAAATGGTGGAGCAGGAATGTGAACTGAGGAAGTTTGCCTCGGCTTTCCCAGGCTTCAATGATTTCACTGCCACTCATTCTTGATCCTTTGTAAATATAAAGCAATTTCTTTCTCATCCTTTGTGGAATATTTAAATGGCTCATTGACCTCCTGAACACTCATTTAATATTCTGTAATTGATTATGAAGAAAATTAACTAATTAGGAAGAAAAGCTATGACAAATCTAGACAGCACATTAAAATGCAGAGATACCACTTTGCCAACCGAGGTCCATATAGTCAAAGCTATGATCTTCTCAGTTGTCAAATACAGATGGAAGCATTGGACCATAAAGCAAGCTGAGCGCTGAAGAACTGATGCTTTTTAACTGTGGTGCTGGAGAAGACTCCTGTGTCCCTTAGATATCGAGGAGATCAAACAAGTCTGTCTCAAAAGAAATCATTCTTTGGAAGGACTTATGCTGAAACTGAAGCTCCAATACTTTGGCCACCTGATAGGAAGAGCCCATTCATTGCAAAAGACCCTGGTGCTGGGAACTATTGAGGGCGTGAGGAGAAGTGATCAATAGAGTCTGAGATGGTGCATGGTATCATTGACTCAATGGACATGAGCTTAAGCAAACTCAGGGAAATAGTGAAGGACAAGAAAGCCTGGTCTGCTGCAGTTCATACAGACTGGATGCAGTCACCAAGAGGCAGACTCAACTTATCAACTGAACAACAACAACAATTAATTGTGAAAGGTACTAAGCCAGGCCTTGTTGGGGCTGAAGATCAATAAGACACAAGCTTTACCCTTACGGAGTTTAAACTCTGGTCTGGAAACAGATACAAGCAACCCCACATGCAGAATTTCAGGAAATAGATTGTTTTTAAAATGCCACATGAGAGGCATGTTTTAAATGCCATGGAATTTAACACAGAAAAACAAAATCTGTATAAGGAGTTGCTACACTGACACTTATTTTTCATGAAATATATTCATTATTACCTCTCTAGAGATGATCTAGCTCTTCTGTTGCAATCCGTTACTCTTCAATTCTTTATTTAGGAGAGAAGGACAATGTACTCTTGGAGGAAGTTTGCCTCGGCTTTCCCAGGCTTCAATGATTTCACTGCCACTCATTCTTGATCCTTTGTAAATATAAAGCAATTTCTTTCTCATCCTTTGTGGAATATTTAAATGGCTCATTGACCTCCTGAACACTCATTTAATATTCTGTAATTGATTATGAAGAAAATTAACTAATTAGGAAGAAAAGCTATGACAAATCTAGACAGCACATTAAAATGCAGAGATACCACTTTGCCAACCGAGGTCCATATAGTCAAAGCTATGATCTTCTCAGTTGTCAAATACAGATGGAAGCATTGGACCATAAAGCAAGCTGAGCGCTGAAGAACTGATGCTTTTTAACTGTGGTGCTGGAGAAGACTCCTGTGTCCCTTAGATATCGAGGAGATCAAACAAGTCTGTCTCAAAAGAAATCATTCTTTGGAAGGACTTATGCTGAAACTGAAGCTCCAATACTTTGGCCACCTGATAGGAAGAGCCCATTCATTGCAAAAGACCCTGGTGCTGGGAACTATTGAGGGCGTGAGGAGAAGTGATCAATAGAGTCTGAGATGGTGCATGGTATCATTGACTCAATGGACATGAGCTTAAGCAAACTCAGGGAAATAGTGAAGGACAAGAAAGCCTGGTCTGCTGCAGTTCATACAGACTGGATGCAGTCACCAAGAGGCAGACTCAACTTATCAACTGAACAACAACAACAATTAATTGTGAAAGGTACTAAGCCAGGCCTTGTTGGGGCTGAAGATCAATAAGACACAAGCTTTACCCTTACGGAGTTTAAACTCTGGTCTGGAAACAGATACAAGCAACCCCACATGCAGAATTTCAGGAAATAGATTGTTTTTAAAATGCCACATGAGAGGCATGTTTTAAATGCCATGGAATTTAACACAGAAAAACAAAATCTGTATAAGGAGTTGCTACACTGACACTTATTTTTCATGAAATATATTCATTATTACCTCTCTAGAGATGATCTAGCTCTTCTGTTGCAATCCGTTACTCTTCAATTCTTTATTTAGGAGAGAAGGACAATGTACTCTTGGAAGAAATTTCCTTTTGTATTACCAGGTTCCTTAGATGTAATCTTACTTGAAATATAAAGCGGTTTTTAATATATGATGCTAAGAAAAAAAATATATGTGAACAGGCAGAATAATGTAAACTCAGCAAATCATTGAGATTGTTTAGTTTAGGTATTGTGATTTATTTAATTTTTTAGCCTTCAGTCTTTAGGACTGAAAGACTCATCAGCTAGCCAGTCCTAAGTTTATTAGTATCTTTATGAGATCTGTTATCAGAAAATAGAATTCAGTGATAGTTAGATTAGAAAGAAGTATGCATCAATAGCAGAATTTCCCTACAGAGTAGGCTTATTGGGAATACATATTAAATAGGATGAGAATCAAAGGCCTTGATTCACTAAAACCCTTATGATGTATTGTTAATTAGGATCATTGATCTCAAAGAATCCAACAGTCTAGGAAAAAACAGAAGTCAGTGAGTATGAATTACTTAGAAAAGAATAAATATAGATTCAAATTATTAGATTAAAAGATACATTAGAATGTATATGGAAGATGATAAATCAACAATATGATAGGCATGGAACCAAGAAGCATAGGTGAAGGAAAGAGACAAAAATAAAAACAACAATATTCAGAAAAGGATTCCCAAATGGACAAGTATATGAAGACATGCTTCAGCCCACTAGTACTACGAGTAATGCAACTTAAAATATGAATAGGAACTACTTTATATCCACTGGGTTGGCAAAAATGAAACAAGCTGGATAATTCCAAATGAAGCTATAGACCTAAAGACACAAGCTTTACCCTTACGGAGTTTAAACTCTGGTCTGGAAACAGATACAAGCAACCCCACATGCAGAATTTCAGGAAATAGATTGTTTTTAAAATGCCACATGAGAGGCATGTTTTAAATGCCATGGAATTTAACACAGAAAAACAAAATCTGTATAAGGAGTTGCTACACTGACACTTATTTTTCATGAAATATATTCATTATTACCTCTCTAGAGATGATCTAGCTCTTCTGTTGCAATCCGTTACTCTTCAATTCTTTATTTAGGAGAGAAGGACAATGTACTCTTGGAAGAAATTTCCTTTTGTATTACCAGGTTCCTTAGATGTAATCTTACTTGAAATATAAAGCGGTTTTTAATATATGATGCTAAGAAAAAAAATATATGTGAACAGGCAGAATAATGTAAACTCAGCAAATCATTGAGATTGTTTAGTTTAGGTATTGTGATTTATTTAATTTTTTAGCCTTCAGTCTTTAGGACTGAAAGACTCATCAGCTAGCCAGTCCTAAGTTTATTAGTATCTTTATGAGATCTGTTATCAGAAAATAGAATTCAGTGATAGTTAGATTAGAAAGAAGTATGCATCAATAGCAGAATTTCCCTACAGAGTAGGCTTATTGGGAATACATATTAAATAGGATGAGAATCAAAGGCCTTGATTCACTAAAACCCTTATGATGTATTGTTAATTAGGATCATTGATCTCAAAGAATCCAACAGTCTAGGAAAAAACAGAAGTCAGTGAGTATGAATTACTTAGAAAAGAATAAATATAGATTCAAATTATTAGATTAAAAGATACATTAGAATGTATATGGAAGATGATAAATCAACAATATGATAGGCATGGAACCAAGAAGCATAGGTGAAGGAAAGAGACAAAAATAAAAACAACAATATTCAGAAAAGGATTCCCAAATGGACAAGTATATGAAGACATGCTTCAGCCCACTAGTACTACGAGTAATGCAACTTAAAATATGAATAGGAACTACTTTATATCCACTGGGTTGGCAAAAATGAAAAAAGCTGGATAATTCCAAATGAAGCTATAGACCTAAAGAAACAGGGACTCACAGACACTATTTGTTGATGTACATTGCAGTATAGTTTGAAGATAAATCTGATAGCACAGTGGAATTAAATTTGCAATCTCATTTGTTGGTACCCTCTCCAGAGACAAAAGTCATCCATAGTTCCATAAGGGAACATGTAGCAGGAAATTGAAGGCAACCTGGGTGTTCACCACCGGGTGCAAGGGGGAATTTGTGCAACAGGTAAAAGCAAGGCTCTGGAGACATATCTGGCAACATGAAAATATGTTAAAATATAATGCTGAGTTAAAACTAGAGAAACAGATGTACCTCATCAAAGAACACTGCATTTTTATAGACACAAATATACCTGAAAATACAAATCAGCATACTTGAAAAGGTACCAAACAGAGTGGCGAGGAATATTTGTGGAGATTGGAAATAATGGGAAAATGTTCAAATAATATTTTAAAAATAAGATATTCTATAAACCAATAATGAGAGGATACCATAAATTGTGCAAGAGGTCCAGAGGGGAAGGGAAGGGAGGAAGGAAGGAAGGGAGAGGAAGAGAGGGAAAAGTAAGGTACAGTTATAAGGAAATGATACTTTCATTTCATTTAACGACTAAACAGCAACAGCAGCTGCAGCACCTGCAAGAGAATGTGACTGACTCTAAAAGTGGTGTAGCAAGAGCAGTGTGTGTGTGTGTGTGTGTGTGTGTGTGTGTGTGTGTGTGTGTGTGTGTGCACGTGTGCTTGTACTTAGTAGCGTCCAACTCTTTGTGGCCCCATGGACTTGTAGCCTGCCAGGCTCCTCTGTCCTGTCCATGGAATTTTCCAGTCAAGCATACTAAAGTGGGTTGCCATTTCCTCCTCCAGGGGATATTCCTGACCTATGATCAAATGCCAGCTCCTGTGTCTCCAGCATTGACAGGTGGATTCTTTATCATTTTTGCCTACTAGTCACTCTCACTCCAAGGCAAATACTTTAAGGGAAAGCATTCTTACCTGAATACATTCTTGTGAAAGTGTTAGTACTCGAGTTATTTGACTTTATATCCACTGGGTTGGCAAAATGAAAAAGCTGGATAATTCCAAATGAAGCTATAGACCTAAAGAAACAGGGACTCACAGACACTATTTGTTGGTGTACATTGCAGTATAGTTTGAAGATAAATCTGATAGCACAGTGGAATTAAATTTGCAATCTCATTTGTTGGTACCCTCTCCAGAGACAAAAGTCATCCATAGTTCCATAAGGGAACATGTAGCAGGAAATTGAAGGCAACCTGGGTGTTCACCACCGGGTGCAAGGGGGAATTTGTGCAACAGGTAAAAGCAAGGCTCTGGAGACATATCTGGCAACATGAAAATATGTTAAAAATATAATGCTGAGTTAAAACTAGAGAAACAGATGTACCTCATCAAAGAACACTGCATTTTTATAGACACAAATATACCTGAAAATACAAATCAGCATACTTGAAAAGGTACCAAACAGAGTGGCGAGGAATATTTGTGGAGATTGGAAATAATGGGAAAATGTTCAAATAATATTTTAAAAATAAGATATTCTATAAACCAATAATGAGAGGATACCATAAATTGTGCAAGAGGTCCAGAGGGGAAGGGAAGGGAGGAAGGAAGGAAGGGAGAGGAAGAGAGGGAAAAGTAAGGTACAGTTATAAGGAAATGATACTTTCATTTCATTTAACGACTAAACAGCAACAGCAGCTGCAGCACCTGCAAGAGAATGTGACTGACTCTAAAAGTGGTGTAGCAAGAGCAGTGTGTGTGTGTGTGTGTGTGTGTGTGTGTGTGTGTGTGTGTGTGTGTGTGCACGTGTGCTTGTACTTAGTAGCGTCCAACTCTTTGTGGCCCCATGGACTTGTAGCCTGCCAGGCTCCTCTGTCCTGTCCATGGAATTTTCCAGTCAAGCATACTAAAGTGGGTTGCCATTTCCTCCTCCAGGGGATATT
The DNA here is from genome assembly GCA_022376925.1 of Tragulus kanchil. Classification (NCBI taxonomy): domain Eukaryota; kingdom Metazoa; phylum Chordata; class Mammalia; order Artiodactyla; family Tragulidae; genus Tragulus; species Tragulus kanchil. The sequence goes on from JAIOJX010000002.1 coordinate 80,600,377, forward strand.
CCTGACCTATGATCAAATGCCAGCTCCTGTGTCTCCAGCATTGACAGGTGGATTCTTTATCATTTTTGCCTACTAGTCACTCTCACTCCAAGGCAAATACTTTAAGGGAAAGCATTCTTACCTGAATACATTCTTGTGAAAGTGTTAGTAGCTCACTCCTGACCGACTCTTTGCAACCCATGAACTGTAGCTAGCCAGGCTCTTCTGTCCATGGAATTCTCCAGGCAAGCACATTGGAGTGGGTAGTCCACTGCCTTCTCCAGGGGATCTTCCTGACCCAGGGATTGAACCTGTTTCCCACATTGAAGGCAGATTCTTTACTATCTATGCTATCTGTAGTTACTTTTTTAAATGTGCACAAAAACAAAGGAATTTATTCTAATTTACTTTTGTCTGTATTCTTATTCTTTTAGTCCTGAATTTGCTCATTTATTAAATAAATGTTTATGGAGTCTTCTTATGAGGGTCTGAGCTATGTGCTGAAGACAAAACAAAAAATAAAAGTTCCTCCCTATGGTAATTCAAAGCCTGGTGGTTTTACTTTAATAGTTTGTGGATTTGTGTAAATATCCATGTGGATTCAAGTGACTTAAGCCAAATTTCTGGCAAAAGTTGAACTCCGCTGTTAGAATTGAATTGTTTTATATTCTAGTGAGCTTCAACTCTCCACTGAAGGAAAACAATAGGAAAGGAAGATAAGCAATGCTCCCCACACATTTTTGGATTCATATTTGGGAGAGTGTCTGGGTCACATTCCCTCAGCATGTCTGGCGGAAACCACCTGAGGTGAATCATAAGAAGAAATATCTAAATGTCTAGTGCCTGATAGTGTCCAACTCTTCAAGGAGCTATTGAAGAGAGGCATCTTGCTGCAAATTCTGTTTTCAGCCACCAGGTATGTCAAATTCCGATTATCCTTCAAGCATGCAGCCTGTTGACACACTTCATTCCCTTCTGAAATGTATTCTTCTGTTTTTGAGAAAGCCACATGATTGGGATGGTTTTTTCTAATCCTCTAGATTTGGATGGTATTTCAGACCTTCACACACAGCCTCAACCCTGTTAGCGACTGTATTAAGCACAAAAATATTGCCAAGGAACCTCCAAACTTCTGAGGCTAAGACAACAACATTTGATTGTAGGTCAGCAGATGTCACTTCACCTGGTAATTTGGGGACTGTATCATCTGTGTGTCAGCAACATACAGGGAGACATTGAGGACAAATAAAGAAAGAAACCATTTGTAAGGTGGTTGAGGGAAACCAGCAAGATACTGAAGGACCTCAAACCAGCAAGATACTGAAGGACCTCAGAGCTTGAGAAAGTAACCTGTCCTGAACACTGAGTTGACCAAGGCTTTGCTGTCTTGTATCTGCTCCCTTTGTTGACATCACTTTGTCATCACTTGTTACGCTGTGACAACCTCTTTGCTGCTCTTGTTGTCCTGTGAATTTTTTGAAGCAAATTCAACTCTGGTATATTGAATCCCCTACACTCAACAATGCCTGATCAGAAAAAATGATAAATGTTTTTTTTGGAGTCTTCTTATGAGGGTCTGAGCTATGTGCTGAAGACAAAACAAAAAATAAAAGTTCCTCCCTATGGTAATTCAAAGCCTGGTGGTTTTACTTTAATAGTTTGTGGATTTGTGTAAATATCCATGTGGATTCAAGTGACTTAAGCCAAATTTCTGGCAAAAGTTGAACTCCGCTGTTAGAATTGAATTGTTTTATATTCTAGTGAGCTTCAACTCTCCACTGAAGGAAAACAATAGGAAAGGAAGATAAGCAATGCTCCCCACACATTTTTGGATTCATATTTGGGAGAGTGTCTGGGTCACATTCCCTCAGCATGTCTGGCGGAAACCACCTGAGGTGAATCATAAGAAGAAATATCTAAATGTCTAGTGCCTGATAGTGTCCAACTCTTCAAGGAGCTATTGAAGAGAGGCATCTTGCTGCAAATTCTGTTTTCAGCCACCAGGTATGTCAAATTCCGATTATCCTTCAAGCATGCAGCCTGTTGACACACTTCATTCCCTTCTGAAATGTATTCTTCTGTTTTTGAGAAAGCCACATGATTGGGATGGTTTTTTCTAATCCTCTAGATTTGGATGGTATTTCAGACCTTCACACACAGCCTCAACCCTGTTAGCGACTGTATTAAGCACAAAAATATTGCCAAGGAACCTCCAAACTTCTGAGGCTAAGACAACAACATTTGATTGTAGGTCAGCAGATGTCACTTCACCTGGTAATTTGGGGACTGTATCATCTGTGTGTCAGCAACATACAGGGAGACATTGAGGACAAATAAAGAAAGAAACCATTTGTAAGGTGGTTGAGGGAAACCAGCAAGATACTGAAGGACCTCAAACCAGCAAGATACTGAAGGACCTCAGAGCTTGAGAAAGTAACCTGTCCTGAACACTGAGTTGACCAAGGCTTTGCTGTCTTGTATCTGCTCCCTTTGTTGACATCACTTTGTCATCACTTGTTACGCTGTGACAACCTCTTTGCTGCTCTTGTTGTCCTGTGAATTTTTTGAAGCAAATTCAACTCTGGTATATTGAATCCCCTACACTCAACAATGCCTGATCTATGGTGGGAGTTCTTAAAATACACAAAGCAAGTCCAGTGAATTAATTATTTGTCACTTGTGTGTTGAGATAGGCACAGGGTAGTTACACAATAAATATTTACCAAACTCATTCATTCAAGTGAATTCCTGAGCAGGGACTTGGGTTCACAGAAGAACACCTCTGACTAAACTCTACTTACTCAGCCTCCAGGTATATGTGTTCACAGCCAGTCCTTTTTACTTTTGATGTGCTCTAGGAGAAGGGGTTGAACAATAGCAATCTGTCAACAGCTCTTGTGATTTGCAGTGGCTCTCAATGTGTCTTGTAAAGAACTGGCTTTCAACAAATACGGCGTATGATAAAATTGAATCAAAAGTTCCATTTAACTTGCACAGTGTTACACATAGTGTTACACATAGAGTAAATGAAGGTCCTAAGTGACCCTCACTGTCTTTCTCATTTCTGGAATAAAAAGAAGGAAATTGCACGTGGGTGCTGCAATGGTAGTTTGAACATCAGTGCTTCTCTCAGTAATAAAAAGGATATTACTCTGTGGTGAAGCACACTATGTATGAGATGAAACCCAGCAGATTCCTTTACCTTTGGCATCATTCATTTGCCTTGTAAACTTGGTCTCTGGATATTTAGAAAGTCAACTAAGTACAACAAAATTATGTATCTTAGGCATTTATATCTTCAAAGGTTTGCAATAAGACACATACCAGTGTCATGTTTTAGTCTCAGAAGGCTAGATCAGCAGCTTTATTGTAACAAAAGCCCTGAGTTCTCAATTAGCACATTTGAACTGCCATCTAGAAAATATACATCTACCATTGCTATTATTTAAAACCCACCAATTATATTTTCACTAGACCTTGTCTGATTTTGCAAAATGATAGCTCTCAAGAAGTTGCCCACAATATAAAAATGTATTTATTATAAATCAGACAAAGAAAGACAAAAACTATATAGTATCACTTACTTGTGGACTCCAAAAAGTCAAATTTGTAGAAACAGGCTAGAATGGTAGTCACCAGGGGCTGAGGGTGGAGGAAATGAAGAGATGTTGGTCAAAGGGTATAAAATTTTGATTATACAATGAATAAGCTCTGAGATCTAATGTATAACATGGCACCTAAAATTAATAATACTGTACTATACGGTTGAAGTTTACTAAGTGACTTGATCTTAAATTTCTCACCATGAAAATAAAAAAGGTGACCCTGGGAATTGATGGATATGTTCATTAATTTGCTTGTGATAATCATTTCACAATAATACATATATCAAATCACCACATTGTACACCTTAAATATGTGCAGTTTTGTTTGTCAGTTATTTGTTAATAAGTCTGGGAGGAAAATAAGCATATCAAGGACAATTATCCTAAAAAATTATTCATGTTGGCGCAATAACAGTTTGCATTTCTTTTTGTTGCTGTTGTTCAATCGCTAAGTCATGTCTGACTCTTTGCAAGCCCATGAACTGCATGCTTGGCTTCTGTCTTTCAGCTGTCTCCAGGAGTTTGCTCATTTACATTTCTTAGTTTCACCCTAATATATAAGCACTAAACTGATCTGTGACCCTCACTGTCTTTCTCATTTCGGGAAAAAAAATAAAAAGGATATTACTCTGTGGTGAAGCACACTATGTATGAGATGAAACCCAGCAGATTCCTTTACCTTTGGCATCATTCATTTGCCTTGTAAACTTGGTCTCTGGATATTTAGAAAGTCAACTAAGTACAACAAAATTATGTATCTTAGGCATTTATATCTTCAAAGGTTTGCAATAAGACACATACCAGTGTCATGTTTTAGTCTCAGAAGGCTAGATCAGCAGCTTTATTGTAACAAAAGCCCTGAGTTCTCAATTAGCACATTTGAACTGCCATCTAGAAAATATACATCTACCATTGCTATTATTTAAAACCCACCAATTATATTTTCACTAGACCTTGTCTGATTTTGCAAAATGATAGCTCTCAAGAAGTTGCCCACAATATAAAAATGTATTTATTATAAATCAGACAAAGAAAGACAAAAACTATATAGTATCACTTACTTGTGGACTCCAAAAAGTCAAATTTGTAGAAACAGGCTAGAATGGTAGTCACCAGGGACTGAGGGTGGAGGAAATGGAGAGATGTTGGTCAAAGGGTATAAAATTTTGATTATACAATGAATAAGCTCTGAGATCTAATGTATAACATGGCACCTAAAATTAATAATACTGTACTATACGGTTGAAGTTTACTAAGTGACTTGATCTTAAATTTCTCACCATGAAAATAAAAAAGGTGACCCTGGGAATTGATGGATATGTTCATTAATTTGCTTGTGATAATCATTTCACAATAATACATATATCAAATCACCACATTGTACACCTAAAATATGTGCAGTTTTGTTTGTCAGTTATTTGTTAATAAGTCTGGGAGGAAAATAAGCATATCAAGGACAATTATCCTAAAAAATTATTCATGTTGGCGCAATAACAGTTTGCATTTCTTTTTGTTGCTGTTGTTCAATCGCTAAGTCATGTCTGACTCTTTGCAAGCCCATGAACTGCCGCATGCTTGGCTTCCCTGTCTTTCAGCTGTCTCCAGGAGTTTGCTCATTTACATTTCTTAGTTTCACCCTAATATATAAGCACTCCAAGGAGCTTTGTATAAAATTCCTTTATTTTAAAGCAAACCTGTTCTCTTTGTCTCCTCTTTCCTGTGAACTTTGTAAACTGTTTAAACTTACAGGTTTATAAAATGTCAGTTTTATGGCAATAAATACTAGCTCCTATGCTTACAGAAAACATGAACTTAATGGCTTACAGGAGAGAGTTATCAGCAGATTTATGTCTTTTTCACAAGTAATGGGCTCACCTTGCTCAGGTGTGCTAGGCAACGCTTTCATGAACTTGGAGACAACCCTCGCTAGCAATGCTGTGGCTCAGAGACACCCGTCCTGCAAGGGCAGGAGGTCACACACATTTCACATATGTTACCTTGTGCTGTTGATGTGTCTCCCACAACTGGTGCTTCTCAAAGGGAAAAGAGTGGGCTGTTTGGAGTCACACTGAGCTTGAATCTCTGCACAGCCACTCGCAAGAAACATGACGCTGGGCAAGCTATTTAAACTCTGTCTCCATTTCCTTGTCTGTAAAGTGATAATAAAATAGCATCTACTTATAAGGCTGTTGCCAGGATTGATAAGCTAATCCTTGCAAAACACATTATGAGATCCAGGTTCTTGGTCTTTGTCTTATGGATTTGCTTCCATTCCATAATTGGTTGTAGCTTTTATATTTACAGAGGAAGGAAAGACAGGATAAGTGTGTTCTAGCAATGGGACTCTCTCAACCATGTGATTTTTTCAGCTCTCCTAATTAGGAAACTTTAAGAAGGGGCAATGAGGTTCAGGACTGGCCTCTGAGACTTAAACAAAACTCTTTTCAAAAACTCTTTCCTAATTAGCGAATATGTGCAGTTTTGTTTGTCAGTTATTTGTTAATAAGTCTGGGAGGAAAATAAGCATATCAAGGACAATTATCCTAAAAAATTATTCATGTTGGCGCAATAACAGTTTGCATTTCTTTTTGTTGCTGTTGTTCAATCGCTAAGTCATGTCTGACTCTTTGCAAGCCCATGAACTGCCGCATGCTTGGCTTCCCTGTCTTTCAGCTGTCTCCAGGAGTTTGCTCATTTACATTTCTTAGTTTCACCCTAATATATAAGCACTCCAAGGAGCTTTGTATAAAATTCCTTTATTTTAAAGCAAACCTGTTCTCTTTGTCTCCTCTTTCCTGTGAACTTTGTAAACTGTTTAAACTTACAGGTTTATAAAATGTCAGTTTTATGGCAATAAATACTAGCTCCTATGCTTACAGAAAACATGAACTTAATGGCTTACAGGAGAGAGTTATCAGCAGATTTATGTCTTTTTCACAAGTAATGGGCTCACCTTGCTCAGGTGTGCTAGGCAACGCTTTCATGAACTTGGAGACAACCCTCGCTAGCAATGCTGTGGCTCAGAGACACCCGTCCTGCAAGGGCAGGAGGTCACACACATTTCACATATGTTACCTTGTGCTGTTGATGTGTCTCCCACAACTGGTGCTTCTCAAAGGGAAAAGAGTGGGCTGTTTGGAGTCACACTGAGCTTGAATCTCTGCACAGCCACTCGCAAGAAACATGACCCTGGGCAAGCTATTTAAACTCTGTCTCCATTTCCTTGTCTGTAAAGTGATAATAAAATAGCATCTACTTATAAGGCTGTTGCTAGGATTGATAAGCTAATCCTTGCAAAACACATTATGAGATCCAGGTTCTTGGTCTTTGTCTTATGGATTTGCTTCCATTCCATAATTGGTTGTAGCTTTTATATTTACAGAGGAAGGAAAGACAGGATAAGTGTGTTCTAGCAATGGGACTCTCTCAACCATGTGATTTTTTCAGCTCTCCTAATTAGGAAACTTTAAGAAGGGGCAATGAGGTTCAGGACTGGCCTCTGAGACTTAAACAAAACTCTTTTCCTTAGATGTATATGTTCAACAATCTTTATTAAGAACCTATTAGATTGAATCACATGATATACTTTGTCTGATAATTAGTGGCTCAGTAGTAAAGAATCCACTGGCCAAGGCAGGAGATACAGCATACATAAGTTCAATCCCTGGGTTGAAAAGATCCCCTGGAGGAGAAAACAGCAACCTATTCTAGTATTCTTGCCTGAATAATTCCTTGGGTAAGAGGAACCTGGCTGGCTACAGTCCATGGGGTCATGAAGAGTTGGACACAACTGAGCAACTAACACTTTCACTTTCACTAGAGATACACGTGGGGAAGAGGACAGTTGGTGTAGTCTTAGAAAATTCAAAGGTGGCTTCCTGGGAGAAGTGATTTCCAAATCAGGATGTAAAGCACAAGTAGAAGTTTAAAAATAAACAGAGTGAAGCAGAAAAACATGGCATATAGCATGAATACCATTTATAAGGATGCAGAGAAAACTATGGGAGTACTATTGAGATCCGAAATAGTTTAGTTCAGCTTTAGGCTAGTGGGTTAGAGGTGGAGAAGTGACAAATGAGGCCACACAGCACGATAAGGATAGATTGTGAAGGTTTAGATGTCACATTAAGGAGTTAGGAGTTTATTCTTGGGGCACCTGTGTGGGAAGGGGTGGGTGCTGCATCACTGAGGGTTATAACCAAGGAAAATCGCATCATCAGAATTATAGAACAATTTTTTGTAGTGGAAAGTTGCTTTCTTCAGACACTCCCCGCCCTTTGAATATCACCCTCAACAACACATTATGAAAGCAAAGACAGTAGATTTGCTTTGCAAACATACCTTCAAGACCATTCTTTCTTCTCTCCATCCTGACCACTGCACATTGACACAGACACATTTCCCACCACACTATCATCTCCTAGAGGAAGGTTCATTGATAAAGTCGAGGGATCACAAACAGAAACAGACCAGGATTTTTTATAGCAGGATGCTATTTTAATTCAAAATAGAAAATATACCACAACCATTCTGTCCTAACAGGACTTTTCAGCTAGAACTTGCTTCTAAAAGTTACCAACAATGTAAATATACCACCTCCCCCAATGAATCTCCAGGCCTGTGTCAGCATCAGTCTATCTCTCCTGCTTCTTCTCTTTCAAGGTGCATCAACCATTGGCCATTACTTGTTCTCATCCTTTTTCCCTTGTCCCCAGACCTGTGTGAAAGTAAATAATGGAAGATCATCACTGAAAAGAAGAAAGAGGAACCAGTATTTATGGAGTACCTGTTTGAAGCATGCTGGGTATTTCCTGATGCCTTCACTACATTCATTTTGTTCTTATAGCAATGCTGCGAGGCAGGTCAAATCACTTTTCTGCATGTTAGAGATTGGGCTACAGTGATTCATTTCTCCTTTCAGAGTGTGGGACACTGGGGCACTGGGCTAGACGTTCAGAGCCACAGGGTGTGGTCGGGAGGGATTTGAGGTAAGATTCTTTCACCTTGTGCCTTTCCAACCATATCATAAACAGAGCTGGGGCCCTCTGATTGAGGGCTTTAGGTACAGGTGCCAGGGCTCACACAGCTTGCCAAGTTTCTGGTTCCTTGGCTTTGCTTCCCTATAGCACTCTCATTTACGACTACCTGTCCGCTCAGACTTTGGTGTCCTCATATGACTTTGCCCGTGGGTGTCTGCAGCCTCCTGAGTCTTGACTGCTCACCTAGGTATACCTTGTCTCCTCTTTGCATTATGTCCAGATCCTGGCTACTCATGCTCCAGAGTCCCACCTCCACTCTGTCGCCTCAAGCTCCCATCTGCCAAGCACCACCCAGGCAGAACCCCATGTCCTCTAAGTTGCCAAGCATCTGTAGAGCTCTCCTATTCAAGACCTGACAACCTTTTTCATCTTACCCTTAAAGAAACATCTTTAGAAACAGCTCTGTTTCCTCCAGCTCCTACTATTGAGCAAGTTAAAAAAAAAAAAAAAAAAAAATATATATATATATATATATAACCTTATTTTTCCAAATTAAGTCATAAAGAACTTCATGATGTAATACTAATGCTCTCTGTTTTTCTTTATTTTTAAAGTTTTTAAAAAATTATTTTTGGCCTCTTTTATTGGTTTTCTATTTGTTTATTTCCATCCGTCTTTATTCTTTGGCCTGTGTGGGCCTCCCATCACAGGACTCTTCAGCTAGAACTTGCTTCTAAAAGTTACCAACAATGTAAATATACCACCTCCCCCAATGAATCTCCAGGCCTGTGTCAGCATCAGTCTATCTCTCCTGCTTCTTCTCTTTCAAGGTGCATCAACCATTGGCCATTACTTGTTCTCATCCTTTTTCCCTTGTCCCCAGACCTGTGTGAAAGTAAATAATGGAAGATCATCACTGAAAAGAAGAAAGAGGAACCAGTATTTATGGAGTACCTGTTTGAAGCATGCTGGGTATTTCCTGATGCCTTCACTACATTCATTTTGTTCTTATAGCAATGCTGCGAGGCAGGTCAAATCACTTTTCTGCATGTTAGAGATTGGGCTACAGTGATTCATTTCTCCTTTCAGAGTGTGGGACACTGGGGCACTGGGCTAGACGTTCAGAGCCACAGGGTGTGGTCGGGAGGGATTTGAGGTAAGATTCTTTCACCTTGTGCCTTTCCAACCATATCATAAACAGAGCTGGGGCCCTCTGATTGAGGGCTTTAGGTACAGGTGCCAGGGCTCACACAGCTTGCCAAGTTTCTGGTTCCTTGGCTTTGCTTCCCTATAGCACTCTCATTTACGACTACCTGTCCGCTCAGACTTTGGTGTCCTCATATGACTTTGCCCGTGGGTGTCTGCAGCCTCCTGAGTCTTGACTGCTCACCTAGGTATACCTTGTCTCCTCTTTGCATTATGTCCAGATCCTGGCTACTCATGCTCCAGAGTCCCACCTCCACTCTGTCGCCTCAAGCTCCCATCTGCCAAGCACCACCCAGGCAGAACCCCATGTCCTCTAAGTTGCCAAGCATCTGTAGAGCTCTCCTATTCAAGACCTGACAACCTTTTTCATCTTACCCTTAAAGAAACATCTTTAGAAACAGCTCTGTTTCCTCCAGCTCCTACTATTGAGCAAGTTAAAAAAAAAAAAAAAAAAAATATATATATATATATATATATAACCTTATTTTTCCAAATTAAGTCATAAAGAACTTCATGATGTAATACTAATGCTCTCTGTTTTTCTTTATTTTTAAAGTTTTTAAAAAATTATTTTTGGCCTCTTTTATTGGTTTTCTATTTGTTTATTTCCATCCATCTTTATTCTTTGGCCTGTGTGGGCCTCCCATCACAGTGGCCTCTCCCATAGCAGAGCACCGGCTCTGGGCACATGCACTCCAGAGCTCTGGCTCGCAATTGGACACACTGGTCCAGCTGCTCCACTGCACATGGAATCCTCCCAGGCCAGGGATTGAACCCATGCACCCTGCACTGCAAGGCTAACTCTCCACCCACTGGACCACCAGGCAAGCCCTAATGCTCTCTGTTTTGGTTACGGACTTAGAATCTGATTAGACCCAGTTACTTCTTTCAAACTGAATACTCACATAGCAAAATCTGGCTTACGACTAGATTTGGCCCAATAAGATACAGAATCACAAGGCCATGAGATCTCTGAATGTGGCGATTTAGCCTGGCTTTTATCTTCATGTAGGAACGTAGCTAACTAAGGTTTTTGGGACTTGAAGCAGGGGGATGGGTGTGAGGGAAGCAACGAAGGAGGGAGAGAACATGAATCACAATTTTACCAAAAAAACTTTCAGAGGATCATCTGTTTAGGCCATCCTTCACCTCAGGCCATTCACACTGAAGATTTAAGAAACCAAATCTAAGAGAGTCTCAGCTACAAAAAAAAAAAGTTTGAATGATTTTTATTTATAAAGGGAGAAAGTCTTTCCTGTGGCAGTTACCCAAGATGTGAAATTCAGTAGGTAATAGCCCAAACTACAGGACGTCGTTCTGGTTAGCTGTTTTTCCAAAGATGGATAACCTTTTAACTAATAATAATGTGCTTTCTGATTCAAGATAAGATATTCATGATGAAATCCCATGCTTCAGGCTATATAAGAACTGCTGCAGAGAACAGAGCTCCCTTGCCTGTGTTTAAACAAGAGAGAGAGATAGAGAGAGCACGTGCTGTGGTGCACACTGGGCAAACCACCGTCTTCGCTCACTGAATCATTCCAACTTCCCAACCAAGGTGCCCTGACTTTGAAACAGAGCTGAAAAGGTCTGACATTTGCCAATCTTTTCAGTCTTTCCTTTATTTGCCAAGATTAACCTTCTCCCTCTAATTAAAACAAACATTTTTAAAAATTATTTTGGCCTCTTTTATTGGTTTTCTATTTGTTTATTTCCATCCGTCTTTATTCTTTGGCCTGTGTGGGCCTCCCATCACAGTGGCCTCTCCCATAGCAGAGCACCGGCTCTGGGCACATGCACTCCAGAGCTCTGGCTCGCAATTGGACACACTGGTCCAGCTGCTCCACTGCACATGGAATCCTCCCAGGCCAGGGATTGAACCCATGCACCCTGCACTGCAAGGCTAACTCTCCACCCACTGGACCACCAGGCAAGCCCTAATGCTCTCTGTTTTGGTTACGGACTTAGAATCTGATTAGACCCAGTTACTTCTTTCAAACTGAATACTCACATAGCAAAATCTGGCTTACGACTAGATTTGGCCCAATAAGATACAGAATCACAAGGCCATGAGATCTCTGAATGTGGCGATTTAGCCTGGCTTTTATCTTCATGTAGGAACGTAGCTAACTAAGGTTTTTGGGACTTGAAGCAGGGGGATGGGTGTGAGGGAAGCAACGAAGGAGGGAGAGAACATGAATCACAATTTTACCAAAAAAACTTTCAGAGGATCATCTGTTTAGGCCATCCTTCACCTCAGGCCATTCACACTGAAGATTTAAGAAACCAAATCTAAGAGAGTCTCAGCTACAAAAAAAAAAGTTTGAATGATTTTTATTTATAAAGGGAGAAAGTCTTTCCTGTGGCAGTTACCCAAGATGTGAAATTCAGTAGGTAATAGCCCAAACTACAGGACGTCGTTCTGGTTAGCTGTTTTTCCAAAGATGGATAACCTTTTAACTAATAATAATGTGCTTTCTGATTCAAGATAAGATATTCATGATGAAATCCCATGCTTCAGGCTATATAAGAACTGCTGCAGAGAACAGAGCTCCCTTGCCTGTGTTTAAACAAGAGAGAGAGATAGAGAGAGCACGTGCTGTGGTGCACACTGGGCAAACCACCGTCTTCGCTCACTGAATCATTCCAACTTCCCAACCAAGGTGCCCTGACTTTGAAACAGAGCTGAAAAGGTCTGACATTTGCCAATCTTTTCAGTCTTTCCTTTATTTGCCAAGATTAACCTTCTCCCTCTAATTAAAACAAAAACATTGTTTTGCTGGTTAATATGAACTACTACAGTATGTGTGTCAGTACAAGACTTTGGTAAGTAATGGAAGTCGTGTTTAAAACTGGCTGCAATGAACTCACAGCAGTGCAGTCTTTCAGGTGGCATTACTTGGGATCCATGTCTAATTTAGATCTGTCATATTAATCACGGTAGTCTAATATATAGAATGTTCATTTGTTTCTTTCTCTTTAATATTGCATTCAAACTAAAACACCAAAGCAAAACAACAAACAGAAACACTGTAGGATCAGAATTTGAATTGGATAGATCTGGATGGCATCAAATGAGTCATTTAATCTGAGTTTCTGGTGGAGAGATTAAAATAGGAAATATGAAAAAGTAAAAGTAATGATACTGACCTCTTTGGGTTGAAGTCAGGATTTAAAGAAATAGACACTGTCTAACATATAAAAATTTTTTAACAGATGGAATTTTATCTTTATTACTAATTCTGTGTTTTTCTCCTATTTGAGTTTAGGAATTAAAAGAAATACCTACACTATTTCTACCCCAAAATGTATATTTCTGTGGGTAGCATATCCAGTAAGGCTCCGATTTGTACCTTCAGTTTAAAGATTGGAGAATAGATCTGCTTATCATTAGCCAGTTACTAAAAAAGAAAACTTTCTTATGACAATAAAATTGGACTCCTTGGCTAAAAGTCAGGTTTCCAGGTCTTTGTTATTCAAACTGAGGTCAGAAGATTGGCAGCAATACCAGTACCTAAAAGCTTGTCAAAAAATCAGAATCTCAGACATTATCCACACTACTGAATCAGAAAATGCATTGAGAAGGATTGCTCTACTACAATGATTGTCAGATATTAGTTTCTACCCGAGCACCTGTTGAAACACAGATTACAGGGCCCCATTCCAGAGCTTCTGTTTCAACAGATCTAGAGTTGGACTAAGATTTCGCATTACTTTAAGATGATGCCCATGTTGCTAGTCTAAGGGACCACACTATGACAATGACTTGGGCATTCAGTAGGAACTTCAGAAGGGCTGTATTTGAGATGCAAAATTAAAGCTGAAACAGAGTAAAAGCTACTCTTAGCTCACTATAGTAAGACTTATGCATAAGCTTGAAAAGCATCAAGTCCATCTGCCTAACAACTACCTGCTTCAAAAAAAACTGTGAAAAACTTGGGATCGTGTTTAAAACTGGCTGCAATGAACTCACAGCAGTGCAGTCTTTCAGGTGGCATTACTTGGGACCCTGTCATTAGTTAATTTCACGGTAGTCTAATATATAGAATGTTCATTTGTTTCTTTCTCTTTAATATTGCATTCAAACTAAAACACCAAAGCAAAACAACAAACAGAAACACTGTAGGATCAGAATTTGAATTGGATAGATCTGGATGGCATCAAATGAGTCATTTAATCTGAGTTTCTGGTGGAGAGATTAAAATAGGAAATATGAAAAAGTAAAAGTAATGATACTGACCTCTTTGGGTTGAAGTCAGGATTTAAAGAAATAGACACTGTCTAACATATAAAAATTTTTTAACAGATGGAATTTTATCTTTATTACTAATTCTGTGTTTTTCTCCTATTTGAGTTTAGGAATTAAAAGAAATACCTACACTATTTCTACCCCAAAATGTATATTTCTGTGGGTAGCATATCCAGTAAGGCTCCGATTTGTACCTTCAGTTTAAAGATTGGAGAATAGATCTGCTTATCATTAGCCACTTACTAAAAAAGAAAACTTTCTTATGACAATAAAATTGGACTCCTTGGCTAAAAGTCAGGTTTCCAGGTCTTTGTTATTCAAACTGAGGTCAGAAGATTGGCAGCAATACCAGTACCTAAAACTTGTCAAAAAATCAGAATCTCAGACATTATCCACACTACTGAATCAGAAAATGCATTGAGAAGGATTGCTCTACTACAATGATTGTCAGATATTAGTTTCTACCCGAGCACCTGTTGAAACACAGATTACAGGGCCCCATTCCAGAGCTTCTGTTTCAACAGATCTAGAGTTGGACTAAGATTTCGCATTACTTTAAGATGATGCCCATGTTGCTAGTCTAAGGGACCACACTATGACAATGACTTGGGCATTCAGTAGGAACTTCAGAAGGGCTGTATTTGAGATGCAAAATTAAAGCTGAAACAGAGTAAAAGCTACTCTTAGCTCACTATAGTAAGACTTATGCATAAGCTTGAAAAGCATCAAGTCCATCTGCCAAGTAACAACTACCTGCTTCAAAAAAAAAAGGAAAAACAAAATCTAGATGATGATATAACATTTAAAATGTCCAAGACAGTATGGTACTGGCACAAAAACAGAAATATCGACCAATGGAACAAGATAGAGAACCCAGAGATAAACCCACGCACCTATGGGTACCTAATTTTTGACAAAGGAGGCAAACATATAAAATGGGACAAAGACAGTCTCTTCAACAAATGGTGATGGGAAAATTGGACAGCTACATGCAAAAAAATGAAGTTGGAACATACCCTGACACCATGCACAAAAATCAACTCAAAATGGATTAAAGACTTAAATGTAAGATCAGAAACCATCAAACTCTTAGAGGAGAATATAGGCAAAACCCTCAAGGACATAAACCAAAGCAAGATCTTCTCTGACCCACCTACTAGAATAGTGGAACTAAAAAGACAAATGAACATGTGGGACCTCATGAAACTTAAAAGCTTTTGTACAGCTAAAGAAATTACAAAAAATCTGAACAGACAGCCCACAGAGTGGGAGAAAATCATAGCAAATGAAACAACAGACAAAGAATTAATCTCCAAAATCTACAAGCAACTCAGACAACTCAGCACTGGAAAAACGAACAACCCAATCAAAAAATGGGAAAAGGACCTAAACAGACAGCTCTCCAACAATGACATACAGATGGCCCAAAAGCACATGAAATGATGCTCAACTTCACTAATAATTAGAGAAATGCAAATCAAAACTACAATGAGATATCACCTCACACCCATCAGAAAGGCCGTCATCCACAAATCGACAGACAATAAATGCTGGAGAGGCTGCGGAGAAGAGGGAACACTCCTGCATTGCTGGTGGGAATGTCAATTGATACAGCCTCTATGGAAGACATTATGGAGATTTCTTAAAAAACTAAAAATAGAAGCACCATATGACCCAGCAATCCCACTCTTAGGCTTATACCCTGATGAAATCAAAACTGAAAGAAGCACCTGTACCCCAATGCTCATTGCAGCTCTCTATACAATAGCCAGAACATGGAAGGAACCTAGATGCCCATCGACGAACGAATGGATCCAAAAGCTCTGGTACATATATACAATGGAATACTACACAGCTGTAAAGAGAAATGCAAAAGAATCAACCCTAATGAGGTGGCTGGATCTAGAACATATCATAAAATGTGAAGTCAGTCAGAAAGAGAAGGACAAATATAGTATATTAACACATATATATGGAATCTAGTAGGATGGTGATGATAGCACTTGCAGTGAAGCAACGGAAAGACAGACATGGACAGTGGACATATGGACTTTGTGGGGAAGGAACAGAAGGTGAGAGGCGTAAAGGAAGTAGCATGAAGGCCTGTACTATCATAAGTGAAGAAAATAGCTCTAGTCATTGCTCTGTGAGAAAAGGGGATCCTTCAGGGGTGCTGTGTGATGGTTGGGAGGGGTGTGAAGGGGGGGATATACATATGACTAATCTGGGAATATACATATCTGTAAACAACAAAACTCTGTAAAAGTTAAAAGCAAAATAAAGGTTTAAAAAAAATGTCCCTCACTCAGTCAAGCATTACTAGCCATGCCAAGAAGCAGAAAAATGTCACCCATAAGTAGGTGTCTATCAACTGAAACAAACATAGAAATGAAAAATATGATGAAATTAGCAGGTAAGAATATTACAATAACTACTGTAGATATGTCAAAGATGTTCAAGGACTGAAGGAAATAAAACATAAAAGAAGAGAAAGAGAAAACATATTAAAGAACTCAATGAAATTTCTAGATATGAAAGATACAAATGAAAAATTCACCCAAATCCAAGAGAAGTAAAAAATACATATCTACATAAAAACTTGCATACAAATGTTCATAGAAACATTATTCATAATAGACAAAAGTAGAAACAACTCCAATGCTTATTACCTAATAAATAAATACACAATATTTGGTATATTTCTATTCAATGGAATAGTAACCAGTCATATAAACAAATGAAATACTGATACTGTGGGCTTCTCAGGTGGTGCTAGTGGTAAAGAATTGCCTGCCAATGAAGGAGACACAAGGGACATAGGTTCAATCCCTGGGTCAGGAAGATCCTCTGGACAATGGAAGCACCTGTACCCCAATGCTCATTGCAGCTCTCTATACAATAGCCAGAACATGGAAGGAACCTAGATGCCCATCGACGAACGAATGGATCCAAAAGCTCTGGTACATATATACAATGGAATACTACACAGCTGTAAAGAGAAATGCAAAAGAATCAACCCTAATGAGGTGGCTGGATCTAGAACATATCATAAAATGTGAAGTCAGTCAGAAAGAGAAGGACAAATATAGTATATTAACACATATATATGGAATCTAGTAGGATGGTGATGATAGCACTTGCAGTGAAGCAACGGAAAGACAGACATGGACAGTGGACATATGGACTTTGTGGGGAAGGAACAGAAGGTGAGAGGCGTAAAGGAAGTAGCATGAAGGCCTGTACTATCATAAGTGAAGAAAATAGCTCTAGTCATTGCTCTGTGAGAAAAGGGGATCCTTCAGGGGTGCTGTGTGATGGTTGGGAGGGGTGTGAAGGGGGGGATATACATATGACTAATCTGGGAATATACATATCTGTAAACAACAAAACTCTGTAAAAGTTAAAAGCAAAATAAAGGTTTAAAAAAAATGTCCCTCACTCAGTCAAGCATTACTAGCCATGCCAAGAAGCAGAAAAATGTCACCCATAAGTAGGTGTCTATCAACTGAAACAAACATAGAAATGAAAAATATGATGAAATTAGCAGGTAAGAATATTACAATAACTACTGTAGATATGTCAAAGATGTTCAAGGACTGAAGGAAATAAAACATAAAAGAAGAGAAAGAGAAAACATATTAAAGAACTCAATGAAATTTCTAGATATGAAAGATACAAATGAAAAATTCACCCAAATCCAAGAGAAGTAAAAAATACATATCTACATAAAAACTTGCATACAAATGTTCATAGAAACATTATTCATAATAGACAAAAGTAGAAACAACTCCAATGCTTATTACCTAATAAATAAATACACAATATTTGGTATATTTCTATTCAATGGAATAGTAACCAGTCATATAAACAAATGAAATACTGATACTGTGGGCTTCTCAGGTGGTGCTAGTGGTAAAGAATTGCCTGCCAATGAAGGAGACACAAGGGACATAGGTTCAATCCCTGGGTCAGGAAGATCCTCTGGAATAGGAAATGGAAATCCACTCCAGTATTCCTGTCTGCAAGATACCATGGGCAGAGGAGCCTGGCAGACTACAGCTCATGGGGCTGCAAAGAGTTGGACATGAATGAGTAACTGACCATTCACACACACACACCGATACTATATGCTACCAGATGATTAGACCTTGATGATGTTATGCTAAATTAAAGAAGCGAGTTGCAAATGTCATAATGATGACTCTAGTCTCATGTCCAGAATAAGTAAATATATAGAGACAGAAAACAGATCAGTGTAGATTAGAGGCTAGGCAGGGAGGCTTGGGGAAAGTAGGCAATGGTAGTTTATGGGTATAAAATTTCTCTTTGAGATAGTGAAAATGGTCTAAAAATGATTGTGCTGATGATTGTATAATTTTTGAATATACTAAGAAACATTGCATAGCATACTTTAAGTAGGTAAAATGTGTAAGATATGATTTATATCTTAAGAAAGTTGTTATATTAAAAATAGAGGAGCTTCCCTGGTGGCTCAAAGGTAGAGAATCCATCTGCCAATGCAGGAAACATGGGTTCAATCCAGCAAGATCCCAGAGGCTGCGGAGCAACTAAGCCTGCGGGCCACAGCTGTTGAGCCTGTGCTCTAGAGCCTGGGAGCCATAATTACTGAAGCCAATGCACCCTCAGACCTGTGCTTTGCAATGAAAAAAAGCCACTGCAATGAGAAACATGCACACTGCAACTATAGAGTAGCCCCCACTTGCTGCAACTAGAGAAAAGTTCACACAGCAACGAAGACCCAGCACAACCAAAACTAAACAAGCAAATACAATTCTTTAAAAAAAAATAGAAAAAATAGTTAGTATTAGATTTCATACCTAGGAAGTAACTAGTGGCTTTGGCTTGAACAATTTCAATCTGAGTTGGGAGAGAGGCAAAAAAAGGAATCTGGAAACAGTAAGTATAGAGCTCTCTCTTAAAACATCTAGTGAAGAGAAAAAAACGCACAATATAATTTAGAGGAGTTTTAGTTAAAGGAAATGAAATTATAAGAGGTAAAAGATAAAAGAGTAATTGTAGTAAAAAATTGACTGAGGAAGGTGTGAGAAGAGGTGGAATCTAGAGACATAAAGGGGATTATCCTTCCACATGAGATTACCACTCTATAAAGAAATAAAAACAAATGCCCTGTCTTTGCATTTCTCACAATCTAAGGGCAGCTCGGCTGTCTAGCTGAAAAGATATTTCTCTGAGATCACTAACCCACTCCAGTGTCGTAGTGCTATCTATCCAGTGCATCTGGTGTGGTGGTGGTAGTGATGGTGGTGGTGATGTGTGTGTGTGTGTGTCTGTCTGTCTGTGTGTGATGGGGGTAACCACCCTTTCCAATGAGGTTCTACTGAGAAGAAAGTGGCAATCCTCACAAGAAAATCTTCAATCTATTTTGAAGGTACTGCATAGGTACCTTTCTAAAACAAGGTGCTAGACTCAACTGTCTACAGGACCAGGTAGTTCATAATGACACCCAATGTGTCTTAAGCAGCTATTATGTGCAAGCAAATGTCCAAATACTTTACAAAAATGTGAGCTCAGGATTTCCAGATTATAAGACTTTTTTGAAGGGGAAGCTTAAATCTGAATTTATAAATAAAATCTCACAATTTTAAGCATGGGTGGCTTACTTTTGTTTACATATTTCATGGCAAACATGTCTATGGGCCAGTTATGACTCATGATGAGCTAATACTTGGCCTCTGTTTTAAAGAGACCAACAGACTTCTAAGATATCCAGTACATCTAGTCTTTACTTTCATACAAAATACAAAGCTTGATAAGGTCAGAAATTTGATATGCCTGGAAGTGGCATTTTAAATGTACAGTGTAAGTGGGAAATGTATACACATTAAGAAACAAGCTCTCAATCAAATACATATCAAGGAGAAAATCAAGTAATACCAGCCACAATGTGAACAAGAGAAGAGGAAGCTATTTCAATAATAAACAACAGCAAGGAAAAACGCTGGGCTACTGTCAGTGACAAGGGCATTGGGCTGAGACATCATTCTCCAGAAAAGACAAATGCAACCTGGGAGAAAAAATAGAAGTTAGTTTAAAAGGAAATATAATTTAGAGGAGTTTTAGTTAAAGGAAATGAAATTATAAGAGGTAAAAGATAAAAGAGTAATTGTAGTAAAAAATTGACTGAGGAAGGTGTGAGAAGAGGTGGAATCTAGAGACATAAAGGGGATTATCCTTCCACATGAGATTACCACTCTATAAAGAAATAAAAAAAAATGCCCTGTCTTTGCATTTCTCGCAATCTAAGGGCAGCTCGGCTGTCTAGCTGAAAAGATATTTCTCTGAGATCACTAACCCACTCCAGTGTCGTAGTGCTATCTATCCAGTGCATCTGGTGTGGTGGTGGTAGTGATGGTGGTGGTGATGTGTGTGTGTGTGTGTCTGTCTGTCTGTGTGTGATGGGGGTAACCACCCTTTCCAATGAGGTTCTACTGAGAAGAAAGTGGCAATCCTCACAAGAAAATCTTCAATCTATTTTGAAGGTACTGCATAGGTACCTTTCTAAAACAAGGTGCTAGACTCAACTGTCTACAGGACCAGGTAGTTCATAATGACACCCAATGTGTCTTAAGCAGCTATTATGTGCAAGCAAATGTCCAAATACTTTACAAAAATGTGAGCTCAGGATTTCCAGATTATAAGACTTTTTTGAAGGGGAAGCTTAAATCTGAATTTATAAATAAAATCTCACAATTTTAAGCATGGGTGGCTTACTTTTGTTTACATATTTCATGGCAAACATGTCTATGGGCCAGTTATGACTCATGATGAGCTAATACTTGGCCTCTGTTTTAAAGAGACCAACAGACTTCTAAGATATCCAGTACATCTAGTCTTTACTTTCATACAAAATACAAAGCTTGATAAGGTCAGAAATTTGATATGCCTGGAAGTGGCATTTTAAATGTACAGTGTAAGTGGGAAATGTATACACATTAAGAAACAAGCTCTCAATCAAATACATATCAAGGAGAAAATCAAGTAATACCAGCCACAATGTGAACAAGAGAAGAGGAAGCTATTTCGCAATAATAAACAACAGCAAGGAAAAACGCTGGGCTACTGTCAGTGACAAGGGCATTGGGCTGAGACATCATTCTCCAGAAAAGACAAATGCAACCTGGGAGAAAAAATCTCTTGCTGTAAAAATCCTGTCCCACTTACATCAGGCACACTGTATTCAGTGAGATATTAACAAGCATGGGACAAATCCATCACTACCTCCAAGGTCATTGAAAGAGGACCAAATAAAGAGCAGAGATGTGTGGGCTGGATGCCTTGGATACAGATAGGTGCAGCCCTAAATACATTCCCCATGTGCAGGTGTAGTTGAAAGAGAGGTTTCAGTGAACCTTACAGGCATGGGATATGGTATAGTAGGTGGAAGGATCGGGAGGAGAGAGAAGAGGGCTGATGGAGAAGGGGACAGTCTGAAAACACTGACTTTGCAAACATCCCAATATCTCTATAATGGAGACCAAGGTACCACTCATTCCACGAGTCACATATAAGAGCTGACTCTAAGGCAGTTAAATAGGCAGACACTTGAGAGAGCAAAAATAAAGCATATGTACCAGGCAAACATTTATGTGAGGGGCATTGTTATCTATGGATAAGAATTACCAGAGACCTTGGTTGAAAGCAGATTCTGATTTAGAAGGTCTGAGATGGGACCAGATATTCTGCATTGCTAACCAGCTCCCAGGCAATACTGAGCCCACAAGCCCCAAGCCTACAGTCTGCAGTAATAGAAGCCACTGCAATGAGAAGACTGCACGCGCTGCACAGCAGCAAAGACCCGTACAGCCAAAATAAGTAAAAATAAAACAAATAAACAAATAAATATATTTAAACAAACAAACAAACAATAATAGCCTCAGATATAGAGAACAGACTTGCGGTTGTGTTGTAGCAGATTTCCAGGAAACAGACACAGAGTGACAGAGCTGATAGTGGAGGGCAGGAATTTATTACGCCAGCGGGCCCATTGGCAGAGTCTCCTCTTAGCCAAGGACCCCAGCGGAATTTTGTGACAACCATTTATACCCAAAGTATACATGCCCAAGCCCACCTCCCCAAATCCCTCAAAGTTTTCCCATAAACATTGTCATGAAGAACGTGATCAAGGGTTACATTCCAACATGAAGTCTGGTTTCAATCAGCATAGATCGATTAGGTAAATTTGCAATTGATGATCAGTCTTTAAATGACGACGTGTTTTTATCAGCCCCTGGAGGTTTAGACACGGAATTAACCTCTGGCTGAGATGCCAAGTCTGTTTCCTTGTCATACACAGGTCTGGTGGGCTATTAGTTCTTTATCTCTGGGGCTATGGTTTCTGTCCCTAAGATTACATAGTTTTAAACATAGCTCAAAGTTCACCACGGTCACAGGGAAAGTTCCCTTACAAGATGAACTTATAAGTTCTCTTAAGTCTCTTAGGAGAAGGAGTTTGTGCCTTTTCTCCTTCGGCTGCAGAAGGGGAGGGAAGGAATGGCAGTTTGGGATAAGCAGAGGCAAACAATTATATATAAGATGGATACACCAACAAGTTAATACTGTATAGCATGGAGAGTATATTTAATGTTCTATGATAAACCATCATGAAAAAAAACATGAAAGAGAATATATATATATAACTGAGTCCCTTTGCTATATGGGAGAAATTAACACAGCATTGTAAATCAATTATACATCAATAAAAACTTTGAAAAGGATTTAGGTAGCTCAAAATTATGACGCCATAATTAAAATTACGGCTAGACAGTCATAGCTTCACAGACTCTGTAAATCAAATCCTGTTTTCTGTTGTTGCTGGTTTTAGTCTCTATACCAAGAAGCACATATCAGATAGGGCATCATGGATCACATGGTCACTCCATAGCCAAGGAACACTAACCTTTGGATTCCCGCGAGAAAAAGCCTCTCCTTAAAAGCAAAATTAGGCAGCTGGTACCAGGAGGAGGGACAATGGATGCCGAATGTCCTGCAAGGACCCAGGTAGCAAGGTGTTCAAATCTATCTTTTCCAAGGCTGCCGGGATCCCCATGCCTGTGAGGATGTACGTATGTAAAACATTGCTGAGCCACCTCTTTACATCCCATTTGCAAACACTTTTGCATTGAAAGGGTTATAAGGCACAAACCAAGGTTAAAGTGCACTGCAACTGGGCTTCCCTGGTGGTTCAGTAGGCAAGGACACCGCCTTGCAGTGCAAGGGGTGCCAGTTTGATCCCTGACTTGGGAAGATCCCATGTGCCGCAGACCGCGGCTGGACCAATGTGTCCACTCCATGTGCCGTGGAGTGGCTGGACCGATGTGTTCAACTACCAAGCCGGAGCTCTGGAGCACATGTGCCCAGAGCCAGTGCTCTGTGACAAGAGAGGCCACTGCGATGGGAGGCCCTCAAGAGGCAAAGAACAAAGATGGATGGAAATAGATAAATGAAAGATCAATAGAAGTGGCCAAAAAAAAAAAAAAAGTCTTTAAAAAAGTGCACTGCGGGCTTCCCCTGGTGGCGCAGTGGGTAAGGACACTGCCTTGCAGTGCAAGGGGCGCTGGTTTGATCCCTGGCCTGGGAAGATCCCACGTGCCGCGGAGCGGCTGGATCTATGTTCAATTACCGAGCCGGAGCTCTGGAGCACACGCGCCCAGAGCCGGAGCTCTGCAGCGACAGACGCCACGGCGATAGGAGGCCCACAGGAGCCAAAGAACAAAGACGGATGAAAATAGAGAAATGAAAGACCAATGGAAGTGGCCCGCCCGCTCCCCTCCCTCCCCAACACGACCCCCACCCAAAATAAATAAATAAATAAACCTTTAAAAAAAAAAAAAGTGCACTGCAATCATCACAGTAGCAGTCATCAGGACAGGATCAAGGGTCCCAGTGCCCACACAAGAGCCCAGGCTTATCATACTCCTTTCTGGTCCGCCCTTCAGGCTCCCAGCAGGACTGTTTGGGAGAAGCTGTTTACTGCTCCAAGAGAATGACTTTTGATCCTCACAAGTCAGTTGTCTTTTGTCTCAGTAAAGGAACTTTTTGTGGGCTAATTCTAGGCTCTACCTCTTCCTTCTTTTTTAAAAAATTTAATGTAATTTTTATTTTTTACAGAGTTCTGTTGTTTACTGCCACACATCGACCTGCATCTGCACAGGTATACATATGTCCCCCCACCTCCTAAACCTCTCCACTACCTCCCTCCTCATCCCACCCCTCCAGGTCGCCACAGAGCCCCTGTTTGAGATCCCCTAGTTCCACAGCATATGCCCCTCTCTCACCCCAACGTCCATAAGACTGTTCTCCATGTCTGCCTCTCCGTGGCTGCTCTGTTTATTCATTTATCAGCACCATCTTTCTAGATTCCATATATACATGTCAGTATACAATAGTTATCTTTCCTTCTTATTCACAAGTCACCAAATTCTATGACCTTTCTTGGTCCCAGGTTCCATCTTACTGAGGTAAAAGCCATTTTAAGGAATGCCTTCTTGTATTCTTTGTGTGTATTATGTGTGGGTGTTGCCCTGAGAATTCACGTGTACTATCTCGTTTACTCCACAGTGTGGATTTCATGCTGGTCAATTTTAGCTAATCTGGAACTTCATTTCCAGGTGTCGCTCATTTATATAGTTCCAGATCAAGACTGACAACAGGAAAGACGTAGGTGCAGTTTGGTGAGGTGGATGTGAAATGGCAGCCACTATGCCCTGTCATCACTGATTAGAGGTGATGAGAGGCATGGGCACCTGTGCTGGTGGGTTCCAGAATATTCTTGATTCTCCTTCTTCCATCTCCAGCTCTCCATCCCAATGACTGGCCCTGCTGACCAAAAGGGGCCCTAGGTCAGGCTTAGCGAATGAAAATAGACATGGAGCTACATTTGGATTTCATACAAGCAGCGATTTTTTAAAGGTGTAAGTATGGCCTCTGCAGTAATTGGGATATACTTGTGCTCCCCGAAATTATTTATTATTTACCTGAAATTCAAATTTAACTGGGCACCCTATAGTTTATCTTTTAATATATAGGCCCACCTCCAGCATCTTTCCAGAGAACTCACAGATGCAGCAGCCCCAAGAGCCAACAGCTTCCATAGATTTCTATACGATTAGAGGTGCCTACCTTCTGGAAAACTCCTGCTCGTTCACCCAGGCCAGGGTTGCTGGTTAAAACTTTTTTCCTCATCTTTTCTGACCTTTAGTTCCCAAATTCTTCCCATGATGTATAAGGTTGAGTTCCTACCATGCCATCTGTATTTCATAACACCTATCAGTTTCTAGTCCCTGATGAAACACTAACACTTGTTCTGACCTTATAAGGAAGGGGTTATTTTTTATTCCTTTTCAACAGAAAGAGAAACTGTGACACAGAGAGGTAAAGGTACTTGCCCAAAGTCATATTCCTGATAAGCAGTGGAGCTTGGATTTAAACCAAGGCATTTTGATTGAATAGCTGCCTTGACTACCATAAGTTATTGTCCGGGCAGTATATAGTGATGGCTCAGATGGTAAAGAGTCCACCTGCCATGGAGGAGGCCCAGGTTTGATCACTGGGGGCCTCAGGATCTTTCCTTCTTATCCACAAGTCACCAAATTCTATGCCCTTTCTTGGTCCCAGGTTCCATCTTACTGAGGTAAAAGCCATTTTAAGGAATGCCTTCTTGTATTCTTTGTGTGTATTATGTGTGGGTGTTGCCCTGAGAATTCACGTGTACTATCTCGTTTACTCCACAGTGTGGATTTCATGCTGGTCAATTTTAGCTAATCTGGAACTTCATTTCCAGGTGTCGCTCATTTATATAGTTCCAGATCAAGACTGACAACAGGAAAGACGTAGGTGCAGTTTGGTGAGGTGGATGTGAAATGGCAGCCACTATGCCCTGTCATCACTAATTAGAGGTGATGAGAGGCATGGGCACCTGTGCTGGTGGGTTCCAGAATATTCTTGATTCTCCTTCTTCCATCTCCAGCTCTCCATCCCAATGACTGGCCCTGCTGACCAAAAGGGGCCATAGGTCAGGCTTAGCGAATGAAAATAGACATGGAGCTACATTTGGATTTCATACAAGCAGCGATTTTTTAAAGGTGTAAGTATGGCCTCTGCAGTAATTGGGATATACTTGTGCTCCCCGAAATTATTTATTATTTACCTGAAATTCAAATTTAACTGGGCACCCTATAGTTTATCTTTTAATATATAGGCCCACCTCCAGCATCTTTCCAGAGAACTCACAGATGCAGCAGCCCCAAGAGCCAACAGCTTCCATAGATTTCTATACGATTAGAGGTGCCTACCTTCTGGAAAACTCCTGCTCGTTCACCCAGGCCAGGGTTGCTGGTTAAAACTTTTTTCCTCATCTTTTCTGACCTTTAGTTCCCAAATTCTTCCCATGATGTATAAGGTTGAGTTCCTACCATGCCATCTGTATTTCATAACACCTATCAGTTTCTAGTCCCTGATGAAACACTAACACTTGTTCTGACCTTATAAGGAAGGGGTTATTTTTTATTCCTTTTCAACAGAAAGAGAAACTGTGACACAGAGAGGTAAAGGTACTTGCCCAAAGTCATATTCCTGATAAGCAGTGGAGCTTGGATTTAAACCAAGGCATTTTGATTGAATAGCTGCCTTGACTACCATAAGTTATTGTCCGGGCAGTATATAGTGATGGCTCAGATGGTAAAGAGTCCACCTGCCATGGAGGAGGCCCAGGTTTGATCACTGGGCCAGGAAGATCCCCTAGAGAAGGGAATGGCAACCCACCCCAGTATTCCCATCTGGAGAATTCCATGGACAGAGGAGTCCGGTGGGCTCCATTTCATGGGGACTGCAAAGAGTTGGACATGATTAAGCAACCCACATTATATAATTTCCATAAAGATATATATAGGGAGATGTAATATAGTTATATACATTTAGTATACAGCATATATACATAGAGATATAGATTATATAACCTGTGTGACATACATGCATTTCCAATATTATATTTCATATATATGCAGACTCTGTAACTAATTAGATATAGGTATTCAGCTTATATATAGAATTTAGCTCCAAAACTTCACAGAAACTTATTTTTCCACACTTTTCACTGGTGGATATCAAAATTTCACTTGTATATGATTGAAAACATATATACACACATACATTTTCTCAACTGTATACATTTGGTATTTTGACATCCATTAGTAACAACAGTTGAAAAACCAGTTTCTACAAAACTGTAGAGCTAAATTATCATTTAAACAAAAAAGGAGTGAGTGAAAGTGCTTTCTGAGGTGATACTGGTGACCATGGGTGGCTCCAAAAAAAAGAAAAAAGAAAAAGACTGATCTCATTAATGTTCAAATGAGGATGCATTGGAATTGAGGTTAATAAGTAGTTGGCGTGGGAGGATCCCTAGAACAGTATAAGGCTGTGAAACAAATTCAATGTTTAGAAGAAAATGATAGATAATTCTACTTAATGAGTACACAGCAGACTAATTATTGTAATGAAATATGCTTAATTAAAAAGAAGTCTGCTTTCTAATGATTGTATTGACTGTAAGTCAGTTTAGAAAACCCCAAAGGTTGATAAGGACAATATGCATAAAGAGTGCATATAAGTTTACACAAGGAGGTAAAGACGTGCATTTATGACTGTAGTTTAAAGTTAGCATTCTAGCACCCCTAGGCTCATTTTTTAATTTCTTTTTTATTTATTTATATATTTTTGACTGCTCCAAACACTATGGGGGATCTTAGTTTCCTGACTGGGGGTTGAGCCCACACCCCCTGCAATGGAAGCTTGGAGTCTTAACCACTGGACCACCAAGAAAGTCCATTGGGCTCTTTTAATATAATATCCCAAGTTTCTTTAAGGCAATGCTCAGTTGAACAGAGAACAAAATACTTGGAAATAAAGAAAGTTGTAGAAGAATCATTTTAATATGAATTTGGAGAAAATACAGTTTCATACACATTTATAGAGAAATGTGAAATTCTAAAAAATTTCATTCAGAATGTGTGTGTGTCTGTGAATGTGTGCTCAGTCACTTCAGTTGTGTCTGGCTCTTTGCAACCCTATGGACTATAGCCTGTCAGACTCCTCTGCCCATGGGATTCTCCAGACAAGAATGCTAGAATGGGTCACCATGCTCTCCTCCAGGGACTATTCCTAACCCAGGAATCAAAACTGAGTCTCCTGCACTACAGATGGGTTCTTTACCCATGAGACACCAGGGAAGCCCTCATTCAGGATATTGGTGCTAAAATCCACTCATGGAATGAAAAGATCAACCAAGCCCTTGCAGCTCCAGATTGTGGTGGGACTTGGGAATAAGGCATAAAACACATTTCACTGATGGCACAGTGGACAGGGTGTACTTTAAGTAGCTGGAGGAGAGGAGAAGTGAAAGTTTCGATCTGGAGTTATGAAGACGTAACCCCTTCTGTCTCTTGATTCCTGAGTATATACTAGTGTGCATGTGAGTCTTGGAGTATGGGTAGTGTTATCAAAAGAGCTTTTAGAAAATTTCAGTCTGGGGAGGATAATCCACCATGATTCACTTTTGGGGCATTTTCTGCCCTTGAATCACCCATTTCTCTTGCCTCTTTCTAAATGGTGGGATAGAAGCAGTATTGTTCTGGAAGCAGGAGTGTGTCTGGGGCCAGTCCATACCTGCTCATCAGAGCTGACTGTTAAATTTTTAAGAAACTTACAGGCTGCTTATAGCACAGAGCCATAATTAGGTTTAACTTGTATAAACTTTAAAGTATATAAATTATTTAGAAATACAGATAACAAGTACTCAACAATTCCCAACTATTTGGCAATGCTTTATGATCTAAGCTCTTAGGGTTATCTCCACCTACGATATCTGTACAATGAACAGATGACCTACTGCTCCACAGCTCTTTATAACTCCACTTTCAGTGATTTCACCTTGGGGCAGCTTGAAACTGACCACGACAGAAATATCTGCACCATGGAAATCAGCATGTACTATAACTCAGAGTTTCCCTCTGCCCTGGATGGCTGTTAAACACTTACCAGCACACCACCGGCTAGAGGCCATTCTGGGAATGGAGTTATGCTGGAAAAGAGCCCACTTTTGGAGGGTGGCCCTTGAGCTGCTGTTAGGAGCAGAGGAAAATGGTAACAGATTAGTCTGCAGAAGAACCCAGATGATCTAAATAGGTTGTCCTTCTGCAACCCTATGGACTATAGCCTGTCAGACTCCTCTGCCCATGGGATTCTCCAGACAAGAATGCTAGAATGGGTCACCATGCTCTCCTCCAGGGACTATTCCTAACCCAGGAATCAAAACTGAGTCTCCTGCACTACAGATGGGTTCTTTACCCATGAGACACCAGGGAAGCCCTCATTCAGGATATTGGTGCTAAAATCCACTCATGGAATGAAAAGATCAACCAAGCCCTTGCAGCTCCAGATTGTGGTGGGACTTGGGAATAAGGCATAAAACACATTTCACTGATGGCACAGTGGACAGGGTGTACTTTAAGTAGCTGGAGGAGAGGAGAAGTGAAAGTTTCGATCTGGAGTTATGAAGACGTAACCCCTTCTGTCTCTTGATTCCTGAGTATATACTAGTGTGCATGTGAGTCTTGGAGTATGGGTAGTGTTATCAGAGAGAGCTTTTAGAAAATTTCAGTCTGGGGAGGATAATCCACCATGATTCACTTTTGGGGCATTTTCTGCCCTTGAATCACCCATTTCTCTTGCCTCTTTCTAAATGGTGGGATAGAAGCAGTATTGTTCTGGAAGCAGGAGTGTGTCTGGGGCCAGTCCATACCTGCTCATCAGAGCTGACTGTTAAATTTTTAAGAAACTTACAGGCTGCTTATAGCACAGAGCCATAATTAGGTTTAACTTGTATAAACTTTAAAGTATATAAATTATTTAGAAATACAGATAACAAGTACTCAACAATTCCCAACTATTTGGCAATGCTTTATGATCTAAGCTCTTAGGGTTATCTCCACCTACGATATCTGTACAATGAACAGATGACCTACTGCTCCACAGCTCTTTATAACTCCACTTTCAGTGATTTCACCTTGGGGCAGCTTGAAACTGACCACGACAGAAATATCTGCACCATGGAAATCAGCATGTACTATAACTCAGAGTTTCCCTCTGCCCTGGATGGCTGTTAAACACTTACCAGCACACCACCGGCTAGAGGCCATTCTGGGAATGGAGTTATGCTGGAAAAAGAGCCCACTTTTGGAGGGTGGCCCTTGAGCTGCTGTTAGGAGCAGAGGAAAATGGTAACAGATTAGTCTGCAGAAGAACCCAGATGATCTAAATAGGTTGTCCTTCTGCAGAAGCTAGGCAGAAAGAAATTGAGATTCTGGCTAGGGGCTGTTGAGATGAGAACTTAGAAAAGCAAAAAAGCAAGAAGCTCTAAAGAACTGTGGACAGGCAGTGAAACTACAGGAAAACGATTGAACTAAGTAGATCAGAAGGTTTTATAAGGCGGATGCTAGGCATGGACAGGGAAGAAGCATTGCAAGGCCGAACGCTGATCTCCACATTTACCCTACTTCACTTCAGACAAAACCCCGGTTTCCTGAAATTCTCTCTTCTTTCTCTGTTCTTAGCTTTAAAACCTTCCATGTTTGCTTTCATATTCAAAAGGAAAGAAGACAGATGAAAACAATTTACATGAAGGTATAATTAACATTCTTTAATACTAGCACAGCTGTTACACACTTACACACCCACACTCACACACATGTACATGTACATACCTCTCTACTCACACGAACCCCACATACAGGTGACCTAGAAAGTATTCACTAGGAAAAACTATTTGATGTAGGAATAGCAGCAAATATATAGGTTCCCAGCTGTTTCTTTATTGCAACAAGCCCAGATTCATGACTCTTGACAACCCTGAACCACGAGCTTGTAAGCTTCCTGAATAACACTGGCTTTTGCGCATTTTTAACTTTTAAGTACTGGTTCTTCCCTGCTATGATTCCCTGCTATAATGTGGCAGAAACTGTAACCTGCCCAGTTAGCATTCACAAGAGGTGGGAAACAGCCTCTGCCCTGGTGCTGGGGTCCAGACCTTAATAATTCCAGTTAAATGATACACCAAACTAGCAGTAGGAGTTTCAACATCAAAGTTGATGCCTGGGAAAGCAGCAGTCCTTCAACCAAAGGCTGAAGCCCAAGCCTTGCATTTGACGAGGATTGCTCACGCTAAGAATGGAGCCATGGTCAGCTGCCATGGAGTCTGCAGAGAACCAGCTTCTTTTCTGGGAAGCTAGTCTACAGGGGACTGTTCTTGGACTCACTTATCCTTATTTCTCATTGAAGAACTGACTCACTGGAAAAGACTGTGATGCTGGGAAAGATTGAGGGCAGGATGAAAAGGGGGAGACAGAGGACAAGATGGTTGGATGGCATCACCAATTCAGTGGGCATGAGTTTGAGCAAACTCCAGGAGATAGTGAAGGACAGGGAAGCCTGGTGTGCTGCAGTCTATGGGGCTGCAAAGAGTCAGACAGGATTAACTACTGAACAACAACAACTCATTGACATAAGCCTGAAATGTGAGAAATTCTAAGAATGTAGAAGACAAGCTCATCAATGATTTAAAAAAAAAAAAAAAAGTCTTCTGCTGCTTATTTCTTAGTCATTCTAGAATAGCTCATCCTCCTACCAAAATGATTATTAGCAAATTAATACCCTGCTATGAACACATAGAACAAAAATAAAAGATTTCTTTCTTTCCCCCAAGGGCCAACTGTTCCAAGGGAAAGAAGGCTGATTTATCATTGATGTCTGTCATGAGTAATGGGTAGTATGTTTAACGCCTGCCAATTATTTGTCAAGTTATCTAACTTTTCTGTCAATTTTTTCTCACTTCAAAAAAAAAAAAATTTTTGTAGGCATCTGTTTGTCTCCTTAGAAACAAGCTACTGATTCCTACTATGAGCTTTCAAAGGGCTAAGACTTCATATGTGTGATAATTAAAGAAAATTTAGCTTCATAGGTGATAGCTATTCTTAGATAAATCTTTAGTAAAATCAGATCTTATTATGTCTAAAATTTGAAGAACAGTGATGATGCAAATTCTCTGAGGAAAGATTTTTTCTGGTATGATAAGATGCTAAATGTAAAACTGGCTATCCAAAATGGTTTTATTGTTTTGTTTTGGTTATTTTTCTATGAAATATTAGTGAGACTGCTCTCTTCTGTCTTTGTAAATACCAGCTCATTGCTTTTGGATTGTAAAGTCATATTCTGTTGTTGTTCATTAGCTAAGTTGTGTCCAACTCTTTGCGACCCATAGACTACAGCACTTTAGGCTTCTCTGTCCTCCACTATCTCTCAGACTTGGCTGAAACACATGTCCATTGAGTCAGCGATGTCATTCAACCATCTCATCCTCTGTCACCCTCTTCTCCTCCTGCCCTCAAACTTTCCCAACATCAGGGTCTTTTCCAATGAGTCAGCTCCTCGCATCAAGTGGCCAAAGTACTGGCACTTCAGCATTAGCATCAGTCCTTCCAGTGAATATTGGGGTGATTTCCTTTAGGACTGACTGGTTTGATCTCTTTACAGTCCCAGGGACTCTCAAGAGTCTTCTCTAGCACCACTATTTGAAAGCATCAATTCTTCTTCGCTCAACCTTCTTTATGGTCCAACTCTCACATCCATACATGACTACTGGAAAAACCATAGCTTTGACTATACAAATCTTTGTCAGTAAAATGATGTCTCAGCTTTTTAAGTTGCTATCTAGGTTTGACATAGCTTTTCTTCCAAAGAGCAAGTTTCTTTTAATTTCATGATTGCAGTCGCCATCCTCAGTGATTTTGGAGGCCAAGAAAATAAAATCTCTCACTGTTTCCACTTTTTCCTTGTCTGTTTGCTTTGAAGTGATGGGATTGGATGCCATGATCTTAGGTTTTTGAATGCTGAATTTTTAGCCAGCTTTTTCCACTCTCCTCTTTCACCCTTATCAAGAGGCTTTTCAGTTTTTCTTCACATGAACTCCATGAGCAGTATGATAAACTTAAAAAATTACCAAAATAAAGAACCAACATTACATATATATGTTTATGCACACACACACACACACACATATATATACATAGATTTTTCAGGAATAATTTCTATGATGCATGATTATTACCAATGATATTTAGGATTTATCAAGTGCTTTACTACAATAAATGTTCTACAAATGTTAGTCAATCTGCAGAATAATACTGCCTCCCTATATAAAAAGTTAAAAATACAGAGGCCAGGGACTAATGAAAATAAACAACATTTTCTAAAATTAGAATCATTTATCCTGTTTAATAAATTTGTATATCTTCCACCATGCTTAGCAAAATAATTGAGCACTCATTAAATATTTATTATAATATCATATTTGTGAGCTCATTGCATTAAAGCTTTGGCTGCAAACCCCATAGACTACAGCACTTTAGGCTTCTCTGTCCTCCACTATCTCTCAGACTTGGCTGAAACACATGTCCATTGAGTCAGCGATGTCATTCAACCATCTCATCCTCTGTCACCCTCTTCTCCTCCTGCCCTCAAACTTTCCCAACATCAGGGTCTTTTCCAATGAGTCAGCTCCTCGCATCAAGTGGCCAAAGTACTGGCACTTCAGCATTAGCATCAGTCCTTCCAGTGAATATTGGGGTGATTTCCTTTAGGACTGACTGGTTTGATCTCTTTACAGTCCCAGGGACTCTCAAGAGTCTTCTCTAGCACCACTATTTGAAAGCATCAATTCTTCTTCGCTCAACCTTCTTTATGGTCCAACTCTCACATCCATACATGACTACTGGAAAAACCATAGCTTTGACTATACAAATCTTTGTCAGTAAAATGATGTCTCAGCTTTTTAAGTTGCTATCTAGGTTTGACATAGCTTTTCTTCCAAAGAGCAAGTTTCTTTTAATTTCATGATTGCAGTCGCCATCCTCAGTGATTTTGGAGGCCAAGAAAATAAAATCTCTCACTGTTTCCACTTTTTCCTTGTCTGTTTGCTTTGAAGTGATGGGATTGGATGCCATGATCTTAGGTTTTTGAATGCTGAATTTTAAGCCAGCTTTTTCCACTCTCCTCTTTCACCCTTATCAAGAGGCTTTTCAGTTTTTCTTCACATGAACTCCATGAGCAGTATGATAAACTTAAAAAATTACCAAAATAAAGAACCAACATTACATATATATGTTTATGCACACACACACACACACACATATATATACATAGATTTTTCAGGAATAATTTCTATGATGCATGATTATTACCAATGATATTTAGGATTTATCAAGTGCTTTACTACAATAAATGTT
Organism: Tragulus kanchil; assembly: GCA_022376925.1. NCBI lineage: Eukaryota > Metazoa > Chordata > Mammalia > Artiodactyla > Tragulidae > Tragulus > Tragulus kanchil. The sequence goes on from JAIOJX010000002.1 coordinate 80,634,770, forward strand.
CTACAAATGTTAGTCAATCTGCAGAATAATACTGCCTCCCTATATAAAAAGTTAAAAATACAGAGGCCAGGGACTAATGAAAATAAACAACATTTTCTAAAATTAGAATCATTTATCCTGTTTAATAAATTTGTATATCTTCCACCATGCTTAGCAAAATAATTGAGCACTCATTAAATATTTATTATAATATCATATTTGTGAGCATTCTACAATTCAAAATCATATCTTCTATTTCATTTTCACCTCACAATAACCTAGAAGGTGAATAAATACAGGAAACTAACCCTCATTTTATGAATTTTGTATTCCTCAATATTCTTGATTGGTCTGTGATTCAGCTGAGTTAACTGGAAATGGTCTGAGTGTGCTGAGGTTTATTAAAAAGCTTTGTAAGGTAGGACCAGAACAGCTTTCTGTCTAAGGTTGACTTTTCCTAAGTACTAATACCTACCTGAGTGCTCTGTCTGGTGCTTCATTAATCAAGCCATTTTACACTGAATTGTGGACACATGAACTTCCTGTCCCTGAGTGAAATCCTGGGGTTAATCTCACACTCCATTGGAATGCTTCCCCCTTCAACTCAGATAAATTACTTTCATTTGCTGATAAACATCTATCTGAAGATGTAAGGGGAGCCTTTGCTGACCTCCTAAGTTTCTCTGCACGCAGCTCTTTCTTCTTGAGTCCCCCGTGAACTCTAGTTCCCTTTGCTCCCCACCCCCTCAAATTCCCAGCTTTACCACTTCAACTCACAGAGATGATAGAGATAGCTGCCTTTCACCAGGATCTCTTGTCCCCTTTGTCCTGGAAACTCCATAAGCTGAGAAAATTATAGGGCACCTGTCATTGCTTTCCCATCTCTATGGGATCACTATTCTGCATGGCTTGATACGCAATATCTGAAAGCTTGTGTTTCATGTATTTTGTCTGCTATTTAGATGTTTTAGCCAGGAAGGTAAATCCACTCTTGGTTATTCTTTTTAGGGCAGAAGTCAAGAGTTGCTGTTTTTGATGATGAGGGGAACTTCATAGATGGGGAAAGATCGAGTGTAAAGTAGAAACTGAAAACTGAAGAGAGAGAAAGGAAAATTACTGGATTCATTCCCTAGAGGAAGTACAAGTTGGAAATAATGCAAAGCTAAGATGGATGGAGACAGAAACTCTTCTGATGAAATGAGAAAATAGGGAGAGAATAAGGGTTATGAAGCAGAGAAATGTAGATGCAGAGTTCACTTGGTCAGCGGATAGTACTTGAGCCCCTATTGTGTTTTCTGAATAAAGTTCAGTTACTTCCTGCATTGTGGGAGAAGCCGTGGAGGAGGGAGAGGGTACAGTGTGATTCCCAGCCTGATTTCCGAAATCACTCTTCTCAAATCCTCATGCCTGAGCTTTCATATTCTTTTTCTTTTAAAATTTGGCCTCTTTTATTGTTTGTTTGTTTTATTTTTATCCATCTTTACTCTTTGGCATGTGTGACCCTCGCATTGCAATGGCCTCTCTTGGTGCAGAGCACCAGCTCTGGGTGCCAGTGCTCCAGAGCTCCAGCTCGGTAGTTGGACACATTGGTCCAGCTGCTACGCTGCATGTGGGATCTTCCCAGGCCAGGGACAGAACTGGTGCCCTCTGCACTGAAAGCTGGACTCTCTACCCACTGGACTACTAGGGAAGCCATCATAATCTTGATAGAAGGGAGAGGTAGGTACTTCCTCTCTTGGTAACTCCACTGAACTTTTTAGTTTTGTTCTGTTTTGTAACACTAGCTAAGAAATATGAGACAAGTGAAACTACAGTTTCTATTTAGTGAAGCAAGCGTTCTGTGTGGAGTTAGCACAACAGGTTAGAGAAATACAGATAGGAGGGGACCCAACATAATATTCAACAGCCAGAAAAACACTGCTATAATGAATTGGTCCTTAGGACCAAAAGGAATTATCCAGATAATAGATATGGGATAAAGGAGTGGTAAGAAGAAAGGGTGTCTTGCTAGAGGGAGAAGAACGTGTAAAAATCTGGAGGCAGGAGAGTCACTGGAACTTCAGGTGGATTAATAGGACTGGTGAAGGTTGGAGAGCGCATCAGAAGCTGTGCTATGGTCAGTCACTCACTTGGGTCCGACTCTTTGCAACCCCATGGATTGCAGCCCACCAGGCGCCTCTGTCCACGGCATTCGCCAGGCAAGAGTACTAGAGTGAGTTGCCATGCCCTCCTCCAGGGGATCTTCCTGGAGGATCAGACTCAGGGTTTTCACATTGCAGGTGGATTCTTTACCATCTGAGAGCCTCCAGGGAAGCCCACATCAGAAGCTATACACCAGAAATACCTAGAATGCACCCAGGGGTGTTTGACATGGATCCTGAGACAGTAGAGAATCCTGAAGGAGTTTTAAGTAGGCGTGTGACTGCAATCCATTTTGTGTTTAGAAATTATTCTGAGAGCAGTTTAGAAACTGCAAGAGAGAGAAAGATCACTGTTAGAGAAGGGATAGCATCCCAAGATAGAATGAGAACATGGGAATGGGGAGTAGTGGATATATTCTTGAGAATAAGGTGGAGGAACTGCCAGGTCTTACACCTGGTGAAATATGTGACTACCAAGGGACACACCCTGCTTTGTCTTGGATAACCGGATCGATGGTCCTGTTCCCTGTGTAACAAGTATTAATGGTTAGAAATCCTAAAACTCCTTATGAGGAGTAGAAATAAAGAGGAGCAGAAGAAAGTAGTAAAGGTTGGTGTGACTTAGATTTGTTCTCATACATTGCCAAGCACAGAGACGGAGACCGTGAAAGAAGCTATGGGGTAATACATGAGAGAAATGGAAGGGAGGAGGGACAGTGGAAGAAACTGACACCCCGGAATCCCTAAGTCAAGACTAGATAGCATGAATCAGTAAGTCCCGAGAGTAGAATCAGAGAGCAGATGCAACTGATGGGTTGAACCCACGTGGCAGAATACAGGGCTCTGTGGACAAATTGATAATAAAGTACACAATGGGAGGCAATATCTGAGATGAACACAAACCTCTCTAAAAGGCCTTCCCGAAGGCACAGGATGGACAGAGAAGCCAGAAAAGCCAGAGTGAGAGAAGTAGGAGGGAATAAAAGGCTGGAGGTCAATGAACTGAGAGAGGAAGAAGAGTCAGGTGGAAAGAAGATGCTGGAATTCAAGAGACCAGTAAGAGTGAAACACCAAGCAACAAGGTGGTCTCAGTGTGATTTAGCATTGCTGGACATGTCAAGAAGCTGTAAGGAAGTGAAAAAAGATTCGCCAGGCAAGAGTACTAGAGTGAGTTGCCATGCCCTCCTCCAGGGGATCTTCCTGGAGGATCAGACTCAGGGTTTTCACATTGCAGGTGGATTCTTTACCATCTGAGAGCCTCCAGGGAAGCCCACATCAGAAGCTATACACCAGAAATACCTAGAATGCACCCAGGGGTGTTTGACATGGATCCTGAGACAGTAGAGAATCCTGAAGGAGTTTTAAGTAGGCGTGTGACTGCAATCCATTTTGTGTTTAGAAATTATTCTGAGAGCAGTTTAGAAACTGCAAGAGAGAGAAAGATCACTGTTAGAGAAGGGATAGCATCCCAAGATAGAATGAGAACATGGGAATGGGGAGTAGTGGATATATTCTTGAGAATAAGGTGGAGGAACTGCCAGGTCTTACACCTGGTGAAATATGTGACTACCAAGGGACACACCCTGCTTTGTCTTGGATAACCGGATCGATGGTCCTGTTCCCTGTGTAACAAGTATTAATGGTTAGAAATCCTAAAACTCCTTATGAGGAGTAGAAATAAAGAGGAGCAGAAGAAAGTAGTAAAGGTTGGTGTGACTTAGATTTGTTCTCATACATTGCCAAGCACAGAGACGGAGACCGTGAAAGAAGCTATGGGGTAATACATGAGAGAAATGGAAGGGAGGAGGGACAGTGGAAGAAACTGACACCCCGGAATCCCTAAGTCAAGACTAGATAGCATGAATCAGTAAGTCCCGAGAGTAGAATCAGAGAGCAGATGCAACTGATGGGTTGAACCCACGTGGCAGAATACAGGGCTCTGTGGACAAATTGATAATAAAGTACACAATGGGAGGCAATATCTGAGATGAACACAAACCTCTCTAAAAGGCCTTCCCGAAGGCACAGGATGGACAGAGAAGCCAGAAAAGCCAGAGTGAGAGAAGTAGGAGGGAATAAAAGGCTGGAGGTCAATGAACTGAGAGAGGAAGAAGAGTCAGGTGGAAAGAAGATGCTGGAATTCAAGAGACCAGTAAGAGTGAAACACCAAGCAACAAGGTGGTCTCAGTGTGATTTCAGCTCATTGGAGACAGCAAGAAGCTGTAAGGCAACATTGCTGAAAAGTGTCATGAATACCAAAGATAATATTTCAAAAAATGGAGTCCAAAAGAAGTCTGTGAGCAAGGTAAAGGTCATGTTTGAAGGTCAGTCAACCATGGAAACAGGATGTAGAAAGACAGAAAAGTGAGGAGCTCATAGTCAGCTGTGTGGAGGAAGAGAGTGACGAGAGGTGGAGCTGAGATGAAGGCTTTTCTCTGAGTCCAGAGCTGCTGCTTTCATTAGAAGGAAATGGGATCATCAAGGGGAAATAGATGATGGCAGTGGTTATGAGAGGAGAAAATTAATCTAGGGCGGAATTCATTTTTAAACAAATATAATGTCACAATATTAGGAGAAGTCTCAATGATACAGTTTTTATTCCACTGGTTATTGTGGAAGCAGAGAGAGCAGGTATAATCCAGGTTGGTAGGGGATGCTTGAAACAGCAGGGAGTGGCTAGAAGGGACACAGTGCAGTTTCTCCTTGGTGGTAATTTTTATTTTTTGGCCACTTCTGTTGGTCTTTCATTTATTTATTTTCATCCATCTTTGTTCTTTGGCCTGTGTGGACCTCCCATCGCAGTGACCTCTCTTGTCACAGAGCACCAGCTCTAGGCGCATGCGCTCCAGAGCTCCAGCTCAGTAACTGGACACTCCGCAGCATGTGGGATCTTCCCAGGCCAGGGATCGAACCGGCACCCCTTGCACTGTAAGACGGTGTCCTTACCCACTGGACAATCCTTGGTGGTAATTTTAAATACGCACAACTGAGGCTCTTTGAAGTCCCTGAGCATCTTTGGAAACTTCAAAGTCATTTTATGTTTTGTTGTTGTCCAGTGGCTCAGTCGTGTCTGACTCTTTGCCACCCCATGGTCTGCAGCACACCAGGCTTCCCTGTCCTTCACTATCTCCCAGAGTTAGCTCAAATTCATGTCCCTTCGAACAAATTTGGGAGGCAATATCTGAGATGAACACAAACCTCTCTAAAAGGCCTTCCCGAAGGCACAGGATGGACAGAGAAGCCAGAAAAGCCAGAGTGAGAGAAGTAGGAGGGAATAAAAGGCTGGAGGTCAATGAACTGAGAGAGGAAGAAGAGTCAGGTGGAAAGAAGATGCTGGAATTCAAGAGACCAGTAAGAGTGAAACACCAAGCAACAAGGTGGTCTCAGTGTGATTTCAGCTCATTGGAGACAGCAAGAAGCTGTAAGGCAACATTGCTGAAAAGTGTCATGAATACCAAAGATAATATTTCAAAAAATGGAGTCCAAAAGAAGTCTGTGAGCAAGGTAAAGGTCATGTTTGAAGGTCAGTCAACCATGGAAACAGGATGTAGAAAGACAGAAAAGTGAGGAGCTCATAGTCAGCTGTGTGGAGGAAGAGAGTGACGAGAGGTGGAGCTGAGATGAAGGCTTTTCTCTGAGTCCAGAGCTGCTGCTTTCATTAGAAGGAAATGGGATCATCAAGGGGAAATAGATGATGGCAGTGGTTATGAGAGGAGAAAATTAATCTAGGGCGGAATTCATTTTTAAACAAATATAATGTCACAATATTAGGAGAAGTCTCAATGATACAGTTTTTATTCCACTGGTTATTGTGGAAGCAGAGAGAGCAGGTATAATCCAGGTTGGTAGGGGATGCTTGAAACAGCAGGGAGTGGCTAGAAGGGACACAGTGCAGTTTCTCCTTGGTGGTAATTTTTATTTTTTGGCCACTTCTGTTGGTCTTTCATTTATTTATTTTCATCCATCTTTGTTCTTTGGCCTGTGTGGACCTCCCATCGCAGTGACCTCTCTTGTCACAGAGCACCAGCTCTAGGCGCATGCGCTCCAGAGCTCCAGCTCAGTAACTGGACACTCCGCAGCATGTGGGATCTTCCCAAGCCAGGGATCGAACCGGCACCCCTTGCACTGTAAGACGGTGTCCTTACCCACTGGACAACCCTTGGTGGTAATTTTAAATACGCACAACTGAGGCTCTTTGAAGTCCCTGAGCATCTTTGGAAACTTCAAAGTCATTTTATGTTTTGTTGTTGTCCAGTGGCTCAGTCGTGTCTGACTCTTTGCCACCCCATGGTCTGCAGCACACCAGGCTTCCCTGTCCTTCACTATCTCCCAGAGTTAGCTCAAATTCATGTCCCTTGAGTCAATGATGCTATCCAACCTTTTCATCCTCTGACACCTCTTTCTCCTACTGCCCTCAGTCTTTCCTAGCACCAGGGTCTTTTCCAATGTTGCACTTATTCCCTGAAAGGCTGGGGGTCCATTGTGATAGCTGCACATTCTCAGGAGGAATAATTTGAAGAGCTCTTCCTTTTTGACCTACTTGTTTATTGAGAACTGTTGGGCAGAAAATAAAACAATCATGAAACAGTCTGAGTCTGAACTTCAAGAGGGCTCATTGACCAAATCAATGAAATGTCCTATTAAATAAATACCACACATTCAATATCAGGAAGGGATGGTATGAAGAGGTGGGGAAGATAAGAGGTTTACACAAAAGGTATCACTCACACCCTGTTTTGTGGTTCTACGCTGATGCTGGCACCACACCTATGAGTTTCGCTTATTAATATAATAAAGACACAGTATGACAAATCTGATGACCAACGCATACAGCTAAACCTGGTTTTTCAAAGGCTAAACCTGACAGACAAGATTAGTATTCAACTTATGGAGTGTCTGATGCTGTTGCCTAATATCTTTTCCGGCCTGCTCTACATGTGTATGTATGCTGCTGTCTGTAGCTTTGCTTATCATCAGCTGATCTCTGAAAAATTAATCTCATCTCATTTATCTTACTTTTAACATGTTGACATTAAAACCAATATAAAATGGATAAATCGGGGGCAGGGAATCCAAACCATGCATAGAATCCTTTTTAAAAAAATCCTCCTAGGTGTTTAAAGCACAACAGCCAGGACTTCTCTGGTGGCCTGGGTTTAAGACACACTTAAGACACGGCAGGCCTCGGTTAGATCCCTGGTCAGGTAACTAAGATCTCACATGCTTCTGCAGCAACTAAGCCCTCCTCGGGCAACTACTGATCTCCTTTGCCACAAGGAATGTTCTTGCAAGATGCAGCAAAGATCCCAGGTGCTGCAACTGGGGCCTGTCTCTCTCTTTCTCTCGATAGATAGATAGATAGGTAGATAGATAGATAGATGATACATAGATAGATAGATATACATACATCAGCAATTCATTAAGTTTCAGACAGGTAAAACCAGTAAGTGAAGCTTTATGTGAAAAGTATAACTTATGCAACTTCATGTGTACACAACAGTGTGATGTGTGCATGTTTAAAAATTAGAAAAAGAGTTGTCATCCTGTCAGCTACCATATAAAGAGCGCTTACTAGGCATTTACTGGCTTCATGTTGTATCATGTAATTCAGACATCCATACGGAGTAGATTACCTCAGCCTCATTTCACAGACGAGCACACCACTGGCATGCCCAGCAGCTGGTTACCTGCCTGACCCCCACTGCCAATAGGTGTTGGAGTTGACCCATGTGACCTCAACAGGCAATACCGTCCTAATGGCGTTTTTAAAATCTCACAAGAGCCCCATTTAAAACTGATCCACTCTCCTTTTTAGGTGTGACTGTTGACCTTGATTTTACCTTCTAAGCCACAGCTTCAAGACCTGACTTGTATTAAGCTGAGGGAAAATAGGGGAGCGGTGGTGGCTGGGGGAGGACAGGTGGAAGGGAACAGGTGGAAACTACGGAGAGGGAGAGAAGGAACGAATAAAGAGCAGGGCGGTGGAGACCGGGCATCCACAAGCTCCAGGAGCGCTGGCCGCTGGGTGGCAAGGTGAACCGGGAGAGCCGAGCAGGAAGACTCGGGCCAGGTGGCCACCGCACCTGCGCAAGTGACCCGCGCGGCGGCAGGGGCGGGGGCGCGCTCACCTGGGCCCACGTGACGGGGCGGGGCCGAGGCCAGCGCGGCCACGCCCCCTCGCGAGCGGCGCGCCCGGACCCCGCGGACCCAGGCGGCGGCGGCGGGAGCCAGGGAGGTGAAGGCGGGCGGAGGGAGGCGGCGGCGGCGCGCGGAGACGCAGCAGCGGCAGCATGTCGGCCGGCGGAGCGCCTGTCCCGCCGCCCCCGAATCCCGCCATGTCCTTCCCGGCGCCGCGGATCACCCTGCCCTCCGGCCCCGACATCCTGCGGACCTACTCCGGCGCCTTCGTCTGCCTGGAGATTGTAAGTGGGGCACCGTGGGCGAGGGTCGCGTCCGGGTGGCGAGGACGCGCCGCCGCATCCTGCCCCTGCGCTCTCGCCCTCTGCGCGCGCCCCTCGCTCCAGTCCCTCCGACGTGGCCTTCTCCCGTGCGCCCCCGGGGTCCCCCCGATGCCCAGTGCAGCCCGCACCTGGGCCGCGGCGCCACCGCTCGGGCCCTCTCGCCTGGCACCTGTTACGCGGGCACCTGCTCTCCGCCGGCGGCACAAATGGTCCCGGGAGAGCAATCAGGAGGCCCCACGGGGCCGAGGACTGGGGACCTGGAGAGGAGAGGAGCGGTTTGGGTTTGAGGGTGCCGTCGTAGACCCCCTGGCCGCGCGGGGTTGGAGGCCTCGCCTGTTGCTACCTGCCATTTTGTTGGGTGGTGCAAGGTGTAGCCGACGACTGGGTGACCAGGAGGCCGCCAGGATGTGGAAAGCGGGGGCGGGAGGTACCAGGAAGAGGAGGAGGAAGGCTAAAGACCTGGGCACTTTTTTTTTCCCTTCCCTTTTGACCATCTTGAGCGCCCTTTGGATTGGGAAGAGGAGCAGATCTGTAGAAGCAGAGCAGGGGAAAGGTGAAGCACATAGAGTTGCCCTTGGCAGCGGCTAATCCAGTGAGCTGAGGCTAGTCGGGGAAAGGTACAGACGTGGCTGTCAAGTTCCACTCCCTTCCTCGTCTACCTTTGCGACTCAGCCCACTTTGTTGGAGCTTAGGTGACTGTCAGGTCACCCACATTTTATGGAGTTGGGAGGTTTTGAAGATTGCTGGGGGAAATGTGCAAATATAAATTGGGCAACCTGAGGTTGCATCATGCCCTGAGAATGGCAAATACAGAGGAAAACGTTCGCGAGTCGGCGCCTCTTCTGCAGGCCGGTTTTGTTTGCTTGGTTTGGAGTTTTCTTGTCGTCCCCCTTAACCCCTCCTTTGAGTTTGCATAACCTGAATTTGGGTCGCTTCGGTTTCACTTTTGTGTTTATGAGGCTGGGACGCCTTGTGTGCATTGGTTTTCCACCCTATTATGCTCAGGTACCCTAAGTTAAGTTTAGCTCAGATTTGAATCTGAAAAAGGAGACAAGTGAGTTCCAGGCTATGACATCAGTAATCGGATCGTGACTGTGAGGCTAGAAGAGGCTGGTCTGAGTATGAGCCCCATTTGGAAAGCCTCTGAATACTTGGAATGGGGGGTGAGCATCCAGGGGAGAATAGCCAGAAGAGGGTGGCTTTGGGTGGGCTGCCCCGCTGGGCCGAAGGAGACAGCTTAGAACCTTGAAAGGTGGTAAGAAAGATTTCCTAGGTTGTGGGCCACTTGAGTTTGGTATTCTGCAAACTCCAGTTGTTTGCATACCTCTGTCAGAAGTTTTTGCCATATCCACCTGTTCTCGAATTTACAGATTGTGCACTTAAATGCATTCACCTTCTAAACTTCAGTCCCTTACCTTAGCCTCAGCCTAAGCATTAAAAACATGAATTCTCAAATGGGATATGCTGGTTATATTTTTCTAGTATTTATTCAAGTAGATACTTGTGTCTAGTGGTAAAGAACCTGCCTGCCAGTGCAGGAGACAGAAGGGGTACAGATTCAATTCCTGGGTTAAAAAGATTCCCCAGAGTAGGGCATGGCAACCCACTGCAGTATTCTTTTTTTTTTTTTAATTTTTGGCCACTTTTATTGGTCTTTCATTTATTTATTTTCATCCATCTTTGTTCTTTGACCTGTGTGGTCCTCCCGTTGCAGTGGTCTCTCATTGCAGAGCACTGGCTCTGAGTGCATGCGCTCCGGAGTGCTGGCTTGTAATTGGACACACCGGTCCAGCCGCTCTGTGGCACGTCGGATCTTCCCAGACCAGGGGTCGAGTCAGTGCCCCTTGCACTGCAAGGTGGACTCTTTACCCACTAGACCACCAGGGAAGCCCCACTCCAGTATTCTTGCCTGGAGAATCCCACAGGTGGTGGGGCCTGGCAGGCTACAGTCCATGGGGTCTCAAAGGGTCAGAGTCGACTGAAGCGAATTAGCAGAACAAATGTAGGTATATGTAAAGATATGTGACATACATATATGTATGTATATGCAAAGAAGGCTTATCCATGTGCTATCAAACTACATACCATCTCAAGAACCACCTGTGGTTCACTGACACATTTGAAGGCTCTGCTTAATTCTGAGGGGAAAAAAGTGGAAAGTGATTTATTCTCTTTCCTCTTCTGCCACCCCGATATCCTCTTTGTTTATCTAACCCAGTGGTTAGTTCTCAACTCCTGCCACACTTCATTGATCGGGCGGATTTTTAAAATACTGTCTCTAGGCCACACTAATTAAATTAGACTCTCTGGGGGAGCACCTCAAGTCCATCAGGTTTTTAAAAAGCTCCTCTGAGGTACTAACGTGCAGTCGTGGCTGGGAGCCACCAAGGGAGGTCTGTATGGGGCTCTGTGGACAAGAATCCTCGCTCTCTGCTAGAACTTCTGCCACGCCCCATCCCCCGGGTGGGGGTAGGGGGCGGACTCCCAGGCTCACAGAAATATCCAGTTGCTTTCCTTTTGTCTCTTCCTTACCTCTGGCTTCTTAACCCACAAGCACTTCTAGAATACTTATATGGGTAGAACAGCATCACTTTCGAACGCCATTTCCATTTCAGTTTCACTTTTTAAGGCCAAATATCTTGATAAATTTAAATCTGAGCCCCTCATTGCCTTTTACTTGATATCAACTTCCCTCCTCCCCAACCCAACCTACAAAACTAAAAGGACCAAAATATGGTCCAAGGACCAGTGGAATCAGTGAACTTAGAGAAACCAGGGACCACATAGGAGCCAATCTATAGCGCCTTAAAGAGAGCTGAGATGGAGGCCACCTTGATGCCCTTTTCCTGTCTAGAATGCCCACACTGAGGAGATGCACAGATATGAGCAAAGGAGGTACTTTTGAAGCACCCTTAATCCCTGATTTCTTAATTTCCCTCTAATTTTCTGATCCCTTGAAATTGTTTAATCTCCCATGGTCGTCTTCAGAAATTTCTCTCTGTAAATTAATGTGAGAATTCACCAGAAGCAGTTCTATACACTGATGACCTCCTTCCTGGGGATTCCTTATTTGAGCCTCAGCCAGTGTTTTTGAATATGCCCAGACACCTTAATTTTGACCCTCTATCAAATCCACCCATTCACCAGAGCAGTCTTCTTTACAAAGAAGGCTTATCCATGTGCTATCAAACTACATACCATCTCAAGAACCACCTGTGGTTCACTGACACATTTGAAGGCTCTGCTTAATTCTGAGGGGAAAAAAGTGGAAAGTGATTTATTCTCTTTCCTCTTCTGCCACCCCGATATCCTCTTTGTTTATCTAACCCAGTGGTTAGTTCTCAACTCCTGCCACACTTACTTGATCGGGCGGATTTTTAAAATACTGTCTCTAGGCCACACTAATTAAATTAGACTCTCTGGGGGAGCACCTCAAGTCCATCAGGTTTTTAAAAAGCTCCTCTGAGGTACTAACGTGCAGTCGTGGCTGGGAGCCACCAAGGGAGGTCTGTATGGGGCTCTGTGGACAAGAATCCTCGCTCTCTGCTAGAACTTCTGCCACGCCCCATCCCCCGGGTGGGGGTAGGGGGCGGACTCCCAGGCTCACAGAAATATCCAGTTGCTTTCCTTTTGTCTCTTCCTTACCTCTGGCTTCTTAACCCACAAGCACTTCTAGAATACTTATATGGGTAGAACAGCATCACTTTCGAACGCCATTTCCATTTCAGTTTCACTTTTTAAGGCCAAATATCTTGATAAATTTAAATCTGAGCCCCTCATTGCCTTTTACTTGATATCAACTTCCCTCCTCCCCAACCCAACCTACAAAACTAAAAGGACCAAAATATGGTCCAAGGACCAGTGGAATCAGTGAACTTAGAGAAACCAGGGACCACATAGGAGCCAATCTATAGCTCCTTATTGGCGTAGAACTATTGGATTATATGCTTTAAAGAGAACTGAGATGGAGGCCACCTTGATGCCCTTTTCCTGTCTAGAATGCCCACACTGAGGAGATGCACAGATATGAGCAAAGGAGGTACTTTTGAAGCACCCTTAATCCCTGATTTCTTAATTTCCCTCTAATTTTCTGATCCCTTGAAATTGTTTAATCTCCCATGGTCGTCTTCAGAAATTTCTCTCTGTAAATTAATGTGAGAATTCACCAGAAGCAGTTCTATACACTGATGACCTCCTTCCTGGGGATTCCTTATTTGAGCCTCAGCCAGTGTTTTTGAATATGCCCAGACACCTTAATTTTGACCCTCTATCAAATCCACTTGTCCTTGCAGTTCCTTTATTTATGTGCCAAGTACAAGTTTTTCAGTTGTGTCTGGCTCCTTGCGACACCATGAACTGTAGGCCACCAGGCTCCTCTGTCCACGGGATTCTCCAAGCAACACTATTGGAATGGGTAGCCATTCTCTTCTCCAGGGGATCTTCCCAATCTAGGGATCAAACCCTTGTCTCCTACCTTGCAAGCAGAGTATTTACCCTCTGAGCCACCAGGGAAGCTCCAGTGCTGTCTAAAACTGAACACCTGAACACTGCACCTGACAAAGATGGGCTGGGCTATCGATTGTTTATTTATTTATTTTGGGCGGGGGTCGGGTTGGGGAGGGAGGGGAGTAGGCGGGCCACTTCTGTTGGTCTTTCATTTCTCCATTTTTCTTCCGTCTTTGCTCTTTGGCTCCTGTGGGCCTCCCATCGCGGTGGCGTCTGTTGCTGCAGAGCGCCGCTCTGGGCGCATGCGCTCCAGAGCTCCGGCTTGGTAATTGGACACATCGGTCCAGCCGCTCCGCGGCACGTGGGATCTTCCCAGGCCAGGGATCAAACCGGTGCCCCTTGCACTGCAAGGCAGTGTCCTTACCCACTGGACCACCAGGGGAAGCCCTATCGATTGTTGACTAAGCTAATGAACCCATGACCTTGGAGTTCATGTCTCACACTACGCAGTAACTTTGCTCCAATAATTTAATTTCAATTTGCCTTATTGTACCATGTTCACAGTCTTTTAAGTGTAAGGCAGTTGTTGGAGAGATAACTCAAAAGATACAGGTATTTTCAGCCTCCAAAAACCAGGTAGAATAGTTCATAGTGCTGGCTTCACAGGTGGAGATATTGCAAGTTCATATGGATGATGTGGTTTTCTCTTGAGATGGGTATGCTATGTTTTTAGACACCTAAGACATCTGCATTCTTAAATACCTAAGTTGTCCTCCTTTGGTGGTTTGTAGTCAGTTGTACTTACCAATGTCTGTTTGCTATGAAGAGTTTAATACTAAGCTAGTACAGCCTTTTAGTTTAAGATGGGAAGCCTTCAAAGTTATCATTTTCAAAATCTAATGCTTTGATATGGTGTTTCCTGAAGTAAGGTTTTCTAAAGCATTCATCAGGTGATGACTGAAAATCTATTGTGCATAAGACATTATTCTGGAAACAAAGATGTTTAGACCTTGCCTTACCTGAAAGAGCTTATAACCTAGTTCAGAGGATGGATCCTCAAATAACTACCTTTCAGGGAATAAAGACACAACTGTGAAAAGTGAACTGTACCACTCTTCAGACACATCTGTCTATAGGAAAATGCCACTGGAGCATCTGTACTATTGGGCTGAACAAGCTATTTCTGGTCCCTGCCCTCAATGAGCTTGTCTTTTATTAATATAATGCATAATGAGATCAAAGGCAATATTATATTAAATATGGAAAAGAATGATGGTCAGTATTGAATTCAGTGTGTTTCACAGTTTTAGTATTTAGGAAACCATCTACATTCTCCATAATACTCCTGCACATCTCTCTTTATGGGAAACAGTTTAGGACTCCTATTCATAGGCTTCTAACTGCAGTGTTTAGGATGCCACCATAATTTTCATGTATTTTATAAATGATTAAAAACCAGCTATGCATCACACCTTATTTTATGCCCTGGAAATAGGATAATTAACATAACTCCTGCTCTTGAAAGACATTCCTGTACAGTGAAGTATAAAGCCAGGAAAGTATTACAGTGCTATGTTTGAAGTGATAAAATAGGTTTATGAAAAGGACTTTTGAACAAGGTGGAGTACATTTGGTCACTGGGAAGATCAAGACAGGCAGCTTTAACAGGATGGTGACATTTGAGTTTAACCTGAAAGTATGAGTAGAGGTTCAATATGCAGAAAAAGTAGGAAAGAGAATTTCAGGTAGAAACAAGAGTATGTGCGAACCCCAGAGAAGAAAGGCCATGACATAGAGGTTCTGGTAATGGTTAGTGTTTTTCTATGTGTGTTTTTTACATGACTCATGGGAGGGTGGCAGGGAGAAGGAGAAAGAGCAGGTAGAATTCAAGATGTGGTTTGCTGAGAAATAATAGGCCAAGGCATACCATTTATTCTTTCTGTGATAGAGAGCTGCTGAAGGTCAGAGATAAACTTGATCAGACTTGTGTTGTAGAAATCTCTGAGTAGTGAAAGTTGGTTATAGCGTTGAGAGATTGAGGGCAGGGACGTCAGCTAAGGGGCTTACCGCAGTGGTTTGGAGGAGGAAAGATGCAAATCAGAGACATGAGAAAGGAAAGAAGTGGAGGAGAGATGCAGACTTGATGTTTAGAAGGTCAGCCACATATATGTAAAGCTTTGACATGGCCTGCGATGGTCCTGGACCACACTTGAGTATAAGATAGAACACAGAGTAATTCATACCAGAAAGATAAAATGTTGATGAATGATAATGGGGAGGGATGAGTCGTGCAGCAGGCATGTGCAGTCATGCAGATAAACCTGTGGCAGCATAATGAGTTTTTTTCAAAGGAAAAATATTATATTAAATATGGAAAAGAATGATGGTCAGTATTGAATTCAGTGTGTTTCACAGTTTTAGTATTTAGGAAACCATCTACATTCTCCATAATACTCCTGCACATCTCTCTTTATGGGAAACAGTTTAGGACTCCTATTCATAGGCTTCTAACTGCAGTGTTTAGGATGCCACCATAATTTTCATGTATTTTATAAATGATTAAAAACCAGCTATGCATCACACCTTATTTTATGCCCTGGAAATAGGATAATTAACATAACTCCTGCTCTTGAAAGACATTCCTGTACAGTGAAGTATAAAGCCAGGAAAGTATTACAGTGCTATGTTTGAAGTGATAAAATAGGTTTATGAAAAGGACTTTTGAACAAGGTGGAGTACATTTGGTCACTGGGAAGATCAAGACAGGCAGCTTTAACAGGATGGTGACATTTGAGTTTAACCTGAAAGTATGAGTAGAGGTTCAATATGCAGAAAAAGTAGGAAAGAGAATTTCAGGTAGAAACAAGAGTATGTGCGAACCCCAGAGAAGAAAGGCCATGACATAGAGGTTCTGGTAATGGTTAGTGTTTTTCTATGTGTGTTTTTTACATGACTCATGGGAGGGTGGCAGGGAGAAGGAGAAAGAGCAGGTAGAATTCAAGATGTGGTTTGCTGAGAAATAATAGGCCAAGGCATACCATTTATTCTTTCTGTGATAGAGAGCTGCTGAAGGTCAGAGATAAACTTGATCAGACTTGTGTTGTAGAAATCTCTGAGTAGTGAAAGTTGGTTATAGCGTTGAGAGATTGAGGGCAGGGACGTCAGCTAAGGGGCTTACCGCAGTGGTTTGGAGGAGGAAAGATGCAAATCAGAGACATGAGAAAGGAAAGAAGTGGAGGAGAGATGCAGACTTGATGTTTAGAAGGTCAGCCACATATATGTAAAGCTTTGACATGGCCTGCGATGGTCCTGGACCACACTTGAGTATAAGATAGAACACAGAGTAATTCATACCAGAAAGATAAAATGTTGATGAATGATAATGGGGAGGGATGAGTCGTGCAGCAGGCATGTGCAGTCATGCAGATAAACCTGTGGAAAAGATTTCAGGCTATTTTCAACCCACAGCTTTGGCTATAGGTGAACTAACATATATGTGTTTGGCTGTGTAGAGTTTTCCTCTCTCACCCAGAACATAGATAATGGCTGCACAGGGACATTGGGTGTCTGCAGTGCTGAAGATGGGACTGCCTGCGGGGGTGTTTCCCTGTGTTAAAAGGGTTTCGATTCTATAGGTAAGGTTTTTCCTTTGCCTCTGGGTTTAAAGTCTCTATGCATGTAAAAAGAGTCTTTCAAGTTTCATGAGAGGAAAAAAAGTGCTCCTGCCAAAGATTATTTTCAGGAGTCGTTTGTCCTGACTGGCAGCTCTGTAAGAAATATGAAAAAATAGGTATGGGAAACTTTAAACCAAGTTGCTGAAAACCTTGACCTTGAGCTCCAAAGGAACAGGTTAAGGAGGGGAGAGGTGTATAGTGGAGCCGATAGAAGTGTTGCACTTCTATCGTGAATGGAGTGTGTCTGCCTTGATTCAGTTGAATAGGAAAGCCTAATGGCTGGAGCCAGGAGCCAGGCTGGTGTACACAGTACCACACCAAGAAGCTCTTAACAAGTGCTGTGTGACTGACCGTGCGGTAGGACAAAATGAAGTGTTTGTGAAAATATTCCAGAGAGACCGCCTGGAGTGTGTCCGCTTAGGTCTTGCCAACTTCTTTCTAGAAGAAAAGAAGCATTATATTTAAAAAATTTTTTATTGATACTGATGTGTGAAAATTGTACACATTTTTATGCAGAATTGGTTCACAGTGCTTTTCAGGTCTACTGTATCCTTCTACTCCTCTGTATATTCATTCTATTAATTTTTGAGAGTTTGCTGTTGAAGCTCTAACTAAAAATCTCAAAGTATCTACTTAAAGAAAGAATTGTGATTCATAGTGGAACTGTATGTAGCCATGTTCTGTATTTTCCAAGTCTCCTATGAATGGGTTATCATATGTTCATCATTGAAAAGAATAAAAAATTTAAATAAGAATAGTTAAAACTAAATGGAAAAATCTAGATGCTGCACGTGCTCAGTGTAAAATCTAGTTTGCTTTTCTGCATGTTTATTTTTTTATAATAAAACACTGGATGGGAAACAAAACCTTTTTTATTGAAATATAGTTGATTTACAGTGTTGCATTAGCTTCATATATGCAGCAAAGTGACAGTTATACATCTATATAAGTGTTGTTGTTATTTCATCACCAAATTGTGTCTGACTCTTTGCAACTTCGTGGACGGTAGCTGTCCAGGCTCCTCTGTCCTCGGAATTCTCCAGGCAAGAATACTGGACTGGGTTGCCACTTCCTTCTCCACATATAAGTGTACATAATTTTTTAAATATTCTCTTCTATTACAGATTATTATGAGATACTGAGGATTGTTTCCTGTGCTAATCAGCAAGCCTTGTTGATTCTCAGTGTTACATATAGTACTGTATATTTTTTAATCCCAAACTCCTAATTTTTCCCTCCACCCTTTTCTCTTTGGTAATCATAGATTTGTTTTCTCTGTCTGTCAGTCTGTTTCTGTTTTGCAATCTTATTTGTATCATTTTTTAGAGTCTGCATATAACAAGTATCCTATGATATTTGTCTTTTCTGTCTGGCTTACATCATTTAGTATGAAAATCTCCAGGTCCATCCATGATGCTGCAAATGGCATTATTTCATTCCTTTTTTAGGGCTGGATTATTTTCCATATGCCACATCTTTATCCATTCGATACATGTCCACACCAAGAAGCTCTTAACAAGTGCTGTGTGACTGACCGTGCGGTAGGACAAAATGAAGTGTTTGTGAAAATATTCCAGAGAGACCGCCTGGAGTGTGTCCGCTTAGGTCTTGCCAACTTCTTTCTAGAAGAAAAGAAGCATTATATTTAAAAAATTTTTTATTGATACTGATGTGTGAAAATTGTACACATTTTTATGCAGAATTGGTTCACAGTGCTTTTCAGGTCTACTGTATCCTTCTACTCCTCTGTATATTCATTCTATTAATTTTTGAGAGTTTGCTGTTGAAGCTCTAACTAAAAATCTCAAAGTATCTACTTAAAGAAAGAATTGTGATTCATAGTGGAACTGTATGTAGCCATGTTCTGTATTTTCCAAGTCTCCTATGAATGGGTTATCATATGTTCATCATTTAAAAGAATAAAAAATTTAAATAAGAATAGTTAAAACTAAATGGAAAAATCTAGATGCTGCACGTGCTCAGTGTAAAATCTAGTTTGCTTTTCTGCATGTTTATTTTTTTATAATAAAACACTGGATGGGAAACAAAACCTTTTTTATTGAAATATAGTTGATTTACAGTGTTGCATTAGCTTCATATATGCAGCAAAGTGACAGTTATACATCTATATAAGTGTTGTTGTTATTTCATCACCAAATTGTGTCTGACTCTTTGCAACTTCGTGGACGGTAGCTGTCCAGGCTCCTCTGTCCTCGGAATTCTCCAGGCAAGAATACTGGACTGGGTTGCCACTTCCTTCTCCACATATAAGTGTACATAATTTTTTAAATATTCTCTTCTATTACAGATTATTATGAGATACTGAGGATTGTTTCCTGTGCTAATCAGCAAGCCTTGTTGATTCTCAGTGTTACATATAGTACTGTATATTTTTTAATCCCAAACTCCTAATTTTTCCCTCCACCCTTTTCTCTTTGGTAATCATAGATTTGTTTTCTCTGTCTGTCAGTCTGTTTCTGTTTTGCAATCTTATTTGTATCATTTTTTAGAGTCTGCATATAACAAGTATCCTATGATATTTGTCTTTTTCTGTCTGGCTTACATCATTTAGTATGAAAATCTCCAGGTCCATCCATGATGCTGCAAATGGCATTATTTCATTCCTTTTTTAGGGCTGGATAATTTTCCATTGTGTGTATATGCCACATCTTTATCCATTCATCTGTCAATGGGCACAGGTTGTGTCTATGTCTTAGCTGTTGTAAATAGTGTTGCAATGAACATTGTAGTGCATTTATCATTTCAAATGATAGTTTTCCCAGGTTATATGCCAGGAGTAGGATTCCTGGATCAGATGGTAGCCCTATTTCTAGTTTTGAGGGGAACCTCCATACTGTTCTCCATAGGGGAAACACCAGTTCACATTCCCACCAGAAGGGCAGGAGTTTTCTTTTCCTCCACACCCTCTCCAGCATTTATTATTACCCAACTTTTAAAATGTCATGACTCTTCTCCAGGAGTTTATAGTCTAACCTGAATTTCCTGTGTCCTTTTTTATATGAAAAGGGCCATGCCCTTTCATAGTCCTCAGAGATGACTTTCCTAGCTTTTGTGTGATAGCTATCAGAAGAAGATGGGCAAAAAGAAAGATAAGAGTCCATTACTTGTGCAGTCGTACAGTCCTTGTTGATGCCTTGGCATTTTTCCATGAGTATTTTTAACCTAGGGCATAACTTGTTACCTATAAATGTGAAAAGAAAATTTTAAAAATCAAGGGAAATTTTAAATAAGCATAAAAAGGACCAGAGCATACTTCTTCCCTATGGTACGGTCTTTCCATTTGAGGGTTAGTATCATCTATTTGGGGCATCCCAGGTAGGGTTGTAAAGAATTCACCTGCAGTGTAAGAGATGTGGGTTCAATCTCTATGTTGGGAAGATCCTCTGGAGTAGGAAATGGCAACCCACCCTGGTATTCTTTCCTGGAAAATCCCATAGACAGAGAAGCCTGGTGGGCTGCAGTTCACAGGAATCTCAAAGAGCTGGACACAACCGAATGACTGAGCACATCAGTTAATTGAGAGCCCAAAATGGAAGTTTAGGTCCGATGGACAGGGAAAAAGTCTATTTCTTTATAGCACTGTCAAATGTAGGTTTAAAGCTTTCAGATGTAAATCTAAATAGCAACTTCATTTGCATGTCTTTTCTGTCTGGCTTACATCATTTAGTATGAAAATCTCCAGGTCCATCCATGATGCTGCAAATGGCATTATTTCATTCCTTTTTTAGGGCTGGATAATTTTCCATTGTGTGTATATGCCACATCTTTATCCATTCATCTGTCAATGGGCACAGGTTGTGTCTATGTCTTAGCTGTTGTAAATAGTGTTGCAATGAACATTGTAGTGCATTTATCATTTCAAATGATAGTTTTCCCAGGTTATATGCCAGGAGTAGGATTCCTGGATCAGATGGTAGCCCTATTTCTAGTTTTGAGGGGAACCTCCATACTGTTCTCCATAGGGGAAACACCAGTTCACATTCCCACCAGAAGGGCAGGAGTTTTCTTTTCCTCCACACCCTCTCCAGCATTTATTATTACCCAACTTTTAAAATGTCATGACTCTTCTCCAGGAGTTTATAGTCTAACCTGAATTTCCTGTGTCCTTTTTTATATGAAAAGGGCCATGCCCTTTCATAGTCCTCAGAGATGACTTTCCTAGCTTTTGTGTGATAGCTATCAGAAGAAGATGGGCAAAAAGAAAGATAAGAGTCCATTACTTGTGCAGTCGTACAGTCCTTGTTGATGCCTTGGCATTTTTCCATGAGTATTTTTAACCTAGGGCATAACTTGTTACCTATAAATGTGAAAAGAAAATTTTAAAAATCAAGGGAAATTATAAATAAGCATAAAAAAAGGACCAGAGCATACTTCTTCCCTATGGTACGGTCTTTCCATTTGAGGGTTAGTATCATCTATTTGGGGCATCCCAGGTAGGGTTGTAAAGAATTCACCTGCAGTGTAAGAGATGTGGGTTCAATCTCTATGTTGGGAAGATCCTCTGGAGTAGGAAATGGCAACCCACCCTGGTATTCTTTCCTGGAAAATCCCATAGACAGAGAAGCCTGGTGGGCTGCAGTTCACAGGAATCTCAAAGAGCTGGACACAACCGAATGACTGAGCACATCAGTTAATTGAGAGCCCAAAATGGAAGTTTAGGTCCGATGGACAGGGAAAAAGTCTATTTCTTTATAGCACTGTCAAATGTAGGTTTAAAGCTTTCAGATGTAAATCTAAATAGCAACTTCATTTGCATTAGACCTTTATTATAGATGTCGCTTCTCCTTGCTTCTCAGAATTTGTCTTTTATTTACCCCTGATGAAAAGTAAAAACAGCTTGACAGTGTATGCCTCTGATGCAGAACTAGTCCAGGGCTGATTCAGGGATACTCCAGGACCAGTTTGGGTGAAAATCAACGTGATGAGAAGGCAGATGGGGATTGATGGAGGGGAGCCAGGGCAGGCGGAGCAAGGCACAAGGCCAGCACTCCTCTGATCACTAGTTCCATGGTAGTTGTAGTAGACTAGGTAAACCCAACAAAATCCTGGGTCCAATTGAAGAATTAGAAAGAAGAAGATTGGAAGAGTTGTCATGAGCTAGATTTCAAAGGTGCCAGCTTCCCCGTTACTTGTCGCCCTAGGCTCCTAAGATCTTGTACTAGGCAGTAGGCGTTGCCAATAATAACTTAAACATTTTAAAGGACATGTTCCTGCTTCTTGAGTCTTCGTGCCTATTTTTGCACACCCACCATGTACCAAGGCATGTGCCAAGCTCCAGACAGCAGCGTGTTGCCAGCATCTCAAGCTGCTCTTCTGGAGCACTGTCCTCTAGAACCATTCATTACACACACTGATCCGTTTCCATTCGTTTCAAAGAGAATGCCCTTGAGCATCTTCTGTAGAAAGTGCTGACCTGGGTTCTGAGCATACAGAGATAACATTGCTGACTCTGATCTCACAATCCAGTGGGCAAAACATGTGAGTAAGCTTATGATTTCAGACCACTCTACAGAGTACGCATCATCAGTAGCCATGCATACACCAAGAGATGACATCTAGTCGAGGAAATCTTTCTGTAAGCCATGGTCCCAGACTTTTGTTATCCAGCATAAATTCTGAAGGCAACATGCTAAGCAGAAGCACGGGCCAGGGTGATGGATGTTTTGTGCTAGACAGAGAAGCCTGGTGGGCTGCAAAATGAGCTGGACACAACCGAATGACTGAGCACATCAGTTAATTGAGAGCCCAAAATGGAAGTTTAGGTCCGATGGACAGGGAAAAAGTCTATTTCTTTATAGCACTGTCAAATGTAGGTTTAAAGCTTTCAGATGTAAATCTAAATAGCAACTTCATTTGCATTAGACCTTTATTATAGATGTCGCTTCTCCTTGCTTCTCAGAATTTGTCTTTTATTTACCCCTGATGAAAAGTAAAAACAGCTTGACAGTGTATGCCTCTGATGCAGAACTAGTCCAGGGCTGATTCAGGGATACTCCAGGACCAGTTTGGGTGAAAATCAACGTGATGAGAAGGCAGATGGGGATTGATGGAGGGGAGCCAGGGCAGGCGGAGCAAGGCACAAGGCCAGCACTCCTCTGATCACTAGTTCCATGGTAGTTGTAGTAGACTAGGTAAACCCAACAAAATCCTGGGTCCAATTGAAGAATTAGAAAGAAGAAGATTGGAAGAGTTGTCATGAGCTAGATTTCAAAAGGTGCCAGCTTCCCCGTTACTTGTCGCCCTAGGCTCCTAAGATCTTGTACTAGGCAGTAGGCGTTGCCAATAATAACTTAAACATTTTAAAGGACATGTTCCTGCTTCTTGAGTCTTCGTGCCTATTTTTGCACACCCACCATGTACCAAGGCATGTGCCAAGCTCCAGACAGCAGCGTGTTGCCAGCATCTCAAGCTGCTCTTCTGGAGCACTGTCCTCTAGAACCATTCATTACACACACTGATCCGTTTCCATTCGTTTCAAAGAGAATGCCCTTGAGCATCTTCTGTAGAAAGTGCTGACCTGGGTTCTGAGCATACAGAGATAACATTGCTGACTCTGATCTCACAATCCAGTGGGCAAAACATGTGAGTAAGCTTATGATTTCAGACCACTCTACAGAGTACGCATCATCAGTAGCCATGCATACACCAAGAGATGACATCTAGTCGAGGAAATCTTTCTGTAAGCCATGGTCCCAGACTTTTGTTATCCAGCATAAATTCTGAAGGCAACATGCTAAGCAGAAGCACGGGCCAGGGTGATGGATGTTTTGTGCACAGAGGGTGAGGGGGCAGAGATTGGGTGGCAGGGAAAGGGGCATGGCAGGGAAGAGGGTGAGCTTGGAGAGGCAGGCAGCAGTCCCCACAGTGTTATCAACACTAGACTGCAGTCATGTCATGAATGACCTTATACTCTTAATGGCTACCCTGTAAATACATCTTTATGTGATTGTATCTGTTGACTGAAGTATATTCCACTCAAAAACATTCCTTGTATATAAAATGGAGTTGTAGGTAATCTGTTCACCAGAAGATAAATAGTATGAGTGTGCTAAACGTCCTTTAACTATGTTGTTTCATGTGTAGGTACCCAGTAAGTCAGCATCCACTGAAATAGGAGAGGTTATCAAGAAGATAAGGTGTTCTGAACTTTGGGAGGGTCACGAACCCCTTTGTAATTCTGATGAACACTGAAAACTGTGCCCTCAGAAAAAATGGGTATGCCCTATCTACCCAACAGGATATTATTTTGGAGCATCAATACTGCCCATGCCCCTAAGCCAATCCTTGATCCAATTGTAGAAACCCTGCTCTAGAATAAAGACTAGACTTTGAAGGGGGTGGAATAGCACAATGTTAAGAATATAAGTTCAGATCCCAGGTCTAACATTTATTAACTGTATAACTTAGAGCAAGTTATTAATGGCTCTCTTGATTAATTTATCTATAAAATGGGAATAATAATAGTACTTTTCTCTCACTGTTTGTAAGGCTTAACTTGATACAAATAAAACCCTTGGAACAGTGCTTGAAACACAAGAGCTAGATAAATACTAGTTCATATTTCTCTTAACCTTGTCAGCTTCAGCCACTTACTCAAACTCTGTAAGCCAACTTGGGAGATATTTTTTCCTTCTAGGTGTTCTGATTTTTTCATTCCACTGATATAAAGTGATGAAATGCCCAATATGTAAATAGTAGGAAAATTGGAGAGAGAGGGTTATGTGTTATATTCAGCAAGTTCTAAGTATTGAAGTGTTTCTTCTTAGGAGCAGTCTTACGAGTCCTTTATACCTTCAGCTGCACTTACCTTTCACTGGTCTCGTTCCAAACGTTGACTTAGGTCAGAGCAGGAATTGGCCTGTTTACCTAGTGTAAGCAGAAGCACGGGCCAGGGTGATGGATGTTTTGTGCACAGAGGGTGAGGGGGCAGAGATTGGGTGGCAGGGAAAGGGGCATGGCAGGGAAGAGGGTGAGCTTGGAGAGGCAGGCAGCAGTCCCCACAGTGTTATCAACACTAGACTGCAGTCATGTCATGAATGACCTTATACTCTTAATGGCTACCCTGTAAATACATCTTTATGTGATTGTATCTGTTGACTGAAGTATATTCCACTCAAAAACATTCCTTGTATATAAAATGGAGTTGTAGGTAATCTGTTCACCAGAAGATAAATAGTATGAGTGTGCTAAACGTCCTTTAACTATGTTGTTTCATGTGTAGGTACCCAGTAAGTCAGCATCCACTGAAATAGGAGAAGTTATCAAGAAGATAAGGTGTTCTGAACTTTGGGAGGGTCACGAACCCCTTTGTAATTCTGATGAACACTGAAAACTGTGCCCTCAGAAAAAATGGGTATGCCCTATCTACCCAACAGGATATTATTTTGGAGCATCAATACTGCCCATGCCCCTAAGCCAATCCATGATCCAATTGTAGAAACCCTGCTCTAGAATAAAGACTAGACTTTGAAGGGGGTGGAATAGCACAATGTTAAGAATATAAGTTCAGATCCCAGGTCTAACATTTATTAACTGTATAACTTAGAGCAAGTTATTAATGGCTCTCTTGATTAATTTATCTATAAAATGGGAATAATAATAGTACTTTTCTCTCACTGTTTGTAAGGCTTAACTTGATACAAATAAAACCCTTGGAACAGTGCTTGAAACACAAGAGCTAGATAAATACTAGTTCATATTTCTCTTAACCTTGTCAGCTTCAGCCACTTACTCAAACTCTGTAAGCCAACTTGGGAGATATTTTTTCCTTCTAGGTGTTCTGATTTTTTCATTCCACTGATATAAAGTGATGAAATGCCCAATATGTAAATAGTAGGAAAATTGGAGAGAGAGGGTTATGTGTTATATTCAGCAAGTTCTAAGTATTGAAGTGTTTCTTCTTAGGAGCAGTCTTACGAGTCCTTTATACCTTCAGCTGCACTTACCTTTCACTGGTCTCGTTCCAAACGTTGACTAAAAATAGGTCAGAGCAGGAATTGGCCTGTTTACCTAGTGAATAAGAGTATACTAAGATGAAGGTATCCAAGTGGTTTGGAAATTATTAGCTAAGATGTCAGAAGGCATGTTTAAAAGCACGCTGTTAGGAAATAAGTAACATTTGAAAAGAAAAAGGGCATTTGCAGAAGGAATCCTCTGGGGACATAGGAAGACCATCCAAATAGGAGTCAAGTTGAAAAGTCTGTAATCCACACAACCAGAATTGCTGGTTACTCAAGATTATGGTTTCCCGTGGGGTTACGTATTTTTGTCTGTCCTCGGTGTCTAGTGAAAACATGTTTTAGCTCCAGCTGGGAGGGTTCAGTTTGGTGTGACGTGTAGATGAATGCTTGCAAGGTTTTCTTACAGGAAAGCTTTAGCCAAGTCGCACGCCCTGGCCGGCAGGAGTCGAACTGAAGCGATGAGCCTGCGGTAGGCCACAAAGGAGACCTGTGGGTTTAGGAATGGATAGTAGTTTAGTCACTGCAACCTGGGTTGTATCTGAGCCCTGGAAGTTTGTGCCAGGTTCACCTGCATTTGCGCTCAAGGGGTGACAGGGGAAGAGTGATATCCGCTTGGAAAGGCGTTTATTTTTGTGTTACCTGGAAGCTAGGTTGTCTTTTTATCAGAGCTGAGATTCAAAGTCATGAGCCCTGACTTTGTTCCTGGAGGAATTTCAAAGGTGGTGCATGAGAGAGTCTTTTTTATCCCAGAGCTGAGATTCAAAGTCATGAGCCCACTTTAACTTAGAAAATAAATACTAGTTCATATTTCTCTTAACCTTGTCAGCTTCAGCCACTTACTCAAACTCTGTAAGCCAACTTGGGAGATATTTTTCCTTCTAGGTGTTCTGATTTTTTCATTCCACTGATATAAAGTGATGAAATGCCCAATATGTAAATAGTAGGAAAATTGGAGAGAGAGGGTTATGTGTTATATTCAGCAAGTTCTAAGTATTGAAGTGTTTCTTCTTAGGAGCAGTCTTACGAGTCCTTTATACCTTCAGCTGCACTTACCTTTCACTGGTCTCGTTCCAAACGTTGACTAAAAATAGGTCAGAGCAGGAATTGGCCTGTTTACCTAGTGAATAAGAGTATACTAAGATGAAGGTATCCAAGTGGTTTGGAAATTATTAGCTAAGATGTCAGAAGGCATGTTTAAAAGCACGCTGTTAGGAAATAAGTAACATTTGAAAAGAAAAAGGGCATTTGCAGAAGGAATCCTCTGGGGACATAGGAAGACCATCCAAATAGGAGTCAAGTTGAAAAGTCTGTAATCCACACAACCAGAATTGCTGGTTACTCAAGATTATGGTTTCCCGGGGGGTTACGTATTTTTGTCTGTCCTCGGTGTCTAGTGAAAACATGTTTTAGCTCCAGCTGGGAGGGTTCAGTTTGGTGTGACGTGTAGATGAATGCTTGCAAGGTTTTCTTACAGGAAAGCTTTAGCCAAGTCGCACGCCCTGGCCGGCAGGAGTCGAACTGAAGCGATGAGCCTGCGGTAGGCCACAAAGGAGACCTGTGGGTTTAGGAATGGATAGTAGTTTAGTCACTGCAACCTGGGTTGTATCTGAGCCCTGGAAGTTTGTGCCAGGTTCACCTGCATTTGCGCTCAAGGGGTGACAGGGGAAGAGTGATATCCGCTTGGAAAGGCGTTTATTTTTGTGTTACCTGGAAGCTAGGTTGTCTTTTTATCAGAGCTGAGATTCAAAGTCATGAGCCCTGACTTTGTTCCTGGAGGGAATTTCAAAAGGTGGTGCATGAGAGAGTCTTGTTGGTAATTATCAGACTTTTAAAGACCCCAGAGAGCGGTGGAAGACAAGAGCTTGATAGACAAGAGGTCAGAAGTGGACTTGGATCCAGGCTGCAGACACTGTGGCGGAGCAGGCATTCCACCCTTCTTCAGGCTGTGCGCACTCTGCATTGGCTGTGAGATGTTATCAACCGCTCTGCCTCGGAGCTTAACCATCTTTGTGCTCTGCTTTTCACTTCTAAAAACAAGGCTGCCTCCAGAGTCACCTCTACCAAACAGGGGTGCTGATAATTAACGTGGCTGGTAAATACTCTGAACTTAGGAATGCCTAGAATGAGGCAAAGGGAATAGGCTAAGCACTGGGAATGTAAGTAAAAGCTCAGCTTTTTAAAAGGTGGAGCCAAATTGGGGTGCTCAGAGCAAAGTGGTTTTTGGCAAAAGAAAAGGTAACATATTGTGGAGTAAAGAGAAATAACTGTGTCAAGGCCCTAGGGACCCGTTCACAAATATGACAGCCTTGCAGCGGAGGCAGGTGGATCTCCAGAGTGGGCTGAATTCTCTTCTCTGGCTCATCCTCTGTCTACGGTTGTGAGCAAGACTTAAATCTGGATTTCACAGAATCTCTGGTCTAAGGATGGGGGGTGTGTGTGTGTGCACATGCACATTTATGTGAGCGGGAAGGATTCATACACCTTCCTGCCTCTCCTCCCCTCTTGCCAGCCACACCCACATCAAAAATGTGGAGGCCAGTCTGTTCTCTTCTCATGCAGGCACTTAGTTCCCCTTCGTGGCCTCTGAGGCATGGGAGCCGGGGTAGTTTTGAGTCTGACAAGAACCGTTCATCTCTACCTTGTCACATTAGCATCCCCTGTCACAGCCCTGTCTGTCTCAACGCTGGCCTGCCCTCTAGATCCTCCCTGCCCTTCCTCCTCCTCTCTCCGCGTCTCCGGAGCACACAGTGTTGAGCTCTTTTTATAGCACTGCCCACAATCTGCTCCTGAATCAGATTGGACGGTGTCTGTTTCTCCCTTATTTAGAGCTCCTGGAGACAGAACCTTGCCTTCCCCGCACGTCCCCCGTCTTTTTTCTGTGTCCTTCTACAGTGCTTGGCACCAGAGTTGAGGCTGGCCAGCTTAAGGTCCAGTCCAGGTTTATTCTGTGTTCTGTTTAATTACAAGAGATCATATAGCATCTTCTTTAGAGGTGTCAAATTATCATAATCTCTGTAGCATATAATTATGCTTATCCATTGGCGTATCCCTAATGAACAGTGACCAATGGTTCTTTATTATTCTTTATGCCAGCCCTGGAGTCTCAAAAATTGATTCTCAAATTAATAGATATTTAATAATGATGGGTATTTCTTAAACAGTATTTAAAGTAATGTAGTTTATTTGTGGTGGGAGAGTAAGAACAGTCTCTACCCAAAGGAAGAGGCTAAGAAAAAGAAAAAAATGGAAGATCTTATCACCTTCAAATATTTATTAAACAGTATGAAAGAATAGAGAATCTTTTACTAGGAACATTGTTTCTTTCATAGCTACTAATAAGTTTATGGTTCTATTTTAAAATATGTATTAATATTTATGACTTAGATTTATTTTGTAAAACTCTCTGGGTCGATTGTTCGTATTTGGTTTGGAATTAGCTTTTTATTTAAAACTGAAAATATTGGATCTCCAGAGTGGGCTGAATTCTCTTCTCTGGCTCATCCTCTGTCTACGGTTGTGAGCAAGACTTAAATCTGGATTTCACAGAATCTCTGGTCTAAGGATGGGGGGTGTGTGTGTGTGCACATGCACATTTATGTGAGCGGGAAGGATTCATACACCTTCCTGCCTCTCCTCCCCTCTTGCCAGCCACACCCACATCAAAAATGTGGAGGCCAGTCTGTTCTCTTCTCATGCAGGCACTTAGTTCCCCTTCGTGGCCTCTGAGGCATGGGAGCCGGGGTAGTTTTGAGTCTGACAAGAACCGTTCATCTCTACCTTGTCACATTAGCATCCCCTGTCACAGCCCTGTCTGTCTCAACGCTGGCCTGCCCTCTAGATCCTCCCTGCCCTTCCTCCTCCTCTCTCCGCGTCTCCGGAGCACACAGTGTTGAGCTCTTTTTATAGCACTGCCCACAATCTGCTCCTGAATCAGATTGGACGGTGTCTGTTTCTCCCTTATTTAGAGCTCCTGGAGACAGAACCTTGCCTTCCCCGCACGTCCCCCGTCTTTTTTCTGTGTCCTTCTACAGTGCTTGGCACCAGAGTTGAGGCTGGCCAGCTTAAGGTCCAGTCCAGGTTTATTCTGTGTTCTGTTTAATTACAAGAGATCATATAGCATCTTCTTTAGAGGTGTCAAATTATCATAATCTCTGTAGCATATAATTATGCTTATCCATTGGCGTATCCCTAATGAACAGTGACCAATGGTTCTTTATTATTCTTTATGCCAGCCCTGGAGTCTCAAAAATTGATTCTCAAATTAATAGATATTTAATAATGATGGGTATTTCTTAAACAGTATTTAAAGTAATGTAGTTTATTTGTGGGAGAGTAAGAACAGTCTCTACCCAAAGGAAGAGGCTAAGAAAAAGAAAAAAATGGAAGATCTTATCACCTTCAAATATTTATTAAACAGTATGAAAGAATAGAGAATCTTTTACTAGGAACATTGTTTCTTTCATAGCTACTAATAAGTTTATGGTTCTATTTTAAAATATGTATTAATATTTATGACTTAGATTTATTTTGTAAAACTCTCTGGGTCGATTGTTCGTATTTGGTTTGGAATTAGGACCTGAGATTTAATAGCACTGTTATCAATTTACTAGACTGGCACTTTCATTATTATTGTTCAAGTGGTCATTTATTAGGCTTTCCAAAATGTTTTTCAAAGTACAGATGAATTATGCGGGTCTTTTCTTTTTAGAAATTTAAATTAATACTTGTATTTTTAATTTTCAATGAACAAGTTGGATATTATCTACCAGGATATGCATGAGTATTGTATTTTTTTAACATTTGGTGTTCTGATTGTTCTCCTGTGGGAAACAGGAGCTTGTTTGCTCAAGAAGCAAATATCTAAGAGCCTCCCATGCACCAGATGTACCTGCTTCTATGATATCACCTATATTGCTATAATATGGGGGTGGCGGTTGTTTCCCCCTTGTCCTCCAGGATACCTGTATAACTTATGTTTTTAGTTGTCAAATGTAGCACAGTGCCTGACTGAGAGTTAGGAAAGAATTAATATGTGGATAAATAAATGATGTGGGATAGAGAAACATATAAGGCAGCCTGCTGCCAAGAAGGTCTAGTAGTACAGTTGGATTGAGAGTCAGGGGCATTCAATTATTAATACAGTGTTTCTCATCCATGTAACAAATCCACAGTCGGGAACTTCCCCAGAGGGTGGAAGAGGGCCTGAGCATGGGGCAGAACTCAGGGAAGACCTTTGTGTTGATGTGCTCTTGAGGGTGAGCTATGCATGGGAGTTTCTCAAGTACACACAGGGAAGGAGTGATATTCTCGGCCAACATATGTCAGGCCACTCAGATGTGAAAGCACTTTGTCTCTGGACTGCTCATTTCTTTTTCTGTGGTGTAAGATGTGAGGGGCTTAGTAGTGGGAGACAAGTGTGGAAAAGGTTAGCTCATAAATGGCCTGGAATGCCCTGTAAAGGATGTGTACCTTTCTTTCTCTCTTTTGGCCATGTGGCATGTGGGGGGATCTTAGTTCCCCAACCAGGGATTGAACCCTCACCTTTTGCATTGAAGGCATGAAGTCTTAACCACTGGACTGTGAGAGAAGTCCTTTGCCTTTATCTCTTTGGTGGTAGCATGGAAGAGACTTACTGTCAGATTCATAAGACAAACCGTTTTCACCCACTAGCTACTTCTCCTGAGTTTTCTCCCTCACTCCCTGCCCCTGCCATAAATCTGGCTGTTTTCCTTATCCATTCTTTTGCTGTCATGTCCCACATCTTATCTGTTACCAACCTCTATCACTTCAACTTTAGAATTTCTCTCTGATCCATTCACTTCTCTCCTCAGCTCCTTGAGTCCAGATTATGCCCTGTTATCCTAAGTCTCCTTTGTGGTCCCTCATCCCTTTCTCCTCCAGGCCCCTGCCACTCTCCGACCAGAGAGAAACATCTAAAGCTATGCACATGCTCATTCTTGCTCAGGGTGATCTGTGGCTTCCCGTTGCCCTTGAGTGAAGTCTATCTCTTTCCTGACCTTCAGGGCCCTTCAACTCAGTTTCCAGCGGACACGTCTGGCCATTCTGAACATGTTGCCTGCTGCTCCCATCACCCTGAGCTCTGCCCTTTAGCTCTGTCAGGCTGTTTTTCAGGGACCCCACCCCCAAATAATCTGAAGATTTGCCTCCTGCCTTGAAAAAGCCCCCCTGGCCCTCTACTCCCCTCCCTAACCCTGTCCTTTGAGTTGTTGCTTCTAGGGAGTATTTCCTGACTTCTCACATCTCGATTTAGTGCCCAGTTGTGCCACGTGTGAAGCAGCATTTGAAACACTTGCTTAATTCCCTCTTTCCTGTAAGGCACTCTGAATTAAGTGACGACTAAGACCATTGCTTACCATTTTATGCCTATCACGTGGCACACTAGATATTTATTGAATATTAGATCTGTAAATATCTAAAGTACTCATTCTCATGCCCAACGCATAGAAGAGTATCAGTAGATGGTGGTAGATTTTATTGTTTTCTATCATGTACAAGACCTATAGCTGTTCAGCTACTTAGTCACTCAGTCATGTCCGACTCTTTGTGACCCTATGGCCTGTAGCCTGCCAGGCTCTTCTGTCCATGAAATACTCCAGGCAAGAATACTCAAGTGGGTATCCATTCCCTTCCCCGGGGGATCTTCCCAACACAGGGATTGAACCCAGGCCTCCTCCATTGCAGGCGGATTCTTTGCCATCTGAGTTACCATCTCACCTGTGATGTGATAAAGACTGAAACACAGCTACTAGAAGTGACAAGTTAGGAATTTATGGCTAATTTTGGCTAACAGGCTCTCTAAGAAGCAATGAGAGCAAAAGCCAGTGCACTGTGGTAAGGAGAGGAAGTAGATGGATTTGTGAAAACAGTGGACTGAAAAGGGAAATTTTTCTTAGGATAGCAGAGAGGCAGCAAAGTCAAAGGGAAATACTTAAAAAAAATTTTTTTTTTATTTTGTATTGGAGCATCGTTGATTAACAATGTTTTGTTAGTTTTGGTGTAGAACAAAGTGATTTGGTTGTATAATACATATATGTATATTTATTCTTTTTCAAATTCTTTTAAAGGAAAATAATTTTAGATAGTGAAAGTATGCTGAGCCTGGCCATGGCTTTAGGACAAGACTCCAAGAGGAAGACAGGTGCAGATATAGTACGGAGTCAGGTCAGGCCCCAGAGCAGAAGCGCTGCCTCGCACCTGAGTGAAGAAGGCATCTCCAGAAATGATGGAGACAAGTTGCTGGTGGGCTTGCAAGAACACATGCAGGGGTCTGTGGAGAAATTAAGGCAGCGAAAAGTATGATGCAGGCATGGCCAGGTCTGTACTCAAATCTATTCCCGTGTTTCTTTTCCCCTGCAGGTGTTTGGGGGACTCGTGTGGATCCTGGTTGCGTCCTCCAATGTTCCTCTACCTCTGCTGCAAGGATGGGTCATGTTTGTGTCCGTGACGGCCTTCATCTGTTCCCTCCTCTTCCTGGGCGTGTTCCTCTCTGGCGTGGTGGCTCAGATTAATGCCAATTGGAACTTCCTGGTAAGGGGTATTTGAGTCTCTTTCAGGAAAAAATGTGAGAAGCTTATGAGTATCTCATTCTGTCTTGAGATGCCGGATCTCCCGTTCTATCTGCGGCCTCTAGCGGGAGAGACGAAGTCAGAGCACAAGGGCTGCTGTGTTGCCATGTGGCTGGCTCAGCAGACAGCAGGGTCCCAGTCTGTGCAATTCCTGTGTTAACAGAACCCAGCCTCCTCTCTGTTGTTTCTTTATGAGTTAGATGACCTTTCTGCAAAGACGGTTTTATTTCATATAGCCAATGAATCGCATTACAGTTATTGAACTATTGAACAGATGCTTTTGGGAGATGGATGCTGTGCCGTATATTTTAAAGTTGTCCATTGATTCCCGATTCAGATATTAAATACATTTATTCTTTCCAGAAAAGAAGTAGTTCTATATTTTCCTCTTCAGAGACTTAGGAAAGGAAAGGAGATATTTTATATTTATTTTCAGTGTCTCTGCTAGATTAGCAAAAATCAACACGTTTTAAGAAATGAATCTGTAATCTGTAATTTTAAAAATTATGATACCATTATGTTGGGTTTGCTTACTTTCCCTTTTTCTTGTATCGTATAGTCAAATCTCTTTCATGCTTGTGGACATGCATTCCTTGGGGCTACCTCTAAGTGGCCCAGTGAAGCACGAATGCCAATCCATGGTGAACAGTTTAATGAGGTTCATGAAGAACCACCATTAGGTTTGGTTCACACTTTGGCAGTTAGAAACTTAAATCAGAGCTTTAGTCAGGCTTTGTATGTTTCTTTCAACTGTAGAGGTGTTTTATTCAGCAGTGAGGAAAATATTTGTTCTTGTCTTATTTACAGACCATAATGAGAACCATCATTTCAAATGTTGTCAGCAGTGAAATCTAGCAAATGTGGCTGCCCATTCCATCAGCCGGGGCCAGCTTGGGAGGATGTGTAGTGCAGTGGTTATAATCTTGCTCAGGCTTTGAGATTACCAGGGTTTGCTTACTGACCATGTAGCCTTGGGCAAAATGTTGAGCCTCATTTCTTCCTCTGTAAAATGGTAATAATACCAGCCTCACCAGATGTTGTTAAGGAACAATAGAATTCAGGTATTATGAAGTGCTGGGCTTTGTGTCTGGTTTATCGTAAGTGATCAGTAGTCATTTGCTTTTCTCCCTTCTTTTGTGATTTTCTGCATAGTTAGTCATTTCTGATCACATGGCTGCGTTGGATTGGTTTTGTAATTTATCTTGTACACTCTCAGCCAGGAAAATTTTTGAGCCATGTGTATCATGGAGCTGTCACCAGATGGTAACAATTTTTAATTGTTGCATTCTGGAATTATTAGACATTAATTGCTTAAAAAATTATTACTTCCCCCCATGATAATTGTTTAATGTCACCTGTATGCTATGCCTGAAGGAAGGAGGAATGCATTTTGATACAGAAATTATTTTTGAGAACTACTCATTGTGGAATGTTACCTAACGTATGTTTAGCTTCTAGTTTTTATTGATCATGAGATTTAATTAGCATTCATGGCTGATGTCTTCAGTATTTTTTCCCAAGCTTTCTATGGTGTAAATGGTGAAAAAAATATAACATGTAATAACATATATTGGGCTTCCCAGGTGGTGTCAGTGATAAAGAATCTACCTGCCCATGCAGGAGATGCAGGTTCTATCCTTGGGTTGGGAAGATTGTCTGGAGGAGGAAATGGCAACCCACTCCAGTATTTCTGCCTAAAAAATTCCATGGATAGAGGAACTTGGTGAGCTACAGTCCATATGTTTCTGTGGAGAAGCAATAATACTATTTCACCTAACTTTAAACAGAAGATATCACATTTATTTTCCCTTTTTTGAGAGATGGAGTGGTAAGGAACAATGTATGTTAGAGAAATAAAAGGTATCCCACCCCTCTGAAAGGTTCTGTACGATTAATGAGGTTTCCCTTTGTTCCCCAAAGCGTAG
Organism: Tragulus kanchil; assembly: GCA_022376925.1. NCBI lineage: Eukaryota > Metazoa > Chordata > Mammalia > Artiodactyla > Tragulidae > Tragulus > Tragulus kanchil. Next base: position 80,669,963 of record JAIOJX010000002.1, read on the forward strand.
CCAGCACACATGTGATCATTTGCTTCATGTGGAAATCACTTAACATCATAAAATGTCCTAAATTGTGTTTTCTCTCCTCACATTCGTTTGCCTATTTGACCTTATGGAAAACCATTGTTGTTCTTATTTTTATAAATGAGAAAATGAAAGCTCAGAGTGACTGTTATCCCTTTTTCATGCTGCCATTGTAAAAAGAATATCCCTCTATATACAGGGTAGGTTTTTTTTTTTTTTTTTAAATGGTTAGTGAAGGTTTGATCCTGAGCTGAGAAGCAAAACATGGGCTGGAGATAAGACTGTGGGAGAGAGTTACTTGCTGCTCAGAAGATTCAGGCTCTGCTCGAGGCTGGCTTTACTGGTGGTGAAGGCAGGTGAGCCTCACTCTAGGGTGTGTGAGTGTTGGGAAGACGGGTGGAGAAGCAAAAGTAGGTGAAATAGATGACTCAGAAAGGTCATGGGGTCCTTGGCTGATGGAGCGATGCCAAGGGCTTTGGACAAGTGGTCCACAAAGGGTGATCCCTGCCCTGCAGCCCTACCATCAGCTGGGAACTTGTGAGGAATGCAGATTCTCAAATTCCACTCAGACATGTAAGTCAGAAATTCTGGGGTGGAGCCCAGTAGCCTGTTTTAACAAGCTTCTCAAGTGCTTCTGATGGAGACTCACCTTTGAGAACTTCTGACTGAGAATAAATAACCTGCATTGTCCCAAACAATGAGCGAATCTGTGGAAGACCTTTGTGCCCTCGCTCCACATGTGGCAGGAACTGGAAAAAAGTGTCCCGGATGGCCAAATATAAACACGAGTGTAGCAGTATCTAGGATGTGCCTGATCCTGTGTTAGGTTCTCAAAATACAGCAGTGAACAAGACAGGACTGACAGTGGCTCGCAGAGAGTTTGTTGGAGCAGACTGTGGCAGTGAGAAAGTGATTGTAGACCTGATGCAAGAATTGTGTCTGTACTCAGTTGCTCAGTTGTGTCCAACTCTTTGTGACCCCATAGACTACAACCCTCCAGTCTCCCTTTTCCATGAGGTTTCTCAGGCAGGAATACTGGAGTGGGTTGCCATTTCCTCCTCCAGGGGATCTTCCCAACTCAGGGACCGAATCTGCATTTCCTGCATTGGCAGGGGAATTTTTTTTTTTACCACGGAGTCACCTGGGAAGCCCGATGCAATAATTATAATTATGTTCATGGCCAAGAAGGGAATGAGAAGAGTGTATATGTCATCTCTGGCCACTGGGAGGTGAACTCTAAGATGAGCTTTAAAGTATGAGAATTTTTCTTCCCTGAGGAAGGGGAAGAGGTAACTCCTTTAAAAGAAGGGAAATGTAAGATAAAGCAAAAAACGTCTTAAAATGTGACAAAGTCTTGGCCAATTTAGTGAGAATCTCCAGAATGCAGCCTTCCTATTCAGACTCTGGTGTTGGATGAAAGAGGCCAAGTACCACTGTCCACCCTGAACCATCATTGGCGGGCTGCCCAGAAAGAACATGGTCTTAGCCCAGTCTCAACAGTACATCCCAAACCCACTGAAGTCAAAGCTGTCAGCTGACTATGCTCCTCACAGTGGAATGTTTCCAGGAAAGGTGAAAAATGTCTCAGAAAGGTCATGGGGTCCTTGGCTGATGGAGCGATGCCAAGGGCTTTGGACAAGTGGTCCACAAAGGGTGATCCCTGCCCTGCAGCCCTACCATCAGCTGGGAACTTGTGAGGAATGCAGATTCTCAAATTCCACTCAGACATGTAAGTCAGAAATTCTGGGGTGGAGCCCAGTAGCCTGTTTTAACAAGCTTCTCAAGTGCTTCTGATGGAGACTCACCTTTGAGAACTTCTGACTGAGAATAAATAACCTGCATTGTCCCAAACAATGAGCGAATCTGTGGAAGACCTTTGTGCCCTCGCTCCACATGTGGCAGGAACTGGAAAAAAGTGTCCCGGATGGCCAAATATAAACACGAGTGTAGCAGTATCTAGGATGTGCCTGATCCTGTGTTAGGTTCTCAAAATACAGCAGTGAACAAGACAGGACTGACAGTGGCTCGCAGAGAGTTTGTTGGAGCAGACTGTGGCAGTGAGAAAGTGATTGTAGACCTGATGCAAGAATTGTGTCTGTACTCAGTTGCTCAGTTGTGTCCAACTCTTTGTGACCCCATAGACTACAACCCTCCAGTCTCCCTTTTCCATGAGGTTTCTCAGGCAGGAATACTGGAGTGGGTTGCCATTTCCTCCTCCAGGGGATCTTCCCAACTCAGGGACCGAATCTGCATTTCCTGCATTGGCAGGGGAATTTTTTTTTTTACCACGGAGTCACCTGGGAAGCCCGATGCAATAATTATAATTATGTTCATGGCCAAGAAGGGAATGAGAAGAGTGTATATGTCATCTCTGGCCACTGGGAGGTGAACTCTAAGATGAGCTTTAAAGTATGAGAATTTTTCTTCCCTGAGGAAGGGGAAGAGGTAACTCCTTTAAAAGAAGGGAAATGTAAGATAAAGCAAAAAACGTCTTAAAATGTGACAAAGTCTTGGCCAATTTAGTGAGAATCTCCAGAATGCAGCCTTCCTATTCAGACTCTGGTGTTGGATGAAAGAGGCCAAGTACCACTGTCCACCCTGAACCATCATTGGCCGCGGGCTGCCCAGAAAGAACATGGTCTTAGCCCAGTCTCAACAGTACATCCCAAACCCACTGAAGTCAAAGCTGTCAGCTGACTATGCTCCTCACAGTGGAATGTCAGATGCTTTCTAGAAGGGACATGCATGCATCCAAAGATGCTCCAGACCTCTTCTTGCACCTCGTAGGTCCACTTCTCCATGTGTGTGTAGAACGTTGCTCCTCCAAGGTCCCAGTGAGCCTCTTTCTGAACAACTTAAAAGAGAGCAGCTACAGAGAGAAGCTGCAGCCTGTGACTGGTGTTGGTCATGGAGCCACAATTGGTGCTGGTCACCACCTCCCTCCACGGACCATTGTATACTCCTCTTGCTCAGCCTTCACTCTACTGGTCTCCTTGGTTTACCTGGTGGAGTAATCCAGTCCCTCTGGCCTGAGGGAATATAAACCCCCTGGTAATTATTTTGTCTATTTTGTGAGGATGAAGCTTTGTACCTCCCAGGTAGTTGGGAATGGAGTTTCATCAGTTTGGTATCAGATAAGAATAGCACCATATCAGGGTCTCAGAGAGGGTCTCTGTTGTTGTCAGGTTTAGCATTCTGAAAAGGCCTCCAGGCCAGCTTTGGCTCTTAGGAGTCCATGCTATTCGTCCTTGATGTAGCCTGCTCCCAGTCATGGCCACTCTATTCATGTAGCAATCATGCCAGGACATAGGTATCTGGTGACAAAGGCTCATTGTACCGCTTTGCCGACAAAGTCCATATGGTCAAAGCTATGGCTTTCCCAGTAGTCATGTATGGATGTGAGGGTTGGATCATAAAGAAGACTGAATACAGAAAAGTTAATGCCTTTGAACTGTGGTGTTGGAGAAGACTCTTGAGAGACTGCAAGGAGATCAAATCAGTCAATCGTAAAGGAAATTAACCCTGAATATTCATAGTAAGGAAATGTAAGATAAAGCAAAAAACGTCTTAAAATGTGACAAAGTCTTGGCCAATTTAGTGAGAATCTCCAGAATGCAGCCTTCCTATTCAGACTCTGGTGTTGGATGAAAGAGGCCAAGTACCACTGTCCACCCTGAACCATCATTGGCCGCGGGCTGCCCAGAAAGAACATGGTCTTAGCCCAGTCTCAACAGTACATCCCAAACCCACTGAAGTCAAAGCTGTCAGCTGACTATGCTCCTCACAGTGGAATGTCAGATGCTTTCTAGAAGGGACATGCATGCATCCAAAGATGCTCCAGACCTCTTCTTGCACCTCGTAGGTCCACTTCTCCATGTGTGTGTAGAACGTTGCTCCTCCAAGGTCCCAGTGAGCCTCTTTCTGAACAACTTAAAGAGAGCAGCTACAGAGAGAAGCTGCAGCCTGTGACTGGTGTTGGTCATGGAACCACAATTGGTGCTGGTCACCACCTCCCTCCACGGACCATTGTATACTCCTCTTGCTCAGCCTTCACTCTACTGGTCTCCTTGGTTTACCTGGTGGAGTAATCCAGTCCCTCTGGCCTGAGGGAATATAAACCCCCTGGTAATTATTTTGTCTATTTTGTGAGGATGAAGCTTTGTACCTCCCAGGTAGTTGGGAATGGAGTTTCATCAGTTTGGTATCAGATAAGAATAGCACCATATCAGGGTCTCAGAGAGGGTCTCTGTTGTTGTCAGGTTTAGCATTCTGAAAAGGCCTCCAGGCCAGCTTTGGCTCTTAGGAGTCCATGCTATTCGTCCTTGATGTAGCCTGCTCCCAGTCATGGCCACTCTATTCATGTAGCAATCATGCCAGGACATAGGTATCTGGTGACAAAGGCTCATTGTACCGCTTTGCCGACAAAAGTCCATATGGTCAAAGCTATGGCTTTCCCAGTAGTCATGTATGGATGTGAGGGTTGGATCATAAAGAAGACTGAATACAGAAAAGTTAATGCCTTTGAACTGTGGTGTTGGAGAAGACTCTTGAGAGACTGCAAGGAGATCAAATCAGTCAATCGTAAAGGAAATTAACCCTGAATATTCATAGTAAGGACTAATGCAGAATCTGAAGCTCCAATATTTTGGCCACCTGATGCAAAGAGATGACTCATTAGAAAAGAGCCTGATGTTGGGAAAAATAGAAGGCCAAAGGAGAAGGGAATGACAGAGGATGAGATGGTTGGATGGCATCCCTGAGTCAATGGACATGAGTTTGAGCAAACTCCAGGAGATGCTGAAGGACAGGGAAGCCTGACATGCTGCAGTCCATGGCTTCACAGAGTCTAACATGACTAAGCAACTGAATTGAACTGATCTACTGGCCAGGTCATCTTCTCTATGTGCTGTCTCACATGGATGCCTATAGTGGGTGTGACCACATAAAGGTCACACTTCCCATTTCATGCCTAATCCCACATGTCCTTCTCCCTGCTCAATATTTCCTTGTCTCTGAATGTTATTCTCCAGAGCTCTGATCAGCCTGCCAGAACTTTCACCACTGAGGATGAGTCTCTGTATGTCCTCACCTTGGGCCACTTTGCTTTCTTCACAAAGTGCATGACGTGCTGCACCACACAGAGTTCTGTCCATTAGGAAGATGTTCCTTAACTGCTCTTTCACAGCTGGCCCTGACTGGGGCTCTCATGCACGTGTAAGCAGCAGCTGTCCCTTTTCGCCTTGCAGCAGCACATCACACCACCAGAAACAAGCTCAGATGCTTTCCTTCTTCCTTTATCTGAACCTCAGGAAATGCCTCTCCCATGTGCCCATAGGTGTGGGCTGAGGAAGCAGGCCTCCAGGCCAGCTTTGGCTCTTAGGAGTCCATGCTATTCGTCCTTGATGTAGCCTGCTCCCAGTCATGGCCACTCTATTCATGTAGCAATCATGCCAGGACATAGGTATCTGGTGACACAGGCTCATTGTACCGCTTTGCCGACAAAGTCCATATGGTCAAAGCTATGGCTTTCCCAGTAGTCATGTATGGATGTGAGGGTTGGATCATAAAGAAGACTGAATACAGAAAAGTTAATGCCTTTGAACTGTGGTGTTGGAGAAGACTCTTGAGAGACTGCAAGGAGATCAAATCAGTCAATCGTAAAGGAAATTAACCCTGAATATTCATAGTAAGGACTAATGCAGAATCTGAAGCTCCAATATTTTGGCCACCTGATGCAAAGAGATGACTCATTAGAAAAGAGCCTGATGTTGGGAAAAATAGAAGGCCAAAGGAGAAGGGAATGACAGAGGATGAGATGGTTGGATGGCATCCCTGAGTCAATGGACATGAGTTTGAGCAAACTCCAGGAGATGCTGAAGGACAGGGAAGCCTGACATGCTGCAGTCCATGGCTTCACAGAGTCTAACATGACTAAGCAACTGAATTGAACTGATCTACTGGCCAGGTCATCTTCTCTATGTGCTGTCTCACATGGATGCCTATAGTGGGTGTGACCACATAAAGGTCACACTTCCCATTTCATGCCTAATCCCACATGTCCTTCTCCCTGCTCAATATTTCCTTGTCTCTGAATGTTATTCTCCAGAGCTCTGATCAGCCTGCCAGAACTTTCACCACTGAGGATGAGTCTCTGTATGTCCTCACCTTGGGCCACTTTGCTTTCTTCACAAAGTGCATGACGTGCTGCACCACACAGAGTTCTGTCCATTAGGAAGATGATCCTTAACTGCTCTTTCACAGCTGGCCCTGACTGGGGCTCTCATGCACGTGTAAGCAGCAGCTGTCCCTTTTCGCCTTGCAGCAGCACATCACACCACCAGAAACAAGCTCAGATGCTTTCCTTCTTCCTTTATCTGAACCTCAGGAAATGCCTCTCCCATGTGCCCATAGGTGTGGGCTGAGGAAGCAGGCAGTTCCATCTTAATGAATGACATGGGGGCCTGGGCTACCTGCTTGCCCAGCAGGCTCAGGCCCACTAGCCCAGCTCAGCTTGTCTCTGATGTGCTCTTGCTATCTGAAGAAGCAGTATTGTGACTGTGTAAGTTGATTCCTTTGAGAGAACCCCTTTCATAATGGTCAGTTTTGCATACTTAGTCCTATGATGTCTCAAGATCAAGCATTCCTTCCCTTCAAGGGCCCAAGAGGACACCAGGAACTGCTTTTCTAAAATGTGTAATCAACCCAGTACAGATCACATGCCTGATTCTATAACTCAGGAGCCAACATAGTGATTCTCTCACCACTGTTACCATGAGTTCCTCGTACCTTTTAGGGTACGTAGCACCCTAAGGCTAATATGAAGGACTGAATGGTATGACCCAAGCTATACAGAGCCAAACATGCAAGAAGTTTATTGGATGGTAATACCTATGAAAGATGCAGGGGAAAGAAACAGGATTGGACCAGGAAACCCTTCATCACAACTCAGTTCTGATGCTCCCATAATGGCATGTGTATGCCAATGGGCTCATTCATGTCTGACTCTTTGTGACCACATGGACTGTAGCCTGCCAGGCTCCTCTGTCCATGGAATTTTCCAGGCAAGAATACTGGAGTGGATTGTCATTTCCTCATCTAGGAGACCTTCCCAACCCAAGGATTGAACCCACGTATCCTGTATCTCCTGCATTGTAGGCAGATTCTTTACCTGCTGAAGGAGGGGACAAGATGAGGCAGAAATAGAAGTGTGGTAGAGGGCTGGGTTGGGGGCAAGGCAGGTGCACATGGTCATTGGTTGTGGGAGCTCTCTTTCCGGTCAGAGAGACTACCACGTGTAAAGAGTATCAGCCTTGAAGTGTAAAGTGATTCCTTGGGACCAAAATGAGACCAGAGTGGCTGATGTTTAAGAGGAAAGAGGATGGCATCAGGTGAGGCTGGCAAAGCAGGATCATATCATCCCAAGAGTTGCAGGCCATGTCACCCAACTGTTCCCTTTCCTTTTAGGATGACATGAACCATTCCTGAGAGTCCACTTCAATGAATTAGTTGAGAGTCTAATGATCTTGAACACATTTTTTCTCTCAGTCTTTATTACTACCTTAAGAAAGACCCAACTCTATCACATTTAATCTAAGTAGTGACATTTGACTTTGACCTTCATCCATGAACATTTTATTGACTAACCACATGTAAATATTTAAGCATTTATCCTATAGATTAGACATGTGGCCAGTAGATAACTTTTTTCTTACATCTTTTGAAGGCATTGGTGGTCAGTTTATAAACTAGAGGTGTTAAGTAGAAAGCATTTTTAGCATTATACCTTTTGTAATTTTCACTCCTAATTAGTTAACTTTGTCCTTATTATCCTAGGCAGAATAAGAACAATTCCTCTAGACAGTTTTGCTGCTGAATGGGAATTTACACAAAGGCCATGCAGTGTTCCTTTTTTTATTTTTATTTTTGGTACTGTAGCTGTATCAGTAACAGTTTGATAAAGAGGAAAGAAAATGGACTTGGAAATCAGACAAATTTGTGTGGGTTTGAGTCCTCTCTTCAAACGTTCTGCTTTCTGGGGCTTTGGGACAATCACTTAACCAAAAGCAAGGGGAAGAAGTCCCTTGTTTGTAAAATGGAAATAATAAGTGATGGATGTAATTGTGATTAATAATAAAGGTCAAGTGTCTGCTGTAGAAAGTCTTAACAAAAATACACAGCAGTGTATTAATGGTACATTAATTCAGACCAGACAGTGTGAATTCTAATAATTATGTGTCACATGAATGCCAGTGATAGATGAAATAACTTAATAGTAATTGAATTTTACATGAAAACTTTTTCTACTTTTTTGTAGAGGTATATTTTTTTGGTTTTTAGAATATCCAAAGATGGTATTGAATTCAATGATTTCATAGATCTTCCATATCTTTCAGTGTATGGAATGACAGTCTAATGGATAAAAATAATAACTGCTCAAAAATAAGACACTTAATTATGAAATCTTTGTGTGTGTTATTATAAATATGTAAAATCTGTGTCCATGTTAGTATATAATATATAGTTATATGCTTAACTCTAACAGGATGTAATTTAAATGCTGTTTTGCTTGAACTTTAAAGAGAGGAATTCTGTGATACCTTATCTAAACTGAAATTAATACGTTTTATTATAAAACTGTCTATCTGAAGGGTTGCCACTGTGCCAATTACAATGAGTTGGTTGATTCTCACTGGAATTCTAACAGCTTGACAGTGCTAAAGGAGCCAAAAGAAATGGCCAGTGTGGTTACAGACTGTTTGGTTAAATGTTCCGTTTTTCTTAAACCTAAATTTTTTTTGAAAATAGGAAACACCCAGAAAAGTTTGTTCTCTGTAATGGTAGGTGTCTCTCTCTTTTCTGCCCTCTTTTAGGACTTCGCTTACCATTTTACAGTGTTCGTCTTCTACTTTGGAGCATTTTTGCTGGAGGCGGCTGCCACATCCCTGCATGATCTACGTTGTAATAGAACCGTGGCTGTGCAGCCACTCCTGAGTGATAATCAGTATAACATAAACGTGGCAGCCACAGTAAGTATCGAACGAACACCGTTCGTCAGCTTCCCCTCTCCCATTAAGGTCTCCAAGAAACTCTCAGGCCACAGTGGCTTTCTTGAATAATAGCCATCCACATGAACCATATAAGAGCTGTTCTTCTGTATAGTTAAACTTATGAGCCAAGCCAAGGACTGTCCTTACTCCCAGTGCTGTGGCCAAGGAAACTGAAGGACCAGGAGGTTGACGTTCATGTAAGAGCATACCTACATTGGTGCTCATGGTTAGTCTTGCACAACAGAGTCCGCTCTGTGAAGAGAATTAATTGTGCTTTCCACTCCGTGTAGCTTCCGACGTGATTAGGGAGATTTGTCCTTCCCTTTCTAAGTGAAGCCACCTTGGAAAACCTCTCCGTACTTCAAGTTTTGCATTAACCCCCATTTCATCCATACACTCCGACAGGAGTAAATCTTTAGTTTCTGAGTTTGAGGACACATACATGCATGAGCCACTCATTGATGACATTCTGTGAAATCCCGCCCTTTTCCTTTTATTTCAGTATACCTTAGAGCCACAGTCAGTCTGCAACATTTTTGGCATCAAGGCTGACAATTTTTCCACTCCTTGCAGGGATGGGTGCAAAGGGATGGTTTCAGGATGATTCAAGCACATTACATGTATTATGCACTTTATTTCTATGATTATTGCATCAGTTCTGCCTCAGATCATCAGACATGGGATCCCAGAGGTTGGGCACTTCTGCCTGAGAGAGAGAAGAATTCCTTTTCACTAATAATAGATATCAAAAGTAGTCATTCATGCAGGGACCAGTAAGCCCAGGGTGGATGAGTGAAATCCACTGAGCCAGCTCATAACAGGGGAACTACTTCACTGATAGATCATCTGATGCACAAAAATGTAAGTGGACTCCCAAGCCAAACAGAAACTCCCTTCTGGCAGGTGTATACTTGACATAGAATCAAAAATGCACCAAAAAAAAAAATGCACCAAATCTTTTTTTGATGGGAGGAATCATTTCAGATAAAATTTATCAGAAATTCTGGGCACAAACTATAGCAGTATTATAAACAGAACTAGGGGAGCCACATGGTTGAAGCCCCCAGGATTTGGCTACCAGTGGGAATAGCATAAAATTCATATTCTTCCACTGCAAGAAAGGCATGGAGGACCATTGTAACTGCACACGAGCAACTCAAAGTCTAGTGAGATTTACACACTGAGATTTATGATTTAAGAGTATCCACATGAACCATATAAGAGCTGTTCTTCTGTATAGTTAAACTTATGAGCCAAGCCAAGGACTGTCCTTACTCCCAGTGCTGTGGCCAAGGAAACTGAAGGACCAGGAGGTTGACGTTCATGTAAGAGCATACCTACATTGGTGCTCATGGTTAGTCTTGCACAACAGAGTCCGCTCTGTGAAGAGAATTAATTGTGCTTTCCACTCCGTGTAGCTTCCGACGTGATTAGGGAGATTTGTCCTTCCCTTTCTAAGTGAAGCCACCTTGGAAAACCTCTCCGTACTTCAAGTTTTGCATTAACCCCCATTTCATCCATACACTCCGACAGGAGTAAATCTTTAGTTTCTGAGTTTGAGGACACATACATGCATGAGCCACTCATTGATGACATTCTGTGAAATCCCGCCCTTTTCCTTTTATTTCAGTATACCTTAGAGCCACAGTCAGTCTGCAACATTTTTGGCATCAAGGCTGACAATTTTTCCACTCCTTGCAGGGATGGGTGCAAAGGGATGGTTTCAGGATGATTCAAGCACATTACATGTATTATGCACTTTATTTCTATGATTATTGCATCAGTTCTGCCTCAGATCATCAGACATGGGATCCCAGAGGTTGGGCACTTCTGCCTGAGAGAGAGAAGAATTCCTTTTCACTAATAATAGATATCAAAAGTAGTCATTCATGCAGGGACCAGTAAGCCCAGGGTGGATGAGTGAAATCCACTGAGCCAGCTCATAACAGGGGAACTACTTCACTGATAGATCATCTGATGCACAAAAATGTAAGTGGACTCCCAAGCCAAACAGAAACTCCCTTCTGGCAGGTGTATACTTGACATAGAATCAAAAATGCACCAAAAAAAAAAAATGCACCAAATCTTTTTTTGATGGGAGGAATCATTTCAGATAAAATTTATCAGAAATTCTGGGCACAAACTATAGCAGTATTATAAACAGAACTAGGGGAGCCACATGGTTGAAGCCCCCAGGATTTGGCTACCAGTGGGAATAGCATAAAATTCATATTCTTCCACTGCAAGAAAGGCATGGAGGACCATTGTAACTGCACACGAGCAACTCAAAGTCTAGTGAGATTTACACACTGAGATTTATGATTTAAGAGTATCATTGCCCAAGACATTTTGAAATATCCTACAAACTTATCAATCATGTATGAAATGTGATAGAGGGTTTTCCACATTTGACAAACGGCCCAGTTTGCCTGTCATTACAAAGACGGTATAAAACCCAAAGAAACTTTCTGAAATTTTTGAAACAAAACAAATTTTGATCAACCATGGAAGAGGAAAGAGTGAATTTATCGAGGATTACAAAATCTCTCTAATGCTGTGGTCTTCTGAAGAGCACACTGTCTTATGAAAGGAGAGCTAAGAAAGTGGGTCCCTAAAGTAAGATGGATCAGGCAGGTAACAAAACAAAAATATTGTTGTTCTAGATTTGGGAATATTTGTGACAGTCTGTGAGCTCTTCAAAATTCGTGGTGGTTGAGATTTCCTTTTTTTGTTGTTCTAATTAAATATTCACATTTGTACTTTAAAATAAAGTGGTCATTCTCTTTCAGTAAAAAATGCCTAAGGGATATATGTTTATGTATAGATGATTCACTTTGCTATATGATAGAAACTAACCCAACATGTAAGGCAACTATATTCCAGTAAAAAAAAATGTTTTAAAAAGAGAGATGTATCCAAGAGACAAGTAGCAGAAGAAGGGTGGGGAAAATCATCAGAATGGTAATTATACTGTAAAAATGTTCTGTAGGTGGATCTGATATTCCTTTTCAAAGCTCTGGTTTCCTGGTAAAGCATTCCTATACTACATCCTAATATTTTAACATATATAATGGCTTTGGGGCTTTTGTATGGATCATAAACCCCCAAAGGGTGAGGACAATACCTGTTGTTTGTTTACATATACCAGATGTACAGGTGTATGCATAGTAGATGCTAAAAGAAAAATTCTTTCTGAATAGTAAGGACAGCAATTGAGAACTCATGCACATTTGAGAACCATCTCCCACGCCAACCTGGTGACTCATTTCTGTGGGTTTTCTCTGTTCAGCTCTGAAGTCATTTCCATTGTCACAGAAATGATTTGCTCCATCCTCGAACCCTGTTAGCTGCACTCTGTGTAGCTAAGATCTCTGTGCAGGCAAACATCTCATGGTGAAGTTATGCATGTGTATCATGTCAGGTGGATCACGAGTGTGTACAAGTGAGTCCAGTAAGTGAGCAAAGGCTCAATCTAAGGCCCTCCACAAATGAGAGAATTATTAGGGGCTATAATGTTTAGAAGAAGGGTAGATGATGTGAAGGGACCAAAAACAACAACAAAAAAGATGAATGTAAACGACTTTCATAAGTGTTGAAGTATCTTTAAATAGGCTGATCAGTCTTCAGACTGTTGTTTCTTTGGACGAATGATTTCTTAAAGTCAGTGTTATATGTTTTTGTTTCTTCTTTTTTAGATTTTTGCCTTTGTGACGACAGCTTGTTATGGTTGCAGTTTGGGTCTGGCTTTACGAAGATGGCGACCCTAACACTCCTTAGAGGCTAACTGCCTGTGTGTTAGTTTCATTTGTGTACTTTTTATGTCTGATCAATTTGGGTACCATTTTGTCCAGATACAACAATATCCCCAAAGTAATTTGCTTAGTATATGGAGAGAATCTAAGTATAATTTTTGGTTCATTTCATGGATGGAAATTGTATTATGGTGTTTAACAGAGAAATGGCCTTTTGTTTTATATCTATTTGTCTCCCTCTTTTTTTTCTTATTTTAAAGAAACTTTCCCTTTACATCCATAAAATACATCAATAATGTTCATGATAAAGGGGTATCTCTTGTATTTAGTTGCCAAATCACCTGAACCTTAATTTTAATAGGTAACTAAAACTCCCGAAGAAAAACACATTTAAAATAAGGCTTCCACTGAACTCTGTGACTTAGTGTAAAATGGAAATGAACTTTCTAAAGGTACAGATAGTAAATGTTTTAGACTTTATGGGCCATACAGCCTCTGTCGTACCTATTCACCTCTGCTGTTACTAGGTGAAAACAGACAGAAACAGTTTGTCAGTGAGTGAGTGTAACTGTGTGCTTCAATAAATCTTTATGTACAAAAGTGGAGACAGGCTGGATTTGGCCTGTGGGCTGCTGCCTATCATTTACTGACCTCTGTTGGTTGTTGGTTATGGGTTCTGTGTTTTACTGAACTGATCCTGAAAGGTCTAAAGCGAAGTTGACAAGCCACATAATATTTAGTCTCATGTAATAATCACTTTGCCTTTAGGTTAATGGTCAAGTACTTACTCTTGAAGGGCTGTAGCTTCTCAAGCTAATTCAAGCAGAGTCTTGAGTACAAGAAAAAGTCACTTATGACGTGAACCCTAGAGGCTTCATCCAGTGTTTCCTAACAACTGAGCAAAATGCTCACCTGGCATTCTTACAGGGAGAGCCCCAGGGACCACTCGCCACTCCTGGAATGAGTATCTCGCTTCTGATGTCTTCCTTTGCATTTATTTATGCTTCAAATAACAGCTGTGTGTCCTGTGCATGAATAGACAAGTAGTTATGTGTGGATATATGAGGCTTTATCCAATAGAGCTTTCCAAAGGGTGAGCTTTTTGCTTCTAATTCTTTTACATGACTCTGAATTAATTTCAAACAGAGTATGAAATATACTTTAAAGTTGTGAATCCTCTCACATTTAGAGCATAGTCCTGACATCTGTGTTGTTTTGCACTGGTGAGAAAGACATAGAATCAGTTTTCAAGCAACAACAGTCACAAAGGCTATCTCTGGCTGAATAGCACAGAAAAGTATTTTAACCCACCTTGGGGACCCTGGTCATGGCAAAGTGCCCAAATGGCTTGAAAAAGAGAACAAGTTAGAGTTAGGCCACAGCTCACACCACCAGTCCAAACAAGATATTTATCTCTTGGCCCAAAAGGGGTACGAAAGCAATAGAACTAATTTTAATGTACTTCCCGAAGAAACACATTTAAAATAAGGCTTCCACTGAACTCTGTGACTTAGTGTAAAATGGAAATGAACTTTCTAAAGGTACAGATAGTAAATGTTTTAGACTTTATGGGCCATACAGCCTCTGTCGTACCTATTCACCTCTGCTGTTACTAGGTGAAAACAGACAGAAACAGTTTGTCAGTGAGTGAGTGTAACTGTGTGCTTCAATAAATCTTTATGTACAAAAGTGGAGACAGGCTGGATTTGGCCTGTGGGCTGCTGCCTATCATTTACTGACCTCTGTTGGTTGTTGGTTATGGGTTCTGTGTTTTACTGAACTGATCCTGAAAGGTCTAAAGCGAAGTTGACAAGCCACATAATATTTAGTCTCATGTAATAATCACTTTGCCTTTAGGTTAATGGTCAAGTACTTACTCTTGAAGGGGCTGTAGCTTCTCAAGCTAATTCAAGCAGAGTCTTGAGTACAAGAAAAAGTCACTTATGACGTGAACCCTAGAGGCTTCATCCAGTGTTTCCTAACAACTGAGCAAAATGCTCACCTGGCATTCTTACAGGGAGAGCCCCAGGGACCACTCGCCACTCCTGGAATGAGTATCTCGCTTCTGATGTCTTCCTTTGCATTTATTTATGCTTCAAATAACAGCTGTGTGTCCTGTGCATGAATAGACAAGTAGTTATGTGTGGATATATGAGGCTTTATCCAATAGAGCTTTCCAAAGGGTGAGCTTTTTGCTTCTAATTCTTTTACATGACTCTGAATTAATTTCAAACAGAGTATGAAATATACTTTAAAGTTGTGAATCCTCTCACATTTAGAGCATAGTCCTGACATCTGTGTTGTTTTGCACTGGTGAGAAAGACATAGAATCAGTTTTCAAGCAACAACAGTCACAAAGGCTATCTCTGGCTGAATAGCACAGAAAAGTATTTTAACCCACCTTGGGGACCCTGGTCATGGCAAAGTGCCCAAATGGCTTGAAAAAGAGAACAAGTTAGAGTTAGGCCACAGCTCACACCACCAGTCCAAACAAGATATTTATCTCTTGGCCCAAGAGGGCTACCTCTGGGAAAAGAGGACTTCTGATTATTTCATACCTTCAGCCCATTGTATTTTGGCTGAATCTTCCCCTACAAGTGCCATGTATAAGTTGGGCTGTTAGATTTCATAAAACAAGCAGCATAATCAGTGCTCAGTGATCAAATGCTGCTTATGCAGCAACCTCTTAAGAAGAATAATCTTATTAGGGTTGGGTTTGTGCTGTAACTGTAAAGATAAAAGCTATTTAATATGTGGCAAGGAGAAACCAGTCTTATGACTTTATACTGATATCCTAGCTTTTCTATAGAATCCAACTTCCTTGTTTTTTTCTAGTTCTATACCATACACTTGAATCTGTATTCCAAATGGTCTATTACAAAGTCATGAATGTGCCATAAGGATATACTGTCCATTCCGGCTGAAATTGTTAAAAGTCTGCTAGATTTAGTCTTGAGATTGTATTTTTGTTTCCAAGGTATAACAGGTCCACGCTGCTTGGTGGCATTAAATGAAATGATTTCATGAAACTGCTTTGGTGACACTTTTGTAAATGGATTGCATCTTGATCATAAAGAACCAAGCCTAAAAGTCATCTAACTGTGAATACTTAGAATTGTAGATTAATCATGATCTAGATTTGCGAGTTGACTGACAAAGCACTGAAAAAAATTATAGCATTTGAGAATTTCTTTATATACCTTAGCTGTAAAAATGAGACTGTTGGTTGGTTTTAAAATCTGGTAACTCCATGATGAAAAGAAATTTATTTTGTAAGTGTTATGACTCTAATAAAGTATTCATTTGATAATCTTTTGGGGTCATCTATTTTTCATACAATTCACTTTGAAACTTAGTTAAAGGTTTGATATAAACTTGACGGATTTGAAGCTTCTAGACTCAATATACAAGAATGGTGCTTTGAACATTTCTATGGAAAAAACAATCTCTCAGAAAATACCAGTAAATCTTCTTTTGTTTGATGAAGGTTCAGGAGGTGTATCTTTAGAAGTGGTATTACAAAGGAAGTTTAAATTATGTACCCTGCTCTTCATTTGCTAAATTGTGTCTGGTTCTTGTGACCCCATGGATTGCAGTAAGCCAGGCTTCCCTGTCCTTCATTATTTCCCCGAGTTTGCTCAGATTCATGTCCATTGAGTCGGTGGTGCCATCTCACCATGTCTTTCTCTGCTGCCATCTTCTCCTTTTGCCTCCACTCTTTCATAGCATCAGGGTCTTTTCCAATGAGTTATTTCTTCACATCATGTGGTCAGAGTATTGGAGCTTCAGTAACAGCTCTTCCAATGAATAGTTAGGGTTAATTTCCTTTAGGAATGACCCGTTTAATCTCATTGTTGTCAAGAGGATCCATTTTAATGACCTGGCTTCACTTGCTTGCATCTGTAAAGAGTCTATTTGCAAATAAGGTCACATTCACAAGTACTGGAGGTTAGAACATCAACATAATATTTTGGGGGGATAGGGGCACACAATTTAACACATACAGACATGTGAAATTTGTTTTGTTTGTTTAAATAATTAATTAATTAGTTTGACTGCACTGGGTCTTAGTTGCAGTGCTCAGAATCTTTTTAGTTGAGATATGCAGACTGTTAGTTGCAGCCTGTGGGATCCCCAACCAGGGATCAAACCTCTGTCACCTGCATCAGGAGCATGGAATCTTAATCACCAGGCCACCAGGGCAATCCCTCAAATTTGTTGTAAAGTTTGAAATTCCTTAGGTGTCCATGTTGAGAATTGGTTTTATGTACAAGTCTGGAGTTAGGATGCAAGTTCCAAGTTAGAAATAGTTAGAATTAACTCTGGCATCCACTTGTTAATGAATGAGCCGGGGAAAACTATACAGCAATCATAATTTCCTTCTCCATGGGACTAGAAAATACAACCTTTGCCTGTAAGGGACTGTTATGAGAGTCTAACAGGACAATGAAGTTGAAGCCCTCTAAGATGTTTTCAGCACCACCGGGCAAGTGAATCAAAGCCCCTCATGTTGTAGATAGCTCTGCATGGAGCCGTCATGTATTGGGAACGTGTATTTTCAGAGCATAACTCACTTTAGTGTATCACTGATGCTATTTGAAACTAAACCATCAGCTTGCTTCAGGGCAGTTGTACACAAACAGTGCTAAATTATACATGGGTAGCTATTCTTAACAATAAAAGAGAATTCTAGAATGATTGCTGACTTAGGGCTTTGAACGTCTTGACATGCTCTTAAGCAGTGCCCAAAGGTTGACCTCACCACTAAGGTAAAAATCACAACCACCAAATTGAAATTCTGTATTACTCTTAAGAAAAATAAGACAGCCTTTTCAATGATTCAAAATATGTATTGAGAAACAATGTTAGGAAAGGCAGTTGTGCAAGAGATGGAGCACAAGGCTGAATAAGACCCAGTAACTGTCCATAAGGAGGGGAATCTATACATTAACATGCAAAAAAGATAGGAAAAGCTAATTTTAGAGAGAAGCATCAAATGCTATGGAAGCATGAGGGCAGGTTATGGAGGGGAGAGGTGTTAGTGTGCTTCTTGGTGCAGTGACATCAGGGATCTGAAGGGAAAAGCCGGTTGGAAAAATCCCTGGAAGTGAACACACAATTTAACACATACAGACATGTGAAATTTGTTTTGTTTGTTTAAATAATTAATTAATTAGTTTGACTGCACTGGGTCTTAGTTGCAGTGCTCAGAATCTTTTTAGTTGAGATATGCAGACTGTTAGTTGCAGCCTGTGGGATCCCCAACCAGGGATCAAACCTCTGTCACCTGCATCAGGAGCATGGAATCTTAATCACCAGGCCACCAGGGCAATCCCTCAAATTTGTTGTAAAGTTTGAAATTCCTTAGGTGTCCATGTTGAGAATTGGTTTTATGTACAAGTCTGGAGTTAGGATGCAAGTTCCAAGTTAGAAATAGTTAGAATTAACTCTGGCATCCACTTGTTAATGAATGAGCCGGGGAAAACTATACAGCAATCATAATTTCCTTCTCCATGGGACTAGAAAATACAACCTTTGCCTGTAAGGGACTGTTATGAGAGTCTAACAGGACAATGAAGTTGAAGCCCTCTAAGATGTTTTCAGCACCACCGGGCAAGTGAATCAAAGCCCCTCATGTTGTAGATAGCTCTGCATGGAGCCGTCATGTATTGGGAACGTGTATTTTCAGAGCATAACTCACTTTAGTGTATCACTGATGCTATTTGAAACTAAACCATCAGCTTGCTTCAGGGCAGTTGTACACAAACAGTGCTAAATTATACATGGGTAGCTATTCTTAACAATAAAAGAGAATTCTAGAATGATTGCTGACTTAGGGCTTTGAACGTCTTGACATGCTCTTAAGCAGTGCCCAAAGGTTGACCTCACCAATAAGGTAAAAATCACAACCACCAAATTGAAATTCTGTATTACTCTTAAGAAAAATAAGACAGCCTTTTCAATGATTCAAAATATGTATTGAGAAACAATGTTAGGAAAGGCAGTTGTGCAAGAGATGGAGCACAAGGCTGAATAAGACCCAGTAACTGTCCATAAGGAGGGGAATCTATACATTAACATGCAAAAAAGATAGGAAAAGCTAATTTTAGAGAGAAGCATCAAATGCTATGGAAGCATGAGGGCAGGTTATGGAGGGGAGAGGTGTTAGTGTGCTTCTTGGTGCAGTGACATCAGGGATCTGAAGGATGAATTAGAGCCGGTTGGAAAAATCCCCTAGAGAAAGGAATGGCAATCCACTCCAGCATTCTTTTCTGGAGAATTCCATGTGCAGAGGAGCCCGGTGGGCTACAGTTCATGGGGTTGCAAAGAGTAGAACACAACTGAGCGATTAACACACATGCAAGAAAAAATCAAGATAATAGGGGAAGGGCATTCCAGGCAGAGGGCCTGAAACTGAATCCAGCTTCTGAACCCCAACACCGAATTAAATGTCAGAGACAGTGTTTGGGGTGAAGTAGAAAAGAATAGCCTTACTGCTTTTCCAGGCAAAGAGGGCCACAGTGAGCTATGGCTCTCAAAAACTGTGTGTCCCAACCTGGAGAAGGTAGTGAGAAATATTATAGTAACAGTTCAAAGAGGGCGTGGTCAGTTCATGGACATTATTCTGATTGGTTGGTGATGAGGTAAGTGGGCGTCAACATCATCAACCTTCTGGTTTCACCCGTTTAGGAGCCTGGGATAACACACCCTTAACTTCTCCCACCTGATGGAGGTTTCAGTATCTGCAAAACAACTCAGAGATACTGTTACGTATATTGCTTGAGGGGGAAGCCTCAAGGGTCTATTGTTCCTTCACTGTTCCTCAGTTAAGGTCTGGAAGATTGAATGAAACCTATTTCCTATAATCAAGAAATGGTGGGGGAGGGGAGGGGGCTTCCCTGGTGGTCCAGTGGGTAAGGACACAGCCTTGCAGTGAACCGGAGGGGGGATCCCACGAATGAAACCTAAAGGTGCACAACCACCACTAAGGTAAAAATCACAACCACCAAATTGAAATTCTGTATTACTCTTAAGAAAAATAAGACAGCCTTTTCAATGATTCAAAATATGTATTGAGAAACAATGTTAGGAAAGGCAGTTGTGCAAGAGATGGAGCACAAGGCTGAATAAGACCCAGTAACTGTCCATAAGGAGGGGAATCTATACATTAACATGCAAAAAAGATAGGAAAAGCTAATTTTAGAGAGAAGCATCAAATGCTATGGAAGCATGAGGGCAGGTTATGGAGGGGAGAGGTGTTAGTGTGCTTCTTGGTGCAGTGACATCAGGGATCTGAAGGATGAATTAGAGCCGGTTGGAAAAATCCCCTAGAGAAAGGAATGGCAATCCACTCCAGCATTCTTTTCTGGAGAATTCCATGTGCAGAGGAGCCCGGTGGGCTACAGTTCATGGGGTTGCAAAGAGTAGAACACAACTGAGCGATTAACACACATGCAAGAAAAAATCAAGATAATAGGGGAAGGGCATTCCAGGCAGAGGGGCCTGAAACTGAATCCAGCTTCTGAACCCCAACACCGAATTAAATGTCAGAGACAGTGTTTGGGGTGAAGTAGAAAAGAATAGCCTTACTGCTTTTCCAGGCAAAGAGGGCCACAGTGAGCTATGGCTCTCAAAAACTGTGTGTCCCAACCTGGAGAAGGTAGTGAGAAATATTATAGTAACAGTTCAAAGAGGGCGTGGTCAGTTCATGGACATTATTCTGATTGGTTGGTGATGAGGTAAGTGGGCGTCAACATCATCAACCTTCTGGTTTCACCCGTTTAGGAGCCTGGGATAACACACCCTTAACTTCTCCCACCTGATGGAGGTTTCAGTATCTGCAAAACAACTCAGAGATACTGTTACGTATATTGCTTGAGGGGGAAGCCTCAAGGGTCTATTGTTCCTTCACTGTTCCTCAGTTAAGGTCTGGAAGATTGAATGAAACCTATTTCCTATAATCAAGAAATGGTGGGGGAGGGGAGGGGGCTTCCCTGGTGGTCCAGTGGGTAAGGACACAGCCTTGCAGTGAAAGAGGCGCCGGTTTGATCCCTGGCCTGGGAGGATCCCACGTACCACAGAGCGACTGGACCAATGTGTCCAACTATTGAGCTCTGCAAGGAGAGAGGCCACTGTGATGGGAGGCCCACAGAGGCCAAAGAACAAAGATGGACGAAAATAAATAAATGAAGGACCAATAGAAGTGGCCAAAAAAAAAAAGAAATGGGGGACACAGAAAGGCTTTTGTGCCCAGGAGTCCCACAAGGTCCTGCTCAGTATCAGACACACTTGTGTAAATGCCCAACAGAAAACAAGATGCTATGTCCAGGAACCAAAGTGGTTCTGTGTGCAGGCAGCCTGGAATGTATGATGGTGATGGATTCATGGATGATGCTGGAGTTGTTAGCATTCACTGTTCAGTCACTCAGTCATGTCCAACTCTTTGAGACCCCACGGACTGCAGCACACCAGGCTTTCCTGTCCTTCACTATCTCCCAGAATTTGCTCAAACTCATGTCCTTTGAGTCAATGATGCCATTCAACCATCTCGTTCTCTGTCATTCCCTTCTCCTCCTGCCCTCAATCATTCCCAGCATCAGGGTCTTTTCCAGTGAGTTGACTCTTCTCATCAAGTGGCCAAAGTGTTGGAGCTTCGGATTCAGTATCAGTCCCTCCAATGAATATTCAGGGTTGATTTCCTTTAGGATTGACTGGTTCGATCTCCTTACAGTCCAAGGGGGCTCTCAAGAATCTTCTCCAGCAGCACCACAGTTCAAAAGCAGCAGTTCTTCTGTGCTCAGCCTTCTTTATGATCCAACTCTCACATCTGTACAAGACTGCTGGAAAAACCACAGCCTTGATTATTAAACGCCTTTGTCAGCAACATGATGCCTCTGCTTTTTAACACACTGTCTAGATTTAGGCTTCAATTTTGAAGGTCCTTTTGTGTCACACTAAGGAGTTTGGACTTTGTCCCAAGAGGCTTAAGTTCAGTCTAAAAATTGCACCTGCCCAGCTAACTTCTCATAATTTCTCTTTCTTCACTCCTAGAACTTTTTCTGCCTCAAGCAAGTGTTGAAATTTTCCCAGTTGCCCTGGGAGAGTGTGTCCAAAAGTCATGGCTGTACTGCTTTAGTCTGAGAATTTTAGTGCTTCGTTTTAGGAACATACAGCAGTGCATCCCCTGGCAATCAGAGAAGCTGGTTCTATTTTTAAAATCATCTTCTTTTCTCTTTCTACCAACTAACTCTCTTTCATAACCCCCAATCAGCTTCTGGCTTCTGGTGTCCTTGGTATTCTAACATGGCAACCTCACATAGCCCACCTTTTGGGCTCAAACTCATGTCCATTGAGTCAATGATGCCATTTCCTTCTTTGTTTGTTTCTGAAATGATGAATGGCCAGAAATCCTTCTCCATTTTCAACTTTTGCTAACAGATTCAGTAGCAAAGGTGCACATCTGACACGTGGTATAATCATGAGTCAAGTCTTTTTGTTTAAACTATTGAATGATGTTAAGATAAAAGGGAAGTTAAGATAAAATATGGGGCTGACTTCCTGTCCATATGGGATGAATGAAGCCCTTCAGTGATATTTATCATTGCCTGGCCATTTTAAACGTGTATTTTTCCTTTTTTTTCACTTTCTGAATATTATGTTAGTGCCGAGGAATGATTTTATGGCTCCTCCCTGAATGAAGCTTTTAACTAAAGTTCTGCCTCTGTTGACTATAGAATAACACCAGCAGCTAAACATTTATTGAACATTTGCTATGAGTTAGTCAATCTGAGCTTCTCAGGTGGTGCAGTGGTAAAGAACCCGCCTGCCAGTGCAGGAGACACAAGAGATGCGGGTTTGATCCCTGGGTCAGGAAGATCGCCTGGAGTAGAAAGTGGCAACCTGCTCCAATATTCTTGATGGGAAAATTCCATAGACAGAGGAGTCTGGCAGGCTACAGTCCATGGGGTCAAAAAAATAGTTGGACATGACTTGGGAATGAGCACACACACAATTACTGATCCAAAGATATTAGATGTATCACACTTAACTCTCACAAAAACCCAAGGTACACCCTTAAGATCTCCATTTTCCAGATGTGAAAACTGAGGTCTCTGAAATGTGAGGATTTGTGTAAAGTTGCAGTTACAAGCACAGTTATACTTCTGACTCAAGCGATCTGGTCCAAGAAGCCAGGAAGGACTGATAACTAATACATTTCACAACTTTGAACCAAGGGCAGAAAGTTGAGTAAATTTATGCATTTTAGGTTTTCACATGGCCATGAACTTGGTTGATAAACACTGCAGAAATGCTAGAACGTTTTACAGTAAGACACAGACATTTCCCATTTCTACCGGAGTTGCTTTAAAATTTTGGGGTTTTTTTTTAACTCAACTCCTGGCAATCAGAGAAGCTGGTTCTATTTTAAAATCATCTTCTTTTCTCTTTCTACCAACTAACTCTCTTTCATAACCCCAATCAGCTTCTGGCTTCTGGTGTCCTTGGTATTCTAACATGGCAACCTCACATAGCCCACCTTTTGGGCTCAAACTCATGTCCATTGAGTCAATGATGCCATTTCCTTCTTTGTTTGTTTCTGAAATGATGAATGGCCAGAAATCCTTCTCCATTTTCAACTTTTGCTAACAGATTCAGTAGCAAAGGTGCACATCTGACACGTGGTATAATCATGAGTCAAGTCTTTTTGTTTAAACTATTGAATGATGTTAAGATAAAAGGGAAGTTAAGATAAAATATGGGGCTGACTTCCTGTCCATATGGGATGAATGAAGCCCTTCAGTGATATTTATCATTGCCTGGCCATTTTAAACGTGTATTTTTCCTTTTTTTTCACTTTCTGAATATTATGTTAGTGCCGAGGAATGATTTTATGGCTCCTCCTGAATGAAGCTTTTAACTAAAGTTCTGCCTCTGTTGACTATAGAATAACACCAGCAGCTAAACATTTATTGAACATTTGCTATGAGTTAGTCAATCTGAGCTTCTCAGGTGGTGCAGTGGTAAAGAACCCGCCTGCCAGTGCAGGAGACACAAGAGATGCGGGTTTGATCCCTGGGTCAGGAAGATCGCCTGGAGTAGAAAGTGGCAACCTGCTCCAATATTCTTGATGGGAAAATTCCATAGACAGAGGAGTCTGGCAGGCTACAGTCCATGGGGTCAAAAAAATAGTTGGACATGACTTGGGAATGAGCACACACACAATTACTGATCCAAAGATATTAGATGTATCACACTTAACTCTCACAAAAACCCAAGGTACACCCTTAAGATCTCCATTTTCCAGATGTGAAAACTGAGGTCTCTGAAATGTGAGGATTTGTGTAAAGTTGCAGTTACAAGCACAGTTATACTTCTGACTCAAGCGATCTGGTCCAAGAAGCCAGGAAGGACTGATAACTAATACATTTCACAACTTTGAACCAAGGGCAGAAAGTTGAGTAAATTTATGCATTTTAGGTTTTCACATGGCCATGAACTTGGTTGATAAACACTGCAGAAATGCTAGAACGTTTTACAGTAAGACACAGACATTTCCCACGGATTTCAAGCTACCGCTGCTTCTGCACTCCAGTCTGCTATCAGTGTTTTCATCTGCCATTTGGGTTCAACAAAGAGCGCCAGGCTATGGTGTGTACATGAGTGGAAACAGATGTAACATTGGTGTCCCAAGTCTCCACTGCATCCTGCCCTGCAGTTTAGGACACCTGAGACAAAGCTCTCCAGAACCCAGATGAGCTCTGGTCACTCACGTTGATAGCCATGGGGCAACCCTACTGATCTAATGACCCCAAAACTAGACTTCTGTCCAATAATGGGGTACATTTCATGAAATTTGTTTAGTCTGGCTTTATAGTCACACTGCAAAGTCACAAGTGAGAATCCTTTTTCTGTCCCATTGTTTCTTAACCATTTGGTAATTTCCATTTCTTTTCCATGACATTAACCCAAGTGCATTCCATGCTGAAACCAACCTTCATCATTTTTCTTTGAGCTGTTCTTCCATCCAACCAGGAGAGGCAGTCTCGGTACATATTAGAGACGATAGGCAGCTGCCCCAGGGTGGGAAACTTCAGAAAGATTTTCCATTTTAATAGGATCTACTTTAAGTCCCTTGCCTCAGGGTTACGTGTAAACCCACAGCTTAAGGCCATATGTAACATGCTGTTCTAAGGAAGGGCTGGGAGTCACGGTTCCTTTTAAGTCACTAAGCCAAAACTTCATCAATAAAAATATAGCTAATAATATATGTAGTCATAATGCCTGTTTCCACTTGGGTATGGAGGGATATCCTTGAGATATTTATTATATTACATGTAAAACTCATGTTTTCAACACCTTTCAATATCTTTTGCTGTTAATCAAATACAGGTACACCCTTAAGATCTCCAGATGTGAAAACTGAGGTCTCTGAAATGTGAGGATTTGTGTAAAGTTGCAGTTACAAGCACAGTTATACTTCTGACTCAAGCGATCTGGTCCAAGAAGCCAGGAAGGACTGATAACTAATACATTTCACAACTTTGAACCAAGGGCAGAAAGTTGAGTAAATTTATGCATTTTAGGTTTTCACATGGCCATGAACTTGGTTGATAAACACTGCAGAAATGCTAGAACGTTTTACAGTAAGACACAGACATTTCCCACGGATTTCAAGCTACCGCTGCTTCTGTACTCCAGTCTGCTATCAGTGTTTTCATCTGCCATTTGGGTTCAACAAAGAGCGCCAGGCTATGGTGTGTACATGAGTGGAAACAGATGTAACATTGGTGTCCCAAGTCTCCACTGCATCCTGCCCTGCAGTTTAGGACACCTGAGACAAAGCTCTCCAGAACCCAGATGAGCTCTGGTCACTCACGTTGATAGCCATGGGGCAACCCTACTGATCTAATGACCCCAAAACTAGACTTCTGTCCAATAATGGGGTACATTTCATGAAATTTGTTTAGTCTGGCTTTATAGTCACACTGCAAAGTCACAAGTGAGAATCCTTTTTCTGTCCCATTGTTTCTTAACCATTTGGTAATTTCCATTTCTTTTCCATGACATTAACCCAAGTGCATTCCATGCTGAAACCAACCTTCATCATTTTTCTTTGAGCTGTTCTTCCATCCAACCAGGAGAGGGCAGTCTCGGTACATATTAGAGACGATAGGCAGCTGCCCCAGGGTGGGAAACTTCAGAAAGATTTTCCATTTTAATAGGATCTACTTTAAGTCCCTTGCCTCAGGGTTACGTGTAAACCCACAGCTTAAGGCCATATGTAACATGCTGTTCTAAGGAAGGGCTGGGAGTCACGGTTCCTTTTAAGTCACTAAGCCAAAACTTCATCAATAAAAATATAGCTAATAATATATGTAGTCATAATGCCTGTTTCCACTTGGGTATGGAGGGATATCCTTGAGATATTTATTATATTACATGTAAAACTCATGTTTTCAACACCTTTCAATATCTTTTGCTGTTAATCAAATACAGTTTGGGATCACAATCATGGATCTCACCTTTTGGTCTTTCCTTCTACTGAGGGTGGACACCACTGTCAGCCTTTGCTTACAACCTGAATGGCAACTGAATAATTAATAAGAACACATTTAAGGCCAGCACGCATGTTATGCAATACTCAAAGTAAAAAGAAAATATACTGCATCTTGTAGTTACCTTCTATTTTTGTCTTTGCCCCCCTTGATTAAAGTCACAGTTATTTTCACAACCAGCTTGGTGGGGCGGGTGCCATGAAAGGAATACAGAGTTGGCAGTCAGGTAGAACTTGTTTTATATTTTGGCTCAGTTGTGAGATTGGAAGCTGGTCTGGTAGTTTCTGGGCCAGTTTTTTTCTCCAGTCTGAAAGACGAGCAATGGTCTGATTTTACTGAGGGGCCAGCAAGATCTGCTGCTGCTTCTGATGGTTTTGTTGCTGTCATTTCACCAGACTAACTTGGAGCAGACTCATGACATCCCTTCAGGAGTTAGTGGAGTCTTTGCATTATTCTGGTAACACATATATTAGCTCAAATAAATCTGTATTTTTTTTTAAATCAAACAACTCAATTTTCAGTATTAAGGAGAAAAATTCAAATTTTGTTTTCATTCACCCCCAAATAATCATATTTCTCAAATTTCCTCCCCTCTATAAAATCCCCTTCTTCCACATGCCTCCTCTACCTTCAGGAACGCCAACAGCAGAAGTCATAAGAAATAGTAATGAAAAACCTTATCAAAACTTCCTTGCAGTTGACTCAGTGTAATAGTTACATAGTTCTTAGAAAGGAACCAGATTTGGGTCCTAAAGAAACAATGTTTTCAGCAACTACCACAGATAAAATAAAAATCTTTCTTACATGCTTTGCATATTATACTTGATCTTATAGATAGAAAATTGCAGACAGAAATCAAATTATCAATTTAAACAAGGCATTTTCACAAGTGTAGTTTGTTATTTATAGCCGTCTTCTAAGAAGGCAGATACTATTCACATTGTACTAATAGATAAACAGACGCTAATGGATTACACCCTTAGCTCTAAGTAGGTCTCAGTAGACAGATTTTCAGACTCCTAGTCCAGTACTCTTGCTTCAATACAGCAGTGTTTTTATGTAAGTCTAATTTCAGGCAGTTTAAACAAGGGTACATTTATAAACAACCAACAAGGAGCCCAGCCATGATCTCAGCAAGTGAACCGATGAGTGGTATGCCATCCTTGACCAACTTAGTACTACCTAGCACACTCCAGCGATCTCACTCCTGGGTATATATCTGGAAGAGACAAAACTTGAAAAACTACATGCACCCCAGCGTTCTTAGCAGCACTATTTTTAATAGCCAAGACATGGAAGCAGGCTAGGGGTCCACCAGCAGATGGATATATAAAGATGTGTCATATCTGAATATATGAATAGTACTCAGCCATAAAAAGAATGAAAGGAATACAGAGTTGGCAGTCGGTGAACTTGTTTTATATTTTGGCTCAGTTGTGAGATTGGAAGCTGGTCTGGTAGTTTCTGGGCCAGTTTTTTCTCCAGTCTGAAAGCGAGCAATGGTCTGATTTTACTGAGGGGCCAGCAAGATCTGCTGCTGCTTCTGATGGTTTTGTTGCTGTCATTTCACCAGACTAACTTGGAGCAGACTCATGACATCCCTTCAGGAGTTAGTGGAGTCTTTGCATTATTCTGGTAACACATATATTAGCTCAAATAAATCTGTATTTTTTTTTAAATCAAACAACTCAATTTTCACTATTAAGGAGAAAAATTCAAATTTTGTTTTCATTCACCCCCAAATAATCATATTTCTCAAATTTCCTCCCCTCTATAAAATCCCCTTCTTCCACATGCCTCCTCTACCTTCAGGAACGCCAACAGCAGAAGTCATAAGAAATAGTAATGAAAAACCTTATCAAAACTTCCTTGCAGTTGACTCAGTGTAATAGTTACATAGTTCTTAGAAAGGAACCAGATTTGGGTCCTAAAGAAACAATGTTTTCAGCAACTACCACAGATAAAATAAAAATCTTTCTTACATGCTTTGCATATTATACTTGATCTTATAGATAGAAAATTGCAGACAGAAATCAAATTATCAATTTAAACAAGGCATTTTCACAAGTGTAGTTTGTTATTTATAGCCGTCTTCTAAGAAGGCAGATACTATTCACATTGTACTAATAGATAAACAGACGCTAATGGATTACACCCTTAGCTCTAAGTAGGTCTCAGTAGACAGATTTTCAGACTCCTAGTCCAGTACTCTTGCTTCAATACAGCAGTGTTTTTATGTAAGTCTAATTTCAGGCAGTTTAAACAAGGGTACATTTATAAACAACCAACAAGGAGCCCAGCCATGATCTCAGCAAGTGAACCGATGAGTGGTATGCCATCCTTGACCAACTTAGTACTACCTAGCACACTCCAGCGATCTCACTCCTGGGTATATATCTGGAAAAGACAAAAACTTGAAAAACTACATGCACCCCAGCGTTCTTAGCAGCACTATTTTTAATAGCCAAGACATGGAAGCAGGCTAGGGGTCCACCAGCAGATGGATATATAAAGATGTGTCATATCTGAATATATGAATAGTACTCAGCCATAAAAAAGAATGAAATAGTATCACGTGCAGCAACATGGATGGACCTAAAGATGATCATACCAAGTGAGGTAAGTCAGACAAAGGCGAATATCGTATGATGTCACTTAAATGTGAAATCTGAAAAATAAGTTACAAATGAACTAATTTATACAACAGATCCACAGACATACAAAACAAATGCATGGTTACCCAACTGAGAAGGGGCATAGGGATGAATTAAGAGTCTGATATTAATAGGCAAGCACCACCATGTATAGAATAGGTAAACAACAGGTCCAACTGTATAGCACAGAGAACTACTCATTAGAAGATATATATATACAAATATAAAACTAAATTACTTTGTGCGTGTGTGTGTGTGTGTATATATATATATATATATATATATATATATATAAACATACACAAATATAAAACTAATTACTTTGTTGTACCTGAGACACTACAAATCAATTATACTTCAATTAAAAAAAAGTACACAGCATAGTGGGTTTATAACACTCCATCCCTGGCAACTAAGAAAAACAAAGTCTTCCTTCTTCGAAACAGCAACACTTTTGAGAGGCTGCTTAACTGTTGGCAGTCATAGTGAAACTCCATAAGACTGAGGACTGTCTCACTTGAGTGATGCATGCCATCATTTGAATGATGGAAACTGGAACTGCTCACCCCAAAGCATTAAGTTGGAACTAGTTATCTGGTTTTCCAATATGAATGATTGACATGTATGCATTGGTTAGAATGCTCTTTACGCTCAGGGTACCCTGATAAGCGAGGATGCACTGGCACACAACACAGGCCCTGGTCATTAAAAAGCTATCACTATTGAGTGTCAAACAGATGTCATAAAGATTTTTTTTGATGTGGACTGTTTTTAAAGTCTTTTTAAATTTGTTATAATATTGTTTCAGTCCTATGGTTTGATTTCTTGACCACAAGTCACATGGGATCTTAGCTAGCCAACTTGGCACCGAATCTGCACCCCCTGCATTGGAAGGCAAAGTCTTAGCCACTGGACCTCCAGGGAAAGTCCTTGTCATACATATTTTTAACTATGTGCCACAATAATATCAAGAGCCAACCTTATGTTAGGGCAGTGTGCTAGGAGCTTTCCAAATATTGTCTTGCTCAGTCTTAATGACAATCCTAAGAAATAAGGACTGTCATTAAGCCAGAACAGATATGATACAGAAGACTCAAGGAGGGTCCCTGTGCATGAGCCAAAAACTTTCAGAGGAGGTAATGAAAAAATGACGTCACAGAAGAGGTCAGGGACAGAGGATAACAGGCCTTGGACACTAAGCTCTAGCTTTAATATTTTACTAAACTCTGGAAAAACACTGGCTTGCAAAAAGAGTGTTTTAATACAATTATTCTAGCCATATGGGTAGAGATGGGTTGAAGAAGAGGATACAGGATAGTCAGAAAGCTAGTGCTGTAATCCAGACACACAGAGGTGATGGTAAAGGTAATAGGAGCAGGAGGAGAAACCCAGGAAGGGCTCCTTAGACAGTGAGACATGTGGGTTGGTCCCCATGATGTCACTGACTTTATGGACAAGAGTTTGAGACAACTCTGGGAGGTAGTGAAGGTCAGGGAAGCCTGGCATGCTGCACATCATGGGATCCCAAAGAATTAGACATGACTTAGCAACTGAACAACAATCAGGAAGTGATAGATTGGGACTGTGGGAAGGACATGTACACGCTGCTATATTTAAAAGAGATAACCAGCAAGGACGACTGCATAGCACAGGAAAATCTGCTCAGTGTTCTGTACTAACTTAAATGGGAAAAGAATCTGCAAAAGAATAGATACATGTATATATATGTGGAAAAGCTACAGTTATATATATGGAATAGATACAGTTATATATATGGCATAGAAACAGTTATCATTTGCTGTATACCTGAAACTAACACAATATTATTGATTAACTATACTCCTAAAAAAAAAAAAGTTGTAAAGATTAAGAGGATCAGGGCTTCAGATGCTGATGTAGAAGAAGTTGAATGAAAAAACTGATCTTGATCCAGAGGTTGCTTTTTAAAAATCTTCATGTGATATTAAACTGTGCACTTTGACTCATAAATCTGGTTCTAAGTGTAGAAAACAAACTAAATGCTTTCATATCTGAAATTCTGCTGGTCTTCACATATTCCAGATGTTTCATGACTTGGGTACATGGGGGGCTTATGCTGCTTAGTGCCCAGGTGGCCTCCAAGATCCCAGATGGGTTTTTACTGCAGGATAATCCTGCCTACACTGAACAGTATACTAGTCATTTGAGTCATGAAAAATCAAAACAACATTTCCTAGATTTAATGGGTCAATATTTTACATTTTAGAAAAGTAAAAGGACATGCTGAATTGCTTTATAAGAGACTTCATATGTAGAATGTGAGTGTGTGTGTATTCATTCTGGAAAAAATTTATTGAGAGATATCACAGGTTTTTCTAGGTAAGAGGATATGAATTACTTGGCCTCTGCTCACAAAAAGCTAACAATCCCAAGCAAGAATATAGACATTATAAATTATGTTGTAATAAGATCATAGAGTGCTCACTATAGGTATCAGTGTGCAGAGGAGAACCCAGCTGGGCATGGTCAGAACAACTTCCTGAAAGAGCAGGTATCTGAACTGGGTCTAAATCACAAAGGTAAGTTAATGAGGCCCTTGAGGGGATGGACAACTTTAGAAAGGGAGGACATCATGGATAGTGATACAATGTATATATGGGACTGTGGGAAGGACATGTACACGCTGCTATATTTAAAAGAGATAACCAGCAAGGACGACTGCATAGCACAGGAAAATCTGCTCAGTGTTCTGTACTAACTTAAATGGGAAAAGAATCTGCAAAAGAATAGATACATGTATATATATGTGGAAAAGCTACAGTTATATATATGGAATAGATACAGTTATATATATGGCATAGAAACAGTTATCATTTGCTGTATACCTGAAACTAACACAATATTATTGATTAACTATACTCCTAAAAAAAAAAAAGTTGTAAAGATTAAGAGGATCAGGGCTTCAGATGCTGATGTAGAAGAAGTTGAATGAAAAAACTGATCTTGATCCAGAGGTTGCTTTTTAAAAATCTTCATGTGATATTAAACTGTGCACTTTGACTCATAAATCTGGTTCTAAGTGTAGAAAACAAACTAAATGCTTTCATATCTGAAATTCTGCTGGTCTTCACATATTCCAGATGTTTCATGACTTGGGTACATGGGGGGCTTATGCTGCTTAGTGCCCAGGTGGCCTCCAAGATCCCAGATGGGTTTTTACTGCAGGATAATCCTGCCTACACTGAACAGTATACTAGTCATTTGAGTCATGAAAAATCAAAACAACATTTCCTAGATTTAATGGGTCAATATTTTACATTTTAGAAAAGTAAAAGGACATGCTGAATTGCTTTATAAGAGACTTCATATGTAGAATGTGAGTGTGTGTGTATTCATTCTGGAAAAAATTTATTGAGAGATATCACAGGTTTTTCTAGGTAAGAGGATATGAATTACTTGGCCTCTGCTCACAAAAAGCTAACAATCCCAAGCAAGAATATAGACATTATAAATTATGTTGTAATAAGATCATAGAGTGCTCACTATAGGTATCAGTGTGCAGAGGAGAACCCAGCTGGGCATGGTCAGAACAACTTCCTGAAAGAGCAGGTATCTGAACTGGGTCTAAATCACAAAGGTAAGTTAATGAGGCCCTTGAGGGGATGGACAACTTTAGAAAGGGAGGACATCCTGGGCAAAGGAACAAGATAAGATGGCTTGAGCATGTTGGAAGAATATGAATAGTTCCTAAAGACTGAAGCAGTCAGACTGTGTTAGGTGGCACAGTGGTAAAGAATCCACCTGCCATTGCAGGAGACGTGGGTTCGAGTCCCGGGATGGGAAAATCCCCTGAAGTAGGAAACAGCAATTCACCCCAGGATTCTTGCCTGGAAATCGCTATGGACAGAGAAGCCTGGTGGACTACAGTTCATGGGTTGAAAGAGTTGGACATGACTGAGCACGTGCACGTTCAGGGGAGAATTGCGGGGTAATGGTGAGAACAGTCAATATTCATTTCACAGAGTCACTGAACACCTACTGGAGAGAAGCGCATATGAAAAAAGACGAAGATGTAAATTCTGTCCCTGATTTATAAACTAAAGCAAGTCCATTTGTTCACTAATATTCCATATTGCATCTCTTTTTATATTTTTCTAAAATAATCCTACTCAACTCTGGTTCTTATAGGTCCGTAGTACTTTATTCATAACTCTGAAATCCAAAAAACTCCTAAAAGTGTTGTTGTTTTTCAAAAATCTGACCTGACCTAGTAGGGGATGGTATTTAGTCTTTATTTACCTCTCCATGTGAACACTGATACGTTCTACTGCAGAAATATTGGTATCTCAATGGCTACAGGGTACTGCCCTATATTCCACTTTTGGTAATATATGGTACATGTTCCACACATGTTTTTTTTCTTTTTCTTTTTTTCATACTTGTTTTTTTTTAAGTTAAAAAAATTGGATTCTAAAATACATATGACTTCAAGGATTTTATATGAGAAGTCATGAACATCTAGAATCATAACACTTTATTAAAACACCTCCTAAAATACACATTTTTTTTTCCTTTCTGGATTAGGCACTGCCGATGGGAGCCATATATAATATTTATTTTGAGTGTGAAGCTTTCTGGCAGAAACCAAGTTATTGCACCAAACAACAGTCTATTTATCCCTCTCTATGGCAACTATCACGGCTGCTCCAGTTCACTCACTCCCAGAGTGTTCAGCAGAGGCTGGAGGGTGCTCCTCAGCTTGCAGAGAGATGTCCTGTCCCAGCGTTGACCCCACTCCCTTGGGCATTCTCTTTGCTTCCTTAGCTCCATGGCCCGGGGTCTGCTGGCTCCCTTTTCTTGAGCATGTTGGAAGAATATGAATAGTTCCTAAAGACTGAAGCAGTCAGACTGTGTTAGGTGGCACAGTGGTAAAGAATCCACCTGCCATTGCAGGAGACGTGGTTCGAGTCCCGGGATGGGAAAATCCCCTGAAGTAGGAAACAGCAATTCACCCCAGGATTCTTGCCTGGAAATCGCTATGGACAGAGAAGCCTGGTGGACTACAGTTCATGGGTTGAAAGAGTTGGACATGACTGAGCACGTGCACGTTCAGGGGAGAATTGCGGGGTAATGGTGAGAACAGTCAATATTCATTTCACAGAGTCACTGAACACCTACTGGAGAGAAGCGCATATGAAAAAAGACGAAGATGTAAATTCTGTCCCTGATTTATAAACTAAAGCAAGTCCATTTGTTCACTAATATTCCATATTGCATCTCTTTTTATATTTTTCTAAAATAATCCTACTCAACTCTGGTTCTTATAGGTCCGTAGTACTTTATTCATAACTCTGAAATCCAAAAAACTCCTAAAAGTGTTGTTGTTTTTCAAAAATCTGACCTGACCTAGTAGGGGATGGTATTTAGTCTTTATTTACCTCTCCATGTGAACACTGATACGTTCTACTGCAGAAATATTGGTATCTCAATGGCTACAGGGTACTGCCCTATATTCCACTTTTGGTAATATATGGTACATGTTCCACACATGTTTTTTTTCTTTTTCTTTTTTTCATACTTGTTTTTTTTTAAGTTAAAAAAATTGGATTCTAAAATACATATGACTTCAAGGATTTTATATGAGAAGTCATGAACATCTAGAATCATAACACTTTATTAAAACACCTCCTAAAATACACATTTTTTTTTCCTTTCTGGATTAGGCACTGCCGATGGGAGCCATATATAATATTTATTTTGAGTGTGAAGCTTTCTGGCAGAAACCAAGTTATTGCACCAAACAACAGTCTATTTATCCCTCTCTATGGCAACTATCACGGCTGCTCCAGTTCACTCACTCCCAGAGTGTTCAGCAGAGGCTGGAGGGTGCTCCTCAGCTTGCAGAGAGATGTCCTGTCCCAGCGTTGACCCCACTCCCTTGGGCATTCTCTTTGCTTCCTTAGCTCCATGGCCCGGGGTCTGCTGGCTCCCTTTTCTGCCCTGCACCTGGGGCTGCTTCCGTTTGCTTTTCCATGAAATCTTGGGCCAGAGGAATCTTCCCATTCTCATTTGGCAAGGTTGGGATCTTCTCTTCAGAACTGGAAGAGAAGAAGTCAGAGAGAGCATTGAGTTCAACCCCTTCCTTTTGGAAACAAGGATCCTGAGTTGCACAGAAGTGAAGGGACCTGGCCCCACCGCCAGGTGATTTATAGCAAAGCTAAGGCTTCAATCCAGGCTGCTTCTCCACTTTCCCAATTCAAGGGACTCAAACTTCAAATGAATGGGTGCAGAAGGTTGTAGGGTGGACATTTTTGTTTGGCTGTGTTGGATGATTTGTTTGGCTCTCCAGTTTTCCTCTGGAATATCACCTCTCCATCTTTATCCCTGTGCACTGTGTGTGCACAGTTATGTCTACACTTTGCAATCGCATGGACTATAGCCTACAGGGTCCTCTGTCCTTGGGATTTTCCCTGTAAGAATATTGGAGTGAGTTTCCATTTCTTTCCTACCCCTGCAGTTCAAGCAAAATTCACTCAAATCCTTAGATCCACCATTAACACACAGTTCTGGAGCCAGTCTAATCAGAGTATCATACTCCTTGAGTACAGTGATTGGCTCAGAAATGAACTCCCTGACCCAATCAGAGGTGCGGGGAGTCTTGAAACTGTTACTGAGAAAGGGGCCTGTGTGTCTGTAATCCTCCATTGGATTTCAATGGAACCTGGGAACACAGGGCTTCAAGTTACTTAAAGTTGCCTTGCTGTTACATGAAGCCAAGAGAGGAAGCCAAAGCTTAGAGGTAGAAGGACACAGAGTTCTGATAACATTTCTGAGTCTCTAATTTCTCCCCTGTTTGAAACCCCCTTTGCCTCTGACTTATTCAGTCACATAAAATAATTTCTTCCTTTGTTTAAGCCCAGTCTTGGAAAGTCTATTTATCCCTCTCTATGGCAACTATCACGGCTGCTCCAGTTCACTCACTCCCAGAGTGTTCAGCAGAGGCTGGAGGGTGCTCCTCAGCTTGCAGAGAGATGTCCTGTCCCAGCGTTGACCCCACTCCCTTGGGCATTCTCTTTGCTTCCTTAGCTCCATGGCCCGGGGTCTGCTGGCTCCCTTTTCTGCCCTGCACCTGGGGCTGCTTCCGTTTGCTTTTCCATGAAATCTTGGGCCAGAGGAATCTTCCCATTCTCATTTGGCAAGGTTGGGATCTTCTCTTCAGAACTGGAAGAGAAGAAGTCAGAGAGAGCATTGAGTTCAACCCCTTCCTTTTGGAAACAAGGATCCTGAGTTGCACAGAAGTGAAGGGACCTGGCCCCACCGCCAGGTGATTTATAGCAAAGCTAAGGCTTCAATCCAGGCTGCTTCTCCACTTTCCCAATTCAAGGGACTCAAACTTCAAATGAATGGGTGCAGAAGGTTGTAGGGTGGACATTTTTGTTTGGCTGTGTTGGATGATTTGTTTGGCTCTCCAGTTTTCCTCTGGAATATCACCTCTCCATCTTTATCCCTGTGCACTGTGTGTGCACAGTTATGTCTACACTTTGCAATCGCATGGACTATAGCCTACAGGGTCCTCTGTCCTTGGGATTTTCCCTGTAAGAATATTGGAGTGAGTTTCCATTTCTTTCCT
The DNA here is from genome assembly GCA_022376925.1 of Tragulus kanchil. NCBI lineage: Eukaryota > Metazoa > Chordata > Mammalia > Artiodactyla > Tragulidae > Tragulus > Tragulus kanchil. The sequence goes on from JAIOJX010000002.1 coordinate 80,706,596, forward strand.
ACCCCTGCAGTTCAAGCAAAATTCACTCAAATCCTTAGATCCACCATTAACACACAGTTCTGGAGCCAGTCTAATCAGAGTATCATACTCCTTGAGTACAGTGATTGGCTCAGAAATGAACTCCCTGACCCAATCAGAGGTGCGGGGAGTCTTGAAACTGTTACTGAGAAAGGGGCCTGTGTGTCTGTAATCCTCCATTGGATTTCAATGGAACCTGGGAACACAGGGCTTCAAGTTACTTAAAGTTGCCTTGCTGTTACATGAAGCCAAGAGAGGAAGCCAAAGCTTAGAGGTAGAAGGACACAGAGTTCTGATAACATTTCTGAGTCTCTAATTTCTCCCCTGTTTGAAACCCCCTTTGCCTCTGACTTATTCAGTCACATAAAATAATTTCTTCCTTTGTTTAAGCCCAGTCTGGGTGGTTTATCTGTCATTTGCAGCCCAGAATGCCTTGACCAATAAAATGACCTTTTATAAAGTCTCTCCAAACCCTGTCAGTTTATGATCGGAGAATTTTTTTCTAAGGGTCTGGTATTTCTGGAATCTCTGAAATTCAATAACTCACTGAGTTGAGGTGAAGTGAGAAAATACGCAGAGCGAAACTCTTGTGTCTCCATACTATGCTATAGTTTTCTACTCTACATAAAAGACACCTTTCCTCGTTTTACCAGGGTCTGATTTCCTCATCAAGCCATGGATGTGTGAATCTATTTTGCCTAATTTGAAACTGACACAAGCATTATTACTTTTTATGTTGCAAACTGGACTCTAACATCAGACTTTTATGTCTATTTGTGTTTATAGAAATTATAATTTCCTGTTCTTAAGAATAAAAAGAGCTAAAAGAGCTTTTAAAAGATAAATGGCTGCTTCTTAAAATAAATAAGTCTCAAGAGGTTTCTTAAACTTCAAACCACTGCAAACCAATGCTATGCTGAATGTAAATGACTCAGAACCTTCCAGATTAAATTTGCTTTCAAATCCATATGAGTTTATAAACCAAAGGGAAACATGTTGATTTCTAAGAAACCCCATGGGAGGATGGATCATTTTCTTAAATAATTATCTTGTTTGCATATGGAAAGTGTCTCCCCCGGACCTCCCAAACCAGAGTTTTCCTAAGTAAAACCAACAGAGGAAGATCTGAATTAGAAAAGACAATTTACACACCATGGCTCGGCTGAGGCGAGCCAAAGGTTCTAAGGCGGTTTCAGGCTTAGGAGACCAGGACACAAGTTGCTTAGGGACTTCACTCCTTTCATCAGTTGCCTGTTCATTTCTATTCTCACTCCTGGTTTTGACCACAAACAATAAATATTTGGAGTGAATGACAGGGTAAAGGAATGAAAGATGAAATGGAACAATATTCTCAAACCCCCCTGGTTTTGAACCACAAGACAATAAATATTTGCGGAGTGAATGACTAAGTCTTAAGTTTCTCCCCTGTTTGAACCCCCCTTTGCCTCTGACTTATTCAGTCACATAAAATAATTTCTTCCTTTGTTTAAGCCCAGTCTGGGTGGTTTATCTGTCATTTGCAGCCCAGAATGCCTTGACCAATAAAATGACCTTTTATAAAGTCTCTCCAAACCCTGTCAGTTTATGATCGGAGAATTTTTTTCTAAGGGTCTGGTATTTCTGGAATCTCTGAAATTCAATAACTCACTGAGTTGAGGTGAAGTGAGAAAATACGCAGAGCGAAACTCTTGTGTCTCCATACTATGCTATAGTTTTCTACTCTACATAAAAGACACCTTTCCTCGTTTTACCAGGGTCTGATTTCCTCATCAAGCCATGGATGTGTGAATCTATTTTGCCTAATTTGAAACTGACACAAGCATTATTACTTTTTATGTTGCAAACTGGACTCTAACATCAGACTTTTATGTCTATTTGTGTTTATAGAAATTATAATTTCCTGTTCTTAAGAATAAAAAGAGCTAAAAGAGCTTTTAAAAGATAAATGGCTGCTTCTTAAAATAAATAAGTCTCAAGAGGTTTCTTAAACTTCAAACCACTGCAAACCAATGCTATGCTGAATGTAAATGACTCAGAACCTTCCAGATTAAATTTGCTTTCAAATCCATATGAGTTTATAAACCAAAGGGAAACATGTTGATTTCTAAGAAACCCCATGGGAGGATGGATCATTTTCTTAAATAATTATCTTGTTTGCATATGGAAAGTGTCTCCCCAGGACCTCCCAAACCAGAGTTTTCCTAAGTAAAACCAACAGAGGAAGATCTGAATTAGAAAAGACAATTTACACACCATGGCTCGGCTGAGGCGAGCCAAAGGTTCTAAGGCGGTTTCAGGCTTAGGAGACCAGGACACAAGTTGCTTAGGGACTTCACTCCTTTCATCAGTTGCCTGTTCATTTCTATTCTCACTCCTGGTTTTGACCACAAACAATAAATATTTGCGGAGTGAATGACAGGGTAAAGGAATGAAAGATGAAATGGAACAAGTATGTCTCTTTTAGGTAAAGATTCCCCCTTCACCTAAAGAATTGTTTGTAGAGGGGTAAGTTTAAATATCCTTAAATATAAGCTAACATAGATAGGATAGAAGGAAGAAGACTTTACTTGTTTAGCTTCCATTAAGTTCCATTAAGAAATGCAGCATGTACTGTGAACTTGTGTCTCACAACCTAATCTAAAAAGATGAATATGTCACAGTGAATTTTTTCATGAATGACCAGGTACTATTCACTTACCCCTACAAATTAGAAAAAATCAAATATCTAAAGTTCTAGGGCACTAGAATGAATTCTGTGATTTTCCTGTTGGACTTTCACTTAGGGATGAATCAGTTGTATAGGTTACCCAGGTTTAAGAACACATATACATTGCCCAGAGGAAAAGCTATCCAGTAGCAATGGAAAACAAGAATAGTGCAGACTAGATATTGTCCATGATGAGGTCAATTATTTTAAAAACATACTAACTGACTTTTCCATCTAGGTACACTCACAGAATGAATTCAAGGTACGCCACAATACATTGTTTCATCTGACTTTGTGACAACTTGGACAAGTATAATAGTATTTCATATTCCTATTTTCTATGGAAGAAACTAACCTCTCCCAGGGTCCCAAACCAGGAGTTCTAATGGCTTATTCACCAATGACTTATTCTGGACTGAGAAACCAGAATACTAATGGTATCTGGAAGCCAAGTGAAAAGAAAAACCTAAAAGAAAGAGATAATAAGAGGCTATTCTTTCTATTTCTCATATAATTAAAAATCTATACCTTTTGTGTGTAAAGTTTATGCTAGCTTTGGTGGATGACCTAAGAACATGTAAGACGAAAATTTCCTGACCAGGAGCTGGCAGTCTAGTTGGTAAAATCAGGCATGCACATATAACAAAGTTTTATAATAGTATAAAGCAGAGTGTTAATGTTAGTCACTCAGTAGTACCTGACTCTTTCCAACACTATGGACTGTGGCCCACCAGACTCCTCTGTTCATGGAATTCTCCAGGCAAGAATACTGGAGTGTAGTCCCTTTTCCAGGGGATCTTCCCAATCCAGGGATCAAACTCAGCCGTCCTGCATGCCAGGCAGATTCTTTACCATCTGAGCCACCAGGGAAGCCCAGTATAAAGCATAATTGTATACTATACAAAGAAAAGTCAGATCATTGGTGTTAAAGGAAGTGAGAGGAGGTGAGATGGAAGGGCACCAGCTCCAGACTAGAGTAGAAAATGAAAGCACTTCATGGAGAAGAGAGATAGATATTCAGCTCAGCAGAGACAGCTCAGACACCAAAGTTTGATGGGTAAAGTCTTACCCAAAACAAACACAGTGACAAGTAGAAACTGTGTCACGGTACAGGAAGGGGACTGACTTGGTCAAAGGGCTTCCTTGGTGGGGAGGAACTGGGTTACAAAGTATGTTAAAGCAGATGAACAGAGAAAGAAGATGTGGTACGTGTATACCATGGAATATTAGTCAGCCATAAAAAGGAATGAAATCGCTTCATTTGTAGAGATGTGAATGAACCTAGAATCTGTCATACAGAGTGAAGTAAGTCAGGAAGAGAAAAAACAAGTATTGTGCATTAACACATATATGTAGGATCTAGTAAAATGGTAGAGATGAACTTATTTGCCGGGCAGGAATAGAGATACAGATGCAGAGAATGGATGTATGGACTTGAGGGTGGAGAAAAATGAGGGATGGGACTAACTGGGAGATTTGTATTGCCATTTACACACTACAATGTGTAAAACCAATAACTAGTGGGAAACTTCAGTATAGCACAGGGAACCCAGCTTGGTGCTCTGTGATGACTTAGATGGGCAGGAGGGAGCTCCACGAAGGAGATGATTTATTTGTGCAGATAGCTAATTCACTTTGTTGTACAGCGGAAACTAACACAACATTGTAGAGCAATCATATAGCAATATTTAAAAAAAAAAAAAAAAAGGGAAGAAGGGGAAAGGGAGAACAAGAAGAAGGCACTGACAAGAAATGAAGGAAGAAAAGAAGAGGAGTGAAGAAAAAGAGAAAAGGAAGAGATGTTCATGAGGGAGGGTGAAGCTAATTTTAAAACCACCACCTGTCTTCAAAGACACCAGGTTTTCTAACCAAAAACACTGGGACAGGTGACAGAACTGTTTTAGTAAATCCTAAATGCCCAGCTACAGTGAATCACTTCTTAAGTGTGTAGCCTACAAGACACATAAGTTTAGGTTAAAGCCTGGTGGTAAATTCTGAGCCACAAGGGAAGCCCAGTATAAAGCATAATTGTATACTATACAAAGAAAAGTCAGATCATTGGTGTTAAAGGAAGTGAGAGGAGGTGAGATGAAAGGGCACCAGCTCCAGACTAGAGTAGAAAATGAAAGCACTTCATGGAGAAGAGAGATAGATATTCAGCTCAGCAGAGACAGCTCAGACACCAAAGTTTGATGGGTAAAGTCTTACCCAAAACAAACACAGTGACAAGTAGAAACTGTGTCACGGTACAGGAAGGGGACTGACTTGGTCAAAGGGCTTCCTTGGTGGGGAGGAACTGGGTTACAAAGTATGTTAAAGCAGATGAACAGAGAAAGAAGATGTGGTACGTGTATACCATGGAATATTAGTCAGCCATAAAAAGGAATGAAATTGCTTCATTTGTAGAGATGTGAATGAACCTAGAGCCTGTTATACAGTGTGAAGTAAGTCAGGAAGAGAAAAAACAAGTATTGTGCATTAACACATATATGTAGGATCTAGTAAAATGGTAGAGATGAACTTATTTGCCGGGCAGGAATAGAGATACAGATGCAGAGAATGGATGTATGGACTTGAGGGTGGAGAAAAATGAGGGATGGGACTAACTGGGAGATTTGTATTGCCATTTACACACTACAATGTGTAAAACCAATAACTAGTGGGAAACTTCAGTATAGCACAGGGAACCCAGCTTGGTGCTCTGTGATGACTTAGATGGGCAGGAGGGAGCTCCACGAAGGAGATGATTTATTTGTGCAGATAGCTAATTCACTTTGTTGTACAGCGGAAACTAACACAACATTGTAGAGCAATCATATAGCAATATTTAAAAAAAAAAAAAAAAAGGGAAGAAGGGGAAAGGGAGAACAAGAAGAAGGCACTGACAAGAAATGAAGGAAGAAAAGAAGAGGAGTGAAGAAAAAGAGAAAAGGAAGAGATGTTCATGAGGGAGGGTGAAGCTAATTTTTAAAAACCACCACCTGTCTTCAAAGACACCAGGTTTTCTAACCAAAAACACTGGGACAGGTGACAGAACTGTTTTAGTAAATCCTAAATGCCCAGCTACAGTGATCATAGGTCACACTTCTTAAGTGTGTAGCCTACAAGACACATAAGTTTAGGTTAAAGCCTGGTGGTATTTCTGTTGTTGTTATTGTTGTTTTATTGAGTATGTGCATTCTTCAAACAACTATAAATCTTAAGCATATCTTTCAGGAAGTCAGACTGTTCTTGGAGACAACCACTTGATATCTGGGCATTAAAGGAATGCCCAGAGGGAGGGAGCAGGTAAAAGAACTAGCAAATCAGGAATAGAATTAAGGCCACCTGACTTGGGAAAATGGACAGTTGATCATGGAGATGGACCTGGGAAGTGTGCTCTGGATGGGAAGCCTTGTTGGCAGGGAAAGGGGAAATCATCCTTGGGGGCCTTGTAGGATCCAGGCGGGGTGAACCTCCTCAAAATCACATGTGAAGTGCTAAGTCCACTCTGAGTGCTCATATTTAAGAAATTCATTCCTTTTTGCTCATTTCCACCACTCTCATCTTGTACATCCCACGATCAGCTCCTACTTGGATTTCTACAACTTTCCACCAAACAATATTCCTGGCTCCCATCTTGTCCATCTTCAATCTATTCTCTATTCTGCAGTCAGAGTGAAATGGTCAAATCAGAAACCAGATCCATTCACTGTCCTTCTGAAACCCTTTAAGGATAAAATGTCTTTCTTAGACTGAAAGGGCAGGCTTCTTGGCATTAGCTACAAGTGGTCCAATCATCCAATGTATTACCCAACCACAAAATACATCTTTTTTTGAGAGTGAAAGGAGAGTCTATTAAAATTAATCCGGGACAGCAGGCATGAACCAAGATGCCCTGGATAAACTGTCACATGCAACTACCATAGAGCCTTTCATGACCTATTCCTTTTTTTAATATTCATTATTTTTATTTACTTACATATTTGGCTGCACTGGGTCTTAGTTGTGGCATGAAAACATTTAGCTGTGTCACATGAGATCTAGTTCCCCAACCAGGAATCAAACCTGGGCCTACATTGAGACCACCACCTGTCTTCAAAGACACCAGGTTTTCTAACCAAAAACACTGGGACAGGTGACAGAACTGTTTTAGTAAATCCTAAATGCCCAGCTACAGTGATCATAGGTCACACTTCTTAAGTGTGTAGCCTACAAGACACATAAGTTTAGGTTAAAGCCTGGTGGTATTTCTGTTGTTGTTATTGTTGTTTTATTGAGTATGTGCATTCTTCAAACAACTATAAATCTTAAGCATATCTTTCAGGAAGTCAGACTGTTCTTGGAGACAACCACTTGATATCTGGGCATTAAAGGAATGCCCAGAGGGAGGGAGCAGGTAAAAGAACTAGCAAATCAGGAATAGAATTAAGGCCACCTGACTTGGGAAAATGGACAGTTGATCATGGAGATGGACCTGGGAAGTGTGCTCTGGATGGGAAGCCTTGTTGGCAGGGAAAGGGGAAATCATCCTTGGGGGCCTTGTAGGATCCAGGCGGGGTGAACCTCCTCAAAATCACATGTGAAGTGCTAAGTCCACTCTGAGTGCTCATATTTAAGAAATTCATTCCTTTTTGCTCATTTCCACCACTCTCATCTTGTACATCCCACGATCAGCTCCTACTTGGATTTCTACAACTTTCCACCAAACAATATTCCTGGCTCCCATCTTGTCCATCTTCAATCTATTCTCTATTCTGCAGTCAGAGTGAAATGGTCAAATCAGAAACCAGATCCATTCACTGTCCTTCTGAAACCCTTTAAGGATAAAATGTCTTTCTTAGACTGAAAGGGCAGGCTTCTTGGCATTAGCTACAAGTGGTCCAATCATCCAATGTATTACCCAACCACAAAATACATCTTTTTTTGAGAGTGAAAGGAGAGTCTATTAAAATTAATCCGGGACAGCAGGCATGAACCAAGATGCCCTGGATAAACTGTCACATGCAACTACCATAGAGCCTTTCATGACCTATTCCTTTTTTTAATATTCATTATTTTTATTTACTTACATATTTGGCTGCACTGGGTCTTAGTTGTGGCATGAAAACATTTAGCTGTGTCACATGAGATCTAGTTCCCCAACCAGGAATCAAACCTGGGCCCCCTACATTGGGAGCACAGAGTCCTAGCCACTGGACCATCAGAAAAGTCCCTCATGATCTATGCTTGAACTCTCCAGTCTTACCCTTCACCAATTTCCGCACAGCCTTCTTGTACTCCTGTACTGGAAATCTCTCCATCTTGTTCATTTCACTCCTAGGGTCTTGGCACACCATTTGTTTCATCTCATCCCTCTTTCCTAATGTTTCTTTACCCATTTAATTGTAACTGTGCTTTAAAACCCAGGCCAGAATTTACTTCCTCTTAGCATTTTTCTTACCTTTGCAAGACTGAGTTCAGTGCTATTTTTTTATGGGTTCTGTTTTCCCATGTGCATGCCTCCAATGTTCCATTTAATAGAATACACCATAATTGCCTATTTTCTTTGACATCTTCTCTAATTGGATGCCCTTTTAGAGTGTGAATATATGTCACTGTAACTGTATACCTGGTATGTGATTCCATTACTAACATGCAGTAACTGTTCATACAGGGAGATTTTAATAAACATCATTGAATGGACCGATGGGTGAACAGATAAATGAAAGGATGAATGAATACAAGTTGTTTTCCAAACTTATAAATCTCTAGAATGACTCAGTCTTTGTATCCTTTAAGGCAGTGCTTTCCTAGTCTGGCCATGCATCACTGAACGGGGATAGCTAATGCTGGCGGGACAGGATATGAATTTTTGACAAGAGTGTTGGGTGATTCTTAGGCAACTTTAATCTTGTTGGTCTGGATTTAAGAAACTGCATCTCTGCAATGATCATCTTATAGATTTTATTCATCTCTAAGCAGTTTGTTTTCATGAAAGGAAATTTTAACCCTTTATTTGAAAATTTCAAGGAATTTGCCCTGAAATTATTAGGTTGTAACATCTGGAGTCAGAACCCTTGGTACACTCATGCAGTTTTCCTAGAAGAGTTTAGTATACTCAACTTATATAAAATGAACAAAGGTAGTTCTATTCAGGTATATATCCTAGGATTCTTTTGTGAATATTCATTTCTTCGGTCTGGAGCTAGATCCTACTGACTCACTCTTAAGGTCAACATTTTTAAGATATGAAGAGTCTTTAGAATAAGTCAGAAGCTAAGAAGGGGAAGAAGGCAAGGGCTCTCCTTGGGAATACATTTGCTGAATATTTTTTTTTGATCACCACATTTCCTATCTTTAGCATTTGAAAAATATTCACTGGTTTAAATCTCTCCATCTTGTTCATTTCACTCCTAGGGTCTTGGCACACCATTTGTTTCATCTCATCCCTCTTTCCTAATGTTTCTTTACCCATTTAATTGTAACTGTGCTTTAAAACCCAGGCCAGAATTTACTTCCTCTTAGCATTTTTCTTACCTTTGCAAGACTGAGTTCAGTGCTATTTTTTTATGGGTTCTGTTTTCCCATGTGCATGCCTCCAATGTTCCATTTAATAGAATACACCATAATTGCCTATTTTCTTTGACATCTTCTCTAATTGGATGCCCTTTTAGAGTGTGAATATATGTCACTGTAACTGTATACCTGGTATGTGATTCCATTACTAACATGCAGTAACTGATCATACAGGGAGATTTTAATAAACATCATTGAATGGACCGATGGGTGAACAGATAAATGAAAGGATGAATGAATACAAGTTGTTTTCCAAACTTATAAATCTCTAGAATGACTCAGTCTTTGTATCCTTTAAGGCAGTGCTTTCCTAGTCTGGCCATGCATCACTGAACGGGGATAGCTAATGCTGGCGGGACAGGATATGAATTTTTGACAAGAGTGTTGGGTGATTCTTAGGCAACTTTAATCTTGTTGGTCTGGATTTAAGAAACTGCATCTCTGCAATGATCATCTTATAGATTTTATTCATCTCTAAGCAGTTTGTTTTCATGAAAGGAAATTTTAACCCTTTATTTGAAAATTTCAAGGAATTTGCCCTGAAATTATTAGGTTGTAACATCTGGAGTCAGAACCCTTGGTACACTCATGCAGTTTTCCTAGAAGAGTTTAGTATACTCAACTTATATAAAATGAACAAAGGTAGTTCTATTCAGGTATATATCCTAGGATTCTTTTGTGAATATTCATTTCTTCGGTCTGGAGCTAGATCCTACTGACTCACTCTTAAGGTCAACATTTTTAAGATATGAAGAGTCTTTAGAATAAGTCAGAAGCTAAGAAGGGGAAGAAGGCAAGGGCTCTCCTTGGGGAATACATTTGCTGAATATTTTTTTTCTGATCACCACATTTCCTATCTTTAGCATTTGAAAAATATTGACTGTACTAAAATGTTTTAAATTTATGGCAGGTTACTAGGGATTTTTCAGTGTAGCCTGGTCCAACTATTCCCTTTGAAGTAGTGCCTATAATATAGAGCACTTCACCAAAGAAGAGAAAAGAAAAATAGCCTGTCTCCTTGAGAACAAGAACAAACAGCTTCAAACATGAATTGAAAGCCTTCTTTCTGAGCAGAGGTACTGAGCCGTACAGAGCATGCGACCAGCAGACCCCTAACCTTCCTCCCTCTCTCATCCAACCGCAACCGGGAGAAAAGGTGGGGCCAAGACTTCTCTGTTGACTCTTCAGAATGCTTAGTGTCTGGTCTTTCAACCTGAAGATAAGAAATCTCAGAAAAAGAAAAAAAGGCGACTGCTTGGACTCTTGATGAAGGCAGGAAAATGAAGGTCAGAGGACAGTCGGCACCACGTCTCTGGCTGCCAGTTTGTTGTAAGTGTTGGATGAAATACCCAAGTTCTGGGCTCAGTATTTTATCCCTTCATAAAAACAAGCCTTACAAGACTTGCCCAACACACCAGGCCTAATTACCAGAATTCAATGCCATAAAATGCTTTGCATTCCTTGGTGAAAGCTGCTATATCAAAGGTCAGGATACCAGCCTGAACTTGTTTTGTTCTTGCGATTCAAATTTTGGGATTAAGAATTCAACATGATTATTAAAAAAAATAAATAAATAACCCTTTCACACAAGACTACTGGATTAAACTCTTAAAAAGATTTTATTCATCTCTANGCAGTTTGTTTTCATGAAAGGAAATTTTAACCCTTTATTTGAAAATTTCAAGGAATTTGCCCTGAAATTATTAGGTTGTAACATCTGGAGTCAGAACCCTTGGTACACTCATGCAGTTTTCCTAGAAGAGTTTAGTATACTCAACTTATATAAAATGAACAAAGGTAGTTCTATTCAGGTATATATCCTAGGATTCTTTTGTGAATATTCATTTCTTCGGTCTGGAGCTAGATCCTACTGACTCACTCTTAAGGTCAACATTTTTAAGATATGAAGAGTCTTTAGAATAAGTCAGAAGCTAAGAAGGGGAAGAAGGCAAGGGCTCTCCTTGGGGAATACATTTGCTGAATATTTTTTTTCTGATCACCACATTTCCTATCTTTAGCATTTGAAAAATATTGACTGTACTAAAATGTTTTAAATTTATGGCAGGTTACTAGGGATTTTTCAGTGTAGCCTGGTCCAACTATTCCCTTTGAAGTAGTGCCTATAATATAGAGCACTTCACCAAAGAAGAGAAAAGAAAAATAGCCTGTCTCCTTGAGAACAAGAACAAACAGCTTCAAACATGAATTGAAAGCCTTCTTTCTGAGCAGAGGTACTGAGCCGTACAGAGCATGCGACCAGCAGACCCCTAACCTTCCTCCCTCTCTCATCCAACCGCAACCGGGAGAAAAGGTGGGGCCAAGACTTCTCTGTTGACTCTTCAGAATGCTTAGTGTCTGGTCTTTCAACCTGAAGATAAGAAATCTCAGAAAAAGAAAAAAAGGCGACTGCTTGGACTCTTGATGAAGGCAGGAAAATGAAGGTCAGAGGACAGTCGGCACCACGTCTCTGGCTGCCAGTTTGTTGTAAGTGTTGGATGAAATACCCAAGTTCTGGGCTCAGTATTTTATCCCTTCATAAAAACAAGCCTTACAAGACTTGCCCAACACACCAGGCCTAATTACCAGAATTCAATGCCATAAAATGCTTTGCATTCCTTGGTGAAAGCTGCTATATCAAAGGTCAGGATACCAGCCTGAACTTGTTTTGTTCTTGGGATTCAAATTTTGGGATTAAGAATTCAACATGATTATTAAAAAAAATAAATAAATAACCCTTTCACACAAGACTACTGATAGAGAAATAACCATCTAAGGCTTTGGTGAGTTCACCCATAGACACTTGAGTGTATCATGAGTAAGGATAATGGCAGGCTTTATATCTTCATGTAGCAAGATATTGTCTATAAATCAAGAGACTCTCTCTGTAGGGTATAAATCTGAGGGCATTTGAAATATAAGAAGCTATACATCAGAGGAAGAAGCATGGATGGAAGTTAGAAAAAGCAGATGGGTGCTTTTAAGTAGAAAATCTAGGCTAGAAAAGGAAAAAAACTCTGATGTAGAGAATCTGAAAGAGATGATAGGTATTTGACGATGTCAGGCAAAATGATCTTATTCATCAGTCTAATTAAAAAGATTTATTATGCATGTGTTTTTTCCTTTTTCTTTTGAAGTAATTTTAGATTTACATAATAGTTGCAAAAATAATAGAGCAAATTCTCATATTCCTGTCACCCAACTTCTTTTAAGGCTAGCTACTTTACTAACACTGTACAATTATTGAAACCAGGAAATTAACATTGATAATACATTATTAACTAATAAACAAAATTTATTTAAATGTCTTTGGTTTTCCCACTGTGTCCTTTTTCTGCTGCAGGATCCAATTTAGGATTCTGTCATGAATTTCATTGTCAAGTTTCCTTCTCTAACCTATGATAGTCTTGCAGTCTTTCTTTCCTTTCATTACCTTGTCATCTTGAGAGAGTACTGGTCATTTATTTTGTAGAATACCCTTCCACTTGAATTTGTCTGTCATTTTCTCATGTTAGACATGAGGGATGGAGAGTATTCATTTTGGGGCAAGGATGTCACAGAAGAGATGCAGTGTCCTTCTCAGTGCATCAGATGGGACACATTATATTGATGTCTGATTACTGGTGATATATAAACTTGGAAGGATTGATTACCACAGTGTCTTTCAGGTCTATTAAGTTACTCTCTTTCCCATTGTAATTAATGAAGAGATGATAAGAAAAGACTGTATCTTTTTCTTAAGAAAAAAAAAAAAACTTTATGTATTTAGAGTAGTTTTAGGTTCACAACAAAAGTGAGCAGGAAGTACAGAGATTTCCCATATACCCTCTGCCCCTGCACATGTCTAGTCTTCCCACTTGCCAGCATCCCCCTGCCAGAGTGTTATATTTGTTAGTCAATGAACCTACATTGACACATCTTAATCACTCAAAACCCATTAGGGTTCATTCTTAATGTTGTACATTCAGTGGGTTTGGACAAATATATACTGACATGAACCTAACATTACAGTATTACACAGACTAATTTCACTGCCCTAAAAATCCACTGTGCTCTACCTGCTTACTTCTTCTCCACCTAACCCCTGACAACCACTGATTCTACTGTCTCCATAGTTTTACTGTTTGCAAAGTGTAATTGGAACCATATAGTATGTAACCTTTTCGGATTGGCTCCTTTCACTTATGAATATGCATCTAATGTTCCTCCATGTCTTTTCAGGGCTTGATAGCTTATTTCTTCTTAGCAATGAATAACATGTACATTTTGTCTTGATGTACCATAGTTTATCTATCTATTCACCTACTGAAGGACATCTTGGCTGCTTCCAAGTTGTGGAAATTATGAATAAAACTACTATAAGCATCAGCATGTAGACTTCTGTGTGGACGTGAGCTTTCAACTTTGGGGGGTAAATACCAAAGAGGGTGATTTCTGGAGCATACGGTAAGAGTATTTTTAGTTCTGTAAGAAACTGTAGGAATGTCTTCCAAAAAGGTTCCACCGTTTTGCATTCCTGCTCTCAGTGGGTGAGAGTTCCCGTTGCTCAACATCGTCACTGTTATTTGGTGGTGTTAGTGTTCCATATTTGAGGCATTTTAGTAGATATATAATATCTTACTGTTGTTCCAATTTGTAACATATGTCATAGAGCATCTTTTTATACAAATATATATTTTAAATGACATACTGTTTTTACTGATACGTTCATACATCTCTATATGTTTTTATCTGCATACTCTTTTTATTTTAGCTCATTAATAATGCTGTGATAGTTTCAGATGAACAGGGAAGAGATTCAGCCATATATATACATGTATCTATTGCTGTCCCAACATGCAAATATCTTTTTCCTTATATACTTTTCCCCACTAATTTTAGCATTTATCAAGGATTCTTATATGCAAAATTATTGCTATTATTTTGTCTAATGATAGTTTTTCTATTTCCCTCATTTCTTCCCACTTGCCAATCCCCTGCCAGAGTGTTATATTTGTTAGTCAATGAACCTACATTGACACATCTTAATCACTCAAAACCCATTAGGGTTCATTCTTAATGTTGTACATTCAGTGGGTTTGGACAAATATATACTGACATGAACCTAACATTACAGTATTACACAGACTAATTTCACTGCCCTAAAAATCCACTGTGCTCTACCTGCTTACTTCTTCTCCACCTAACCCCTGACAACCACTGATTCTACTGTCTCCATAGTTTTACTGTTTGCAAAGTGTAATTGGAACCATATAGTATGTAACCTTTTCGGATTGGCTCCTTTCACTTATGAATATGCATCTAATGTTCCTCCATGTCTTTTCAGGGCTTGATAGCTTATTTCTTCTTAGCAATGAATAACATGTACATTTTGTCTTGATGTACCATAGTTTATCTATCTATTCACCTACTGAAGGACATCTTGGCTGCTTCCAAGTTGTGGAAATTATGAATAAAACTACTATAAGCATCAGCATGTAGACTTCTGTGTGGACGTGAGCTTTCAACTTTGGGGGGTAAATACCAAAGAGGGTGATTTCTGGAGCATACGGTAAGAGTATTTTTAGTTCTGTAAGAAACTGTAGGAATGTCTTCCAAAAAGGTTCCACCGTTTTGCATTCCTGCTCTCAGTGGGTGAGAGTTCCCGTTGCTCAACATCGTCACTGTTATTTGGTGGTGTTAGTGTTCCATATTTGAGGCATTTTAGTAGATATATAATATCTTACTGTTGTTCCAATTTGTAACATATGTCATAGAGCATCTTTTTATACAAATATATATTTTAAATGACATACTGTTTTTACTGATACGTTCATACATCTCTATATGTTTTTATCTGCATACTCTTTTTATTTTAGCTCATTAATAATGCTGTGATAGTTTCAGATGAACAGGGAAGAGATTCAGCCATATATATACATGTATCTATTGCTGTCCCAACATGCAAATATCTTTTTCCTTATATACTTTTCCCCACTAATTTTAGCATTTATCAAGGATTCTTATATGCAAAATTATTGCTATTATTTTGTCTAATGATAGTTTTTCTATTTCCCTCATTTCTTCTATGTTTACTAATTCGTATCATACTCTGAAGGAAGAGAATAATATTATTTCAGTGAAGCTTAATTTCTGAGACAATAAGCTTGTACTTTGCAGTGAGGGCCTTATTCTAGCCCCACAGTAAAAAGCCTTGCATTCTTGTTTGAATTCTTTTCACCAAAGATGGAATTTTTGAACTCTCCTAGTCCTTGGTATAAATAGAATTCATTATGTTCATTGAAAAGTTAAATGGAATTTTCATTTAAATGGGCACATGGCACACTGTTTAAAATAGAAACTTGATAAAATTTAAATTCTCATAATTTTAGGCCCTTATTTCCTTAATTCAGCAGTTAGTCTTAGGTTCTCTAGTCAGTGCTAGGTAAAAGCTCTGGAGATGCAGTAAAGACTAAGACATGCTCTGAAATTGCATGGAGTTTTTAGTCTAGCAGAAAAGACAATGCATATAGTTAATTGAAATTGCAATGAATTCATAAGTAGAGGATGAGAAGAACACTCTGTGTTGTTCAGTTGCTAAACGGTGTCTGACTCTCACTCTATGAACTGCAACGGGCCAAGTTTCCCTGTCCTTCATTATCTCCCAGAGCTTTTCCCGTTGAGTCAGTGATGCTGTTTAGCCATCTCCCCTCTCTGCTGCCCTCTTCTCCTCCTGCCCTCAGTCTTTCCCAGCATCAGGGTCTTTTCCAACCAGTCAGCCTTTTGCATCAAGTGGCCAAAGTATTGGAGCTTCAGCTTTACCATCAGTCCGTTCAATGTACCTTCAGGGTTAATTCCTGTAGGATGGACTGGTTTGATCTCTTGGCAGTCCAAAGGACTCTCAAGAATCTTCTCCAGCACTACCATCCCAACATTTTAGATCAATCAAAAATTGATTGATCTACACCTAACCTACTCTGGATTGGGTAACTAGATCTATAACAGTGTCTCAGGCAAGAAAGAACTGAAAGAACTGAAAGATTGCTAGTATATGAAGATAAATCAGGATGTCAGGAACTGAGGAATCATGAAGCAGAAAATCTTACAAGCCATTTAGGACATATTAGAACTGTCCACAAAGCAATGGAAAGTTGTCTCAGGACTTTCAGCAGGGTAAAACGCATTTACAAAATTTGTAATTTCTAGAGACTACAATGGCAGATGTGAAGAGAATAATATTATTTCAGTGAAGCTTAATTTCTGAGACAATAAGCTTGTACTTTGCAGTGAGGGCCTTATTCTAGCCCCACAGTAAAAAGCCTTGCATTCTTGTTTGAATTCTTTTCACCAAAGATGGAATTTTTGAACTCTCCTAGTCCTTGGTATAAATAGAATTCATTATGTTCATTGAAAAGTTAAATGGAATTTTCATTTAAATGGGCACATGGCACACTGTTTAAAATAGAAACTTGATAAAATTTAAATTCTCATAATTTTAGGCCCTTATTTCCTTAATTCAGCAGTTAGTCTTAGGTTCTCTAGTCAGTGCTAGGTAAAAGCTCTGGAGATGCAGTAAAGACTAAGACATGCTCTGAAATTGCATGGAGTTTTTAGTCTAGCAGAAAAGACAATGCATATAGTTAATTGAAATTGCAATGAATTCATAAGTAGAGGATGAGAAGAACACTCTGTGTTGTTCAGTTGCTAAACGGTGTCTGACTCTCACTCTATGAACTGCAACGGGCCAAGTTTCCCTGTCCTTCATTATCTCCCAGAGCTTTTCCCGTTGAGTCAGTGATGCTGTTTAGCCATCTCCCCTCTCTGCTGCCCTCTTCTCCTCCTGCCCTCAGTCTTTCCCAGCATCAGGGTCTTTTCCAACCAGTCAGCCTTTTGCATCAAGTGGCCAAAGTATTGGAGCTTCAGCTTTACCATCAGTCCGTTCAATGTACCTTCAGGGTTAATTCCTGTAGGATGGACTGGTTTGATCTCTTGGCAGTCCAAAGGACTCTCAAGAATCTTCTCCAGCACTACCATCCCAACATTTTAGATCAATCAAAAATTGATTGATCTACACCTAACCTACTCTGGATTGGGTAACTAGATCTATAACAGTGTCTCAGGCAAGAAAGAACTGAAAGAACTGAAAGATTGCTAGTATATGAAGATAAATCAGGATGTCAGGAACTGAGGAATCATGAAGCAGAAAATCTTACAAGCCATTTAGGACATATTAGAACTGTCCACAAAGCAATGGAAAGTTGTCTCAGGACTTTCAGCAGGGTAAAACGCATTTACAAAATTTGTAATTTCTAGAGACTACAATGGCAGATGTGCAGAGACTAGATTACAACTGGGCAATAGAAAATATGAATAGAATATGTGGGAAATTATTGAAGCAGGTCAGGCAAAAGATGAAAGCATTGCACTTATTTTTATTTAATTTTTGGATTTTGTTTAATTATTTAAACATGAAGTTGGATATATGTGTTTGCAGATCAGGAAAAATTGATGCTGAAGATACGAATGATCATAAACATATAGCTTCTGGGACTTCCCTAGTGGTCCAGTGAATAAGAATTCACCTTCCAATGCTGGGAATGCAGGTTGGATCCCTGGTTGGGGAACTAAGATCTCACCTGCTCCAAGGCACCAAGCCCTCATGCCACAACTAATGAGCTCACACACTCTAGAGCCTGAGTGCTACAACAAAGAAGCCACCTGCTAAGTTACATCAGTCACGTCCGACTCCTTGAGACCCTATGGACCATAGCCTGCCTGGCTCCTTTGTCCGTGGGATTCTCCAGGCAAGAATACTGGAGTCAGTTGCCATTCCCTTCTGCAGGGGATCTTCCCAGCCCAGGGATCAAACCTGCGACACTTAAATCTGTGTTGGCAAGTGGATTCTTTACCACAGAGCCACCTGGGAAGACTCCCAACAAAAAGACCCCATGTCTACAACCAAGATTTGACACAATCAAATAAACAGATAAAATCTTTTTTGAAATTAATGTATCAGTTCTGTTTGACAGCTTAGAAAATATGGGGTTTTCTATCATAAGAGTGTAGGTAGGAAAGAAGAGGAGGTCTCCTGGCAGTGTTAGGGGAAGATGAGCGGCAAAGCAGAATGAGACAGAGTATCAGAAGAGCAGGAGCAAAAGCAAGAGACGCTCATGTCCTAAGGAAGAGTTTCATTCTTGTCTCCCACCAGTGTAGCTTTCTTTCCAGTGTTCTTTCCTCAACTGTCTACTTCTGTTTCTCCATTTCTTTATATTCTGCAATTTGCATTTCTAGTCGATAAATCAGGATGTCAGGAACTGAGGAATCATGAAGCAGAAAATCTAAAATTGGACATATTAGAACTGTCCACAAAGCAATGGAAAGTTGTCTCAGGACTTTCAGCAGGGTAAAACGCATTTACAAAATTTGTAATTTCTAGAGACTACAATGGCAGATGTGCAGAGACTAGATTACAACTGGGCAATAGAAAATATGAATAGAATATGTGGGAAATTATTGAAGCAGGTCAGGCAAAAGATGAAAGCATTGCACTTATTTTTATTTAATTTTTGGATTTTGTTTAATTATTTAAACATGAAGTTGGATATATGTGTTTGCAGATCAGGAAAAATTGATGCTGAAGATACGAATGATCATAAACATATAGCTTCTGGGACTTCCCTAGTGGTCCAGTGAATAAGAATTCACCTTCCAATGCTGGGAATGCAGGTTGGATCCCTGGTTGGGGAACTAAGATCTCACCTGCTCCAAGGCACCAAGCCCTCATGCCACAACTAATGAGCTCACACACTCTAGAGCCTGAGTGCTACAACAAAGAAGCCACCTGCTAAGTTACATCAGTCACGTCCGACTCCTTGAGACCCTATGGACCATAGCCTGCCTGGCTCCTTTGTCCGTGGGATTCTCCAGGCAAGAATACTGGAGTCAGTTGCCATTCCCTTCTGCAGGGGATCTTCCCAGCCCAGGGATCAAACCTGCGACACTTAAATCTGTGTTGGCAAGTGGATTCTTTACCACAGAGCCACCTGGGAAGACTCCCAACAAAAAGACCCCATGTCTACAACCAAGATTTGACACAATCAAATAAACAGATAAAATCTTTTTTGAAATTAATGTATCAGTTCTGTTTGACAGCTTAGAAAATATGGGGTTTTCTATCATAAGAGTGTAGGTAGGAAAGAAGAGGAGGTCTCCTGGCAGTGTTAGGGGAAGATGAGCGGCAAAGGAGAATGAGACAGAGTATCAGAAGAGCAGGAGCAAAAGCAAGAGACGCTCATGTCCTAAGGAAGAGTTTCATTCTTGTCTCCCACCAGTGTAGCTTTCTTTCCAGTGTTCTTTCCTCAACTGTCTACTTCTGTTTCTCCATTTCTTTATATTCTGCAATGAAGCTGAATAAGCATTTCTAGTCCTCTTCACCTAAGATGGATTTTCAGCAGCCTTCTATAAAGCTAGCGTCTCCCTCATTTCCAGTTATTGATTGCTGTGCAGAAGCTTTTACGTTTTATTAGGTCCCATGTGTTTATTATTGCTTTTATTTCCATTCATCTAGGAGGTGATTGAAAGAAACTCTTGCTGCGATTTATAGCAAAGAGTGTACTGCCTATATTTTCCTCTAAGAGTCTTATAGTTACCGGCCTTACACTTAAGTCTTTAATCCATTTTGAGTTTATTTTCATGTGTGGTGTTAGGAACGGTTCTAATGTCATTCTTTTACATGTAACTGGCCTGTTTTCCCAGCACCACTTATTGCAGAGGCTGTCTTTTCTCCATTGTATACTCTTGCCTCCTTTATCAAAGATAAGGTGACTCTAGGTGCCTGGGTTCACCTCTGGGCTTTCCATCTTGTTTCATGGGTCTATATTTCTGTTTTTGATTGCTATGTAACAGGTTACCCCAAAATGTACTAACGTACCTCAACAAACTACTGTCTTTCCTGGTTCTGATTGACTGGACTTCACTTTCTTGCTGACCACCTCTTACGCAGATACTGTCAGATGTCTGCTGGGTCTGGAATCACCCGGAAGCTTAACAGGGGTGAGCGGACATGATGGATGGCTCATGGTTGGCAGCATCTGCTCTGTGTCAGCCAGGAGAACAGCTGTAAACACTTCACTGCCAGCAGGTGAGACACCGGGCTTTTCTCAGACAGCACTGGGGTAACAATGGTACCACTGGGGTGAGAGAAGCAGAAAGACCTTCCCTGCTTATGATTCTCCATCATGAACATTCCATGAGGGACGTCCATCTGGTGGTCCTTGAGGGCAAGGTCCAGCTGCACCCCCAGAACACCCTCTGCCCCTTGATGATCATTTGAGCACTTGCCACAGGCAGCATCTGAGGTGGCTCTGGCTGTACCCTGAGACCACACACTCCCCACCAAGGTGTCTTCTGAACAGTTCCAGCTCCCTACCACCCCGTGCCACCCTCTGTCACCTGTTTGCTACTTACAGGCTCCACATTCCTGTAATGGTTACAACCTCTTCATAAAGGTCTAAACCAGAGCAAGGGGGAAGGGACCCTTTCCTGTCCCTAAATTCCTTCTCTTAGCCTACAGGGTGCCAGCCTGCACCTACTACTCCTGGGACTCTTAAAAACCTCTTTTCCCTCTTTTAGTGGCTAACTGCCTCAGTGGTGGTGGTAGTTTAGTTGCTAAGTCATGTCTGACTCTTTTTTGACCCCATGGACTGTAGCCCACCAGGCTCCTCTATCCATGGGATTCCTCAGGCAAGCATTCTGGAGTGGGTGGCTCTTTCCCTTCCCAGGGAATCTTCCCCATTCAGGGATTGAACCTGTAGACCTGAGTCTCCCACATTGCAGGTGGATTCTATTACCATTGAGCCACCAGGGAACCTCAACAGCCTCTACTAGATAACAATTACTATAATATATATACATACATACATAGTAACTTTTCCCTGTTTAAATAACTAGTGTGGTTTCTGTATCTTGACTAGCTTGTTTTACCTCTGTGCTTGGCATGGCCCAGACTTCTCACAAATGGGTTTCTAAAGAATGACTCATACTAGTTTATTTGGTCTTCCCTATAAATGTCTATATTTTAGTTATCTAATTTAGGACCATGGTTTAAAATTCCATCCAGAGAATTTCCTGGTGGTTCAGTGGTTAGGACTCCACACTTTCACTGATAAGAGCCCAGGTTCAATCCCTGGTCTGGGAACAAAGAATCCACAAGCCATATGATACAGCTACCCCCACCTCCACCCCCCAAATGCCATTTATATGCTGATGGTTTCCAAATTGCACATTCTTTTCTTGGTTCCTAAGGTAACCCTCCTACACTGTTGGTGGAACTGCAAATTGGTAAAACCACTGTGGAGAACAATTCAAAAAAACCTAACAATAAGCTACCATATGATCCAGCAATCCTACTCCTGGCCCTATATCCAGAGAAAGCAATAATTCAAAAAGATACATACATCCCAATGTTCAGTGAAGAGCCATATATAGTAGTCAAGACATGGAAACAATCTATTTGTCCATCAACAGAGGAATGGATAAAGAAGATATGAGATATATATAGATATAGATATAGATATAGATATAATGGAATATTACTTAGCCACAAAAATGAATAGAATATTGCTATTTGCAGTAACATGGATAAACTTAGAGGTTCTCCTGCAAAGTGAAGTAAGTCAGATAAAAACAAATACCATGCAATATTGCTTATTCATGTAATCTTTAAAAAAGGATGGAAATGAACTTATTTAAAAAACAGTAACAGACACACAGACTTCCAAAACAAATTTATGGTTACTAAAGGGGAAATATGGGTGGGAGGGATATATACAGAATTTAGGATGAACATATACACACTACTATATATAAAATAAATAATCAGCAAGGACCTACTGTATAGCACAGGGAGCTCTACTCATTATTCCGTAGTAACCCATTTAGGACAAGCTGAAAAGTAATGGATATATATATATGAATAACTGAATCACTTTGCTGCACACCTGAAAGTAATATAATGTTGTAAATCAACTCTACTCCACTATAATGTAAAAATGAAATAAAACAAAATAGTGACTTAGATAGAGTATAAAATAATCTTGTGTGCTTTATATGTTCCAATTTTATCCGGAAGGAAAGCTCCATGACTTGGGGATACTTTCACCATCTGAAACATTTACAATGGCAAATCTCAAAAGGCAATAGCTTTCGCTTTCCTTGACTTAAGGACTTCCCTGGTGGCTCAGAAAATTCCATCCAGAGAATTTCCTGGTGGTTCAGTGGTTAGGACTCCACACTTTCACTGATAAGAGCCCAGGTTCAATCCCTGGTCTGGGAACAAAGAATCCACAAGCCATATGATACAGCTACCCCCACCTCCACCCCCCAAATGCCATTTATATGCTGATGGTTTCCAAATTGCACATTCTTTTCTTGGTTCCTAAGGTAACCCTCCTACACTGTTGGTGGAACTGCAAATTGGTAAAACCACTGTGGAGAACAATTCAAAAAAACCTAACAATAAGCTACCATATGATCCAGCAATCCTACTCCTGGCCCTATATCCAGAGAAAGCAATAATTCAAAAAGATACATACATCCCAATGTTCAGTGAAGAGCCATATATAGTAGTCAAGACATGGAAACAATCTATTTGTCCATCAACAGAGGAATGGATAAAGAAGATATGAGATATATATAGATATAGATATAGATATAGATATAATGGAATATTACTTAGCCACAAAAATGAATAGAATATTGCTATTTGCAGTAACATGGATAAACTTAGAGGTTCTCCTGCAAAGTGAAGTAAGTCAGATAAAAACAAATACCATGCAATATTGCTTATTCATGTAATCTTTAAAAAAGGATGGAAATGAACTTATTTAAAAAACAGTAACAGACACACAGACTTCCAAAACAAATTTATGGTTACTAAAGGGGAAATATGGGTGGGAGGGATATATACAGAATTTAGGATGAACATATACACACTACTATATATAAAATAAATAATCAGCAAGGACCTACTGTATAGCACAGGGAGCTCTACTCATTATTCCGTAGTAACCCATTTAGGACAAGCTGAAAAGTAATGGATATATATATATGAATAACTGAATCACTTTGCTGCACACCTGAAAGTAATATAATGTTGTAAATCAACTCTACTCCACTATAATGTAAAAATGAAATAAAACAAAATAGTGACTTAGATAGAGTATAAAATAATCTTGTGTGCTTTATATGTTCCAATTTTATCCGGAAGGAAAGCTCCATGACTTGGGGATACTTTCACCATCTGAAACATTTACAATGGCAAATCTCAAAAGGCAATAGCTTTCGCTTTCCTTGACTTAAGGACTTCCCTGGTGGCTCAGATGGTAAAGAATTAGCCAGCAATGTGGAAGGCCAGGGTTCAATTCATGGGTTAGTAAGTTCCCCTGAAGAAGGGAATGATTATCCACTCCAATATTCTTGCCTGGAGAATTCCATGGACAGAGGAGCCTAGCAGGCTACAATACATGGGATCACAAACACTTGGGCACAACTGAGTGACTTACACTTCACTTCCTTGACCTGAATTGAAAGTGAAGATCTATTTAATATTGCAAAAGTTGAGTGTATTGACCTCAGATGTGAGGTCTAAGAAATTGTTGTCATATACAATAATATCAAACTTTCAAAATTTGACTACTGACATTTTTAATGATAAAATTAAAACTTGGAAATTTTAATGTTTTTTCCTTGTGCCCTGGAAATCCATTCCATGAACTGATATTAGTCTTAAGCTTTAGTTTTGGGTGAATATTGCTTTTAGCCCTTGGTCACTTAGCATACAGCCAAAATGTACATTTGGGGACCTTATCCCTTGTGTTTCATGGGTTTACCTAGGAGGGTCGCCTGCATAACATGGTTTGTACTGTACAGAATAATCAGGAAAGAGCAAGATTCTTGACAAAAAAAGTTCATGTGTTTAATTAGCATAATAATCACTCTATGGATTCTGAAATATGTCCAAGACCATCTGGGAAGGAAAGAGCCCAGAGAAAGCCCCTGTGTCAAGCCATAGTGTGACTCAGGCAATTCAATTCAGAGAAGCACGTTTATAACATCCAATGACAAGAAAAATACCCCTTTGACTTCATGGCACAGCACATACTAAAGGAATAAAGAGCATTGGAGTACAAAAAGCAGGGTGGTGTGGCTGTACGTGCAGGAAGGAGAGTGAGTACAGCTAAGAGAGATGGATTAAGGGAGGCTGATTGATAGAGAGCCCTGGAGAAGGCTCTGGCCTTGGGTAAGAGAAAGGTCACTTCCCTCCAGTTACTGATAGGACAGTGAGATGGACTAGCTCTGTATTTTATCTTGTTTTGTTTGGTTTCCACTTTGAGATTGAATACATTTGAAGCTGAGTTTCTGTCTTTTGAGGACTGGTTTGTTTCTACTTGACTCTCACATCTAGGGTGTGGCCTTGGACAGCTCCAAATTCTGATTATTGTCCAGCCAGCCCCACATTCGGCTGTGATCTCTGCTCAGCTGCTGAACCTTTCTGCTGCTTTGAAACTTGCACATGACTTGAAAGAAAAGGGGTGCCCGATATGGTGCTTTCTGCCCTTCTTTCCTCTCTTGGATCTTGGACCCACAAATCTTGGCTAATCTTAGAAGTGCTCATACCTTCAAATATTTTTTTTAAATTTTCCTTTATTCAGCTTTTCTCAGAGGAAGGTTTGATCTGATACAGCTAGTCAATTAGCAGTCTAGCTGTATTTTTCCACAATATTGCATACCATTCTCTCCATGGACATACATGCAAAGATTCTGATCTGGGATCATGTATAATTTTTAATCTCCCATGGAAGATTCTGAAAGGCACCGTTCCCCAACTTCATCCTCTTCCATGGATGGTCTCAGGTTCAGGGACTTTTTCCAGAAACATACTGAGATTCAGACTTGGGCATAGGCTTAACAAATAGCCTTCACAGCAACTAATCTTTCTAATGCGACCACCTTTTCCTAACACTACCACCTTCTCTTTAAGACCACCCTTTCCTACTTGGGGCCATTGATTCAATTAAAAGGATGTAAGTCGGGGCGTTCTTGACAAAAAAGTTCATGTGTTTAATTAGCATAATAATCACTCTATGGATTCTGAAATATGTCCAAGACCATCTGGGAAGGAAAGAGCCCAGAGAAAGCCTGTGTCAAGCCATAGTGTGACTCAGGCAATTCAATTCAGAGAAGCACGTTTATAACATCCAATGACAAGAAAAATACCCCTTTGACTTCATGGCACAGCACATACTAAAGGAATAAAGAGCATTGGAGTACAAAAAGCAGGGTGGTGTGGCTGTACGTGCAGGAAGGAGAGTGAGTACAGCTAAGAGAGATGGATTAAGGGAGGCTGATTGATAGAGAGCCCTGGAGAAGGCTCTGGCCTTGGGTAAGAGAAAGGTCACTTCCCTCCAGTTACTGATAGGACAGTGAGATGGACTAGCTCTGTATTTTATCTTGTTTTGTTTGGTTTCCATTTTGAGATTGAATACATTTGAAGCTGAGTTTCTGTCTTTTGAGGACTGGTTTGTTTCTACTTGACTCTCACATCTAGGGTGTGGCCTTGGACAGCTCCAAATTCTGATTATTGTCCAGCCAGCCCCACATTCGGCTGTGATCTCTGCTCAGCTGCTGAACCTTTCTGCTGCTTTGAAACTTGCACATGACTTGAAAGAAAAGGGGTGCCCGATATGGTGCTTTCTGCCCTTCTTTCCTCTCTTGGATCTTGGACCCACAAATCTTGGCTAATCTTAGAAGTGCTCATACCTTCAAATATTTTTTTTAAATTTTCCTTTATTCAGCTTTTCTCAGAGGAAGGTTTGATCTGA
This sequence comes from Tragulus kanchil, assembly GCA_022376925.1. Lineage (NCBI taxonomy): Eukaryota > Metazoa > Chordata > Mammalia > Artiodactyla > Tragulidae > Tragulus > Tragulus kanchil. Next base: position 80,732,714 of record JAIOJX010000002.1, read on the forward strand.
TACAGCTAGTCAATTAGCAGTCTAGCTGTATTTTTCCACAATATTGCATACCATTCTCTCCATGGACATACATGCAAAGATTCTGATCTGGGATCATGTATAATTTTTAATCTCCCATGGAAGATTCTGAAAGGCACCGTTCCCCAACTTCATCCTCTTCCATGGATGGTCTCAGGTTCAGGGACTTTTTTTCCAGAAACATACTGAGATTCAGACTTGGGCATAGGCTTAACAAATAGCCTTCACAGCAACTAATCTTTCTAATGCGACCACCTTTTCCTAACACTACCACCTTCTCTTTAGACCCCTCCAAATTGGCTTACCACCTGAGAATAACTACTTCCAGGTAAAGCCAGGTTTCAAAAGCTTCTCCAAAATGTCAGATTTTTTTTTTTTGCATTAAATAATTTGCTTTTTCTTGCCTTTTCCCAAAAGTATCCAAGAGAAGTTTCACGTTACTCTGTGCAGTTTATACATTAAATCATTTACCTCAGGGTATTTTTGCCAGAGGGCAGAATCTCCCTTGGATTTGCACAAACACACGCCTCCAGCACCACCAGGTCTGAAAGCACCCTGTTCTCCCATGGCACCTGACAGGCGACTGGAATACATCCATCAGTTGTTCTGATGCATTTAGAAAGGATTCAGAAAGAGTTCAGGTAGCTACTTACTGAAGAGAAAAATAAACCTTTTGTCTGCAAGACAAGAGATGACAGTTTCAAGCTTCTCAGGATTTTTGAATGACCATGAAATAAAAATTATTGGAAAATATTTTTGTTTTAAAAGAACATACTTTGAGAAAGTCCCTTGAAACCTTCCAAAGATACATACTTCAGGGGTGCTGTGTGACAGTCTGGAGGGCTGGGATGGGGGGAATATACATATGACTAAGCTGGGAACATACATATCTGTAAACAACAAAACTCTGTAAAAGTTAAAAGTAAAATAAAAGTTAAAAAAAGAAAAAGATACATACTTGTACTATCCTGAACGCTACCTGGAAATTTCCTGCCTTAAGGCAAGAAGCTAAGGACAAGGCAAAGCCAAGCCATCATTTCTCCAAAGAGCTGTGCTGCTTGGGGGTTTGGGGGCTTGGAGGCTGGGGGCTAGCTCCTATTGTATGCTAGTGTGTCAAATACTATCCCTCCCCATGAAACAAAACCTCAGATGAAAGATAATCACCATAAGCCCTGTCTTTGAGGTTTAGATTATCCAATTAGTGAATCATAGGACTTAAGCCTGCTTTTCTAAGACCAAAAAAAACCAAACTATGCCATGTTGACTTAAAAATCTCATCGTGTGACACAGAAAGAAGCCTTTCCAACTGAAAGTCTGAAATACAGAGCACCCGTGAAAAATATCTGTAAAATTGTCTCTCAAAATAATCCATGCTTTTTAATGAAACGTCATATTTCAAAGAGAATCAAGATGAAGCCGTGATTGTAACTAAGACTACCTATTACTGGGAAATATTCTTACTTTTATAATATACATAGAAAAAATGTCTATTTCTCAATTTTCTACAATAACAATTTTTTTTTAAATGAAACGTCACCTATTTCCCAAAAGTATCCAAGAGAAGTTTCACGTTACTCTGTGCAGTTTATACATTAAATCATTTACCTCAGGGTATTTTTGCCAGAGGGCAGAATCTCCCTTGGATTTGCACAAACACACGTCTCCAGCACCACCAGGTCTGAAAGCACCCTGTTCTCCCATGGCACCTGACAGGCGACTGGAATACATCCATCAGTTGTTCTGATGCATTTAGAAAGGATTCAGAAAGAGTTCAGGTAGCTACTTACTGAAGAGAAAAATAAACCTTTTGTCTGCAAGACAAGAGATGACAGTTTCAAGCTTCTCAGGATTTTTGAATGACCATGAAATAAAAATTATTGGAAAATATTTTTGTTTTAAAAGAACATACTTTGAGAAAGTCCCTTGAAACCTTCCAAAGATACATACTTCAGGGGTGCTGTGTGACAGTCTGGAGGGCTGGGATGGGGGAATATACATATGACTAAGCTGGGAACATACATATCTGTAAACAACAAAACTCTGTAAAAGTTAAAAGTAAAATAAAAGTTAAAAAAAGAAAAAGATACATACTTGTACTATCCTGAACGCTACCTGGAAATTTCCTGCCTTAAGGCAAGAAGCTAAGGACAAGGCAAAGCCAAGCCATCATTTCTCCAAAGAGCTGTGCTGCTTGGGGGTTTGGGGGCTTGGAGGCTGGGGGCTAGCTCCTATTGTATGCTAGTGTGTCAAATACTATCCCTCCCCATGAAACAAAACCTCAGATGAAAGATAATCACCATAAGCCCTGTCTTTGAGGTTTAGATTATCCAATTAGTGAATCATAGGACTTAAGCCTGCTTTTCTAAGACCAAAAAAAACCAAACTATGCCATGTTGACTTAAAAATCTCATCGTGTGACACAGAAAGAAGCCTTTCCAACTGAAAGTCTGAAATACAGAGCACCCGTGAAAAATATCTGTAAAATTGTCTCTCAAAATAATCCATGCTTTTTAATGAAACGTCATATTTCAAAGAGAATCAAGATGAAGCCGTGATTGTAACTAAGACTACCTATTACTGGGAAATATTCTTACTTTTATAATATACATAGAAAAAATGTCTATTTCTCAATTTTCTACAATAACATTATTTAATATTCACCATCAGCTAAATTGTATTCAAAAGTCTTTTAAAGCTTTGAGCTATTCTTCTTGGCTCTGGACTGATAGGTCCTATGGGGTCAGAGAAGCTTGGCAAGCATGACTGAGAGAAACATTTCTCATTGAGTTATCATTTGAAGCTGCTCCACCATGTCCAGCTCAGCAGTGACAGGCCATCCACTGTGAGTTAATTGCTTGTCCCAAACTTAAAAATATGTGATAACCTCACCCATCAGCAGGGCTACTCTTTCGGATCCCTCAAAGTAGAAAAGAACTTGGACTCTAGACTTACTGGCTTCTGAACAAGAGAACGAAGTCCAAAATCTCAGTCTCTGCTTGCTCATTATTGTAGAAAAGAACTTATTCCAAAATGATCCACATGCATACTATCCATAATGTGGATTAACCTGGATCTGGCCTCTTTAAAGGAGCCAAATGGATGATGTCACCCCAAGGGTATCAGGCAAAAAGGCCTCTTTCCAAGATGTTAGCATTCATATTAGTCATTCCTCTGTATTATCCTATAAAGTAACTCCTAGTTAATCTTCCACTATGTTTGTGCATGTAAGAAGGACTTCGGACTTCCCCAGTGGCTCAGCAGTAAAGAATCTGCCTGCAATGCAGGAGCTGCAGGAGACGTGGGTTCAATCCCTGGGTCAGGAAGATTCCCTGGAGGAGGGCATGGCAACCCATTCCAATATTCTTGCCTGGTGAACCCCATGGACATAAGAGCCTGGTAGGCTACACTGTGTAGGAACACAAAGAGTTGAACACACCTAAAGCATCCAGACTCAAGGGCTTTATTTACTTAACATCATATCATTTCTCTTCACAATATGTTGATGAAATTAGACTTATTGCTATTTTTAATACCAATTAGTGAATCATCTTAAGCCTGCTTTTCTAAGACCAAAACCAAACTATGCCATGTTGACTTAAAAATCTCATCGTGTGACACAGAAAGAAGCCTTTCCAACTGAAAGTCTGAAATACAGAGCACCCGTGAAAAATATCTGTAAAATTGTCTCTCAAAATAATCCATGCTTTTTAATGAAACGTCATATTTCAAAGAGAATCAAGATGAAGCCGTGATTGTAACTAAGACTACCTATTACTGGGAAATATTCTTACTTTTATAATATACATAGAAAAAATGTCTATTTCTCAATTTTCTACAATAACATTATTTAATATTCACCATCAGCTAAATTGTATTCAAAAGTCTTTTAAAGCTTTGAGCTATTCTTCTTGGCTCTGGACTGATAGGTCCTATGGGGTCAGAGAAGCTTGGCAAGCATGACTGAGAGAAACATTTCTCATTGAGTTATCATTTGAAGCTGCTCCACCATGTCCAGCTCAGCAGTGACAGGCCATCCACTGTGAGTTAATTGCTTGTCCCAAACTTAAAAATATGTGATAACCTCACCCATCAGCAGGGCTACTCTTTCGGATCCCTCAAAGTAGAAAAGAACTTGGACTCTAGACTTACTGGCTTCTGAACAAGAGAACGAAGTCCAAAATCTCAGTCTCTGCTTGCTCATTATTGTAGAAAAGAACTTATTCCAAAATGATCCACATGCATACTATCCATAATGTGGATTAACCTGGATCTGGCCTCTTTAAAGGAGCCAAATGGATGATGTCACCCCAAGGGTATCAGGCAAAAAGGCCTCTTTCCAAGATGTTAGCATTCATATTAGTCATTCCTCTGTATTATCCTATAAAGTAACTCCTAGTTAATCTTCCACTATGTTTGTGCATGTAAGAAGAACTTCGGACTTCCCCAGTGGCTCAGCAGTAAAGAATCTGCCTGCAATGCAGGAGCTGCAGGAGACGTGGGTTCAATCCCTGGGTCAGGAAGATTCCCTGGAGGAGGGCATGGCAACCCATTCCAATATTCTTGCCTGGTGAACCCCATGGACATAAGAGCCTGGTAGGCTACACTGTGTAGGAACACAAAGAGTTGAACACAACTAAAGCATCCATACTCGAAGGGCTTTATTTACTTAACATCATATCATTTCTCTTCACAATATGTTGATGAAATTAGACACTTATTGCTATTTTTAATGAGAAAGAATTAGAAAAATGAAGTAATTCCCAAAGCAACAGCGTTAGTGAATGGAAAACTGAAACTCACACTAAGAGCTGGCCTGACTCCTACAATCCACATGCATAAACATCTTGTCTTATTACCTTTTCCCGCAGCCCCTAGGAAGTTTCAGGTAAGGCAGTAAAAATAAGTAAGTCTGTGAATTACTGAGTGACCTTGGAAAGTTACTCAATCTTTCTGAGTCCAAGATACCTGTCGTTGTGAAACTGGCATAGTCACAGTATTCCTTTCAAAGGGCTGTTGTGATGGCTAACATGCTGTGACACACACAAAGTGTTTATGAAAATAGCCTAGCACTCAGAATGCAATAATGTTAGATACTATTTTTTTTTTGCTGTGCAGATTAACTCATTAAACTGTTCTTACCCCTTGCCATATAGTAAATGTAGCAAATACAATTTAATTATTAGAGAGATCGGTGCCATTGGGTGCTAATCTATTGAGGCTCAAACTAGAACCAGTTCTATGGAGAATCAGATATCCTTCATTTTTTCTGTTTTATTCCCCACTTTAGAAGATAATCATGTGAGATATTTGCAGTTTTGCCAGTTAGGCTCCACTTACATTCTGAAGTTCATGAGGATATTTTGTTATCTAATTTGGTTGAAGACCTTTTCTGTGGTTCTGTGGAGGCTGGTTTGTTTTCTTTTGATTTAATTCGAGGAGATTTTAAAACTATTCTCCAGACTGACACTATCACTTTTCTTCTTTTATATTCTATTTATTCATAGGAATACAAGGAGTTTTGTGAGATATTTTAATTACTTATATATTTACCTATTCTTCAACTAAGTGACAGTTTCCAAATAATCACATTGTAAACAATATTGCAATAAAAATTCTTAAATATATTTATTCTTTGCACAAATGAAAGACAGTTTCCCTAGGGTTTTAACCTCAGCATGTTCAAATTAAATGTTTAAACATTTAAACTAAACTGGACTTGATAATAGGCACACTTTCAACTTTGTAAATACCCCAAATTGCCTTCAAAAATGTTCTCTATAAATCTGCAGCCTAAGCAGTATCCTGAAGTCAGGATTCAATAAGAGACATAAACCAATGGGTGACATATATTAAGGGATTTGTTGAGAGGAGTTGGCTTATGCTATTATGAGGGTCACACTAGGTAAATCCAAAATCTACAAAGTTTCAGAAAGGAAGAACTGAACTCTTGGACACTAGCTAAATCTGCAATAGACAGGCAGAATGTCTTCTCTTTTTAGGGAGACTTTTGCCCTTAAGGACTGTCAATTGATAGAACCAGGCACATGCAAATTATCTACAGTAACCTCCTTCACTTGAAGTTAATTTATCATGAATGTTAATCACACCTACAAAGTATCTTCACAACAACACCTAAGTTAGCTTTTTGATGAATAACTGGGGATCATAACCTAGCCCAGCTGACACATAAAGCTGGCCATCATAGCACTGTATGAAGCTTTGTTCCACATTTGTATCAACACTAGAAGTTATTGGCCCAAGAGAATATGTACAGAAATGGATCCTAATGTTACTGTTGTTGTTCAGTCACTAAGTCATGCCCAACTCTTTGCCACCTCATGAACTGTAGCAAGCCATGCTCCTCTGTCCATGGAATTTTCTAGGCAAATATGTAAGAGTAGGTTGCCATTTCCTTTTCCAGAAGGTCCTCCCAATCCAGGGATCAAACCTGAGTCTCCTGCATTGGCAGGTGGATTCTTTAGCACTCAGCCACCAGGCAAGCCCAGTAGTATGTTTAGGGATAAAGAAAGCAAATAGCATTTTAAAATTTTTAAGGGAAAAATGCTTTAATACTGATTAAAGAGTTGCTTGAGTGAGATTTGGTGTTAAGAAGGGGGAAGATGGAGACTCCAGAGTTTTGGTGGTGAGCAAGATTAGCTAAAATGAGCTGATAAAAAAAAAAATAAGTGAGGGCTTCCCTGGGGTCCAGTGGGTAAAGACACCACCTTGCAGTGCAATGGGTGCCAGTTCGATCCCTGGCCTGGGAAGATCCCATGTGCCGTGGAGCAGGTGGACTGATGTGTCCAACTACCGAGCTAGAGTTCCGGAGCGCATGTGCCCAGAGCCGGTGCTCTGCAGTGAGAGAGGTCACTGCAATGGCAGGCCCACACAGGCCAAAGAACAAAGATGGATGAAAATAAATAAATGAAAGACCAATAGAAGTGGCCAAAAAAAATACAGAATAAAAAAAATAAGTGAAAAAGTAACTGTCTGACGTTTATAGATGTTGATGCCTTTGAACTGTGGTTGTTGGAGAATACCCTTGACAGACCCTTGGACTGTAAGGAGATCAAATCAGTCAGTTCTAAAGGAAATCAACCCTGAATATTCATTGGAAGGACTAATACTAAAGCTGAAGCTCCAATACTTGGGCCACCTAATGTGAAGAAATGACTCATTGGAAAAGATCTTGATGCTGGGAAAAATAGAAGGCAGAAGGAGAAGGGGACGCCAGAGAATGAGATGATTGGATGGCATCACTGAGTCAATAGACATGAGTTTGAGCAAGCTCTGGGAGATGGTGAAGGACAGGAAAGGCTGGCGTGCTTCAGTTCATGGGGTTGCAGAGAGTTCAGACACAACTGAGTAATTGAAGTGAACTGAACTGACATTTACAGACTTCATTTATTGGCACCCAATACTTTAAAAATAGATGACCATCTAAAACCATAGACAAAGCACTGGGATAGAATTCTCATTAGCAACCATTTTGAAATCCTTTAGTTGCAATTAAACAGATCCTTTTAGTATGAGATAGTGTATGTCATCACTTTTGTAAATTTGATGTTCCTATTCAGGTCAGAACCAACAATGCCACCTCATGAACTGTAGCAAGCCATGCTTGTCCATGGAATTTTCTAGGCAAATATGTAAGAGTAGGTTGCCATTTCCTTTTCCAGAAGGTCCTCCCAATCCAGGGATCAAACCTGAGTCTCCTGCATTGGCAGGTGGATTCTTTAGCACTCAGCCACCAGGCAAGCCCAGTAGTATGTTTAGGGATAAAGAAAGCAAATAGCATTTTAAAATTTTTAAGGGAAAAATGCTTTAATACTGATTAAAGAGTTGCTTGAGTGAGATTTGGTGTTAAGAAGGGGGAAGATGGAGACTCCAGAGTTTTGGTGGTGAGCAAGATTAGCTAAAATGAGCTGATAAAAAAAAATAAGTGAGGGCTTCCCTGGGGTCCAGTGGGTAAAGACACCACCTTGCAGTGCAATGGGTGCCAGTTCGATCCCTGGCCTGGGAAGATCCCATGTGCCGTGGAGCAGGTGGACTGATGTGTCCAACTACCGAGCTAGAGTTCCGGAGCGCATGTGCCCAGAGCCGGTGCTCTGCAGTGAGAGAGGTCACTGCAATGGCAGGCCCACACAGGCCAAAGAACAAAGATGGATGAAAATAAATAAATGAAAGACCAATAGAAGTGGCCAAAAAAAATACAGAATAAAAAAAATAAGTGAAAAAGTAACTGTCTGACGTTTATAGATGTTGATGCCTTTGAACTGTGGTTGTTGGAGAATACCCTTGACAGACCCTTGGACTGTAAGGAGATCAAATCAGTCAGTTCTAAAGGAAATCAACCCTGAATATTCATTGGAAGGACTAATACTAAAGCTGAAGCTCCAATACTTGGGCCACCTAATGTGAAGAAATGACTCATTGGAAAAGATCTTGATGCTGGGAAAAATAGAAGGCAGAAGGAGAAGGGGACGCCAGAGAATGAGATGATTGGATGGCATCACTGAGTCAATAGACATGAGTTTGAGCAAGCTCTGGGAGATGGTGAAGGACAGGAAAGGCTGGCGTGCTTCAGTTCATGGGGTTGCAGAGAGTTCAGACACAACTGAGTAATTGAAGTGAACTGAACTGACATTTACAGACTTCATTTATTGGCACCCAATACTTTAAAAATAGATGACCATCTAAAACCATAGACAAAGCACTGGGATAGAATTCTCATTAGCAACCATTTTGAAATCCTTTAGTTGCAATTAAACAGATCCTTTTAGTATGAGATAGTGTATGTCATCACTTTTGTAAATTTGATGTTCCTATTCAGGTCAGAACCACAATCACAAACAATAGCAATAATTTTACTGGCATCACCTAAAGTTTCTCTTAATGTTTTGTCATCTACAATTCAAGGCTCTACCTCTTTTTCATCAAGGGTTCCCTCTATTTCACTGAGAAAGACTGATTCACCCTCACTATTAGTGGAAATTGCTTAAACAATAGTGGCTTTAGACCTCAGCAAGCCTACCCTGGGTTTCCTTCTGGCCCTCCCTCTGGCCTTTCCTCTCTGGACCCCTTCCTTTTCCAGACCCCTTTGTATAGATCAAAAAGATGTGACCTCTGCCCCTCTTTTAGAACAAAATGAGGGTATCTAAAGCTCCAGAATTCCCTGCCCATGTGGATGCAAGCTCACTCCCAGGGCCTGCACAAAACTTTCTCTATACAGATGCTGCAGAAGTTGGATGCCACAAAAGGAGGGGCTGTGCCTAGCTCTTTGTTGAGCCCTGGCTTGGGAAACAGTCAATGGACAGAGCTTTGAAGTATAGACTGGAGTGTCTACACTCAGGTCCAAGGCGACAAGATACCTCAAGGATGTAATGGAGCCGGTCAGGGGAAGTTTGGGCTGTAGTCTGGATCATCTTTTCCCCAGGCTCTACAAGTGTTAAGAGTGAGCCTGCCAAGAATACTCTAATCTAAAATCTTACAGTTTCTCAGATTTCTCAAGCCATTTCTGACTTGTTTTGAAATTCAGCTTCCCCACCTCATCACTCCCTTTCTGCATTGCCTACTTCAGATCTTTAGAGATGTCTAATGCCTTCTGCTATTTCAACATGGTGCTAAATGACATACCATGCTGAGTGTAGCTCTGAAGCCATTACATAAGGTATTTCTCTAGTTATTAAAAAATATTATGCTGTTCTCAAGTAACAGTGGAGCTTTCCAGCATCAACAACACTTCCACAATATGTATTTTCTTATCACATGCACAATAGATACAGACATGCATATGACCTAGTCTTATATATTTAATGCATTCATTTTGCTCAATATACTTTATCACCTCCAGCATTTCTTTTAAGTGCATGAGCTTTTTAAGCGTATAATAATTCCTTTCTTTAAAGCTTTTTCTTTAAAAGTATTTTCTTTAAAATTTTCTTTAAATATTTAATATTGTCTAATTTTTTTTTCTTTAAAAATATTTTTACTTAATAGTGTCAGCAAGATGACAGCAAGGATATAGAAAATGATTTTAAAACAGGAGCATAAGATACCATCCTGTCAGAACAGAAAAGAGACAGGAGCAGTTTCCTCTGAATCTTCTTATTCAGATTTCAACTTAAACAATTTTTGCTAGTCCATGTATTAACATGTTGCTTCCTTTGCATGGATTTCAACTAAAGTAGTAAGTATAGGGTAAATATTATGGAAGTATTTAGAGTGAATATTTGAATATCAAGCATTCACATAGTGAGAGATGCCTGTACGTCTCTCTCCAATTTACTTTCTATGTGGCCAAAAGACTTATGTTTTCAACATAAACAGTATTCTAATTGTTTCCTTCATTCAACTCACTAATAGTTCTCTACAAATTATGGAAAAAGAAAAAACCTCTATATCATTCACATGCCATTCAAGGCCACACATAACCTGGTCTCAGCCTACCTTTTGAGCCTCATCCTAATCTCCTCCAGCCTTCCCTTATAGCTCAGTTGGTAAAGAGACCATCTACAATGCAGGAGACCTAGGTTCGATCCCTGGATCAAGAAGATCCTCTGGAGCTTCCCTGGTGGTCCAGTGGGTACAGAGTCCACCTTGCAGTGCAAGGGACACCAGTTCAATCCCTGGCCCAGGAAGAACCCACGTGCCTCAGGGCAGCTCGACTGGTGTGTCCAATTACAAGCCAGCGCTTTGGAATGCATGTACCCAGAGCTGGTGCTCTGCAATGAGATAGGCCACTGCAATGGGAGGCCCACACAGGCCAAAGAATAAAAGACGGATAAAAATGTATAAATAAAAAACCAATAAAAGTGGCTGAAATTTAAAAAAAAAGAAAAAAGATCCTCTGGAGAAGGAATGACATCCCACTCCAGTATTCTTGCATGAAAATTCCCATGGACAGAGAAACCTGGTAGGCTATAATCCATGGGATCACAAAGAGTTGGACACAACTGAACAACTGAACACACACATAACCTCCTCCAATTATACTCTAAACCACTCTAAGCTACCCCTTAGCGTCTATAACTAGGGCTAGGGATTTTGCCTTTGGTGGTATTACTATAAATGCACTGTCGATGCTTCTATGTGAGACCAACCCTTGTACGTGTATGCTATATCCCTGCAGTTTTGTTGACCCAAGGTAATTACTCCACTGAGATATCCCTTCAAGAAAAAAACTTGTCCTTCAGTGGCAAAGAAGACAGTTGGGTGACAGCCTTCAATTTCAGTGCCTTTGCACCCATCGTAGCTTCCAAGGTGAGATTCTGATTTCCTACATTGCCATGAGTGATTAAGAAACTACGAGGATCTGTCCTCTTCTCCTCAACACTGGAAATCTTTGCTCCATACTCTGCTTTGTATGAAATTCTCCATACTCGGTCCTGCTTCATTCCCTTTCATTTCACAGATATCAGATCTGAATGGCAGTCTGAAAGCTTCCCCTTTCTAATCTTTTTCTTTCCCTTTTTATCTTTCAAACATTTCTTACAGGGAATCTCTTGAACTCCTAATTTCTTCTTCACATCTGCTTCCTGAAGGACCAGAGCTACCAGAGTTGGCTGGTTCTCAGAGTACTTTGAGAATTGGAAGACTGAATCCCTCACTACCCAGCAGCCAATAAAGACACCAGTGGTCAGAGCTTTGCCAGGATATCTTCTGTGAAATTAAAGACAAATTGTTGGAAAGTGTGTTTCCTACAACAAAGAACCTTTTTTGAGTTCTGTTCTACCCTGTTCTGTTGCTGAACCAGCCCAGCCCATAAAGTTTCCTGACCTCTTCCACCTCGCCCTCATCTCCACTATCCTCTCTGTGGACGGAAGGCCCTTAGAAGCACATGGGTGGCATCAGTGACTCAAGCTGTCCTCTGCCCTCATCACTCTAAGCTCCTTTGCCATCTGTCAGTCTATCTGGCCAAGTCACTTTCTAATCAGCCTACCATATTTAATTCTCTTTCTTCCATTTCAAAACAATTTCCACGCCTCTTCTTGTTTTTGAGTTTCCTTCTTAAATCTTCTCCTTATGCAGTACCTTTCTGTCCAGGGAAAAATAACATCAAGCACACTCCTGGGATGGAAATTTCTAAGTCTCAAATGTAATGCCAGCATTCCAATTTGGAAGCCAGAGGGTCAAGAGTTCCATAGCTAGTGCACACTCAACACTTCACTCCCTTGCATGACTGACGTACATCATATTATAAACTGTTTTAAGGACACGGTTTATGTTTCATTCATCTTTGTATCTTTCCTAGCATCTGGCATGGTGTTTTGCTCCATGAAGTATTGGTAAATGGAAATAAATAGAATAAAATGGAACTTAACATTTTGGAAACTCTTGAGTAGTTTAATTGACTAGCCATGAGGCTATTTTCTTTTATTTGAAAAAACTTGTCCTTCAGTGGCAAAGAAGACAGTTGGGTGACAGCCTTCAATTTCAGTGCCTTTGCACCCATCGTAGCTTCCAAGGTGAGATTCTGATTTCCTACATTGCCATGAGTGATTAAGAAACTACGAGGATCTGTCCTCTTCTCCTCAACACTGGAAATCTTTGCTCCATACTCTGCTTTGTATGAAATTCTCCATACTCGGTCCTGCTTCATTCCCTTTCATTTCACAGATATCAGATCTGAATGGCAGTCTGAAAGCTTCCCCTTTCTAATCTTTTTCTTTCCCTTTTTATCTTTCAAACATTTCTTACAGGGAATCTCTTGAACTCCTAATTTCTTCTTCACATCTGCTTCCTGAAGGACCAGAGCTACCAGAGTTGGCTGGTTCTCAGAGTACTTCGAGAATTGGAAGACTGAATCCCTCACTACCCAGCAGCCAATAAAGACACCAGTGGTCAGAGCTTTGCCAGGATATCTTCTGTGAAATTAAAGACAAATTGTTGGAAAGTGTGTTTCCTACAACAAAGAACCTTTTTTGAGTTCTGTTCTACCCTGTTCTGTTGCTGAACCAGCCCAGCCCATAAAGTTTCCTGACCTCTTCCACCTCGCCCTCATCTCCACTATCCTCTCTGTGGACGGAAGGCCCTTAGAAGCACATGGGTGGCATCAGTGACTCAAGCTGTCCTCTGCCCTCATCACTCTAAGCTCCTTTGCCATCTGTCAGTCTATCTGGCCAAGTCACTTTCTAATCAGCCTACCATATTTAATTCTCTTTCTTCCATTTCAAAACAATTTCCACGCCTCTTCTTGTTTTTGAGTTTCCTTCTTAAATCTTCTCCTTATGCAGTACCTTTCTGTCCAGGGAAAAATAACATCAAGCACACTCCTGGGATGGAAATTTCTAAGTCTCAAATGTAATGCCAGCATTCCAATTTGGAAGCCAGAGGGTCAAGAGTTCCATAGCTAGTGCACACTCAACACTTCACTCCCTTGCATGACTGACGTACATCATATTATAAACTGTTTTAAGGACACGGTTTATGTTTCATTCATCTTTGTATCTTTCCTAGCATCTGGCATGGTGTTTTGCTCCATGAAGTATTGGTAAATGGAAATAAATAGAATAAAATGGAACTTAACATTTTTGGAAACTCTTGAGTAGTTTAATTGACTAGCCATGAGGCTATTTTCTTTTATTTGAATCTCATTCATTATTCTTAATGTAGAAAAATTATAAATATAACAAAATTATGACAATACCATCATCTAGAGATAATAACTGTTGTTACTTCTTTTTCATTTCATTCTAATATTTTTTATACATTTTTAACTTAGATATTAATATCTTTTTTCTATGCTGTAGAGGATTTTTTTAAACTGAATTTATTTTTTATTATTTACCTTAAGAAGTAATATTGGATACACCAGATTTAGCTTTAATTTGATAAAGGTTAATTGTTAAAAACCTACTACTGACCTCCTACAATTGGGCAAATGTCAGGTGAATTTATTTATTATGTAAACAAGATAAGAGCATAAATAGTATTCATTCATTTGCTACTTTTCAACAAATAATTATAGGGTCTCTTTTATATACCAGACAGAGTTATATGCGTTGAGGATAAAGCAGTAAGCAAAACACATAAAAATGTCTGCACTTGTAGACATTATGTTGGGGAGAAAGAGAAGTGAAAAACAGATTGATCTAAGTGTTTAGACAGTGTCAATAGTGAAGGACAGGGAAGCCTGGCATGCTGCAGTCCATGGGGTCACAAAGAGTTGGACATGACTGAATGACTGAACTACAAGTAGTTACAAATGTAGAAAAAAATAAGAGAGAAAGATGGATCAAAAGTGCTTGCATAAGTACTCCATATTCATTTTAAATGTCCTGAGGAGGGACTATCTAAACAAATACTTGATAGAAGTGAAGGAGTAAGGTAGATACTGAGATAAGAGCTTTCAGGCAGACATAAAATGAAATGTAAAACAGAACTTGGACGAGTGTAGCAAGTGAATTCTTAAATCTTCTCCTTATGCAGTACCTTTCTGTCCAGGGAAAAATAACATCAAGCACACTCCTGGGATGGAAATTTCTAAGTCTCAAATGTAATGCCAGCATTCCAATTTGGAAGCCAGAGGGTCAAGAGTTCCATAGCTAGTGCACACTCAACACTTCACTCCCTTGCATGACTGACGTACATCATATTATAAACTGTTTTAAGGACACGGTTTATGTTTCATTCATCTTTGTATCTTTCCTAGCATCTGGCATGGTGTTTTGCTCCATGAAGTATTGGTAAATGGAAATAAATAGAATAAAATGGAACTTAACATTTTTGGAAACTCTTGAGTAGTTTAATTGACTAGCCATGAGGCTATTTTCTTTTATTTGAATCTCATTCATTATTCTTAATGTAGAAAAATTATAAATATAACAAAATTATGACAATACCATCATCTAGAGATAATAACTGTTGTTACTTCTTTTTCATTTCATTCTAATATTTTTTATACATTTTTAACTTAGATATTAATATCTTTTTTCTATGCTGTAGAGGATTTTTTTAAACTGAATTTATTTTTTATTATTTACCTTAAGAAGTAATATTGGATACACCAGATTTAGCTTTAATTTGATAAAGGTTAATTGTTAAAAACCTACTACTGACCTCCTACAATTGGGCAAATGTCAGGTGAATTTATTTATTATGTAAACAAGATAAGAGCATAAATAGTATTCATTCATTTGCTACTTTTCAACAAATAATTATAGGGTCTCTTTTATATACCAGACAGAGTTATATGCGTTGAGGATAAAGCAGTAAGCAAAACACATAAAAATGTCTGCACTTGTAGACATTATGTTGGGGAGAAAGAGAAGTGAAAAACAGATTGATCTAAGTGTTTAGACAGTGTCAATAGTGAAGGACAGGGAAGCCTGGCATGCTGCAGTCCATGGGGTCACAAAGAGTTGGACATGACTGAATGACTGAACTACAAGTAGTTACAAATGTAGAAAAAAATAAGAGAGAAAGATGGATCAAAAGTGCTTGCATAAGTACTCCATATTCATTTTAAATGTCCTGAGGAGGGACTATCTAAACAAATACTTGATAGAAGTGAAGGAGTAAGGTAGATACTGAGATAAGAGCTTTCAGGCAGACATAAAATGAAATGTAAAACAGAACTTGGACGAGAGTGTAGCAAGTGAAGTGCCTCCATCATAAAATTTAAGGAAGCATTGTTTCTCAGCTCATACAAATACAGTTGATCCTGGAAAAGCCCTCAGGCAACCTGTACCTGGCAAGTTTCAGAAACAGTAAGGTGCTCAGGGTGCCTGGTGAAAGGGGACCAAAGCAGAGGGCATCTCACTGAGGTCAGAGGTTTAAGGGGACAGTAAGACCTCCTAGGTATTGGCAGGATGTTGACTTGGGTCTGAGTAAGAGTGGGCAGCCATTGTAGGGTTTTGAGCTAAAAAGTATCTAATATGATTTTAAAAAGAAAGAAGAGGAGAAAATAATAGAAGAGAATGAGATGAAGCTCCCACTGTTTGCAGATAATATAGTTAACTTAGAAAAACTTTTAAAAGTCAAGAGAAATAACGTTGGAAAAGTCAGAGATAAGCATGGTTGCTGGATCTGAGATCACCTTGTGACACCAGCTGTATTCTTCTACAATGAAATGATGTATAAGAGCAAATTTTTTAAAGCACGTACATTATCTAGGCACTAATTGAACAAAAATACCCATGGTTTTTATGGAAAAAAAGGTTAACTTTATTAAAGACATAAAAAAATGATTGGAATAAATAGAGATGTACCTTAGGTTCAGAATTTAATATTTAGATATACCAACTATTTCCAAAGAAATCAACAAATTAATAGTGTTTAATCAGTAGTGTTCCTCTACCAATAATAATCAATGACAAATATAATAGAAGTTAAAATACTCTACAAATAGCAACAAATCCTATCAATGACTTTATGAAAATTGATCAAGACTTCATTAAGAAATATGTCTGCACTTGTAGACAGTATGTTGGGGAGAAAGAGAAGTGAAAAACAGATTGATCTAAGTGTTTAGACAGTGTCAATAGTGAAGGACAGGGAAGCCTGGCATGCTGCAGTCCATGGGGTCACAAAGAGTTGGACATGACTGAATGACTGAACTACAAGTAGTTACAAATGTAGAAAAAAATAAGAGAGAAAGATGGATCAAAAGTGCTTGCATAAGTACTCCATATTCATTTTAAATGTCCTGAGGAGGGACTATCTAAACAAATACTTGATAGAAGTGAAGGAGTAAGGTAGATACTGAGATAAGAGCTTTCAGGCAGACATAAAATGAAATGTAAAACAGAACTTGGACGAGAGTGTAGCAAGTGAAGTGCCTCCATCATAAAATTTAAGGAAGCATTGTTTCTCAGCTCATACAAATACAGTTGATCCTGGAAAAGCCCTCAGGCAACCTGTACCTGGCAAGTTTCAGAAACAGTAAGGTGCTCAGGGTGCCTGGTGAAAGGGGACCAAAGCAGAGGGCATCTCACTGAGGTCAGAGGTTTAAGGGGACAGTAAGACCTCCTAGGTATTGGCAGGATGTTGACTTGGGTCTGAGTAAGAGTGGGCAGCCATTGTAGGGTTTTGAGCTAAAAAGTATCTAATATGATTTTAAAAAGAAAGAAGAGGAGAAAATAATAGAAGAGAATGAGATGAAGCTCCCACTGTTTGCAGATAATATAGTTAACTTAGAAAAACTTTTAAAAGTCAAGAGAAATAACGTTGGAAAAGTCAGAGATAAGCATGGTTGCTGGATCTGAGATCACCTTGTGACACCAGCTGTATTCTTCTACAATGAAATGATGTATAAGAGCAAATTTTTTAAAGCACGTACATTATCTAGGCACTAATTGAACAAAAATACCCATGGTTTTTATGGAAAAAAAGGTTAACTTTATTAAAGACATAAAAAAATGATTGGAATAAATAGAGATGTACCTTAGGTTCAGAATTTAATATTTAGATATACCAACTATTTCCAAAGAAATCAACAAATTAATAGTGTTTAATCAGTAGTGTTCCTCTACCAATAATAATCAATGACAAATATAATAGAAGTTAAAATACTCTACAAATAGCAACAAATCCTATCAATGACTTTATGAAAATTGATCAAGACTTCATTAAGAAATATGATAAACTCTATTAAAATATGTAAAAGAGGATTTACAGTGTGTAGCAGTATACCACGATCATGGGTAAGACTAATTAGCATAATAAACATGTTACTTTTCCCAAATTAATGTATTATATAATGCTATTCCAACCAAACTTCCATATAAAATCATTCCAAAACTTGGATAAAAATATGTGAATGGTTATTCATATTTTATTTTATTTATTTTTAAAAATTTATTTATTTATTTATTTTGGTGGGGGTGGGATGGAGAGGGAGGAGAGCAGGCGGGCCACTTCTGTTGGTCTTTCATTTGTCCATTTTCATCCATCTTTGTTCTTTGGCCTGTGTGGGCCTCCCATCACGATGGCCTCTGTTGTCGCAGAGCACCGGCTCTGGGCGTAATTGGACACATCAGTCCAGCTGCTCTGCGGCACATGGGATCTTCCCAGACCAGGATCGAACCGGTGCCCTTGCACTGCCAGGAGGTGTCCTTACCCACTGGACCACCAGGGGAAACCCGGTTGTTCATATTTTAAAATGAACAGGAAAGCAAGACTCTTCCTTGGCCAGACATGAAGACTCATAATAAAGCCACAGAAAAGGATCTGGTAGATAAAAACAAATAAATATACCAATAAAACATAATAAAGATCTCCAAATAGACCTATATAGATATGGGAAACTGATTTATCATTGCACTGACAGTCACTAACTGATGGGAAATGTTGAACTACTGAATAGATAGGATTGGATAAAATGACTCATTGTATTAAAATAATGGAATTGAATTTCTACCTTACACCATATTTAAAAACACATAAGGATTCAGCCCAATCTTGAAAGGAAAAAACTGTCACTCTAACAGAAGAGAATAGATTGAAACATTTTCATAAGTTTGAAATGAGAAGAACTTCTTAAGTAAAATTCCTAAAGTGCATGCTATAAGGTAAAAAGATTATTTGCAAATTAAAGATGTTTCAATATAAAACACATCATGTACAAAATTAACCTCTGGAGCCTTATTGGGATAGATACCAACAATGTGAAAAAATGAACAGTTTAACATTGAGAATATTGAAATAATTTGTACAAATGTACAATAAAAACTGGTGAACTAAGTTGAAAAATGGATAAAGTTTATAAATAGGCAATTTGAAGACAGTGACACATGAAAAACCAGCAAATATAAAAGAGATGCTTAAATACAATCATGGGTAAGACTAATTAGCATAATAAACATGTTACTTTTCCCAAATTAATGTATTATATAATGCTATTCCAACCAAACTTCCATATAAAATCATTCCAAAACTTGGATAAAAATATGTGAATGGTTATTCATATTTTATTTTATTTATTTTTAAAAATTTATTTATTTATTTATTTTGGTGGGGGTGGGATGGAGAGGGAGGAGAGCAGGCGGGCCACTTCTGTTGGTCTTTCATTTGTCCATTTTCATCCATCTTTGTTCTTTGGCCTGTGTGGGCCTCCCATCACGATGGCCTCTGTTGTCGCAGAGCACCGGCTCTGGGCGTAATTGGACACATCAGTCCAGCTGCTCTGCGGCACATGGGATCTTCCCAGACCAGGGATCGAACCGGTGCCCCTTGCACTGCAAGGCGGTGTCCTTACCCACTGGACCACCAGGGAAGCCCGGTTGTTCATATTTTAAAATGAACAGGAAAGCAAGACTCTTCCTTGGCCAGACATGAAGACTCATAATAAAGCCACAGAAAAGGATCTGGTAGATAAAAACAAATAAATATACCAATAAAACATAATAAAGATCTCCAAATAGACCTATATAGATATGGGAAACTGATTTATCATTGCACTGACAGTCACTAACTGATGGGAAATGTTGAACTACTGAATAGATAGGATTGGATAAAATGACTCATTGTATTAAAATAATGGAATTGAATTTCTACCTTACACCATATTTAAAAACACATAAGGATTCAGCCCAATCTTGAAAGGAAAAAACTGTCACTCTAACAGAAGAGAATAGATTGAAACATTTTCATAAGTTTGAAATGAGAAGAACTTCTTAAGTAAAATTCCTAAAGTGCATGCTATAAGGTAAAAAGATTATTTGCAAATTAAAGATGTTTCAATATAAAACACATCATGTACAAAATTAACCTCTGGAGCCTTATTGGGATAGATACCAACAATGTGAAAAAATGAACAGTTTAACATTGAGAATATTGAAATAATTTGTACAAATGTACAATAAAAACTGGTGAACTAAGTTGAAAAATGGATAAAGTTTATAAATAGGCAATTTGAAGACAGTGACACATGAAAAACCAGCAAATATAAAAGAGATGCTTAACATACAATCAATGAAATGTAATTCAAAATTACATGAAATTTGTGTGAAAAAGATAGCTATTGTCATTGTGCTAGGGGAATAGGAGTACCTACAACCACTTGGAGCGATGGTCTGGAGAGATGGGAGGGGGGGAACAGGGTGGGGGGAGGGGCCAGGGATATGCATATGAATGATCTGGGAACATACATGTAAAAAAATTAATTAATTAATTAAAAAAAATTACATGAAATTATTTTATACCCATTAGTTTGGCAAACATTATATAGAGGGGTATATAAGTATAAGTGCCTGACAATTAGCCTTCTTGATGACAATCTAAACAACTGATATCTAGATTTGGTTTGTGCAGGATACTACTCAGCCAAGAAATAAGAATGAGATAATGCCATTTGCAGCAGCATGGGTGTCTCTAGAGATGATCAAGCTCAGTGATGTCAGAAAAAGAAAGACAAGTGTCATGTGATATAACTTGTACAGAGAATCCAAAATATGGCACAAAGGAACCTATCTAGGAAACAGAAACAGAATTACAGACAGAGAACAGACTGGTGGCTGACAAGGGGCAGTGGGTGGTGGGAAGGATGGAGTGCGAGTCTGGAGTTAGCAGATGAAAGCTTTTATACAAAGAATGGATAAGTAAGAAGGTCCTGCTGTATAGTACAGAGAACTATATTCAATACCCTTTGATAAACCATAGTGGAAAAGAATATAAAAAATGAAAAGAATATGAAAAATGAATGAATATAAAAGAAGAATATAAAAAACAGTTTACTGTAGAGCAGAAATTAACACAACACTGTAAATCAACTATACGTCAATTTAAAAAAAACTTTTTTTTCAAAGTTTCTGGATTCCTGCATGCTATAAGGTAAAAAGATTATTTGCAAATTAAAGATGTTTCAATATAAAACACATCATGTACAAAATTAACCTCTGGAGCCTTATTGGGATAGATACCAACAATGTGAAAAAATGAACAGTTTAACATTGAGAATATTGAAATAATTTGTACAAATGTACAATAAAAACTGGTGAACTAAGTTGAAAAATGGATAAAGTTTATAAATAGGCAATTTGAAGACAGTGACACATGAAAAACCAGCAAATATAAAAGAGATGCTTAACATACAATCAATGAAATGTAATTCAAAATTACATGAAATTTGTGTGAAAAAGATAGCTATTGTCATTGTGCTAGGGGAATAGGAGTACCTACAACCACTTGGAGCGATGGTCTGGAGAGATGGGAGGGGGGGAACAGGGTGGGGGGAGGGTCCAGGGATATGCATATGAATGATCTGGGAACATACATGTAAAAAAATTAATTAATTAATTAAAAAAAATTACATGAAATTATTTTATACCCATTAGTTTGGCAAACATTATATAGAGGGGTATATAAGTGTAAGTGCCTGACAATTAGCCTTCTTGATGACAATCTAAACAACTGATATCTAGATTTGGTTTGTGCAGGATACTACTCAGCCAAGAAATAAGAATGAGATAATGCCATTTGCAGCAGCATGGGTGTCTCTAGAGATGATCAAGCTCAGTGATGTCAGAAAAAGAAAGACAAGTGTCATGTGATATAACTTGTACAGAGAATCCAAAATATGGCACAAAGGAACCTATCTAGGAAACAGAAACAGAATTACAGACAGAGAACAGACTGGTGGCTGACAAGGGGCAGTGGGTGGTGGGAAGGATGGAGTGCGAGTCTGGAGTTAGCAGATGAAAGCTTTTATACAAAGAATGGATAAGTAAGAAGGTCCTGCTGTATAGTACAGAGAACTATATTCAATACCCTTTGATAAACCATAGTGGAAAAGAATATAAAAAATGAAAAGAATATGAAAAATGAATGAATATAAAAGAAGAATATAAAAAACAGTTTACTGTAGAGCAGAAATTAACACAACACTGTAAATCAACTATACGTCAATTTAAAAAAAAACTTTTTTTTCAAAGTTTCTGGATTCCTGAGACTGAGGTGCATCTTGCAATCATAATAATCACTATAGACAGACTAACGCTTGCACAAATAAGAATAACAATATATTTGACATGTTTATGGTTGAAAGGAAATACACCTCCAGGAGGAATTGTAGGTTAATGCAGTTACCTGAGGGGCAATTTAAAGTGTTTAATGAAATTCAATGTTAGGGAAAAAAGAAAAGTAACTAAGTATTAGTAAGCTCTACTAATTTCCTTCTTGATATAAATCCCAGCAAGAACCATCATTAGATCTATGAAGAGGCATATCTAAGAACACTCATCTCAGTACTGTGTATGGAGATGAGGAATGGATGGCAACCCAGGTATGCATCTGTGGATGGAAAGATAAATAGAGAGCGTGAGTGTGTTCACCGTTCACTGAGTAGCTGTCAGAAACAACTGGAAGACAAACATACAAAACAAATGTTGATGGAAAAAGAACTAAGAATCATGAGTCATAATGAACCTTGTATTTATACAAACTTAAAACGGAAATATACATAAAACAACATTCATTTTTCAAAGAACTATGCATCTTTAAGGGCAACAGAGTGAGTGCCCATGCTGGGAAGAGGAGAATGGAGAGGAAAGTGATAAAGGAGATAAGACTAAAAAGAAATAAAATAAGAGTCAGACATGGTAACCAATGATAACTTTGAACTACTTGGGAAATAAATTAAGTTTGTGCTTTATCCTTGAGGTCTAGAAGGAAGAACACAATTTAAATACAAAAGCAGAAAAGATACCACAATTGGTTTGTGACAGAACTGACAAGGGCAGTGGGTGGTGGGAAGGATGGAGTGCGAGTCTGGAGTTAGCAGATGAAAGCTTTTATACAAAGAATGGATAAGTAAGAAGGTCCTGCTGTATAGTACAGAGAACTATATTCAATACCCTTTGATAAACCATAGTGGAAAAGAATATAAAAAATGAAAAGAATATGAAAAATGAATGAATATAAAAGAAGAATATAAAAAACAGTTTACTGTAGAGCAGAAATTAACACAACACTGTAAATCAACTATACGTCAATTTAAAAAAAACTTTTTTTTCAAAGTTTCTGGATTCCTGAGACTGAGGTGCATCTTGCAATCATAATAATCACTATAGACAGACTAACGCTTGCACAAATAAGAATAACAATATATTTGACATGTTTATGGTTGAAAGGAAATACACCTCCAGGAGGAATTGTAGGTTAATGCAGTTACCTGAGGGGCAATTTAAAGTGTTTAATGAAATTCAATGTTAGGGAAAAAAGAAAAGTAACTAAGTATTAGTAAGCTCTACTAATTTCCTTCTTGATATAAATCCCAGCAAGAACCATCATTAGATCTATGAAGAGGCATATCTAAGAACACTCATCTCAGTACTGTGTATGGAGATGAGGAATGGATGGCAACCCAGGTATGCATCTGTGGATGGAAAGATAAATAGAGAGCGTGAGTGTGTTCACCGTTCACTGAGTAGCTGTCAGAAACAACTGGAAGACAAACATACAAAACAAATGTTGATGGAAAAAGAACTAAGAATCATGAGTCATAATGAACCTTTATACAAACTTAAAACGGA
This sequence comes from Tragulus kanchil, assembly GCA_022376925.1. Taxonomy (NCBI): domain Eukaryota; kingdom Metazoa; phylum Chordata; class Mammalia; order Artiodactyla; family Tragulidae; genus Tragulus; species Tragulus kanchil. Next base: position 80,756,203 of record JAIOJX010000002.1, read on the forward strand.
AATATACATAAAACAACATTCATTTTTCAAAGAACTATGCATCTTTAAGGGCAACAGAGTGAGTGCCCATGCTGGGAAGAGGAGAATGGAGAGGAAAGTGATAAAGGAGATAAGACTAAAAAGAAATAAAATAAGAGTCAGACATGGTAACCAATGATAACTTTGAACTACTTGGGAAATAAATTAAGTTTGTGCTTTATCCTTGAGGTCTAGAAGGAAGAACACAATTTAAATACAAAAGCAGATAAAATTGGGTGCAGACTAGATCCTCTGTAAGGTCATTTCTCTAGCCTTCTGGTTTTCTATGATACATGAGATCCTTCTGCACTGAGTAAGCCTTGAGAGACCATTCGTATCATTTTCCATTAATGGGATGAAGCCAAACACCTGCAAATCCAGTAAATTCAGACAAACTAGGCTCAGGGGAGCTAGCTTCACATCATCTGTCAACAAGGACATCAAAGAGAAGGTGGGAAATCAAAATCATCTGTCTCCGGGCTACAGGCCCTAGTTATGACTCCCCAGACACCAGTCCAGCAATTCTCAGTCTTCCTATAACCCTCAGCATCTGTTAATTGTTTGGGACTCCATATTCTACCCTGGAGGCCTATTGGTGTTTCCAGTTGAGTTAAGGAGAGAGTTAAAGAGATAGATAAATAAAAATTATAGAGTCCCTGAGCAAACATTTTGTCCCAATAAGCCACAGTGTGGTATGCAGATAGCAACATAAACTGAGTTTTTATAGGTGATTTTAATCCAATAGGGTTAATTAGGACCCCAGAGAGATGTTTATGGGAAGATGGAATCCTGCTCAATGTAACAAGAACCAAGTCAATCACTGGAAGGGACAATAGTGAGACTGGCAACCACAGAATTTAGTTAGGTTCCTATTCTTGTGTACCTTTCTAGTAAAATCAAATATTAGAAAGTTTTAGGAAAAGTATGAAGGAAATCTATCACTGGGTGAGTCTGTCTGGATGACAAATCTCTAAAGAGATTTAGAGACCCTTGTATTAACAACACGGAGATTGTATGATCCCCTGATGCAGGTCTTTTATGTTTGTGTGTGTGCACACACAGAGACCATAGACTCTTGGTGATGAGGTGATTAAGCCATAAGACACTGCTTCAGAGCGTGCTGAATAAAGTTACAAATACACCTCATCTTCACAGAGCTATTTCCGGTTCTATAAAGCTCTGGAGGTTTTCTCAGTTTGTTGTTATAATCTTTATAGAGAAATATATTCGCTGTACAACACCTGCCAGCAAAAAATAAAAAGGCAGTATACAGAGTGTACATGGCTTCCACAGAAACAGACAACAGAAAAACACTGAGAAAGGATGAATAGTGAATGTGATTTGCAGATTCCATTTCACTGCACTCAAAACTAGATACATCATTGTCATTAGCTCCATAATAAAAGGAAATGTCATTAAGACTGAAATGAAACCACATACAATGAAGATTAACATCAGTGAAATCCACTTCCATGTTCATCCAACAGCAAATCACCTTTTCTCAAGAGTGTGGGTTCCACCAGAGAAGCCTCAGGACATAAAAGTTGAAGAATGCAAACCAGAACCCAACAGAAAACATTCCCTCGGTAGATTTATAAACTTCAGAACTCAACTTTAATGTTACAGGTTATTTCCAGAGGTGGTCGCCTACTGGTCCCTGTGTGTCTCAGTCTTCCTATAACCCTCAGCATCTGTTAATTGTTTGGGACTCCATATTCTACCCTGGAGGCCTATTGGTGTTTCCAGTTGAGTTAAGGAGAGAGTTAAAGAGATAGATAAATAAAAATTATAGAGTCCCTGAGCAAACATTTTGTCCCAATAAGCCACAGTGTGGTATGCAGATAGCAACATAAACTGAGTTTTTATAGGTGATTTTAATCCAATAGGGTTAATTAGGACCCCAGAGAGATGTTTATGGGAAGATGGAATCCTGCTCAATGTAACAAGAACCAAGTCAATCACTGGAAGGGACAATAGTGAGACTGGCAACCACAGAATTTAGTTAGGTTCCTATTCTTGTGTACCTTTCTAGTAAAATCAAATATTAGAAAGTTTTAGGAAAAGTATGAAGGAAATCTATCACTGGGTGAGTCTGTCTGGATGACAAATCTCTAAAGAGATTTAGAGACCCTTGTATTAACAACACGGAGATTGTATGATCCCCTGATGCAGGTCTTTTATGTTTGTGTGTGTGCACACACAGAGACCATAGACTCTTGGTGATGAGGTGATTAAGCCATAAGACACTGCTTCAGAGCGTGCTGAATAAAGTTACAAATACACCTCATCTTCACAGAGCTATTTCCGGTTCTATAAAGCTCTGGAGGTTTTCTCAGTTTGTTGTTATAATCTTTATAGAGAAATATATTCGCTGTACAACACCTGCCAGCAAAAAATAAAAAGGCAGTATACAGAGTGTACATGGCTTCCACAGAAACAGACAACAGAAAAACACTGAGAAAGGATGAATAGTGAATGTGATTTGCAGATTCCATTTCACTGCACTCAAAACTAGATACATCATTGTCATTAGCTCCATAATAAAAGGAAATGTCATTAAGACTGAAATGAAACCACATACAATGAAGATTAACATCAGTGAAATCCACTTCCATGTTCATCCAACAGCAAATCACCTTTTCTCAAGAGTGTGGGTTCCACCAGAGAAGCCTCAGGACATAAAAGTTGAAGAATGCAAACCAGAACCCAACAGAAAACATTCCCTCGGTAGATTTATAAACTTCAGAACTCAACTTTAATGTTACAGGTTATTTCCAGAGGTGGTCGCCTACTGGTCCCTGTGTGTCTTAGGTTCTAAACAAAGAGGAATATGAGACTGAGTTTATTACTTAGTAGGGCTTCCCTGGTGGCTCAGATGGTAACAAATCTGCCTACAGTGAAGAAGACCAGGGTTCAGTCCTTGGATCAGGAAGATTCCCCCGGAGGAGGGCATGGCAATCCACTCCAGTAATCTTGCCTAGAAAATCCCATGGCAAAGGAGCATAGTGGGCTACAGTTCATGCGGTCACAAAAAGTCAGAAGTGACTGAGCCAAAACACTTTTACATGTCCTTTATTAGTTTGTTTTATATACGTGTGCATACACCATACTGCTGTAGTAATTGAGTATTAGGTTAAGCATGTCAACAAATATGTAGGTTGTTTTTATAAAATCCTTAGCTAGAGGACTTCCATGGGGGTTCAGTGGTTAAGTGCTAGTGCAGGGGCCACAGGTTCATTTGATCCCTGGTCCAGGAATATTCTACCTTACCACCGGACAACTAAGCCCATATGCTGAAACTACTGAGCCCACATGCCTAGAATCCAGGCTCCACAACAAGAGAGCAGCCTATGAGCAGTAATGAAGACCCAGAGCAGTTAAAAATAAACACATGATAAAAAATTTTTAAAAATATCTTTACCTAGAAACCATCTGAATTATTACTATGGATATAATCCTAAATTTCCCTGATACTTAGAATCATTACTATGGTGTCCAAAGAGAGACAGACAACACCCATTAGGTCCAAGATTCTGTTCAGAAAAGACATACATTTTTCTCAGGATATGCTATGTCCTCTACTAGTGACTCCACAGTCCATGAGTCCAAAGGACAGACATCAGGTATCGTTCTGCATCTTCTCAAGTTACCATAGACCTTCTCTGAATCAGCAATGCACAGTCAATCTGCAGACCCATACGTCTGAAAAATGGCTATTTTTAAAAAAGTTGAAAAACTACATACAATGAAGATTAACATCAGTGAAATCCACTTCCATGTTCATCCAACAGCAAATCACCTTTTCTCAAGAGTGTGGGTTCCACCAGAGAAGCCTCAGGACATAAAAGTTGAAGAATGCAAACCAGAACCCAACAGAAAACATTCCCTCGGTAGATTTATAAACTTCAGAACTCAACTTTAATGTTACAGGTTATTTCCAGAGGTGGTCGCCTACTGGTCCCTGTGTGTCTTAGGTTCTAAACAAAGAGGAATATGAGACTGAGTTTATTACTTAGTAGGGCTTCCCTGGTGGCTCAGATGGTAACAAATCTGCCTACAGTGAAGAAGACCAGGGTTCAGTCCTTGGATCAGGAAGATTCCCCCGGAGGAGGGCATGGCAATCCACTCCAGTAATCTTGCCTAGAAAATCCCATGGCAAAGGAGCATAGTGGGCTACAGTTCATGCGGTCACAAAAAGTCAGAAGTGACTGAGCCAAAACACTTTTACATGTCCTTTATTAGTTTGTTTTATATACGTGTGCATACACCATACTGCTGTATTAATTGAGTATTAGGTTAAGCATGTCAACAAATATGTAGGTTGTTTTTATAAAATCCTTAGCTAGAGGACTTCCATGGGGGTTCAGTGGTTAAGTGCTAGTGCAGGGGCCACAGGTTCATTTGATCCCTGGTCCAGGAATATTCTACCTTACCACCGGACAACTAAGCCCATATGCTGAAACTACTGAGCCCACATGCCTAGAATCCAGGCTCCACAACAAGAGAGCAGCCTATGAGCAGTAATGAAGACCCAGAGCAGTTAAAAATAAACACATGATAAAAAATTTTTAAAAATATCTTTACCTAGAAACCATCTGAATTATTACTATGGATATAATCCTAAATTTCCCTGATACTTAGAATCATTACTATGGTGTCCAAAGAGAGACAGACAACACCCATTAGGTCCAAGATTCTGTTCAGAAAAGACATACATTTTTCTCAGGATATGCTATGTCCTCTACTAGTGACTCCACAGTCCATGAGTCCAAAGGACAGACATCAGGTATCGTTCTGCATCTTCTCAAGTTACCATAGACCTTCTCTGAATCAGCAATGCACAGTCAATCTGCAGACCCATACGTCTGAAAAATGGCTATTTTTTAAATAATTTGTTATACAGCTAGACAATTCACTTAGTTTGCAATTTCTATATATTCAAAACTTCTCCAAACACAACATCTCTTTGAGAGCTGAGTGCTGAGGGTTCCGTATGGTTGTTACGGCTTCACCCTACACCTGAGTAGCTATCTTTGGTGACAGAGAAATCCTTCTTTGACAGTCCAAAATCTCCCTCAAAAGTTAAGCGAGGCTTCCCTGGTGGTCCAGTGGGTGAGGACACCGCCTTGCAGTGCAAGGGCCGCCGGTTCGATCCCTGGCCTGGGAAGATCCCATGTGCCGCGGAGCGGCTGGACTGATGTGTCCAATCACCGAGCCGGAGCTCTGGAGCGCATGCAACCAGAGCCAGCGCTCTGCGATGACAGACGCCACCATGATGGGAGGCCCACAGGAGCCAAAGAACAAAGACGGATGGAAATAGAGAAATGAAAGACCAACAGAAGTGGCCCGCCCGCCCCGCTCCCTCCCCAATCCAACCCCCGCCCAAAATAAATAAACAGATAAATCTTTTAAAAAAAAAAAAGTTAAGCGAGGCCTCTCTGGCCCATATCCCCATGAGGATGAAAGAAAGAAGTATGGAGAACCCAGCCGCTTCATTCAAATTTCAGAAGTGTCATAGTGCCTGAGACTATCCTATTCTAAGATACTTGCATCTTGACAGTTTTGTACAATCATAAGAATTGGAACCCTATAGGCATTCATTCTCTGCATGTTTCCACTGGGGAGAGAAAGGACCATCTCCTCCTCATAGATGAGACTGCTTGCAAAACCTGGTCTGAGTAAAATGAGATAATTCTTCACAACTGGGGCTTCCCTGGTGGCTCAGAGGCAAAAAAAATCTGACTGTTAATGCAGGAGACGTGGGTTCTATCCCTGATCAGGGAAGATCCCACATGCCGCAGGATAACTAAGCCCATGAGCCACAACTACTGAGCCCTAAAATCCATGCCCACAACAAAAGAAGCCACCCCACGGGGGAGCCCATGCACCACAACTAGAGAAAAGCTGGTGCAGCAGTGAAGACCCAACATAGTCAAAAATAAATAGATAAATAAAATTATTTTTAAAAAGAGTCCTCATAACTTCAACACCAATAGTCAAGATAAACACATGAAGGCTGAGTCAGGACAAGGGGACTATTGTAAGAAGGAAGTGAATATGTCACCCTCTGAGGTGACCTCTGAGGACAGTCTGGAAATTATAGTGAGTTTGTAGTCTTGGGGAGAGAAAATAGCTCACCATAGAGTAAAACTGATGTTCCAATATCATAACCACATGTGTTTACTCACTACCGCCAAAATGCGGTCAGCCAGGAAATTAGATCTAGGAAAAGCAGTGGTGTTGCTTTCAAATAGATGGATTGGGTGAATCTCTTTACCTCTTTGAGTTACACTATCTTCAACTGTAGTTTAGAGATAATGACCTTATCAATAATGGACTGACAACAGAAGAAAATGAAATTTAGAAGACAGATTTAGAAACTGCAAGGAACTCCACAAAATAAATGAAACAGGATGGTAATGATTGGGACATTTTATATCGTGTCTATTCCAATACGGTTCTATACTTGGACTCGTCATTCTATGTTTAAATGCTAACTTAGTGTTTTGAAGAAAAAAAATTATTGGATAAGTCAATAAATAAAAATGAAAACACATATATTAAAAAGAGGAATCAACCTATGCTGTCAAATAATTGAAACGTATGTGGTGGGATTGGTTGATTCTGGTCTCCAGGTCAATCCTTAAGTGGTGTGAGGCATGTAAATTAATCTCTAAATGGTGTAAGACAGAGCCTGTAAACCAATGCCATAAAATTCGACTTTGTTTCGCTTCCATTTTAAATATAATTCAACTGCCTTTCAACATAGATTTATTCTCAAGCCAACTCTTTCACATCCCATTAAGTAAATGTATTTTATTTGCATGAAAATCCAAATTGATTTGATACTGATGTCCGGCCATTCTGTGAGTAGGAGGCAGAAAAGATCTGCTAAGGATAAAGATTGCCAAAGGCGAAACAGACAAAATTTTTCAGATATAGCTATAAACAGCAGTCTTTTTCCATTATCAAATTGTCATTAGAATTTCCAAAGAGTTGCTGAAGGATCAGCCTGTGTCCAACTTAGATTCCAAACTTTCACCCTGCTTGACATCACTCTCTGAGTGTATTCTCTGTCACCCCCAGAAAGAAAACAAGAGTTCATCAGCTGCCACCAATGAAGGAAGCATATTAGTAACAGTATATAGGGTATTTCACACATCACTTGAAAGCTTGGGGTCCTCCCAAGTAAATTCTTTGTCAATGACTATACCGCTTTCTGCTTTGTTGGGATCTATTTCCTCAACTCCATTATTTGGGTGTATAATAATGCAAGAGTTTGGTTTTACAATATATAAAGAAAAGGCTAGACTCTGTCCATAAACTGTACTTATCTTAACAAACTAGTCTGTCTACTTGTTCTAAACTTAAAACAGCACAAATATTCCTCAAGATTCCAAGCTACAGCTCAGCATATGGTTATAAGACATTGAGAAACAGCTAGGAAAAAAATAGATTTGGAGCCCAAGATAATGGAAATAAACATTGAGATGTTAGTTTATGCCAAATATCTATACTTAATTGAATGATTTGCTACATATGCTTCAGTGAGCCTCGTAATTATTCTCTAAGATGAAAGTCATTTTCATTTTAGGAGGACAGAGGGGCTCAGAGAGGCTATGTTTACTGCCCAAAGTCACACAACTGTTAAATGACAAAGCTGGTATGCAAATCAAATTTTTTCCCTTCCAATCTCACTTTGCTTCCACTAAACTCTCTACCCTCAATGATCAAGTTGGGGTTCAGTGATGTAGCAATCAGATATTCCATCAGATAACCAAAAAGAGAAATTGGCAGAAAAAAACTCCATAAATTGGCATTTTGGATATTCGGGGAATTTTCTTTGTTAGAAAGGTACTAAGACTGGTGATTTTAGCTAAAGGAAAGTGGAGAAAAGTTCTGTAAAAGTATTTTATTTGCATGAAAATCCAAATTGATTTGATACTGATGTCCGGCCATTCTGTGAGTAGGAGGCAGAAAAGATCTGCTAAGGATAAAGATTGCCAAAGGCGAAACAGACAAAATTTTTCAGATATAGCTATAAACAGCAGTCTTTTTCCATTATCAAATTGTCATTAGAATTTCCAAAGAGTTGCTGAAGGATCAGCCTGTGTCCAACTTAGATTCCAAACTTTCACCCTGCTTGACATCACTCTCTGAGTGTATTCTCTGTCACCCCCAGAAAGAAAACAAGAGTTCATCAGCTGCCACCAATGAAGGAAGCATATTAGTAACAGTATATAGGGTATTTCACACATCACTTGAAAGCTTGGGGTCCTCCCAAGTAAATTCTTTGTCAATGACTATACCGCTTTCTGCTTTGTTGGGATCTATTTCCTCAACTCCATTATTTGGGTGTATAATAATGCAAGAGTTTGGTTTTACAATATATAAAGAAAAGGCTAGACTCTGTCCATAAACTGTACTTATCTTAACAAACTAGTCTGTCTACTTGTTCTAAACTTAAAACAGCACAAATATTCCTCAAGATTCCAAGCTACAGCTCAGCATATGGTTATAAGACATTGAGAAACAGCTAGGAAAAAAATAGATTTGGAGCCCAAGATAATGGAAATAAACATTGAGATGTTAGTTTATGCCAAATATCTATACTTAATTGAATGATTTGCTACATATGCTTCAGTGAGCCTCGTAATTATTCTCTAAGATGAAAGTCATTTTCATTTTAGGAGGACAGAGGGGCTCAGAGAGGCTATGTTTACTGCCCAAAGTCACACAACTGTTAAATGACAAAGCTGGTATGCAAATCAAATTTTTTCCCTTCCAATCTCACTTTGCTTCCACTAAACTCTCTACCCTCAATGATCAAGTTGGGGTTCAGTGATGTAGCAATCAGATATTCCATCAGATAACCAAAAAGAGAAATTGGCAGAAAAAAACTCCATAAATTGGCATTTTGGATATTCGGGGAATTTTCTTTGTTAGAAAGGTACTAAGACTGGTGATTTTAGCTAAGGAAAGTGAGAATGTAACAGTCTAAGAGAAGCAAAGCACAACAGTTCTGCCTAAGAAGGACACAGGTATCTGGACCTGGAATAAAGGTAATGGGAGGAGAGGAAGTTCGGAGAGAGGAACATTGCAGTGTGTGTAATCTGTCAAGAAATGCTCTGCATTTCAAAAAAAAACCCAAGTCCTGTCCATGAGAAATGGTCAGTGACAAATTGTCCAGAAGATTTTTCATAACAAGAGTTTGCCTAAGTTCAGTGTTCAAGTTATTTGCATTTATTACTATGAAAGCATCCTTTATCTTCTGGTAAAATCTACTCCATATTCTACTCACAGCACTTGCATGAGAAGTATCTGAGAAGGAAAAGAGATGCTAGGGAGAGATGAGTAAGTCATCCAGTTCAGAAATCACAAGACACTAGAAGCAGAAATGTCCATGGGACTGTAAGGAGGCCACTGTACATTCCATAGATATGGTTGATGGAATGAGTTAGTTTCTATAAAAGTCAAGGATGTCACATACCTGAGTTATATTTAATCAGTTAGATACTATTTGTCCTGGCAGCAGTTTTCTCAGGCCACCAGCTCTGTGTTAGTAAAGGAAATGCCCAAAAAAGTTACTGACGGGCTTCCCTGGTGGTCCAGTGGGCAAGGACACCTTGCAGTGCAAGGGGCGCCGGTTCGAGCCCTGGCCTGGGAAGATCCCACGTACCAAGGAGCAACTGAACTGATGTGTCCAATTACCGAGCCGGGGCTCTGGAGCGCATGCGCCCAGAGCTGGCGCTCTGCGACAACAGAGGCCACCGCGATGGGAGGCCCACACGGGCCAAAGAACAAAAGATGGATGAAAATGGAGAAATGAAAGACCAATAGAAGTGGCCCGCCTGCTCCCCTCCCTCTCCACCCCACCCCCACCAAAATAAATAAATAAATAAATCTTTAAAAAAAAAAAGTTATTGACATCAGAGCTTTCAAATCCTTTCAATAGTTTCTGACACGTGGCTGTGAATGGAAAATGGTAGCAAAGTTCCTTTCCCACACATCTACTATTCCTGTGGTATCACCCTCTGCTCTCCTATATTCTTTTACTCCCTAAGAACTATAAAGAAGTTAAAAGAACCCTTTTTAGTTAAGAAGCTGGGGGTCCACGGTCTAGGAAATCTGGAGTTTAGTCAAACATTGTGCTATCTATCATCGATGGTAATTTGATTGTGTAAGTGATTTGGATGACCTTTTGGAAAGGGTCATCCAAGTCATTCCTCTGGCAAATAGACCTAGACCATAGCCTTCCTCTTCCTGTAAGCTTCTGAACTCCATAAGGATTTCTAGCCATCAAGTCTACTTATGTGTAACCTCTGTTAAAACAATAATAGATTTAAAGTGAAAAATAAACATCTAGTTTGCTCCTCTAACAATTATAAGAACCTTTTCTCTAATAGCCCCAGTGGGATTATTACTCATCCTCCTGAACACATCCAATGACAAGAACATTTCAGAAGGAGATTCTTTCTACAATGTATAAAACCTAGAAGCAGAAATGTCCATGGGACTAAAATATTGGTTGATGGAATGAGTTAGTTTCTATAAAAGTCAAGGATGTCACATACCTGAGTTATATTTAATCAGTTAGATACTATTTGTCCTGGCAGCAGTTTTCTCAGGCCACCAGCTCTGTGTTAGTAAAGGAAATGCCCAAAAAAGTTACTGACGGGCTTCCCTGGTGGTCCAGTGGGCAAGGACACCTTGCAGTGCAAGGGGCGCCGGTTCGAGCCCTGGCCTGGGAAGATCCCACGTACCAAGGAGCAACTGAACTGATGTGTCCAATTACCGAGCCGGGGCTCTGGAGCGCATGCGCCCAGAGCTGGCGCTCTGCGACAACAGAGGCCACCGCGATGGGAGGCCCACACGGGCCAAAGAACAAAAGATGGATGAAAATGGAGAAATGAAAGACCAATAGAAGTGGCCCGCCTGCTCCCCTCCCTCTCCACCCCACCCCCACCAAAATAAATAAATAAATAAATCTTAAAAAAAAAAAGTTATTGACATCAGAGCTTTCAAATCCTTTCAATAGTTTCTGACACGTGGCTGTGAATGGAAAATGGTAGCAAAGTTCCTTTCCCACACATCTACTATTCCTGTGGTATCACCCTCTGCTCTCCTATATTCTTTTACTCCCTAAGAACTATAAAGAAGTTAAAAGAACCCTTTTTAGTTAAGAAGCTGGGGGTCCACGGTCTAGGAAATCTGGAGTTTAGTCAAACATTGTGCTATCTATCATCGATGGTAATTTGATTGTGTAAGTGATTTGGATGACCTTTTGGAAAGGGTCATCCAAGTCATTCCTCTGGCAAATAGACCTAGACCATAGCCTTCCTCTTCCTGTAAGCTTCTGAACTCCATAAGGATTTCTAGCCATCAAGTCTACTTATGTGTAACCTCTGTTAAAACAATAATAGATTTAAAGTGAAAAATAAACATCTAGTTTGCTCCTCTAACAATTATAAGAACCTTTTCTCTAATAGCCCCAGTGGGATTATTACTCATCCTCCTGAACACATCCAATGACAAGAACATTTCAGAAGGAGATTCTTTCTATTTCTGAATAATGTGAACCGTTAGAAAATACATCCTTATATTGAAACTAAATTATGCTTCTGGTCCTTGATTGGCCCTGGCATCTGAAATAGCAGAGGCGGTTTTCTTCTTCCATTTGTCTGCTCTTCAGTTAGTTGACGCCATCTCTCAGGTCACTGTCCTAGTTGTTCTACATGTACTCAGTCTTTTCAATCATTTTCAGATGGTATGTTATATAAGCAACCTCTTCTGGGTCCATTCCATGTTCCTCATAAGAGTGTGTTGTGTGGAAAGGAAACCTATGCTCCAGATGTGTTCTTTTTTAAAAAAATTCTTGGCTGTGCTGGCTCTTCATCACTGTGTGTGGGCTTCTTCTAGTTGTGGTGAACCAGGGCTACTCTTGCTGTGGCTCATGGGTTCTAGGGGGCCTGGGTTTCAGTAATTGGGGGTGCATGGACTTCCCCATGGCATGTGGAATATTCCTAAACTGGGGGTTGAACCCATACCCCTTGCACTTGCCACTGGCAAGTGGTTACCCATTAGACCACCAGGGAAATCCCAGATGTATTCTTAACTGGGAAAATTTTGTTGGTACCTTTCTGCAAATGCATCCTTTAGTAAAGCAAAACTAAAGAAATTTTAGCCTCTTATGAAATTATATCAAACTTAAATATCCTGAGGTTTCCATTGCCTCATTATTCACACTGAGTTTTTCTGATGTGTTTTACTCTATGTTGCCTTGTATACATTTTTCATCCCTTTAAAAATTTAGCATAACTCACTCACTATTATGTCCCATTTGATAATATTATGGTATCAAAACCTATGCCATAACACTGTAATCCTGGGGTGAAATAAAAGGGTCAAATATATAACTGGTAGAGTTTTGCAAGTCAAATATGGTACTATTTTAGACTCATGTCTTCAACCATGTCACAAAGGTCACAGGGTCAAGTGTGACTCAGAGAGAGAAAGTTTTACAAAAATTTTATATGTCTTGTTAATATCACATATTGCCAATTCTATGCCAAATTTTCCCCTCTTGTTTACCATGATTATTCATGTAACAAAAGGGCAGAGAAACAGGGACCTAGCACTATCTTATCCAGGAGCTTTATCTCTTCCTTAGAGACTTTGTCTATTTCCATATAAGTCTGGTAGTGGTCTGAAGGATCCCAAGTCAAATGAATTTTCTGTATTCTGAAAAGTTCTTCCTTAATGAAAGGATATTAGGAAAAAAGTCATTGTATTAATAAGAAAAATAGCTAGGGAAAGTAAAGAAAGGACTATTGTTGAAAAACATTATCATACATGGACTAGGATAAAGCATTAGGTGGAAAGAGAAAAAGATATGCTTCTGTGAGTTCACTTCTAATTCTACTTTAATATTAAACCTCTGTATAAACATGAATTCCAGACCTCTGAGTCATTAAGCTTCTTTCCACAATATTATGTTTCTTTTTATATCATCTCAAAACAAACCCCACCTCTGTCATAAGAGTTAAGATAACTTCCACAGTATTTCTCTCAAGTAATCATCTAGACGCTGCTTGAAAGACCTCATGGTAGGAAACACACAGATGTTAAGTCAGCCCAGCCCATCACTGAAAAGTATACTTGCCACTGGCAAGTGGTTACCCATTAGACCACCAGGAAATGTATTCTTAACTGGGAAAATTTTGTTGGTACCTTTCTGCAAATGCATCCTTTAGTAAAGCAAAACTAAAGAAATTTTAGCCTCTTATGAAATTATATCAAACTTAAATATCCTGAGGTTTCCATTGCCTCATTATTCACACTGAGTTTTTCTGATGTGTTTTACTCTATGTTGCCTTGTATACATTTTTCATCCCTTTAAAAATTTAGCATAACTCACTCACTATTATGTCCCATTTGATAATATTATGGTATCAAAACCTATGCCATAACACTGTAATCCTGGGGTGAAATAAAAGGGTCAAATATATAACTGGTAGAGTTTTGCAAGTCAAATATGGTACTATTTTAGACTCATGTCTTCAACCATGTCACAAAGGTCACAGGGTCAAGTGTGACTCAGAGAGAGAAAGTTTTACAAAAATTTTATATGTCTTGTTAATATCACATATTGCCAATTCTATGCCAAATTTTCCCCTCTTGTTTACCATGATTATTCATGTAACAAAAGGGCAGAGAAACAGGGACCTAGCACTATCTTATCCAGGAGCTTTATCTCTTCCTTAGAGACTTTGTCTATTTCCATATAAGTCTGGTAGTGGTCTGAAGGATCCCAAGTCAAATGAATTTTCTGTATTCTGAAAAGTTCTTCCTTAATGAAAGGATATTAGGAAAAAAGTCATTGTATTAATAAGAAAAATAGCTAGGGAAAGTAAAGAAAGGACTATTGTTGAAAAACATTATCATACATGGACTAGGATAAAGCATTAGGTGGAAAGAGAAAAAGATATGCTTCTGTGAGTTCACTTCTAATTCTACTTTAATATTAAACCTCTGTATAAACATGAATTCCAGACCTCTGAGTCATTAAGCTTCTTTCCACAATATTATGTTTCTTTTTATATCATCTCAAAACAAACCCCACCTCTGTCATAAGAGTTAAGATAACTTCCACAGTATTTCTCTCAAGTAATCATCTAGACGCTGCTTGAAAGACCTCATGGTAGGAAACACACAGATGTTAAGTCAGCCCAGCCCATCACTGAAAAGCTCATACCTCATATACTTAGAAAGTGATTGTTTTATTGTCAGACTCAGAAAGTAAAATATGGAACTGTCTCTAGTCCTTATAACCACCACAGAGATTCCGTATCTATATGAACAAAGACTAAGAGATTCCGAGTCTATATGAACAAAGACTAAGAAAGAATAGAGACCAATGAAAGGAGACGTGTATATTTAAAATGGATAATCAACAAGGACCTATTGTATAGCACAGGGGAACTCTGGTCAATGTTATGATGGCAGCCTGGATGGGAGGGGAGTTTGGAGGGATAATAAATATGTGTATATGTATGGCTGAGTCCCTTTCTGTCCACCTGAAACTATCACAACATTGTTAATCATTGTTATTGTTTAGAGGCTAGGTCATGTCCAACTGTTTTTGACTCTGTGGACTACAACATGCCAGGCTTCCCTGTTTTTCATTGTCTCCCAGAGTTTGCTCAAATTCATGTCCATTGAGTTGGTGATACTATCTAACCACCTCATCCTCTACTGCCCTTTTCTCCTTTTGCCTTCAATCTTTCCCAAGTCAGCTCTTCGCATCAGGTGATTGGAGCTTCAGCTTTAGAATCAGTCCTTCCAATGAATGTACTCCAATACAAAATAAAAAGTTTAAAAAATAAAATTAAATTTAGAAAAAGAAAGGAGCAATAGAACCCATATGAAATGATATTAAAGAATTCTATTAGAACCAATAATGTTGATTATGGAAGAGGAGAATGGTAATCTTTTTCCAAAACCAAAACTCTCAGTTCAGTTTAGTCACTCAGTCATGTCCAACTCTTTGTGTCCCCATGGACTGCAGCACGCCAGCCTTCTCTGTCTTTTGCTATCTCCCAGAACTTGCTCAAACTCATGTCCATTGACTCAATGACCATCCAACCATTTTATCCTCTGTTGTCCCCTTCTCCTCCTGCCTTCAATTGTTCCCAGCATCAGGGTCTTTGTCAGTGAGTCAGTTCTTCTCATCAGGTGGCCAAAGTGCTGGAGCTTTGGCTTCAGCATCAATACTTTGAATGAATATTCAGGGTTGATTTCCTTTAGGATTAACTGGTTTTATCTCTTTGTTCTATCTCACTGCATTTCCAGTGCCTAGAGTTCTACCTGCCATATAACACACAGTAAACATTTTGTGGAGTGAGTGACTGTAAGGCCTTCCTGTTAATATTACACCAAACCATTGAGACTTTATACAACCAGCTATATTTCCTCTCCCGCAAAACAGGTATTGTTCTCTGAGGACTTCCTTTACCTAGTATGAGCTTTACTTATTACTTTGAAAGTTGTTATAATAATATATATTATTAACCCTTTTTACTGATTGCCCCTTCACTCACTCTGTGTCACTCAGAAGGCAATATTTCAGGTGGGGTGTGGCCAAGGTAGGTGTTGGAAAGGGAAGTAAAGGTAATTATCTTAGAGAGAAGCCAAGTTTTTCTACCCTTTGCCTGACTGGCTAGCTTAGACTCTTGTGAACATCTTTAATAGTATCATCTTTCCAAATGACTTCACATTCTTTTTCCACCCCCAAAACAGTCACATGAAGACCTTTTACCCCAACTCTCTCCCACTGCTGCCACAGAGTTGCTCTTTCCAGATTCTCACAGGGTCAAGGGTCCCTCATTTCTTCATCATGATCTCCACATCCAACATTCTATGATGCAAAAAGCACAGGAGAAAATGGGAACTGCAATTTCAAACACGAATTTTAATTGTTTGCTCTTTCATTTTTAATATCTTTTTGACCATTGGAGAGGACTATAACTCGAGGCCTCTCATGTATCTCCAAGATGAATTTAGCAAACGAATCCTTGGGAGACCCACCCTCTTTCTCCCCCATTAGAATGAAATACAGCCTAACGCTTGAGTTATGTATCTAAGAATGTGGTTTAGCAAGACAGAGAGAAAAGAAAACACTTTAGGCTTAATTTTAAACTACAAAAGCACAGCACCCTCGGTATCTGTGGGTAAACTCTACAATGACAGCCTTAATTAATTTGAAGTTTCCCCAAGATGTAAATTTACTCCTACCTATTTTTAAAGACAAGACTATTGATTTTGGATCAGCAATAAATTCCTGTAATATCTGTCCTCCGTAAACAACATCAGCCATATTCAGGGTTGATTTCCTTTAGGATTAACTGGTTTTATCTCTTTGTTCTATCTCACTGCATTTCCAGTGCCTAGAGTTCTACCTGCCATATAACACACAGTAAACATTTTGTGGAGTGAGTGACTGTAAGGCCTTCCTGTTAATATTACACCAAACCATTGAGACTTTATACAACCAGCTATATTTCCTCTCCCGCAAAACAGGTATTGTTCTCTGAGGACTTCCTTTACCTAGTATGAGCTTTACTTATTACTTTGAAAGTTGTTATAATAATATATATTATTAACCCTTTTTACTGATTGCCCCTTCACTCACTCTGTGTCACTCAGAAGGCAATATTTCAGGTGGGGTGTGGCCAAGGTAGGTGTTGGAAAGGGAAGTAAAGGTAATTATCTTAGAGAGAAGCCAAGTTTTTCTACCCTTTGCCTGACTGGCTAGCTTAGACTCTTGTGAACATCTTTAATAGTATCATCTTTCCAAATGACTTCACATTCTTTTTCCACCCCCAAAACAGTCACATGAAGACCTTTTACCCCAACTCTCTCCCACTGCTGCCACAGAGTTGCTCTTTCCAGATTCTCACAGGGTCAAGGGTCCCTCATTTCTTCATCATGATCTCCACATCCAACATTCTATGATGCAAAAAGCACAGGAGAAAATGGGAACTGCAATTTCAAACACGAATTTTAATTGTTTGCTCTTTCATTTTTAATATCTTTTTGACCATTGGAGAGGACTATAACTCGAGGCCTCTCATGTATCTCCAAGATGAATTTAGCAAACGAATCCTTGGGAGACCCACCCTCTTTCTCCCCCATTAGAATGAAATACAGCCTAACGCTTGAGTTATGTATCTAAGAATGTGGTTTAGCAAGACAGAGAGAAAAGAAAAACACTTTAGGCTTAATTTTAAACTACAAAAGCACAGCACCCTCGGTATCTGTGGGTAAACTCTACAATGACAGCCTTAATTAATTTGAAGTTTCCCCAAGATGTAAATTTACTCCTACCTATTTTTAAAGACAAGACTATTGATTTTGGATCAGCAATAAATTCCTGTAATATCTGTCCTCCGTAAAAAGCCAAGACCATTCTAGTCCATTTCTTTTCGTCTTGGAAATGTTATGCCAAAACCATCACTTTGTTGGCTGCATATATTCTGATTTATATTCAATGAGAGTTGTAAAAGGCTTTTATAGAGGAGACAGCCGAGTGACATTTTCCTATAAATCACGACCATTTTTACTGCCACAAAGTTCTAGGGTTCAACTTCAAATGCAACTGTGCTGTAAACTTTGTGGATGGAACTGCATTCTTGCTGAATGAGAAACACGTTTCCCCTTTTACCATGAGTGACTGCGCATTCCAATCAGGCTCTGGCAGTTGAGAGCATCACAGAAAATCAGGGAACTGTGCTGGCTCTGATGTAGCAGCCCATGAAACCTAGATCACCTGGGCCACCTCTGTATATAGCACTGCTTTCAGCTTCGTGAATCACTCACATTGGTTCATAGACTGGGTGTTGAACTGAAATACACCAGGCATTAAAGGTAACAAGAGAGAGAGGAAGCTAATTTTGGCAAACATCTGTACTTTGGACAGGAAGAACACCCCTAGGGAGTGTTGCTCAAGAGGGAGGGAACATATGTACACGTATAGCTGCTGTATAGCAGAAACTAACACAACTTTGTAAAGAATTATTGTCCAATTTAAAAAAGAAAGAAGAATGAAATTGGGATACCTTGAAAAAAAACATCCCTAGAGATAGGAGTCACATTCCTTTCAATATGAATCCCCATGAGAATTTCTTCTGTCACTGGAAGTGTCATCTTTGTGCATAACCCTTCTAAATCCTCTAGTGATCACACCCCCTTCAAGTCAAAGGTAACTTGCTTTGGTAGAAAGCTGTGCAGAGCAGGGGAAGGAGAAGGGGATCAGGGATTTTAAGTGCTAGATTTGCTTTCAACCTGACATAGTGGAAAGATGCTGAGTCTAGAAGACAGAAATATAGCTTATGTGGTGATGGAAGAGACATTAAACTTCTTGGTGCCTAGATTTTCTATGTATATGAAACAAGTTCTATTAAAAACATAGGTGGAATAAATGTTTCTCTATGTTCCCCCTTAAGTCAAACTCAATCCATTTTGAGTAGACACAAAGATCAGCAGAGCTTTCAGCATCATTTTTGGAAATTCTCTACCCCATTCTGTGTCAGCAGCAGAACCAAGACTTATGAAATGATGAACGTGACGGAAGCCTTTGGGCTTCAGTCCAAAGCAGTAACCCCATGACTGCTTCCGTCCTAAGACTGCCATCCATTCAAACGCACACAACTTTGCGGGCAGCACCATGTTCTTCATGTCACCTTCAGACACAGAGGCCTTCACCTAGGCTCCCGTGGGCCTGGCACCAGCACAATCCCCTCCCCACCTGCATCACAGATGTTTCTACCTTCATTTTATTATGAGAAGCAGGAATCCTTTGATTCCTTTATCTTTGTCTGCCTTTGCAGTCTGACAAAACTACTGATCTGGCTTCAGGCAGACTTCATTCTAACTCAGGAAAACCACAGCCTGTGTTCCCATTGCCTTTCTGACAACACAGCTACATCACATTGAAAGCTTGTGCATGCACCAAGCCATGTTTGCAGGCGTGCCTGAGTGAGCGTGCACACGTGCATGCACACACATAAACAGAGAATTTACGGGCCTCTAGGGAATAAGGGAGCTGAATTTTCCTGGAAGGAATGAAGATAGGAAGATGATTCTGGTTTATTTTTCTGGTGAATCTGTAGCAAGAGCATGTGTTTGGGAGACAGGGGAGAGTTGGGGTGGAGGAAAGGGGGCAATAACATTGCATTCATCATGCAAAATATGGGAAACTCTCATCTGCTCACTTAGGACTAATCACCAGTTAAACACATTCTATAGCTAGATCTGCCATGTGCTTCTCTCTCTGAGCTCTGGATCTGTGTGGTCAACCCTTCCAGAAGCTTCTCTTAGCAACACATCAAGAGCCAAACTCAGAGTCTCTACTCCACCCCACCAGCTTGCCCTTTCTCCTGTGTCACATATACCTATGAATGACACCACCACCATCTAACAGGAATCTTAGGTATCATTCTTGAGTCCTCCTTTCTTAGTCCATGTCAAATCAGCTACAAGACTTTGTTGATTTTATAGTCTTAAACTAGCCTAAATCTGTCCAGTCCTCTTCCACCACTCCAGGTCAGTCCACCATCATTTATTTTCTGGGTTTCTATGAAAGCATAATTGATCTTCCTACTCCCAATGTTGTTCTGGGAGATGTTTCCAGCTAAATCACGTGACAGCCAAAATGCTTTCTCTAAACTGTAAATGGAACTTCCCTGGTGGCTTAGTAGGTAAAGAATCTGCCTGCAATGCAGGAGACCAGGGTTTGATCCCTCGGTTGGGAAGATCCCCTAGAGAAGGAAATGGCAACCCACTCCAGTATTCTTGCCTGGAGAATCCTATGGACAGAGGAGCCTGGTGGATTACAGTCCATGGGATCAGAAAGAGTCACACATGACTGAGTGACTCACACTAATCTGTAAATAGCTGCAGTGTGTCCATTGTCATCTCTGTATGATGTATTTTATATGATTTCACTATAGCCTCCTCTATGACTTTCACAGACACTGCATTCCCCATTTTGAAAGCTTTTTTTCCCCAGTGCAAAACTACTGATCTGGCTTCAGGCAGACTTCATTCTAACTCAGGAAAACCACAGCCTGTGTTCCCATTGCCTTTCTGACAACACAGCTACATCACATTGAAAGCTTGTGCATGCACCAAGCCATGTTTGCAGGCGTGCCTGAGTGAGCGTGCACACGTGCATGCACACACATAAACAGAGAATTTACGGGCCTCTAGGGAATAAGGGAGCTGAATTTTCCTGGAAGGAATGAAGATAGGAAGATGATTCTGGTTTATTTTTCTGGTGAATCTGTAGCAAGAGCATGTGTTTGGGAGACAGGGGAGAGTTGGGGTGGAGGAAAGGGGGCAATAACATTGCATTCATCATGCAAAATATGGGAAACTCTCATCTGCTCACTTAGGACTAATCACCAGTTAAACACATTCTATAGCTAGATCTGCCATGTGCTTCTCTCTCCTGAGCTCTGGATCTGTGTGGTCAACCCTTCCAGAAGCTTCTCTTAGCAACACATCAAGAGCCAAACTCAGAGTCTCTACTCCACCCCACCAGCTTGCCCTTTCTCCTGTGTCACATATACCTATGAATGACACCACCACCATCTAACAGGAATCTTAGGTATCATTCTTGAGTCCTCCTTTCTTAGTCCATGTCAAATCAGCTACAAGACTTTGTTGATTTTATAGTCTTAAACTAGCCTAAATCTGTCCAGTCCTCTTCCACCACTCCAGGTCAGTCCACCATCATTTATTTTCTGGGTTTCTATGAAAGCATAATTGATCTTCCTACTCCCAATGTTGTTCTGGGAGATGTTTCCAGCTAAATCACGTGACAGCCAAAATGCTTTCTCTAAACTGTAAATGGAACTTCCCTGGTGGCTCAGAAGGTAAAGAATCTGCCTGCAATGCAGGAGACCAGGGTTTGATCCTTCAGTAGGGAAGATGCCCTAGAGAGGGGAATGGCTACCCATTCCAGTATTCTTGCCTGGAGAATCCTATGGACAGAGGAGCCTGGTGGATTACAGTCCATGGGATCAGAAAGAGTCACACATGACTGAGTGACTCACACTAATCTGTAAATAGCTGCAGTGTGTCCATTGTCATCTCTGTATGATGTATTTTATATGATTTCACTATAGCTCCTCTATGCTCTTTCAATAAGTTTTTTCCCCCATGTCCTTTTCCATTTGTACTTTTGGGAACAAACTAAGATACAGTGGCAGATGTTAAATAGACCAAAATATACTAGTTCAATGCAACAAAAATTCTCCCTCCACAGTCAGCCCCCAACAGTCCTGAGTAGGTGTCAGTTCTCTGAAGAGGATTTTGCACCAGGCTGTTATTCAGGGACCCCAGCTACTACCATCTGTGGTCCTTCCATCTCCTAGGGTCCACTTGAAATCTGAATTCAGACAGATCAAGGTGAAAGGGCATGGTGGGCAGTATAGATGGATTAATGGAGCAAGTCTGCAAATGGCAGGTATCGTCTCCATTCACATTATGCTTGGCCACATAATGACTGCAAAGGAAGGTAACTGCCCAAAAAGAGAGAACGGAGGGCTAGTTATTATCTAGTCACTAAGTCGTGTCTGACTCTTTTGCGATCTATGGAATGGAGCCCACCAGGCTCTTCTGTCCGTGGGATTTCTTAGGCAAAAATACTGGGATGGGGTGCCATTTCCTTCTTCAGGGCATCTTCCTGACCCAGGGATCAAACAATGTCTCTTCAATTGGCAAAGAGATTCTTTACCACTGGGCCAATTGGGAAACCTAGAGGGTCAGGATGTGTTCTTTTTAACTTAACAGACAAAAAAAAAAAAAAAAAAAAAAAGGATTCTTTGCCACTTTTGCAGCTTGTTTTAAAAGATTACCTCAAAGCAGAGCTTCCCTGGTGGTCCAGTGGGTAAGGACAGTGCCTTGTGGTACAGGGGGTGCGGGTTCGATCCCTGGCCTGGGAAGATTCCACGTGCCGTGGAGCGGCTGGACCTATATGTCCAACTACCAAGCCAAAGCTCTGGGGCACATGCACCCAGAGCCCGTGCTCTGCAACGAAAGAGGCCACTGCAATGGGAGGCCCACACAGGGCCAAAAAAAACAAACCTGAAATTTCACTTGCCTGGAGAATCCTATGCGGGTGGATTACAGTCCATGGGATCAGAAAGAGTAAATGACTGAGTGACTCACACTAATCTGTAAATAGCTGCAGTGTGTCCATTGTCATCTCTGTATGATGTATTTTATATGATTTCACTATAGCTCCTCTATGCTCTTTCAATAAGTTTTTTCCCCCATGTCCTTTTCCATTTGTACTTTTGGGAACAAACTAAGATACAGTGGCAGATGTTAAATAGACCAAAATATACTAGTTCAATGCAACAAAAATTCTCCCTCCACAGTCAGCCCCCAACAGTCCTGAGTAGGTGTCAGTTCTCTGAAGAGGATTTTGCACCAGGCTGTTATTCAGGGACCCCAGCTACTACCATCTGTGGTCCTTCCATCTCCTAGGGTCCACTTGAAATCTGAATTCAGACAGATCAAGGTGAAAGGGCATGGTGGGCAGTATAGATGGATTAATGGAGCAAGTCTGCAAATGGCAGGTATCGTCTCCATTCACATTATGCTTGGCCACATAATGACTGCAAAGGAAGGTAACTGCCCAAAAAGAGAGAACGGAGGGCTAGTTATTATCTAGTCACTAAGTCGTGTCTGACTCTTTTGCGATCTATGGAATGGAGCCCACCAGGCTCTTCTGTCCGTGGGATTTCTTAGGCAAAAATACTGGGATGGGGTGCCATTTCCTTCTTCAGGGCATCTTCCTGACCCAGGGATCAAACAATGTCTCTTCAATTGGCAAAGAGATTCTTTACCACTGGGCCAATTGGGAAACCTAGAGGGTCAGGATGTGTTCTTTTTAACTTAACAGACAAAAAAAAAAAAAAAAAAAAAAGGATTCTTTGCCACTTTTGCAGCTTGTTTTAAAAGATTACCTCAAAGCAGAGCTTCCCTGGTGGTCCAGTGGGTAAGGACAGTGCCTTGTGGTACAGGGGGTGCGGGTTCGATCCCTGGCCTGGGAAGATTCCACGTGCCGTGGAGCGGCTGGACCTATATGTCCAACTACCAAGCCAAAGCTCTGGGGCACATGCACCCAGAGCCCGTGCTCTGCAACGAAAGAGGCCACTGCAATGGGAGGCCCACACAGGGCAAAAAACAAACATAAATAAATGAAAGATCAATAGAAGTGGCCAAAAAAAATGCAAAATTCAAATGTTAGGAAAAAAAGATTACCTCAAAGCAATAGATTCTCAGATGTCTGAGTGGCAAAGGGAGATAGAATAATTAAGAACATGGATTTTGGAGACAGACTTATGTTTAAATCCTGGCTCTGGTGCTTACTAGTTGAGTGATTTTGGCTAAACAACTTAACATTTATTAGCTTCAGGTTGTTCATCTAAAAAAATGGAAATAAGAAGAAGATATGACCTTTTGTAAGGAGTAAGGGCAATGAAATATTTAAAGCAATTAACTCAGTGCCTGTCGAAAGCTGTGTTACTAAATGAAAGCTATTATCATTAGCTCTTGACCAGGTAAAATGGAAAAAAAGGTTAGAAAGACTTTGGAATTAAATGGACTCTGTTCTGTGACATTTGGCAAATTATTTAGCACTTATAGCTCACAGAATAATATGGGAATTGAATGAAATATGCATATAAAGTCATTTATATCATGTTCCACCCAAAATAAACCCTATATACAATAAGTATGATGACATTATAATTAAAGAAAGAAACAGTAATATCCAGAAGAAGAAATAATTTATGTGGGAAAAATATTTTTCCCTTTCTAGAGATAGTAATTGACAATGTAAAACTCTCCCCACTGTCTTTCAACTCCTGTTAATACTTAAAAAATGTTCAAACCACAAAGCTCAAGTATGTAAAAAATGTAAGTATCTTTCCTAGTTTCTGTCCCAAACTCCTATGGCACCAACGGCAGATTGGATTTTGCAGTTTCAAGGGAAATTCAGTCACTTAAGGGTTTTCTCAGTCACTTTCTCAGTGAACTCAATCAGTGTATTGTTCCACACTTGCCCCCACTGTATGGTGATTTCCAAGAGTCAAAATAACTTAAATCCAGAATAAGACACTTGGTTCTCAGTCAACTAGCCACCCCTGCTGACCTCCACTGAGGTTTACAAAGCCCTGTTTGATCCGGGTTTTCTTTAGACTTCCCTGGATGTCCACTGTCCCCTTTGCTGTCACTTATATCTGGTCCCTGCCTTCCAGTCACTTCTGCCATGCACTCCCATGTTTCCATCCATGGCTCCGATGGCTGCATGACCCCAACTGGATTTTCTTCCACAGTGTTTTGTAGCTTAAGAAAACACACTTGGTGGCTCGGGTGGTAAAGAATTTGCCTGTAATACGGGAGATATGGGTTCCATCTCTGGGTTCAGAAGATGCCCTGGAGAGGACATGACAACCCATTCCTGTGTTCTTGCCTGGAGAATTCCCATGAACAGAGGAGCCTGGTGGGTTACAGTCTTTGGGGTTGCAAAGAGTTGGACGCAACTGAGCAAGTAAACACGGCACAGTGGAAATGTGGTTTTTAATCTGTTGACGAACCCTTTTCCACAACTGCACCTGTGGAACATCACATGTGAAAACTGGAGCTTTTTCTCCAGACTTTTTTGCCCCTTTTTAAAAATCTTATTAAACATGAGATTGGTCCTAAAAAATACAAAAAGAAATCAATTTAAAATCACAAAACTGTACATTATCAAAAAGGCACAAAAACACTACATTTGGTTATATGAAATGTCAAGTCACTTTTTTTGTAAAAGGAACATGGTAAATTGTTTGTGTTGGTGGTGTGGATCTCTTCCTGTTACCAGACTGATGGGGGAAGCGGAAAAAAAGGGGCAGGGGGTGGACTTTATTTGCCTTTTTAAACATGCCTTTCCTAACAAATACTCTTATTTTTTCAAGAAGAGAAAAGCCAAGTAAATTCATTTTTCTTCTATATTAGGGATCAAGAAACTTCTTTTCTCAGTAGTTTTCAACACAACTGACTCTTCCATCCTTGAAACACTGCGTCTTGCTTACAAGACTTCTTAGTCATGATCATTCTTTTTAATATAGATTTCAAAAAAAAGTATTTTAATTGTTCAAAATAGCAGAAAATGGCATTGCACTATGATAATATTGTGTCATGGGGGTTACTCTGCAATAGATGAATGGGCATACTGTTTCTAGAAATGAGCGATCAAAGGATGCTTGGAAATAGGGATGGGACCAGGCAGTGGGCTCCAAGGTGACTTAATGTGACCTTTTCTACAGTGAAATATGCCATCATACAACAAATCAGAGGCCCCAGAGGGTGTGGGACAGGGGCAGGTGTCTACAGAGGCTGGGGTTGCTCCAGCCACAGTTGCATTTCCAGAGCAGAGAAAGGGGCTTTGAAGACAATGTCTGCTTGTTTCAAATCCTTCTGGACGACCTGCTTTCAAGTCTCACTCCTTGCCAAAAGCTTGGGCACCGAGCAGAAAACTGTTACTAGCCACTCCAAGCAGAGCCCCAAGTCCCTGGCCCAAGTCTGCCCCTAGAAGGATGAGCTCAGCTTGAGGAATGCACTACAAATCCATAGAATCAGTGGGACCACATGACTTGCCTTCCCAGGCGGACTTGGAGGCTGAGTTCCCCTGCATCAGGCAGCAGATTTGCCAAGAGAGGGTGGCTGCAGGAAGAGGCAGCTGTGGTGTTGGATGCTCTAAGTAGTCATGTCAGGCCATTCTTTCTCAGCCTCTGTAGCAGACTCCTTTGCTTACATCACAATCCTGGGCATTCTTCCCTATTTTCATTCCCTCTAGGTATCCTCCTAGTCTTAGCTCTAAGCTATATTCCGATATTCCTAAAAGGTGGACATCTTCTGCCCAGATCATTCCTCTGAGATCCAGGCTCATGTAACCAATTATCTGCTCAGTATGTCCTTGGACATAGCTAAGGGAAGGGGCAACCCAAAGTTGACAAGACCAAAGAGAACTACTGATTTTTGTCTCTCTCTGAATCTTTTTCTTTTTTTTTCTGCAACCTTTCTAGATAAGTGGCACTATCATCTACTTAGACACTCAAATCACCTTTGACCTTGGTTTCTCTTTGCCCCTGACCTACTTACCAGACACATGCTAATTACAAATCCTAGCAATACTACCTCTAAAACATAGCTTACAGCTACTCCCTCTTTTTTCATTTCCACTGTGGAACTCTCATCCAAGCCACCACCTTGCTTAACTAAGTTATTGCAAACACCTCCTCCCCCTCTCCCTATGCACCCCTTCCCACTACCTTCTCTACCCAGAATGGAAAGCCATCTTTCTGAGACATGAATCAGATCACGTAGCTCATCTGCTTTAAAGTCTCCTATGGCTTCCTGTTACCCTCGGGATAAGATGCAAACTGCCTCCCACAGTCTGCCAGATTCTTGCAAGACCTGTTCTGTCCTCATTTCATGCATTCTTTCCCCCTTGATCACCATCTTCCAGCCACAGCCACGTTCTGTCAGGTCCTCAATCATAGCAAGCTCTTTCTGACCTCAAGACCTTTACATATGCAGCCTTCTCTGCTAGGGACATTCTTCTGTGGCAATTAAATGTTTTTCTGGAACTTGAAGCCTTTCATGGATAAAACCCAAAGGAAGCTTCCCCCATGACATTTGCTTTCTCACCCAGCTTAGTTTCTCTTATTAGTCATATTATCTATGTGTTATAAATAAAACTTAATAAGTTATCTAGCTATAGTTTCTCATTTATTTCTTGCCTCTGTATGTTCCATGAGGTCAGGATCATACCAATCTTGTTCAGCATTATATGCACAACATCTTGCACATACCTGGTGGATAGTGAATATTTTTGTTTTAATTTATTTTTTATTTTTTACAGAGTTTTGTTGTTTATTGCCACATATCAACCTGAATTCACTGTAGGTATACAAATATCTGCACCCGCCCCCCCGAACCTCCCTCCTGTCGTCTCCCTCCCCATCCCACCCTTCTAGGTCTCCACAGAGCCCCTGTTTGAGTTCCCCTTGTCCCATAGCATATTCCCTTCCATCACCCTAACGTCCATAAGTCTGTTCTCTATGTCCATTTCTCCAATGATGCTCTGCATATTCATTTATCAGTACCATCTTTCTAAATTCCACTTATATAGGTATCAGTATATAATATTTATCTTTCTCCTTCTGACTTTACTTCACTGTATAATAGATTCTAGACTCATATAGTGGATGGTTAATAAATAAATGTCTACTCGTTAAAGGAAAAGTCAGTCTAGAATGTTAAATTTGACAAAGATTATTAGAGATACGGGGAGGTTTCTCCAAAGGCTCAGTGGGTAAAGAATCCACCTGCAATGTAGGAAACACAAGAGACATGGGTTCAATCCCTGGGTTGGGAAGATCCCCTAGAGAAGGAAATGGCAGCCAGCTCCAGCATTCTTACCTGAAAAATGCCATGGACAGAGAATCCTGATGAACTACAGTTCAATGGGTTACAAAGAGTCAGACACGACTGAGAATGTATAGTTTGTGTGTATATATATATATATATACTGTATTTCATCAAATCTCACTGTCCAGGTAAATATACTGAACCTCAGAGTACTGTTGATGAAGTGAATGAAGTCATTGCTTAAGTAGGACTAGAATCCAGTTCTTTTGTTTCCAGGGCTGCTGTTTCTACATCACAGATGGCAAGGCCAAGAGATCATGGGAGTAATGTTTGGTCTATATTTTTTCCCCCTTTCTCTATTGAAGTTAACATTTTCAGCCTTTAAATAAGCTCCCAGTGGATGGGGATGGTTCTTTTAATTTGCCTAATGCAGCAAAAAGGAAGATAGCTGCATAAACTTTTCCAGACATCTTGTTTATAGCCCTTAAGTTGGTGTCCAATAGAATTTAAATTGAATCGAACCTATTTTTAATATTTCAAACCATAGCTGGTTCATGTTTTCCATATAAAGTCTGCAGTTCCATCTTCACATTTTGCCTTTCCATCGTCTTTTTCCACCATCAAGTGGTCTGGCTCTCCCATGAGCGTGGCAGCCAGAAGACAAATGGTCTTCCAAATAGCCCCAGGAGTGCCTTCTCCTTCTGCTCCAGGGTTAGGCAGCCAGCTCAGAGAGTGGAAAGAGCAGGGGTTAGAGACGGGGCGCCCTGCTTCACCATCGTGACTCTGCTGCTAATCTCCTGTATCCCTCTGAACAATTTGCTTCAACACCCTGGACACAGTCCTTCAATTTGTAGAATGAAGAAATCAGAATCAAATCTTCTCAAAGTTTCCAGCCAGTTCTGACCTTCTGTGTGTGAGTTCTATATGTATTTCTACACATAAAATAAAACTTGGCAACATAAGATTAATTCTTCTCATCTGTCCCCCTCTCTCCTATCTAGAGCTCTTTTATTTTCTTTCTTTCTACTGTGATCTCCTTAATAAATCTTAGGACTCCTAAGAATCTCAGGAATCCTTAGAATCTCAGGGTTCTAAGATTCTAATCTTAAGGAATCTTCTCAAATTCCAAATCACTCCTAAGAATGTTCAATTGCTTTTCACCATTTTGCTTCAACCTATTTAAATGGACGCCCCGAGAGAGAAAAATTCTTGATGCATCATCAGCAATTGATCACACAGTAGGCAATCTGAGCAGTTGTGCCAGAAAGCACCACTGAGGTCAGCCTTTCTTCCCAGGAACTGCGATTTCTGAATATTTCTGGAAAATGCCTAAGAAACTTTCCAGACCCTGAAATCTGTTCTTTCACTTTTGAGGGCAGTCAGACATATAGCCAAACTTCCAAGAAGAATGGACATTTTCCTCTAAAGAATTCCACTTTCTACTTAAATTGATACTAAAATTACATAATCAGACTCTTTATCTATGCCAGGGCCAGTCTATCAACAGGCTGCCATAAAATTAAGTCATTCATTCTTTCATTCATTTACATGTTTGACAATTTTTCTCGATAGTTTCTACATATCAGACATTGTGTTATGTACCCAGGGTCTTGAAATGGATATGGCACTAATCAATGCCCTCAGAAATCTTGGTGTCCTGGTAATGCTGGATAAGTAAATATGCAAATTGAGGGTAATAATGGCTACAATTTCCTTTAACAGACTTCATGGCTATTTTGAATGATGTATTAGGGGTCTGGTATTTTCAGTACCCAAAACCCCTAAAAGACTTAATCCAGCCGTGTGTTTGATGTGAATTACAAGATGGGTATAAGATGGTGAGGTGCTCCTTCTGCTCCAGGGTTAGGCAGCCAGCTCAGAGAGTGGAAAGAGCAGGGGTTAGAGACGCGCCCTGCTTCACCATCGTGTCTCTGCTGCTAATCTCCTGTATCCCTCTGAACAATTTGCTTCAACACCCTGGACACAGTCCTTCAATTTGTAGAATGAAGAAATCAGAATCAAATCTTCTCAAAGTTTCCAGCCAGTTCTGACCTTCTGTGTGTGAGTTCTATATGTATTTCTACACATAAAATAAAACTTGGCAACATAAGATTAATTCTTCTCATCTGTCCCCCTCTCTCCTATCTAGAGCTCTTTTATTTTCTTTCTTTCTACTGTGATCTCCTTAATAAATCTTAGGACTCCTAAGAATCTCAGGAATCCTTAGAATCTCAGGGTTCTAAGATTCTAATCTTAAGGAATCTTCTCAAATTCCAAATCACTCCTAAGAATGTTCAATTGCTTTTCACCATTTTGCTTCAACCTATTTAAATGGACGCCCCGAGAGAGAAAAATTCTTGATGCATCATCAGCAATTGATCACACAGTAGGCAATCTGAGCAGTTGTGCCAGAAAGCACCACTGAGGTCAGCCTTTCTTCCCAGGAACTGCGATTTCTGAATATTTCTGGAAAATGCCTAAGAAACTTTCCAGACCCCTGAAATCTGTTCTTTCACTTTTGAGGGCAGTCAGACATATAGCCAAACTTCCAAGAAGAATGGACATTTTCCTCTAAAGAATTCCACTTTCTACTTAAATTGATACTAAAATTACATAATCAG
The DNA here is from genome assembly GCA_022376925.1 of Tragulus kanchil. Lineage (NCBI taxonomy): Eukaryota > Metazoa > Chordata > Mammalia > Artiodactyla > Tragulidae > Tragulus > Tragulus kanchil. Next base: position 80,786,334 of record JAIOJX010000002.1, read on the forward strand.
ACTCTTTATCTATGCCAGGGCCAGTCTATCAACAGGCTGCCATAAAATTAAGTCATTCATTCTTTCATTCATTTACATGTTTGACAATTTTTCTCGATAGTTTCTACATATCAGACATTGTGTTATGTACCCAGGGTCTTGAAATGGATATGGCACTAATCAATGCCCTCAGAAATCTTGGTGTCCTGGTAATGCTGGATAAGTAAATATGCAAATTGAGGGTAATAATGGCTACAATTTCCTTTAACAGACTTCATGGCTATTTTGAATGATGTATTAGGGGTCTGGTATTTTCAGTACCCAAAACCCCTAAAAGACTTAATCCAGCCGTGTGTTTGATGTGAATTACAAGATGGGTATAAGATGGTGAGGTGAAGAAATGCTGAATTCTTCCTTCTGGTACTGGGGAGTCTTGGAGAAACTAACCATATTTGGATGGTGTACAAGACCCCATAGTTTTAATGTGTCAGGTCAATGGCACGAATTCCATCCAGCTGAGCTTTGATGAAATGCTACTGCCTGCTCTTCTCATTTCAGCTCTTGAAGTCCTGCTGGAGCAGATTCATGCTTTGCCATAGTGGAAATTTTCATCAAATTTAGAGGAGGAATTCTGTAGCTTAGTGGTCTAACTCTCACCAGTAGCCAGAGAGATGGTACCACACCAGGTTTTCCCTCTCACCAACTAACACAATGTTCCATAGCACCACTGAGTTTGTGTGAAATTATCATCTTTGTAGGTAATTTGGGAAAGGAAGTTGTTTTTGCTTTGTTATGGTAGAGTTTTTATTGCAGTCTACTAGGTTTTCCAGTTGCTTTCATTCTTTAACTATGTGACCTCACAGACAGTAACCCACCAGGCTTCTCTGTCCATGGGATTTGTCTGGCAAGAATACTGGAGTGGATTGCCGTTTGCACTTCCAGGGGATCTCAACCCAGAGATTGAACCCGAGTCTCCTTCATCTCCTGCATGGAAGGTAGATTCTTTACTACTGAGCCACCAGTGAGGTTTTCTTTAACTAAGGTTCAAAGCCAGAAGGTATGTTGAGCTTCAGGATAACAATAATAGTAACATAAGTAGCATTTGTTGAGCACGTACTAGGTGCAAAACATGATTCTTAACTCTTGAAGTGCCTCTTCTCCTTCAACACTCCCAATACTCCTGTGAAGTATGTACTAGCATAAGCAGCCTCACTTTAAAAAAGGTAAACATTCTTTCTTTGACCTCAGTTTATCAGACATTGTGTTATGTACCCAGGGTCTTGAAATGGATATGGCACTAATCAATGCCCTCAGAAATCTTGGTGTCCTGGTAATGCTGGATAAGTAAATATGCAAATTGAGGGTAATAATGGCTACAATTTCCTTTAACAGACTTCATGGCTATTTTGAATGATGTATTAGGGGTCTGGTATTTTCAGTACCCAAAACCCCTAAAAGACTTAATCCAGCCGTGTGTTTGATGTGAATTACAAGATGGGTATAAGATGGTGAGGTGAAGAAATGCTGAATTCTTCCTTCTGGTACTGGGGAGTCTTGGAGAAACTAACCATATTTGGATGGTGTACAAGACCCCATAGTTTTAATGTGTCAGGTCAATGGCACGAATTCCATCCAGCTGAGCTTTGATGAAATGCTACTGCCTGCTCTTCTCATTTCAGCTCTTGAAGTCCTGCTGGAGCAGATTCATGCTTTGCCATAGTGGAAATTTTCATCAAATTTAGAGGAGGAATTCTGTAGCTTAGTGGTCTAACTCTCACCAGTAGCCAGAAAATGGTACCACACCAGGTTTTCCCTCTCACCAACTAACACAATGTTCCATAGCACCACTGAGTTTGTGTGAAATTATCATCTTTGTAGGTAATTTGGGAAAGGAAGTTGTTTTTGCTTTGTTATGGTAGAGTTTTTATTGCAGTCTACTAGGTTTTCCAGTTGCTTTCATTCTTTAACTATGTGACCTCACAGACAGTAACCCACCAGGCTTCTCTGTCCATGGGATTTGTCTGGCAAGAATACTGGAGTGGATTGCCGTTTGCACTTCCAGGATCTCAACCCAGAGATTGAACCCGAGTCTCCTTCATCTCCTGCATGGAAGGTAGATTCTTTACTACTGAGCCACCAGTGAGGTTTTCTTTAACTAAGGTTCAAAGCCAGAAGGTATGTTGAGCTTCAGGATAACAATAATAGTAACATAAGTAGCATTTGTTGAGCACGTACTAGGTGCAAAACATGATTCTTAACTCTTGAAGTGCCTCTTCTCCTTCAACACTCCCAATACTCCTGTGAAGTATGTACTAGCATAAGCAGCCTCACTTTACATATAAGGAAACCAAGGTACAAAGAAAGGTTAAAGTAGGGAATTCTCTGGCATTCCAGTGCAGGGGGAGTGGCCTCAGTTCCTGATTGGGGAACCAACATCCCACATGCTGTGAAGTGTGGCCAAAAGTCCTTTTCTTTTTTTTCAGAAGTCTTTTTTAAAAAAGAGACTAAGTAATTTGTTTTATGTTCACAGCTAAAAAGAAGTAATGCTGAGATATTAACTTGAAGTCCATCTGATCATAGCTTGTATGTTTACCTGTTAAGCTAGATTGTTTCAAATTTTTAAAAAATGTTTACCACTGGGATATCAATTATTATAGGTTTAAGTAATTCAATACATTATGGTTATTCTCTAGTGGTAAAGAGTCCACCTGCAATTCAGGAGACCCAGGTTTGGTTCCTAGATCAGGAAGATGCCCTAGAAAAGGAAATGGAAACCCACTCCAGTATCCTTGCCTAAGAAATTCCACAGACACAGGATCCTGAAGGGGCTACAGTCCATGGGGTCACTAGAATCAGACATGACTTATAGTCTAAACCACCATGCTAATTAAAATGATTTTTTAAAAATGAACAGAGTAGAAACTTCAGATGAAATCTAATGACGAAATAAGTTACTTCAAATCGTTGTGTCTTACCATTAGCCACTGAGTGCTTCCTATCCCACACCTTTGCATTCCACTCACATGGTGTGAATTTACTCTTCCTTGCTCTTAGGGGAAATAAAAGAGGGGTTTCAATAAGACAGGGTAATGGATCGAATCTAAGTCCCTCACCCACTTTTTCTATCTCAAACTTCATGTTTTGCTGTGTTCCAAAAAACAGGTTTATTAAACTTAGCTCTAAGACTTCCATCTCACTTTCCAACTGTCTAGAATGCCCTCCATAGAGCACATGGCTATGCCAATCGTAACCGGTAAGTTTCATTTCCGGCAGTAACGTCTTCTCTAAATCAACATGTTATGGTTGCTTAATCCACAGAGTAATAGTATTAGGCAGTTAATTGGATGGGGATATGGAAGTCAATATGTATACTCATCCTATCTAGGTCAACACAAGAAGTTATCTAGCTTGTATGCAGTCACATTCATTTAGCAACAGAATGAACAGTAACAGCCTGAAGACAACCAGTTACAGAAATTGAACTCACCTTGATAAAAGATAAGAACCTCAGCTCTGGAGGGCTTCCCTGGTGGTCCAGTGGGTAAGGACACCGCCTTTCAGTGCAAGGGGCACCAATTCGATCCCTGGCCTGGGACGATCCCACGTGCTGTGGAGTTGCTGGACCTATGTATCCAATTACAGAGCCAGCGCTCTGGAGTGCATGTGCCCAGAGTTGGTGCTCTGCAGCAAAAGAGGTCACTGCAATGGGAGGCTCACACGGGCCAAAAGAACAAAGATGGATGATGAAAGACCAATATAAGTGCCCCTCCCCCCTAAAAAAGGGGAGGAAAAAAAGGAACATCAACTCTCATGATCGATGGCCCTTGGACCTACCATAGTCGTCCATGCTCCCCTTACATCCTCCTAATACTTGCAGGTTTATCCTCTGGGGGGAAACTCTGCACCTCAAAGCAACTGTATCTCTTGTTTCTCATTCTATCCAGAATATTGATATATCAACCACTGGGGAGAGAATCAGAGTACACTTACACCAATGAGACTATTAAAGAACTGGCACAGTCATCTATCTAGGGCATTTTACCCCTACTTGTGTGTGTGTGTGTGAGATATGGACTGTAAGAAAATTTTAGCTTAAATAAAATGAATTAATTTTATGTTGAATACTGTTGTCCATTTGAACATCCAGTGTGAATACTTTGAAATAGCTACCTGTGTTTGGTTTTTGCTTATTATAGCAGTGAATCAATACAAAATGATTCACTGAAGGTCTTAGACTCCCTGTAGCTTTTCCATTCATCCATCTCCTTACTGCCAATTCATTTACACTACTTTTTCCAAATCTATTCTTCAGCATTAATGTTTACAGTTTATTCCACATTCAAGGTTTTATGCACTTGTCTAAATTTTATAATTATGTTGCATGGGAATTTCCAGTTTGCCCTTTCAGAGTACAAGGTAGGCATTTTATCAAATATTTCTTGAAGGAATAAAAATAACTTGCCAAATATCCAGTGAGATGAGTGAGAGATTGACTGAATGCTTAGAATGAAGAGAGCATGACCTCTGAACTTTGGAGTGTGCCCATAAAACTGAGTTCAATCTTCAACACATGTAAAACAAATACTTGAATGTAACCTAATGCTGTAAAGGCCCATGAGACTGTATACTTCAAGTTTTTAAACTATATATAGTAAGATACGGGAAGACAGGGCTCTTCCCGACTCATAGATGGGAAACGAGGCAGAAAGCAGGAATCTGAGGTTTTTTCCACTTAATTTCATTGCCTCTTAAAAAACGACGGAAACATTCGTGGAACAACTTTGTGCTGATTCACTCAAAAACTCAACCTCAAGCCATTGTGATTTCTACCAGAGCCAAAGGGGGTAAATCGAGTGCCCAGAGTTGGTGCTCTGAAAGAGGACTCAATGGGAGGCTCACACGGGCCAAAAGAACAAAGATGGATGATGAAAGACCAATATAAGTGCCCTCCCTAAAAAGGGAGGAAAAAGGAACATCAACTCTCATGATCAATGGCCCTTGGACCTACCATAGTCGTCCATGCTCCCCTTACATCCTCCTAATACTTGCAGGTTTATCCTCTGGGGGGAAACTCTGCACCTCAAAGCAACTGTATCTCTTGTTTCTCATTCTATCCAGAATATTGATATATCAACCACTGGGGAGAGAATCAGAGTACACTTACACCAATGAGACTATTAAAGAACTGGCACAGTCATCTATCTAGGGCATTTTACCCCTACTTGTGTGTGTGTGTGTGAGATATGGACTGTAAGAAAATTTTAGCTTAAATAAAATGAATTAATTTTATGTTGAATACTGTTGTCCATTTGAACATCCAGTGTGAATACTTTGAAATAGCTACCTGTGTTTGGTTTTTGCTTATTATAGCAGTGAATCAATACAAAATGATTCACTGAAGGTCTTAGACTCCCTGTAGCTTTTCCATTCATCCATCTCCTTACTGCCAATTCATTTACACTACTTTTTCCAAATCTATTCTTCAGCATTAATGTTTACAGTTTATTCCACATTCAAGGTTTTATGCACTTGTCTAAATTTTATAATTATGTTGCATGGGAATTTCCAGTTTGCCCTTTCAGAGTACAAGGTAGGCATTTTATCAAATATTTCTTGAAGGAATAAAAATAACTTGCCAAATATCCAGTGAGATGAGTGAGAGATTGACTGAATGCTTAGAATGAAGAGAGCATGACCTCTGAACTTTGGAGTGTGCCCATAAAACTGAGTTCAATCTTCAACACATGTAAAACAAATACTTGAATGTAACCTAATGCTGTAAAGGCCCATGAGACTGTATACTTCAAGTTTTTAAACTATATATAGTAAGATACGGGAAGACAGGGCTCTTCCCGACTCATAGATGGGAAACGAGGCAGAAAGCAGGAATCTGAGGTTTTTTCCACTTAATTTCATTGCCTCTTAAAAAACGACGGAAACATTCGTGGAACAACTTTGTGCTGATTCACTCAAAAACTCAACCTCAAGCCATTGTGATTTCTCATTTCTCTTTTGGATCAAGTATTTCTGTGTCTGCAAGTGAAGTGGAAGTGTAAAATCGATTAAGAAGGATGGAGACTCCTGCGGGTCTGGATCAGAGAGAATTTTTTCACCCTGACTGCAAGGTAAACTCATTACTCCTAGATGAGGTGCTTTCCTTTGTTTCAACCTTCAAATTTAATACTTACCAAAAAGAGAAAAAAAAGGAAAGGAAAATAGTTTGAGGTATAAAATAATATTCGACACACTATTAATGTTGAGGGATAAGAAAGCAAGAGACATATATTAATATTTATGGTTACTTAATAAAGGTTTTTAAAAGTTCAGAATCAATATTTTGAAAGATTAACTTCTGTTGAAGTCTCAGAAAGTAAATGGAAAAGGCTGGGGTGCTCTTGCCACGCCCAAGCTACTGAAGTGCTGAGCAAAATGACACTGCATGTTGCCGTCTAGTATGGTTTGTGACTGCTCTGTTATTGCTGCTCTCACCCATAACAGAGGGGTATGAGAAATCTACATACTAGTCAATCATTTTTAACCTGTTGTGGCAGACAGTAATGATTCTCAAAGGCGTCTATGTCATAATCCCTAGAACCTGGAACATGTTACTTTGAATAACAATGGCAACTTCGAAGATTTTTTTTTAATGTATTTATTTTAAGCAGAACTTTAAAACATTATTTATTTATTTTCCGGTTGGGCTGTGTCTTCCCTGCTGCGCACAGGCTTTCTCTAGTTGCTTTGAAGATTTTTTAAAAATTTATTTATTTTAAGCAGAACTTTAAAACATTTATTTTTTGGTTGTGCTGTGCCTTCCTGGCTGTGTACAGGCATTCTCTAGTTGCACTGAGTAAACGGGAGGTGCTCCGTAGTTTCGGCATGTGGGCTTCTCATTGCAGTAGCTTCTCCTGTTGTGGAGTACTGGCTCGAGGTGCGTGGGGTTCAGTAGTTGTGGTGTGTCATTAGCTTTGTGGCATGTGGGAGCTTCCAAGAACATGGATCAAACCCATATCCTTTGTATTACCAGGTGGATTCTTAACCACTGGACTCCCGGTTAAGTCCTGAGAAGCAGTGACAGTTTTAAAGTACAATAATACTACTAATATTTATAACTGTTTATTAAGTGCTTGCTGTATAACTCTCACTACACCAGGTACTTCATAATCATCTCATTTCACCCTCAGGACAATGTTCAGGCATTGCATTAATTCTCATGTTCACCACACATCCACCCTTTACAATTAATCAAGGAGCCCATGTTCCAGATGTTGAAACTGACCGACACAGTACCATCCTTAGCCGAAGCCTGTCTTCAATCCTGAGAAAACATCAACCTGAGAAATGTGTTGAGAAAAATAAGGCTGAGGGGAGAGCTCTGTGTGTCCTCTTTGCTGTGGAGCCTCAGCTTTGGATGACTCGCAGAAATTAACTGCATACTTTAGACAGCCACAGAGTATTAGGGATTCTGGGGCAACCAGGAATATTGGAGATCACACACGCTGTGTCTGACTGTTGCTTACCCCGCTGGCCTAGCGGAGCCACCAGACTTGCACCTCATCCAGGCCAGCAGCTTCTGTTTCAGCGGCTCAGAGTCCAGTGCCAGGCCTGTGTGCAGCTTCATGGCAAAGGAGACCAGCGCCTTCAATTTCACCGGCCTTGCCAAGATTGGAGGCAGTGAGGGACTGATTTACGTTCCCATTTGTCATCCGGCCCCACTTCCTGTCTAGCTCGTGTTCCTGACTGCCAGTCCTGCTAACCTGAAGGTTAGTCACTTCCTTCAGTGACTTCAGTGACTACCCAGATGCAGAGGCCACAGGCTTCCACTTCTTCGACAATGCCTACAGCTGTGTAAAATCACACTCCTATCATAAATCCTTTATTCCATGTCACCCAGAGTGGTTCTGTTTTTCTGCTGGAACACTAATGGATACAATGTGAATGTCAAATAACAGGTTAGTGATAGTCTCTGGGGACTGAGGGAGGAGAATGAATTGGTTGTAGTTTACCAAATCTTCAATACTATTTATGGAATAAAATTAAAAATTGCACATAATGTATTTGTTACAGCCAATTATACCACATAGTATAAAATGACATATACTCAATTATAAAATTTCTATACATTATAATATTATAAAATTATGAATTTATAAGGCTGGAGTCTGAGTATACAATGACTGAGTTTACCAATGTATGACACTGGAGAAATCACTCAAGCTCTCTTCTCTTCCATTTCTTTATCTGTAAAATCATAGGATTAAATTATATTTATGTGCCTTCTAGGCCTCAAAATTCTTGAACTCCTTAGTACAATCTGTTGATTGATAATATATCAGGAAATAAAATGCCTGTTCTCAAATATTTGAAGACCATCATGGAAGATGGTGATCTGCTTTAACCTATGCTATTTTGTAGAGAAATTGTTTATATTCAATATGAGAAATAATTTCCCCCCCCAATTAAAACTGCACACTAAACCCCCCCCCCAAAAAAAAACAAAATGACTTTGGGGTAACGTATTCTTTCTGAAAAAAAGTCAAGCAAAAGACATCACTTTTTTTTATCCTGAGGGCTACTGAAGAACTTATGATCATGGGAGAATGATCAAGTGGAATGACCTCTAGCATTTCCCTGAACTTGTACTGCCTTTATTTTTTTTTTCATAAATACTTTCCATTTAAACTATTAGTTTAGATAGTTACCAAAGGGTAGTCCAGGTCCAATTTTTTCAGTTATAACAGATATAGCATTATAGTTTTTGCGCCTTCAGATGTGGGGCAGCTTCATGGCAAAGGAGACCAGCGCCTTCAATTTCACCGGCCTTGCCAAGATTGGAGGCAGTGAGGGACTGATTTACGTTCCCATTTGTCATCCGGCCCCACTTCCTGTCTAGCTCGTGTTCCTGACTGCCAGTCCTGCTAACCTGAAGGTTAGTCACTTCCTTCAGTGACTTCAGTGACTACCCAGATGCAGAGGCCACAGGCTTCCACTTCTTCGACAATGCCTACAGCTGTGTAAAATCACACTCCTATCATAAATCCTTTATTCCATGTCACCCAGAGTGGTTCTGTTTTTCTGCTGGAACACTAATGGATACAATGTGAATGTCAAATAACAGGTTAGTGATAGTCTCTGGGGACTGAGGGAGGAGAATGAATTGGTTGTAGTTTACCAAATCTTCAATACTATTTATGGAATAAAATTAAAAATTGCACATAATGTATTTGTTACAGCCAATTATACCACATAGTATAAAATGACATATACTCAATTATAAAATTTCTATACATTATAATATTATAAAATTATGAATTTATAAGGCTGGAGTCTGAGTATACAATGACTGAGTTTACCAATGTATGACACTGGAGAAATCACTCAAGCTCTCTTCTCTTCCATTTCTTTATCTGTAAAATCATAGGATTAAATTATATTTATGTGCCTTCTAGGCCTCAAAATTCTTGAACTCCTTAGTACAATCTGTTGATTGATAATATATCAGGAAATAAAATGCCTGTTCTCAAATATTTGAAGACCATCATGGAAGATGGTGATCTGCTTTAACCTATGCTATTTTGTAGAGAAATTGTTTATATTCAATATGAGAAATAATTTCCCCCCCCAATTAAAACTGCACACTAACCCCCCCCCCAAAAAAAAACAAAATGACTTTGGGGTAACGTATTCTTTCTGAAAAAAAGTCAAGCAAAAGACATCACTTTTTTTTATCCTGAGGGCTACTGAAGAACTTATGATCATGGGAGAATGATCAAGTGGAATGACCTCTAGCATTTCCCTGAACTTGTACTGCCTTTATTTTTTTTTTCATAAATACTTTCCATTTAAACTATTAGTTTAGATAGTTACCAAAGGGTAGTCCAGGTCCAATTTTTTCAGTTATAACAGATATAGCATTATAGTTTTTGCGGGCATACGCAAATTATTGCTTGTTAATTTGAACATGGAGCCAGGAATAAATAGCACACAGTATGTGTAATGCGATCTTAAAAGTGTTTTATTGGAACAATTCTTAGACTTCATGCAAGGAAATGAAAAAATAAGAAATGTAAATGAATGTGATGTCAGACTGCTGAGGCAAGTCTCCAGAGAACCTTGGAAGTTAGAATGGATTTTAAAATTCATTATGATTGAATTATAAAATAAATGAAAACCAGCAGGGTTAAATACGAGGTTGATGACAACAGGAAAAGACATTTCTTTGGCTACCCATGACAGGGAGCAAGTTCATGTTCACCTTAGGGCAAGGAGAAATTCTCTTTCATGTTCTTGTCTTTCAGAGTTTACTCTGTGTCTAGTGCTGTGGGGGTCATTTGAAATACAAAGACCAAGAAAACATAGTATTAATCAAAAAAATTAATCAAATGAATTAGAAGCATATGCTTTCACGGGGCGGGGGGGGGGGAGACAAACAACTGAGTGCGTGTAATAATAATAATACTATGGTAAATAGCTAACATCACTTGAGCATTAACAGTGTGCCAGATACTTTTCTAAGCACTTCATATAGATGAATTCATTTCATTCTCAGGCCACCCCTATGAGGCAGATTCTGTTATATCACCTGTTTCATGCATACTGAAAATGAGGCACAGATGGGTTAAGTAGCTTACTTAAGCCACACAACTTCATGGGCAGAGACACGGTTCAGACCCAGAGGTCTAGATCAGCATCTGTGCTCCTGATAATACCCGTCATTGCCTTTTTCAATATAATGATATTTGGGGGCTAAGAAGTCTAGAGATTACTACTTTAAAGATCTTTCTGGGTATGCTTATTATTTTTTAAAATAATTTGTTGATGAGTGGCTTTGAAAAACAGATTTTTAGTGCATAGTAAAAGGGAAAAGATTTGATGGCGAATCAGATTTCCCTGAACTTGTACTGCCTTTATTTTTTCATAAATACTTTCCATTTAAACTATTAGTTTAGATAGTTACCAAAGGGTAGTCCAGGTCCAATTTTTCAGTTATAACAGATATAGCATTATAGTTTTTTGCGGGCATACGCAAATTATTGCTTGTTAATTTGAACATGGAGCCAGGAATAAATAGCACACAGTATGTGTAATGCGATCTTAAAAGTGTTTTATTGGAACAATTCTTAGACTTCATGCAAGGAAATGAAAAAATAAGAAATGTAAATGAATGTGATGTCAGACTGCTGAGGCAAGTCTCCAGAGAACCTTGGAAGTTAGAATGGATTTTAAAATTCATTATGATTGAATTATAAAATAAATGAAAACCAGCAGGGTTAAATACGAGGTTGATGACAACAGGAAAAGACATTTCTTTGGCTACCCATGACAGGGAGCAAGTTCATGTTCACCTTAGGGCAAGGAGAAATTCTCTTTCATGTTCTTGTCTTTCAGAGTTTACTCTGTGTCTAGTGCTGTGGGGGTCATTTGAAATACAAAGACCAAGAAAACATAGTATTAATCAAAAAAATTAATCAAATGAATTAGAAGCATATGCTTTCACGGGCGGGGAGACAAACAACTGAGTGCGTGTAATAATAATAATACTATGGTAAATAGCTAACATCACTTGAGCATTAACAGTGTGCCAGATACTTTTCTAAGCACTTCATATAGATGAATTCATTTCATTCTCAGGCCACCCCTATGAGGCAGATTCTGTTATATCACCTGTTTCATGCATACTGAAAATGAGGCACAGATGGGTTAAGTAGCTTACTTAAGCCACACAACTTCATGGGCAGAGACACGGTTCAGACCCAGAGGTCTAGATCAGCATCTGTGCTCCTGATAATACCCGTCATTGCCTTTTTCAATATAATGATATTTGGGGGCTAAGAAGTCTAGAGATTACTACTTTAAAGATCTTTCTGGGTATGCTTATTATTTTTTAAAATAATTTGTTGATGAGTGGCTTTGAAAAACAGATTTTTTAGTGCATAGTAGAAAGAAGATGGGGACATTCCATACCATTTGGTACAGATTTAGTCATAGCCAGGTGTGTCTCTGATAGTTCAGTTTCCAAGAAACTTCTTAATGGCAAAGTTCACAATACATTTCAATTTTATACCTATTAAAGAGCAAAACTGCACTGAGCATTTCTTGTGGGAGGGTTTAAGGATAAAAAGAGGAGGGGCTCCTTAACTTCAAGAAGCTTAAACTCTAATAGTTAAGAGGAGCCAAGTACACAAATAATGATAGCCTAGAGCGGGCTGTGATAAGTGCCTTAAAAGGGACACAGAGTGTCAGAGAAGTTCAGAGGAAATGAATTTTCATTCACTGGAAGGATCAGGAGTCTCCTTGGAGAGCGCAGCCTCATAGTCTCTTGTGCACTAGGTGAGAAAGGCATTCCATCAAAGGAATCCATGGAACAAAAAAAAAAAAAAAAGAAAAATAGAGGGGGCTGAGGATGAGTCTGGGGAGCTCTAGGCTTCATCTTATAAAATTTCTCAATCAAACCCCAACTTATCACACCCTATTCCCATTTTACATTAAAGATTCTACTTATCTAGGTTTCTTTTTCCCTGAAAAACCCGGTGTTCTTCAGTTGTATTTATGGTCTTTTCTTGTCCTACAATGTAGGGGTTGTTGTAATAGTATTTGTAAAAGATGAAAACAAAGCAAAGCAAAACTAAGTGGGGCTGTAGATGTAAAGAAAAGGATAGCGTTAAGTAATTTAAAAGGCAGATTCAATTGATCTGGGCACCAATGGGAAATATTGGAAAATGCCCCGGGAACAATCCAGTGTGCTTTAAGGGTTTCTAACTTAGATGAGCATGTTGATGCTTGAATCACCCTTTATAAGAATTAATGGGAAATATCTGAGCACAGATGGGTTAAGTAGCTTACTTAAGCCACACAACTTCATGGGCAGAGACACGGTTCAGACCCAGAGGTCTAGATCAGCATCTGTGCTCCTGATAATACCCGTCATTGCCTTTTTCAATATAATGATATTTGGGGGCTAAGAAGTCTAGAGATTACTACTTTAAAGATCTTTCTGGGTATGCTTATTATTTTTTAAAATAATTTGTTGATGAGTGGCTTTGAAAAACAGATTTTTTAGTGCATAGTAGAAAGAAGATGGGGACATTCCATACCATTTGGTACAGATTTAGTCATAGCCAGGTGTGTCTCTGATAGTTCATTTTCCCAAGAAACTTCTTAATGGCAAAGTTCACAATACATTTCAATTTTATACCTATTAAAGAGCAAAACTGCACTGAGCATTTCTTGTGGGAGGGTTTAAGGATAAAAAGAGGAGGGGCTCCTTAACTTCAAGAAGCTTAAACTCTAATAGTTAAGAGGAGCCAAGTACACAAATAATGATAGCCTAGAGCGGGCTGTGATAAGTGCCTTAAAAGGGACACAGAGTGTCAGAGAAGTTCAGAGGAAATGAATTTTCATTCACTGGAAGGATCAGGAGTCTCCTTGGAGAGCGCAGCCTCATAGTCTCTTGTGCACTAGGTGAGAAAGGCATTCCATCAAAGGAATCCATGGAACAAAAAAAAAAAAAAAAGAAAAATAGAGGGGGCTGAGGATGAGTCTGGGGAGCTCTAGGCTTCATCTTATAAAATTTCTCAATCAAACCCCAACTTATCACACCCTATTCCCATTTTACATTAAAGATTCTACTTATCTAGGTTTCTTTTTCCCTGAAAAACCCGGTGTTCTTCAGTTGTATTTATGGTCTTTTCTTGTCCTACAATGTAGGGGTTGTTGTAATAGTATTTGTAAAAGATGAAAACAAAGCAAAGCAAAACTAAGTGGGGCTGTAGATGTAAAGAAAAGGATAGCGTTAAGTAATTTAAAAGGCAGATTCAATTGATCTGGGCACCAATGGGAAATATTGGAAAATGCCCCGGGAACAATCCAGTGTGCTTTAAGGGTTTCTAACTTAGATGAGCATGTTGATGCTTGAATCACCCATCTTTATAAGAATTAATATGGAAGCCACTTTGGAATTGGAATAGAAATACTGAGTCTTAGTTGAGGTCACAGTGACCATAAGATATTTATGGAGCACCATGGTAACTAAGAGATAGAAATATAAACAACTGAAACATACATTGAGAAACAGAAATAGGGGCACTTTGGGTGATAATCTGAAATTACTGACTTGGGTCAAATCAACCAGAGAGAGTAGAACAATGAGATGTTCAAGATATAAATCCTAAGGAATATAAAATTTGACAACATGGCCACAAAAAAAGGTATCTGAGAAGATTAAGAAGTGCACAGAGGGGGCTTCCCTAGTGGTCCAGTGGGTGGGGATACTGCCTTGCAGTGCAAGGGCCGCTGATTCGATCCCTGGCCTGGGAAGGTCTCACGTGGCACAGAGCGCATGTAACTGATGTATCCAATTACCGAGCGGGCACTCAGGAGGGCATGCGCCTGAAGCCAGTGCTCTGCGGCAGGAGAGGCTACTGTGATGGGAGGCCCACATAGGACAAAAGAATAAAGGTGGACGAAAACTGGATGGACGAAAGACCAATGGAAGTGGTCAAACAAAACAAAACAAAACAAAAAAGAAGTATATAGAGGAACAGACATAAAGAACAGACCTGTAGACAGTGTGGGGAGGGAAGATCGAGTGAGGTATGGAGAGAGTAACATGGAAACCTACACTATCCCATGTAAGAGACAATGATTGTGAATAAGATGTAAGACTAAGGGAACTTACATGGGGGCTATGTAACAACCTGGGGGTGGGGGGTGGGGCTCAGGTGGGAGCGGTCAAGGGTATACGAATGTCCGATTAGGGATTATGTATAGCTGTAAACAACAAAACTCTTTAAAAAACGTATAACAATAACTTCACTGTACACCTAAAACTAATACAACATTGTAAATCAAATATACTCCAATAAAAAAAATAAGTGCATAGAGACATAGGAGAAAAAAAAAAATGGGAAAGGGGAAACCAGGGGAGAAGAGTTCCAAGAGGGAAGGAATCTACTGAGGAACTCCAAGCTACTGATCATTCTCATGAAGTAGACGATTCTCAAACCCAAAAAGATTCAAAAAGCAACTCTAAGATGTTTGCTAAATTCAGTGGGTTATAACTCCCAAATACCTGGTCTTTGTATTAAAAGCAAGCCTTACTGCTATAATGCACAATGAAGGACTGCTTATAGAGCACGGGTCTTTGTATTATAATTTTTAAAAAGGTCTTTTAAAATAACTGAACAGAGTGTTAGCTTTCAGATGCCATGGGTTACACTTTTATGGGCATGACTATAACCATTTTTGCCAAAAGTAACAGTTGTATAAAACAAGAAATAAATACGATACTCAAAAAAAAAAAAAAAGAAGGAAGGAAAAGCCAACATTGCTGGTTGCTTTGAAGCTTCCATCAGTAACAAATAAAATGGATTTGTTAGTTTTTCTTCCTTTAATTTTGGCCTCTTTTTTTTTAATTTATTTATTTTCATCCATCTTTATTCTTTGGCTTGTGTGGGTCTCCCATTGCAGTGGCCTCTCTCGCTGCAGAGTACCAGCTCTGGGCTCTGGACACATGTGTTCCAGAGCACTGGTTCATAATTGGACACATCCACTGGTCCAGCTGTGGATCTTCCTGGGCCAGGGATCGAACCGATGCTCCTTACACTGCAAAGTAGACTCTTTACCCAGTGGACCACCAGGGAAGACCGTGTTAGGTTTTAATTGTTCCGGGTTCTTCAGTGGCTTCTGCAAGAGCAGCTGAAGAGGATCAGTGAAATGATGTTACCGGAGGTCCAGAAGAAAACTGCAGATAATAATTGTAAGGGACTCCCAGTTGGCACTTCTGGTAGAGAACCAGCATGCCACTGCAGGAGACCCAAGAGACTTGGGTTCAAACCCTGGGTGGGGAAGATCCCCCAGAGAAGGGCATGGCAACCCACTCCAGTATTCTCACCTGGTGAATCCTATGTACAGAGGAGCCTGGAGGCCAAAACCAATAGGGTCGCACAGAGCTGGACACGACTGAAGAGACTTAGCACACACGCAGCACAATAAATTGTAACCTCAAATATAGACGATTTTTTTCAAGAATTTTGGATAAAAGAGGAATTGAGGAGAGGATAGAGTAGTTCTAGCCAGGCATAGGATACAGTTTCCAGGAGAATAAACTGGAAGTCAAAATGCTTTTGTCCTTTTTATCTTTAGGCTCTGTTTGCAAAGCACTTTAATTCTGCGCTTATGAAGAAAAAATATGTTAATCATCATTTCCATAAATGTGAATTAATATAATATTATACCAGATTTCTATATAGTTAAATTTACTAGAATCCTAAAATTGTATTTACCTGCATTTAGTCAACATATTCATGCTCAGTTGCAGAGTTGTGTCCAACTCTTTGCAACCCCATGGAATGTAGCCCGCCAAGCTTCTCTGTCTATGGAATTCTCTATGCAAGGATCCTGGAGTGGGTTGCCATTTCCTCCTCCAGGAGATCTTCCCAACCCAGGGATCAAACCCGAGTCTCCCACATCTCCGACACTGCAGGCAGATTCTTTACCGCTGAACCACCAGGGAAACCCCATTTAGTCAGCATTTGGTTCAGTCGCTAAGTCCTATCCGACTCTTTGCAGCCCCGTGGACTGTAGCATATTTTGAATTAATTTAGTGACACGAAGTTTCTGTTTAAAGTATTGTTAAATATAGAGAAACAGCAAAAATAACAAACACACTCTGGGCTCTGGACACATGTGTTCCAGAGCACTGGTTCATAATTGGACACATCCACTGGTCCAGCTGTGGATCTTCCTGGGCCAGGGATCGAACTAATGCTCCTTACACTGCAAAGTAGACTCTTTACCCAGTGGACCACCAGGGAAGACCGTGTTAGGTTTTAATTGTTCCGGGTTCTTCAGTGGCTTCTGCAAGAGCAGCTGGAGAGGATCAGTGAAATGATGTTACCGGAGGTCCAGAAGAAAACTGCAGATAATAATTGTAAGGGACTCCCAGTTGGTACTTGTGGTAGAGAACCAGCATGCCACTGCAGGAGACCCAAGAGACTTGGGTTCAAACCCTGGGTGGGGAAGATCCCCCAGAGAAGGGCATGGCAACCCACTCCAGTATTCTCACCTGGTGAATCCTATGTACAGAGGAGCCTGGAGGCCAAAACCAATAGGGTCGCACAGAGCTGGACACGACTGAAGAGACTTAGCACACACGCAGCACAATAAATTGTAACCTCAAATATAGACGATTTTTTTCAAGAATTTTGGATAAAAGAGGAATTGAGGAGAGGATAGAGTAGATCTAGCCAGGCATAGGATACAGTTTCCAGGAGAATAAACTGGAAGTCAAAATGCTTTTGTCCTTTTTATCTTTAGGCTCTGTTTGCAAAGCACTTTAATTCTGCGCTTATGAAGAAAAAATATGTTAATCATCATTTCCATAAATGTGAATTAATATAATATTAATACCAGATTTCTATATAGTTAAATTTACTAGAATCCTAAAATTGTATTTACCTGCATTTAGTCAACATATTCATGCTCAGTTGCAGAGTTGTGTCCAACTCTTTGCAACCCCATGGAATGTAGCCCGCCAAGCTCCTCTGTCTATGGAATTCTCTATGCAAGAATCCTGGAGTGGGTTGCCATTTCCTCCTCCAGGAGATCTTTCCAACCCAGGGATCAAACCCGAGTCTCCCACATCTCCGACACTGCAGGCAGATTCTTTACCGCTGAACCACCAGGGAAACCCCATTTAGTCAGCATTTGTTTCAGTCGCTAAGTCCTATCCGACTCTTTGCAGCCCCGTGGACTGTAGCATATTTTGAATTAATTTAGTGACACGAAGTTTCTGTTTAAAGTATTGTTAAATATAGAGAAACAGCAAAAATAACAAACACAACAATCATTTTGGGGCATTTACAATATGCCAGACACTTTTCTCTGTGCATTAATTTTATTTACTTTTTAACCTGTCTGTCGTCTCAAGAATCCGTGGGGTCGGTCCTATTTTTTAACCTCTGTTTCACTGAAGCACACAAAGAGTTTCCCGTTCCAATGGAGTAAGTTGCAGACCTGGGTTCCAGCCGAGGCAGCAATGTGTCACGCTTTTAATCATCACTGTATCTTCCTTCTGGTTGTAAATTGCAACTGTCATTACACCTAAAGAAACATCTCTGGGTGAAAGAGTCTTGTTCTCTACTTCTGTCTTCACTAACTTTCAGGAGCTTATTTCTCCCTCCTGAACTTCAGCTTGAACAATAAAAAGGCATACCAAAGTCACTTCTATAATTACACCAGAATTCAGACAAATTCAGACTTGGATATGTTTATTCCTCTGTTTAAGAGGATGCTGTAGCTACTCCAGCTCACTCTCCAGCTGGGAACCAAGGAGAGATCTTGGCATGAACAGGTCATGGTCATCAGACCATTGGGTAGGGTATGCAGTTGGCAGATTTTTAAATGGTTTCTGATTGTTGGGGAATTCTCTGGCGGTTCAGTGGTTAGGACTCTCTGCACTTTCACTGCCAAGGACAGGGGTTCGATCTCTGATCAGGGAACTGAGACCCCACAAGCCACATAGGGAGCCCAAAATAAAATAAAATGAAAAGGTTTCTGATTATCAAAATTAGAACTGAGGTCAGAGGGAAAGCAAAATTTATTTCTCATGAAAATCACTCAAGCATGCATGTGTGATAAGTTGTTTCAGTTATGTTCGACTCTTTGCAACCCTACTGACTAGACTTCCAGGTTCCTCCATCCATGGGATTCTCCAGGCAAGAATATTGGAGTGGGTTGCCATGCCCTCCTTTAGGGGATCTTCCCGACCCAGGGTTCAAACCCGCATCTCCTGTGGTTCCTGAATTGCAAGTGGACTTTTTACTACTGAGCCACTGGGGAACACCCAACCACTCAAGATATTTATATAAAAAAATACTGTAAAGAACGAAACTCTTCGGACTCGGGATCCAAGTGTTAAGAATGATTCAATAATAAGGATAAGACCAAGGGAACTGACTTCTCTCTCAGTTCATATTAAATGGATGGGACACAGTTTGCACAAATATTTTTTAATTTTTCTTGTTATGAGCTACATAGTTAGCACCATAAAGTAATACAAAGCTTAAAAATAAGTGAAAAACATGAAGCCAAACTCCATGGAAACTGAAAAAATATACAGAAAAACTGATGTTTGGACATTAAGATAGGAGAAGTGTCTAAGCTCCTAATGATTCTAAATGCATAATATATTAAGAAATACAAAAATTCCTATCATCATTCGTAGATATGCTACTTCAAGCAATTCATACACATGACATCGAATTAGCCTTGAACAAGATCTGATCTAAATAGACATTAGCTCTTTCTCCCTGAGCATGTAGAAGGAAGTAAACATTTACTATTTTAATTCAAAGGACAATATATCTGCTAAGAACGCCTCCTCACTAAAACATCTGGAGATAAATCAACTAATTGGGGAAAAGAAAATAGTACTTGTCATAAACCTTTAGATACCTTAATACATACTGAGTTATATATATTCTATATATTTTCTGCCTCAATATTCCTCACTACACTTCTCTCTCTGAAAATTTCTAATTACTCCCCATTTGAAAAAAAAAACACAGTTAAGTTTCAGAGTTAAAATAACTGGATCTGGAGCTCACTGAGCTAGCAGTTAGCAGAGCTGAGGCTGGAATCCCATTTTGTCTGATCCTGAAATTCCTTCCACTTCAAATTTTCCCTCTGTGAGTAATAAAAACCATTGTCTCTCAAAATTTGGATATAATGGAAAGGTAGAAATTAAATTATGAAAATTAATAGCAAGAAGTTGAACTCAGATTTATAAGTGGATAAAAATAGATCTTGGTAATGTTCCTGTTTTATGTCAAGAAGGGAAACAATCCATAGGAAACAAAGCTTTTTAATTTGTATGTAGAAATTTGTGGTTCCTGAATTGCAAGTGGACTTTTTACCACTGAGCCACTGGGGAAGACCCAACCACTCAAGATATTTATATAAAAAAATACTGTAAAGAACGAAACTCTTCGGACTCGAGATCCAAGTGTTAAGAATGATTCAATAATAAGGATAAGACCAAGGGAACTGACTTCTCTCTCAGTTCATATTAAATGGATGGGACACAGTTTGCACAAATATTTTTTAATTTTTCTTGTTATGAGCTACATAGTTAGCACCATAAAGTAATACAAAGCTTAAAAATAAGTGAAAAACATGAAGCCAAACTCCATGGAAACTGAAAAAATATACAGAAAAACTGATGTTTGGACATTAAGATAGGAGAAGTGTCTAAGCTCCTAATGATTCTAAATGCATAATATATTAAGAAATACAAAAATTCCTATCATCATTCGTAGATATGCTACTTCAAGCAATTCATACACATGACATCGAATTAGCCTTGAACAAGATCTGATCTAAATAGACATTAGCTCTTTCTCCCTGAGCACGTAGAAGGAAGTAAACATTTACTATTTTAATTCAAAGGACAATATATCTGCTAAGAACGCCTCCTCACTAAAACATTTGGAGATAAATCAACTAATTGGGGAAAAGAAAATAGTACTTGTCATAAGCCTTTAGATACCTTAATACATACTGAGTTATATATATTCTATATATTTTCTGCCTCAATATTCCTCACTACACTTCTCTCTCTGAAAATTTCTAATTACTCCCCATTTAAAAAAAAAATACAGTTAAGTTTCAGAGTTAAAATAACTGGATCTGGAGCTCATTGAGCTAGCAGTTAGCAGAGCTGAGGCTGGAATCCCATTTTGTCTGATCCTGAAATTCCTTCCACTTCAAATTTTCCCTCTGTGAGTAATAAAAACCATTGTCTCTCAAAATTTGGATATAATGGAAAGGTAGAAATTAAATTATGAAAATTAATAGCAAGAAGTTGAACTCAGATTTATAAGTGGATAAAAATAGATCTTGGTAATGTTCCTGTTTTATGTCAAGAAGGGAAACAATCCATAGGAAACAAAGCTAATTTGTATGTAGAAATATCATTTACCCTATGATCACCTGTGAAAACCACAGCATAACTGTTTAGAGTCACAAATTTCCAAAAAATCATACTATCCCAGAGTTTGATTTACACCATGAAAATGAAGACTATGTCCACAGCATCCATTGATTATTACACTAGTGGAATTTCTAGGTCAAATTATTGAAAGAATAATTCTGTTTCTGCCAATTAGGATTTCACATAATGTGAACAAAAGTACATCCTCAGTGAAAATTGTGTATAAGTTAAGATTGTATAATTCAAGTGACAAAATCCTAACTTAAGTTAGCTTTAAACTAAAAATGAAATGTATCATAAACAATTAGAGGCAGAGCGGATCCAGGGGCTCAGAAAACACCACCCAGAACTTCATTCTTCAGCCTTGCTCTGTTTTGCTCTACTTGATTCTCAGGCACCCTTTGAAAGGCCACTCAGTTCTCCTTACAGTAACAATGGTTTCCATAGATACAGACTTCACGACCTCATCTCATATCACGGTGGTGAAAATTGATGGTCTCTAGCAGTTTTCACAGAGAAGAGGCAAAAGCCCCCAATTATTGCACATTTCATTAGCTCTGGTTGGACTCCAGCAGTCCCTATGATCAGGGAGTTGAAATACAAGTACTGACGTAAGCCTCAAGGATTGTGAGTGCTTTACATATTTTGTTAGATTGAAACCTCACAACTACCTACCTGTGAAGCAGATGTTATTAGTACACCTGTATGTGACAGATGAGGATATTGAGGTCCAGAATATTTAATTTTTCCAGTATAAAAAAGAATGAAAAATTTCATCACCTGTAAACTATTGAAGGGTGCCATCTAGAGGACAGAAAATTTGAAGGAAAATTGCTATCTATAACACAGATAAGACTAAGTTTGTTCAAAAAGTGTTTATTGAGCATTTACTAGAGTCCCTTGGACTGCAAGGAGATCAAAGTAGTCAACCCTAAAGGAAATCAACCCTGAAGATTCATTGGAAGGAATGATGCTGAAGCCTAAGCGTCAATATTTGGCCACTTAATGTGAAGAGACGACTTGTTAGAAAAGACTCTGACATTGGGAAAAATAGAAGGCAGAAGGAGAAGGAGACGACAGAGGACGAGATGGTTGGATGGCATTACTGAGTCAATGGACCTGAGTTTGAGCAAGCTTCAGGAGATGGTGAAGAACAGGGAAGTCTGCTGTGCCGCTGTCCATAGGGTCACAAAGAGTCTGACAGGACTGAGTGACCAAACTGATATCAGTGAACTGATATCACTAGAGGCACTCAAAAGAGTGACAAATGGAGGAAAAGCCAACTTGTAAATAAAAATTTTTTTTTTCAAGTGACAAAATCCTAACTTAAGTTAGCTTTAAACTAAAAATGAAATGTATCATAAACAATTAGAGGCAGAGCGGATCCAGGGGCTCAGAAAACACCACCCAGAACTTCATTCTTCAGCCTTGCTCTGTTTTGCTCTACTTGATTCTCAGGCACCCTTTGAAAGGCCACTCAGTTCTCCTTACAGTAACAATGGTTTCCATAGATACAGACTTCACGACCTCATCTCATATCACGGTGGTGAAAATTGATGGTCTCTAGCAGTTTTCACAGAGAAGAGGCAAAAGCCCCCAATTATTGCACATTTCATTAGCTCTGGTTGGACTCCAGCAGTCCCTATGATCAGGGAGATGAAATACAAGTACTGACGTAAGCCTCAAGGATTGTGAGTGCTTTACATATTTTGTTAGATTGAAACCTCACAACTACCTACCTGTGAAGCAGATGTTATTAGTACACCTGTATATGACAGATGAGGATATTGAGGTCCAGAATATTTAATTTTTCCAGTATAAAAAAGAATGAAAAATTTCATCACCTGTAAACTATTGAAGGGTGCCATCTAGAGGACAGAAAATTTGAAGGAAAATTGCTATCTATAACACAGATAAGACTAGGTTTGTTCAAAAAGTGTTTATTGAGCATTTACTAGAGTCCCTTGGACTGCAAGGAGATCAAAGTAGTCAACCCTAAAGGAAATCAACCCTGAAGATTCATTGGAAGGAATGATGCTGAAGCCTAAGCTTCAATATTTGGCCACTTAATGTGAAGAGACGACTTGTTAGAAAAGACTCTGACATTGGGAAAAATAGAAGGCAGAAGGAGAAGGAGACGACAGAGGACGAGATGGTTGGATGGCATTACTGAGTCAATGGACCTGAGTTTGAGCAAGCTTCAGGAGATGGTGAAGAACAGGGAAGTCTGCTGTGCCGCTGTCCATAGGGTCACAAAGAGTCTGACACGACTGAGTGACCAAACTGATATCAGTGAACTGATATCACTAGAGGCACTCAAAAGAGTGACAAATGGAGGAAAAGCCAACTTGTAACTCCAGTATCTAAACTTCTAATAGTATCTCAAACCCACCACCTGTCGCAGGGTTTTGGTACATTCTGGTCTTTCTACATTTTCACCAACCAAAAGTCTCTTCTCTTCACATATCTCCTTATCCTTAACCTGCATGGTCCATCATTGTGTCACCTAACACCTGAATTCATTGTGCCTCTGTCCATTGGTGGACTGTGTCTGATTCTTTGTGACTCCATAGACTATAGTCCACCAGACTCCTTTGTCCACAGAATTCTCCAAGCAAAAATACTGGAGTAGGTTGCCATTTCCTTCTACAGGGGATCTTGCTGACCCAGGGATTGAACCCATGGCTCTTGTGCCTCCTGCATTGGCACAATCCACATAGGTGGGTTCTTTAGCACTGCATCACCTGGGAAGCCTAGTACCATCATAAGTGTAAGGTTGATAACCCCAATTGGGCTGTCAATGATATCTAAGGTTGTACTAAGCCTCTCTAATACAATTGCAACTTCAAACCTTAAGAGTCTCCTCACATCTTTGACTCTCCCATCTTCTTTCACTCTCAGCTATCTACCTCATCTACTTCTTCATAAGAAACTAAAAATTATTAAATAGGAACTTTCTCATGTATATGCCTAATCCTAACACTAACCCCATCCAATGGGGTGGATCCTTAGAATCTTATTTATATCATAAAACTTCTTCCTGAGTCCACTTGAAAAGACTTGGACAGCCTGGATCACGCTCTTTAAAAATTAGAAATGAAACTAAAGAATGAAAAACTCAGTTGCCTGCTTATTTTTGAATGGAGGAGATGTAGTAATGTGAGTGATATGCTACAGTCATCTTTTACGCTATAGAATAGATTAAGCTGGTACGCACAGATCTAGGGGAAGGCAGAGAATGTTTAGAAACAGATACCAGAAACAAAACTCTGTCAATTCTTTGTTCCAGGCCCTTTCTCTTTTTTTTTTTTTTTAATTTTTTTTCTAATTTCATGCCACTGGCTTTTTCTTAGTTATTTATTATTTTCATCCATCTCTACTCTTTGGAATGTGTGGGCCTCCCATTGCAGTGGCCTCTCTTGCTGCAGAGCACCAGCTCTGGGCGCATGCACTCCAGAGCAATCGCTCACAGTTGGACACACTGGTCCAGCCACTCCATGGCTCGTGGGATCTTCCGGGGCCGGGGATCGAACTAGTGCCCCTTGCACTGCAAGGCAGACTCTTTACCCAATGGACCACCAGGGAAGCCCCCATGCCCTTTCTAAGTCAACTTAATGTCTTTATTTCCTTGGAGATATCCCTGTAATCATATAATTTGGCTTATCATGCTAGTTTTGATTGGTTTCTGTCACTTCTAAAAATGATAAATATAAACCTTTTACTTTGTAATTGTTTCTGAAACCCTTTTCTTTCCTCACGGCCAGATTTAGGCCCCAAGCCATCATCATCTTTTAGCTGGACAATTGTAACAGCTGTCTAGCTGGTCTCCCTACCTCCCTACATACCCTCTTGCTCCATCCAGTCAACTCTGCTTAAATTAGATCATTCTTTTTGGGCTTCCCTGGTGGTTCAGATGATAAAGAATCTACCTGCAGTGCCAGAGACCTGGGTTTCATCTCTGGATTGGGAACATCCCCTGGAGAAGGGAATGGCTACCTCCTCCAGTAGAGGTGCCTGGAAAATGCCTTGGACAGAGGAGCCTGGAAGGCTACAGTCCATGGGGTTGCAAAGAATTCAACATCACTGAGCGACTTTCACTTTGTTTCAGAAAAAAAAAAAAAAAAAGCAGAGCTTAACAGACTGTACAGGCCTACATCATTGAGTTCCTAACCATATACACCACCTCGTACTGCAATACTCTTCCTACTGTTCACTGCCCTTCAGCAGACCCTGGAACACATCAAATGTACCCTGCTTGAAACCTTTATCTTCTGCTCCCTCTTCTTGACATATGCTTTCACTTTTTCAACTGGAAAAGTCTATTTATCCTTCAGATTTTGCATTAAATGACATTTAAAATTATAATAGTTTTTTTTTTTTTAAGACCTGCCTCCTTCTAATTAGACTGTAAGATGAATAGGCTAGTGGCCATGTTTTCAGCATCATTGTACTCACAGTATCAGGCACATAGCAAATAATAAATGTTTGTTAAATAAAACTGTAAGTCAGGTACAGGTGGATACACAACCTACATACATACATCCCCAAAGGAGACAATACTGAAGAAACAATACAATGAATCAAATGCTAGAAGAAAATTTTACAGAGATGAAGTAAGTCTGAACATACAGAAAAGTTGTTTTAAAATGATGAGCATAGAGGCTAATAGTTTGATATCACATCCAGACAGAGAGGAAAAAAAAAAAAACAACTTACCTTCCAGTGAAGAAAAAATGACTTCCCAGTACTATCTTCTGTAAAAGCCAAGAGACAATCAATTAACATCTATAAATACCTTAGATACAATAATCTCCAAATGACTATCTAATGAACCATACTCTACAGTGGTTATGAGTATAGGCTATGAAACAAAATTGCCCTGGTTCAAACCTTGACTCCATTTATCAGTTGTCTCACATGCAGCAAGCTATTTAAACTTTCTGTCCTCCAGTTAGAAAATAAACTAATAGAGCCTACAGAGGAATTCCATGATAAAGAATTTTTTTAAAAACCTGCAGTGCCAGAGACCTGGGTTTCATCTCTGGATTGGGAACATCCCCTGGAGAAGGGAATGGCTACCTCCTCCAGTAGAGTTGCCTGGAGAATGCCATGGACAGAGGAGCCTGGAAGGCTACAGTCCATGGGGTTGCAAAGAGTTCAACATCACTGAGCGACTTTCACTTTGTTTCAGAAAAAAAAAAAAAAAAAAGCAGAGCTTAACAGACTGTACAGGCCTACATCATTGAGTTCCTAACCATATACACCACCTCGTACTGCAATACTCTTCCTACTGTTCACTGCCCTTCAGCAGACCCTGGAACACATCAAATGTACCCTGCTTGAAACCTTTATCTTCTGCTCCCTCTTCTTGACATATGCTTTCACTTTTTCAACTGGAAAAGTCTATTTATCCTTCAGATTTTGCATTAAATGACATTTAAAATTATAATAGTTTTTTTTTTTTTAAGACCTGCCTCCTTCTAATTAGACTGTAAGATGAATAGGCTAGTGGCCATGTTTTCAGCATCATTGTACTCACAGTATCAGGCACATAGCAAATAATAAATGTTTGTTAAATAAAACTGTAAGTCAGGTACAGGTGGATACACAACCTACATACATACATCCCCAAAGGAGACAATACTGAAGAAACAATACAATGAATCAAATGCTAGAAGAAAATTTTACAGAGATGAAGTAAGTCTGAACATACAGAAAAGTTGTTTTAAAATGATGAGCATAGAGGCTAATAGTTTGATATCACATCCAAGCAGAGAGGAAAAAAAAAAAAAAAACTTACCTTCCAGTGAAGAAAAAATGACTTCTCAGTACTATCTTCTGTAAAAGCCAAGAGACAATCAATTAACATCTATAAATACCTTAGATACAATAATCTCCAAATGACTATCTAATGAACCATACTCTACAGTGGTTATGAGTATAGGCTATGAAACAAAATTGCCCTGGTTCAAACCTTGACTCCATTTATCAGTTGTCTCACATGCAGCAAGCTATTTAAACTTTCTGTCCTCCAGTTAGAAAATCTTCAGAATGGACATAATGATAAGAGCTTTCTCACAGAGGAATTCAATGAATCAATATATGGCTGGTGCTTGCAATAGTTCTACCTAAATATAAGTATTATACAAACTGAAATTTGTGTTATCCAAGAATTCTGTGTCCAGCCAAGTTGTCATTCAGCTGTAAAAGTTTCATGTGCAAAATTCCTCAGCAAAGTATACAATTCACTTATTCTTCCTAAAAAACTAAAACATTAATCAAAGTGAAGAATGCAAATAAAGGGAAGCCAAGGCATAAAAAATGGAAGTCATCATAAACTTTCATCAAAGATAATGTGTAAATATTTATTTTATGATTATAGCTTAATGAAAATGCTATAGTTTACTCCTATGATAAAAATATATAAAACATTCAATAAATAAGACATAGGACTAGAATAAAAGTATATTCTCAATCATACTAGGAGAAAATAAATAATACTCTTTAGCTAAATAATAACATAATATAGGCATTTTCATTTAAAAATAATGAAACTTTCATTTAAAGATAATAAAAATGAGCTACTTATCCTCTAAATCACTTGAAGAAAAAGCTGAGGTTAAAAACAAACAAAAAAGAACAAGAAAAAGAAAAATAAAGCAGGGTATCACAAACAGAACATAAAACGAGACAGGAAAATTCTGGTCAGTTATGACAATAAATGTAAAGGTGCAATCTCATCTATTAAAACATTGAGTCTATGTCTATGCATGAGTCAAGAAAATAATTAATGATAATATCATTACAGTATGCTGTTTGAAATACAGAAGTATACATACATAAAGCAAAACAACACAGGAAATTTAAAAATCAATGAATCATCAAAGATACAGCAAAAACAAGAAGAAAAATAAAATAGGAGTTGAAAATTTGTATTTGACAAAGCATAATCCAAGGAAAATTAAAGACACAGTAGGAAACATTTCATATAAAAATATACACAAATTTGTAACTTACTATGAAAAATTTCATGTACTCTATACTTTCAATATACTTTTCAGATTCCCTGTTGCAGCAACCCACTCCAATATTCTTGCATGGGAAATCCCATGGACAGAGGAGCTTGTTGGGTTACAGTCCATAGGGGTGCAAAAGAGTCAGACACAACTTAGTGAATAAGCAACAAAATATATATACAACATTACAACCACGGAAAGTAAACTTTCTAGAATTTTATGAAACATTTACAAAAATTACAGTGACTTGTTTTAAACTTTGGAGAAACAAATGATCCGAAAAAACCCAAAAAAAGCAATTATACAAACTGAAATTTGTGTTATCCAAGAATTCTGTGTCCAGCCAAGTTGTCATTCAGTTGTAAAAGTTTCATGTGCAAAATTCCTCAGCAAAGTATACAATTCACTTATTCTTCCTAAAAAACTAAAACATTAATCAAAGTGAAGAATGCAAATAAAGGGAAGCCAAGGCATAAAAAATGGAAGTCATCATAAACTTTCATCAAAGATAATGTGTAAATATTTATTTTATGATTATAGCTTAATGAAAATGCTATAGTTTACTCCTATGATAAAAATATATAAAATATTCAATAAATAAGACATAGGACTAGAATAAAAGTATATTCTCAATCATACTAGGAGAAAATAAATAATACTCTTTAGCTAAATAATAACATAATATAGGCATTTTCATTTTAAAATTATGAAACTTTCATTTAAAGATAATAAAAATGAGCTACTTATCCTCTAAATCACTTGAAGAAAAAACTGAGGTTAAAAACAAACAAAAAAGAACAAGAAAAAGAAAAATAAAGCAAGGTATCACAAACAGAACATAAAACGAGACAGGAAAATTCTGGTCAGTTATGACAATAAATGTAAAGGTGCAATCTCATCTATTAAAACATTGAGTCTATGTCTATGCATGAGTCAAGAAAATAATTAATGATAATATCATTACAGTATGCTGTTTGAAATACAGAAGTATACACACATAAAGCAAAACAACACAGGAAATTTAAAAATCAATGAATCATCAAAGATACAGCAAAAACAAGAAGAAAAATAAAATAGGAGTTGAAAATTTGTATTTGACAAAGCATAATCCAAGGAAAATTAAAGACACAGTAGGAAACATTTTATATAAAAATATACACAAATTTGTAACTTACTATGAAAAATTTCATGTACTCTATACTTTCAATATACTTTTCAGATTCCCTGTTGCAGCAACCCACTCCAATACTCTTGCATGGGAAATTCCATGGACAGAGGAGCTTGTTGGGTTACAGTCCATAGGGGTGCAAAAGAGTCAGACACAACTTAGTGAATAAGCAACAAAATATATATACAACATTAAAACCACGGAAAGTAAACTTTCTAAAATTTTATGAAACATTTACAAAAATTACAGTGACTTGTTTTAAACTATGGAGAAACAAATGATCCGCAAGCAAAATAAACTCTTCCAATACAAGTGAAAATGAGAGAGCTTCATAGTTTATTAATATAAACTAATATTATTATAAACTATTATAAATTTGAAAAAACATTAAAAAACCTATGAATATATTTTACTTATGAATACGAACAAATAAATCATAAATAAAAAAAACAAAACATTAACTTAGCACCATAACCAACTTGGTGGATTTTCAAAGCACAAGGATGATTTCATATTAAGAAATCAATTCATATAAGATACAATATAAATAATTTAAAATCCTATACAATAAAGTGTCAAAATATATTCAGTAAAACTCAATAAAGATTATTGGCTTTAAAAGTTTTCTTTGAGCCAGTAATTAACAGAACCCTTATTGGTAAAATGCTAGACAAATGTCCATGAGAGTCATAAGGACATCTACTACTATCCCAACAACTAACATTCTTTTGAAAGTCTGGAGCAATGCAAAAATAAATACATAATTAGAAAAAAGAAAATGTCCCCCAAAATAAGATATAAATAATCAGTGTTTGTAACTAATAAGAAATTGTCTGACAAAAACTGCAAGATAATTAAATGTATGAAAGAAATTAGAATAATAAATTTCAGTAGTCATACATCAAATATATAACAAACAATGTCTTAGACAATATCATCAAAACAGTAACCACAAAAAAAAAAATCAAAAAAAGAAACAGTAACCACAACAAAATGCTTTGGACAAATTTCACAAGCCAAAAGCAGTATTTATGTGGAGAAAATGTTAACCTTACAAAAGGGATTTTAAAAAAATATTGTGTTCTTGGGTGAAGAAAACAACTACAATAATAAAATTAGTTATTTTTAGTACTCTTTGTCTTTTTTTAGTACTTCCCACAAGCCAGATTCTCCTAAACACTTATTAAATATTACCTCATTTAAATGTTATAAAAATCCCTTGAGGCAGTTCAATAATTATTTCCATTTTTAAAACAAGTAAACACTTTTTTCAAGACACACAAAACATTCACCAAAATAGGTCATATTTTGAGGCATAAAACTCAAACCTTACTAATTTTGAAAGAATTGAGATTATACAACCAAGCTTGTGTTGTGACCAAAACAGAATTGAACTACAAACAAATAACAGAAAGCCATCTGAAAAACCTCCAAACATGTCAAAATTAAACAGCATACTTCTAAAATAACTCAGAGATCAAAACAGGAGTCACACACAAAATTTAGAAGATATTTCAAATTGAATAAAAATGAAACCACAATGTATCAAAATGTGTGGGATTCAGCTAAACCAGAGTTTAGAGGAAAATACATAGCATTATAACAAGAGAGGTCTCAACCAAAAATTTAAGCTTCCAGGCTTCCCTGGTAGCTCAATGGTGAAGAGTGTGCCTGCCAATGCAGGGGACACAGTTCTATCCCTAACCTAGGAAGATTCCACGAGCTGCAGGGCGACTAAGCCCGTGAGCCACAACTATTGAGCCTGTGCTCTAAGAGCCTTGGAACTGCAGCTATTGAGCCCATGTGTTGCAACTATTGAAGCCCGTGTGCCCTAGAGCACAAGAGAAGTCACCATTGCAAGAAGCCTGCTCACCTCAACTAGAGAGTAGCCCCTATACCCTGCAACTAGAGAACAGCCTGCAGCAGCAGTGAAAACCCAGAATAGCCAAAAAAAAAAAAAAAAGTGCAATCCCTAGGAATGTTAAATAAAATCAAAATTTAAAAAATAATTTAAACGTCCATCTTAAGAAACTATAAATTGAAGAGCAAGTTAAATCCTAAGCAAGCAGATATAAAGAATAATAACACAAATCAGTAAAATTGAAAACAGAAAAAAAAAAAAATTCAGTGAATCCAAAAGCTAGCTTTTTGAAAACACCAGTAAAATTGATCGACTTCTAGCCAGAATGATCAATAAATAAAGAAGGAAGAAATAAACTACCTAAAGCAGAAATTAAAGAGCAGATATCACTACAGTTCTGCTGAAGTTAAAAAGACAGTAAAGGAACATTATCAACAATTTTGTGCCCACAAATTCAACAACTTAGATGAAATGGAAAACTTCCTTGAAAGAAACAAACTACCAAAATCACTGAGGAAGAAATAAATAACCTAAATAAGTAGGATTGGAAATTGCAAGACATGGCTGCAATTCCTTGGCCTGTAGCCCGCCAGGCTCCTCTGTCCATGCAATTTTCCTCAGCAAGAATACTGGAGTGGGTTGTCATTTCCATCTCTAGGGGATCTTCCTGACCCAGGGATCCAATCCATGCCTCTTGGGTCTCCTGCATTGGCAGGTGAATTCCTTACCACTGCATCACCTGGGAAGCCCTTAGGAGCTACAGACACCTCTAAAAACACCTTAGCAACCAAAAGAACTTCTTCTTCTGTCTTTAATAAAGATGTTTTGTCTTTTACTTAAAGGCAAATCTCGGGCTTCCCTGGTGGTCCAGTGGTAAAGACACCGCCTTGCAGTGCAGGGGGCGCCGGTTCGATCCCTGGCCTGGGAAGATCCCACGTGCCGCGGAGCGGCTGGACTGATGTGTCCAATTACCAAGCCAGAGCTCTGGGGTGCGTGTGCCCAGAGACAGTGTTATGTAGGGAGAGAGGCCACTGCAGTGGGAGGCCCACACAGGCCAAGGAACAAAAGATGGATGATGAAAGACCAATAGAAGTGGCCAAAAAATAAATAAATAAAAAGGCAAACCTCCTCTTTCACTTGAGATTCCAGCTTTGACCAGGGTACCCAGTTCTCCTCCTGGATAATGGGACCCATCCCTCCATTCCTCAGAAGTCAAATGCAGAAGAAGGAGATATGAATTTACAATCAATAAAATAACAGCCAAGCTTTGGGGGAAATGTGGGACCATATTTATGAGAATAAGAGTTGATGGCATTCCATTAAGGAAGAAAAAATATAGTTTTAAATCAGGCTAAATTTATGGTTATGATTGAATTGATCAGAGATTTTGAATTACATGCTCTCACTTAGGTATCCGGGGGTGAGTGATGAATGCTTGAACTCTGGCCTGGGCTGTAGCAAACAAGTTGAAATTTCTTGGTACAAGAAAAGGAAGAAATTCTAGGATAGAGAAAACATGAATGTATGAATGGGCTTATTATATGTTACCACTCACCAACCTCTAACCAAGGAATCACAACACTATCACCAAGAAGTTAAATTATTAATTTAGGGCATCATGATGGGCTTTATTATTATTATTATTACTTAGTTATTTTTATTTTGCTTTTACAGAGTTTGTTGTTTACAGATATGTATAATCCCAGATCAGTCGTACGTATATCCCTGACCCCTCTCTGCTGTGCCCCCCTCCAAGTCCCCCCTCCCATCCCTCCAGGCCATCGCATAGTCCCCATGTAAGATCCCTTATTCCCCAATGCATTGACAATAGTTATCTCTTTTACATAAGATAGTATAGGGTTCCATGTTACTCCTCTCATATCTCACACCCACCTTTTCCTCCTCTAAGAGTCCATAGGTCTGTTCTCTATGTCTGTTTTTCTGTCGCTGCTCTGTGGGTGCATTTATAAGTGCCATCTTACTAGATTCCATATATATGTGTTAGTATACTGTATTTGTCCTTCTCTTCATGATGGGCTTTTTTAATGAAAGATACTAAACAGCAAATATCTGAGCATGCAGTAAAGACATTTACTTTATGAAACTTTTGTCCCTATTATATAGTATACATATATACACATGCATGTTTATGTGTATATATGAACATGCATATATGCATATTTGCTTATGATGCAAAATTTCAGTATTTCTTGCTGAGAGTCACGGTCAAAAATATTTGAGAGCTGATGTTCTGATGACACAGGCTAGCAGCAGTGAGAAGCGATTCTTCCGAATGCTGAGCTTCACACAGGAGGGTCCTAAAAGAAAATGGAAGAGAGGATGTTTCATTAATGACACACTGTTATCTATTTTGCCTGGGAGAAAGATGGTCTGAAGGAAGGCACTATAGCCATTCATAAGGAGGGACATGTGGAGGACAAAATGGCCAGGACTGGGTAACATGTGGACAAGTGAGTCCCAGAGTTGGCTCCAATGAATGACCCCCATCAACAACAAGGAGAAATTCTGCTCTAAAGGAGGAACGGAGGAGAACATGGGGAGGGAAGACTGTGAATGACCCTGATGTGACCAGCAACTTCAGCAGCAAAACCTAGTGAGCGAGAACCAAGAAGGTAGAACCACTGAAAGCGCTGAAGATTTCAGTCACTCTCTAATGAATCACCCCGATCACTCAGCGTGCTGGCTTTCTGGAAATAGCCCAACATTGATCCCACTTTCATATACCACTAACGGAAGAGTCCATGGATCTATTCCCAGAAAGCAAATTGGAAACTTACATCCAAAATCATAAATTACACAAACCGTTGCTTTGATAATTCTACCTCTACTAATCTCAAAGAAAAAAAATCAATGTTATTCACAGGAAGCAAAATAATAATAATAATAATAACCCAACCCTAACTACTGATGACTGTTGCTACCAAGTGGTGAGTATCCTCTGCTGTGAATATCACAGAATGTTTCACAGAATATCAGCATCTGATGAGGATTCTCCATGACAAAAAATCATGCGTGATGGAAATAAAAATAAAGACAATGTGCAGTCCCCAGAATGATGGTGTTTCCCACCACCCAGCTAACACAAGCAAATATCATTTATTCTGCAAAAACAATTCCACCTGTGCTTTGTTCTTCTTGCCTCTATCATAAAGATTATTATCAATAAGATAATAATGCATGGAATTACCTCTGCATCCTGTCATCGCCCAGTCAAATATTGAATTTTGTCATATATTGAGAGCTTATGATGCAAAATTTCAGTATTTCTTGCTGAGAGTCACGGTCAAAAATATTTGAGAGCTGATGTTCTGATGACACAGGCTAGCAGCAGTGAGAAGCGATTCTTCCGAATGCTGAGCTTCACACAGGAGAGTCCTAAAAGAAAATGGAAGAGAGGATGTTTCATTAATGACACACTGTTATCTATTTTGCCTGGGAGAAAGATGGTCTGAAGGAAGGCACTATAGCCATTCATAAGGAGGGACATGTGGAGGACAAAATGGCCAGGACTGGGTAACATGTGGACAAGTGAGTCCCAGAGTTGGCTCCAATGAATGACCCCCATCAACAACAAGGAGAAAGTTCTGCTCTAAAGGAGGAACGGAGGAGAACACGGGGAGGGAAGACTGTGAATGACCCTGATGTGACCAGCAACTTCAGCAGCAAAACCTAGTGAGCGAGAACCAAGAAGGTAGAACCACTGAAAGCGCTGAAGATTTCAGTCACTCTCTAATGAATCACCCCAATCACTCAGCGTGCTGGCTTTCTGGAAATAGCCCAACATTGATCCCACTTTCATATACCACTAACGGAAGAGTCCATGGATCTATTCCCAGAAAGCAAATTGGAAACTTACATCCAAAATCATAAATTACACAAACCGTTGCTTTGATAATTCTACCTCTACTAATCTCAAAGAAAAAAAATCAATGTTATTCACAGGAAGCAAAATAATAATAATAATAATAACCCAACCCTAACTACTGATGACTGTTGCTACCAAGTGGTGAGTATCCTCTGCTGTGAATATCACAGAATGTTTCACAGAATATCAGCATCTGATGAGGACTCTCCATGACAAAAAATCATGCGTGATGGAAATAAAAATAAAGACAATGTGCAGTCCCCAGAATGACGTTGTTTCCCACCACCCAGCTAACACAAGCAAATATCATTTATTCTGCAAAAACAATTCCACCTGTGCTTTGTTCTTCTTGCCTCTATCATAAAGATTATTATCAATAAGATAATAATGCATGGAATTACCTCTGCATCCTGTCATTGCCCAGTCCAAAACAGAACCTGATTTCTTTGAATTGTCCTTAAAATCATCTAATCCAAACCCAAATCTTATAACAAGCCTCCCCTAACCACTTCCTCAGCTGCCCCATGGTTTTCTGTACTGTGTGTTACATGTTATTTTTGCTGTTTAGTTTCTAAGTCATGTCTGACTCTTTGCAACCCCATGGACTGTAGCCCACAAAACTCCTCTGTCCATGGAATTTCCCAGGCAAGAAATACTGGGGTGGGTTGCTATTTCCTTCTCCAGGAGAATCTTCCTGACCCAGGGATCAAACTCATGTCTCCTGTTTGACAGGCAATTTTTTTTTACCACTGAGCCACCTGTTACATGCTAGTACCATCCAAGCTGCAGAAAAGAGAAGTTAATTCACTGAAATGGATGCCTTGGGGTGTAAGTAATTAATTCTCTCACAGAACCCTGTGAAAACAGCTCTAGGGCTTTCTGTGTATCTTATCGTTTAGCCTAAAAACAATCCTAGGAAAAAAGAACAATTATTATCACTCCTGTCTTACAGAGAAAGACACTGAAACATAGACTGGCTAGATAGTCAAAGATCTGAGTCTGAAACCAGGTAGTCTATGATAGAGATGTCTCATCACAGAAGTTATTTGGCTTCCACTAAAATGCTTTCCCAAGCCACTTAGTTATCTAGAGTCAAAACCTGGTATCATGAACTGCCATTACCCTGACCTTCCACAGCCAGTCAGACTTCCACCGAAGGCCAACATCACTTCCCTCCAAATTCCTCTTTACATTCCCACTGTCACTCTGAAAGTTCAAATCCTTATTATTGCTCCTTGAACTGCTGTAAAAAAATGTCTTCACTGCAGTATTTACCTCTGGTCATCTCCTCCTATAAGCAAGCATAAACTCAATGTTCCTCAATCTAGCTCTGTTTGTGTAATTCCTTGCTGATAAGTAGAGAATGATAGATGATAGACAGACAGACAGACAGACAGATAGAGAGATAGATTTACAAAAAAGAACCTAAACTTAATAATTAGGCATTTATATTCTTTCAAGAGTTGGCAGCGGTGGTCCACTTTTCCAGACTTATTTCCCATGACCTTCTTCTGTTTCAGATAAATTAAACCATTCTTCATTTCCTGAACAAGTCCTGTATTTTCCCATTCTTATACCTTTGTTCCACTGTCTCTGTTCAGCCCACATCTCCAGGTTTCCAAATTTTGTCCATGCTTTACCCAACTGAATGTCATTTACCCTTTAAGGGTTAGTAAAAAGACAAATGATGAACATGAGATTATAGTTTTCACAATTTCCCCCTATCACCTTATGTTCCATGCTTTCTTTCCTCTGTCCATGGAATTTCCCAGGCAAGAAATACTGGGGTGGGTTGCTATTTCCTTCTCCAGGAGAATCTTCCTGACCCAGGGATCAAACTCATGTCTCCTGTTTGACAGGCAATTTTTTTTTACCACTGAGCCACCTGTTACATGCTAGTACCATCCAAGCTGCAGAAAAGAGAAGTTAATTCACTGAAATGGATGCCTTGGGGTGTAAGTAATTAATTCTCTCACAGAACCCTGTGAAAACAGCTCTAGGGCTTTCTGTGTATCTTATCGTTTAGCCTAAAAACAATCCTAGGAAAAAAGAACAATTATTATCACTCCTGTCTTACAGAGAAAGACACTGAAACATAGACTGGCTAGATAGTCAAAGATCTGAGTCTGAAACCAGGTAGTCTATGATAGAGATGTCTCATCACAGAAGTTATTTGGCTTCCACTAAAATGCTTTCCCAAGCCACTTAGTTATCTAGAGTCAAAACCTGGTATCATGAACTGCCATTACCCTGACCTTCCACAGCCAGTCAGACTTCCACCGAAGGCAAACATCACTTCCCTCCAAATTCCTCTTTACATTCCCACTGTCACTCTGAAAGTTCAAATCCTTATTATTGCTCCTTGAACTGCTGTAAAAAAATGTCTTCACTGCAGTATTTACCTCTGGTCATCTCCTCCTATAAGCAAGCATAAACTCAATGTTCCTCAATCTAGCTCTGTTTGTGTAATTCCTTGCTGATAAGTAGAGAATGATAGATGATAGACAGACAGACAGACAGATAGATAGAGAGATAGATTTACAAAAAAGAACCTAAACTTAATAATTAGGCATTTATATTCTTTCAAGAGTTGGCAGCGGTGGTCCACTTTTCCAGACTTATTTCCCATGACCTTCTTCTGTTTCAGATAAATTAAACCATTCTTCGTTTCCTGAACAAGTCCTGAATTTTCCCATTCTTATACCTTTGTTCCAATGTCTCTGTTCAGCCCACATCTCCAGGTTTCCAAATTTTGTCCATGCTTTACCCAACTGAATGTCATTTACCCTTTAAGGGTTAGTAAAAAGACAAATGATGAACATGGGATTATAGTTTTCACAATCCCTTCCAGCCTCCGCTACACCCATGCTCTCACAGCAAAGAAATTAATTTCATCTTCCTTTATGTTCCTATGCTACTTTGCCTTTGTTCATTTACAGAAATTACCACATTCTGCCTCATGCAGTAGTTATTTTTGACTTCATTTTCCTACTAGGTTATTAAGTTCTTGAAAAGACAAAACAACTTATTCATCTTTGATTCATGCCATGAAGTATAAAATAATTATCATCTCATGAGTCAGACAATATGAACATTCACATCATCAGACACAACACTCTTGTGTGGCCATGCCTCTACTAAAAGTCTGTTTTGTTGATAAGATTTCAGAGATTGGGTGGGAGAGTCTGTAAAAGTGTGTGTGTGTGTGTGTGTGTATATATATATATATATATATATATATATATGCTGAGATAGCATTTGAAAACAGAGACTCACCAAAAAAGAATCTATTTTTTTCCCCTTTCTCCAGGAACAATCATTTGAAATAATTCAGAACTTTGCCTGTATTCAGGTGATACTACTTGCCTTCTCCTGTTCACTTGGCCTCTGGCATTTAGGGTCTGGATCCACCATCACCCAACTGGAGAACCCCTGAGGCTTCGCTAACATGAGGCTCATATGTAGGTAGGTGCCTTTGTTTCTGATGCCAATTTCTGGTTTAAAGGATTCTTGTCCATGAAGCAGAACGGTTTTCAGTCTACCCACCTGCTACAAGTCATGCAGAAATCACATGGAAAGAATGGCTGGTGGCCACTGTCTTCAGTGGAGCACAGGGGAGGGTGGTGCTGATGCCAGTGGGTTGGGAACTTGGTATGTACATGGGTAGACTTGATAGACCCCATTCCAGTTCAAAAAAATTTTAACATAAGTATTTGATTCCCCAAAAGTCCATTTCCCTAGAAAGAGGTCATTTAGCAGTGGGATAAATAAACTTATTTCTCGAATGTATTGGTAATTTCTAGTGTGAAGTTTTTACATAAACTCTTAGATTTGGGTTTTTTTAAATAATAAATGCACTGCAAATAAATCTGAAAAATGTGTACAATAAGATGTTTTCAAAAGGGGTAATGCTCAATTTAATGTTTTGTCTCTCATCCTTCCAGCCTCCGCTACACCCATGCTCTCACAGCAAAGAAATTAATTTCATCTTCCTTTATGTTCCTATGCTACTTTGCCTTTGTTCATTTACAGAAATTACCACATTCTGCCTCATGCAGTAGTTATTTTTGACTTCATTTTCCTACTAGGTTATTAAGTTCTTGAAAAGACAAAACAACTTATTCATCTTTGATTCATGCCATGAAGCATAAAATAATTATCATCTCATGAGTCAGACAATATGAACATTCACATTATCAAACACAACACTCTTGTGTGGCCATGCCTCTACTAAAAGTCTGTTTTGTTGATAAGATTTCAGAGATTGGGTGGGAGAGTCTGTAAAAGTGTGTGTGTGTGTGTGTGTGTGTGTATATATATATATATATATATATATATATGCTGAGATAGCATTTGAAAACAGAGACTCACCAAAAAAGAATCTATTTTTTTCCCCTTTCTCCAGGAACAATCATCTGAAATAATTCAGAACTTTGCCTGTATTCAGGTGATACTACTTGCCTTCTCCTGTTCACTTGGCCTCTGGCATTTAGGGTCTGGATCCATCATCACCCAACTGGAGAACCCCTGAGGCTTCGCTAACATGAGGCTCATATGTAGGTAGGTGCCTTTGTTTCTGATGCCAATTTCTGGTTTAAAGGATTCTTGACCATGAAGCAGAACGGTTTTCAGTCTACCCACCTGCTACAAGCCATGCAGAAATCACATGGAAAGAATGGCTGGTGGCCACTGTCTTCAGTGGAGCACAGGGAAGGGTGGTGCTGATGCCAGTGGGTTGAGAAATTGGTATGTACAAGGGTAGACTTGATAGACCCCATTCCAGTTCAAAAAAATTTTAACATAAGTATTTGATTCCCCAAAAGTCCATTTCCCTAGAAAGAGGTCATTTAGCAGTGGGATAAATAAACTTATTTCTCAAATGTATTGGTAATTTCTAGTGTGAAGTTTTTACATAAACTCTTAGATTTGGGTTTTTTTAAATAATAAATGCACTGCAAATAAATCTGAAAAATGTGTACAATAAGATGTTTTCAAAAGGGGTAATGCTAAACATTATATGTTTAATGTTTTGTCTCTCATCACTGTTCCTTCTCTGCCCCTCATTGTTTCTGGAAAAGCAAGAAGTCAAGAGATTTGTCAGAAAAACAAGAGGGTGTGGTTGAAATTAGGCATACAATTGGACACCATGTAGGACTGGCCTGCCTAACATATAATTGGAATTACCTTGTGTTCTCCCAAGTCTCTGGGGCCCCAGAAAAGGGACCTATGAAGGAAATTCAGAAAAGAGCAACAAAATTATTAAGGAGCTGTTACACTGATTTATGAAGCATATTATGGGACCCAAGTATCATGCGGCTTGGCTGAACAATGGCTGAATGAAGATGCAGTGAATGTCTGCGAGCGTACAGAGACTGTGGTCACTGCGAAAAGAAGAGAAAGGGAGTTGTCCTGAGGGTGATAACATCACAGTCATAGCTCTTAATTGCTTTCATTTTTAATATGGGATTCTGTGCTTTATATTTCTCTTGTCTGCTACAGAAGCCAGTGCCAATTTATTTTAAATCATTCCTCATAATGAAAAAGATATAACAGCAACAATGGAAACCTTTGTAAAAGTTTACCTTTATAAAATGTAGGACGTTCTCTAAATGCGTTCTCTAAACGGAGGAACACTGACTGATAAGTCATAAGAATGTAAACCCATTAACAGACAGAGAGAGAGAAATGAGTTTCTGGTGTCACATCTCAGATAAGGGAAAGGGAGGAGAGAAAGAAATGAAAGGGGAAAAGTGAATCAACCATAGTACTTGCACCTTCCAACCCAGTGGTGTCGCCATCTTGGTCGGGAGCCACGACATAGGAAAAGTGTCTATTACAGTTTCCCCTCACTTCCTCAGATACCTCAAGCAACACATGGTTTATTTCAAACAGGAGATCATCAGCCTGTGTGCCATCCTTTAGACTCTGAGTGCCCAGAAAGACTAAGAAAAGGTGCATGGCAGGGGTAGATGGGGGAGGGCTGAAAAGACCAACCCAGCCTCTATGGCTGCTGAGAAACAAACAACCTTCAGTTCTTCCTTACCTCCTCATATACAAACAGTGACAAATGGCAAACATGCAAGTGAAAATAGCAGTGTCTCAAAAGGTCCAAAGCCAACTGATCACTCACCTGTGCCTGAATTAGACCATGGGGTATTATCCTCAAGGGCTCCAGGCAGGAGAGGGAGAGAGACAGAGAAAGGCACATCAGGAGTATTCAGTGAGTTAAGAGATAGAAAGAATGGGGGCTTCCCTGGTGGTCTGGTGGGTAAAAAGTCTGCCTTGCAGTGCAAGGGGCGTCGGTTCGATCCCTGGCCTGGGAAGATCCCACATGTCACAGAGCGGCTGGACTGGTGTGTCCAATTACGCGCAGGCGCTCTGGAGCGTGTGCCCCCAGAGCCGGTGCTCTGCAGCGAGAGAGGCCACTGTGGTGGGAGGACCATACAGGCCAGGGAGTTAAGATGGATGAAAATAAATAAATAGAAAACCAATAATAGAGGCCAAAATTTAAAAAGAGAGAAATAGAATGGGATGCCAGGCCTTCAGAAAGGATCTATCCCAGCAAGGAGGACTTGAGAGACTGCATTCAGGAGGTGGCAAAGTGGAATCTGACATGCTTGTCATCAGACGGCTCCGCTTTCAACTTTCAGTTGTTTTCATGTGGATGTCCTTATCCAGGAGCATTTATAGGAGATGACAGAGTGGACATTCCTTCTGTGGTAATAGGTCATCATATAAGAGTTTAGGGATAACTGAAGAACAAAACTTTTCTTAAATGTTAGAAGCTGGCCCACGGTGGGACAGACACACAAAGAAGCAGTAAAGACAGAGGGATGAAGTCCTCTTAGCTCCAAGGCTCTGATCTTGGCCTCTGAGGCTTATCAGCACCATTTCCATGTCACTATTCTGTGAATTGCCACAGCCTCCGGCTAATAAAGTCATCTTTCTGAAACTAGCTCCCCAGGCACGGTTTTTATCACTTGTAGCAATCAAGAGACCTGAACTGCAGCACACTTTCGCAGCCACTTGACCTCTTCCTTGTCTTTAATTTAAAAAAGCTGCGTATTTCTCTGTAGTCTGTCAACTTTTATGGCTGCTGAGAAACAAACAACCTTCAGTTCTTCCTTACCTCCTCATATACAAACAGTGACAAATGGCAAACATGCAAGTGAAAATAGCAGTGTCTCAAAAGGTCCAAAGTCAACTGATCACTCACCTGTGCCTGAATTAGACCATGGGGTATTATCCTCAAGGGCTCCAGGCAAGAGAGGGAGATAGACAGAAAAAGGCACATCAGGAGTATTCAGTGAGTTAAGAGATAGAAAGAATGGGGGCTTCCCTGGTGGTCTGGTGGGTAAAGAGTCTGCCTTGCAGTGCAAGGGGCGTCGGTTCGATCCCTGGCCTGGGAAGATCCCACATGCCACAGAGCGGCTGGACTGGTGTGTCCAATTACGCGCAGGCGCTCTGGAGCGTATGCCCCCAGAGCCGGTGCTCTGCAGCGAGAGAGGCCACTGTGGTGGGAGGATCACACAGGCCAGGGAGTTAAAATGGATGAAAATAAATAAATAGAAAACCAATAAAAGAGACCAAAATTTAAAAAGAGAGAAATAGAATGGGATGCCAGGCCTTCAGAAAGGATCTATCCCAGCAAGGAGGACTTGAGAGACTGCATTCAGGAGGTGGCAAAGAGGAATCTGACATGCTTGTCATCAGACGGCTCCGCTTTCAACTTCCAGTTGTTTTCATGTGGATGTCCTTATCCAGGAGCATTTATAGGAGATGACAGAGTGGACATTCCTTCTGTGGTAATAGGTCATCATATAAGAGTTTAGGGATAACTGAAGAACAAAACTTTTCTGAAATGTTAGAAGCTGGCCCATGGTGGGACAGACACACAAAGAAGCAGTAAAGACAGAGGGATGAAGTCCTCTTAGCTCCAAGGCTCTGATCTTGGCCTCTGAGGCTTATCAGCACCATTTCCATGTCACTATTCTGTGAATTGCCACAGCCTCCGGCTAATAAAGTCATCTTTCTGAAACTAGCTCCCCAGGCACGGTGGTTTTTATCGCTTGTAGCAATCAAGAGACTTGAACTGCAGCACACTTTCACAGCCACTTGACCTCTTCCTTGTCTTAAAGTTACACTTCTCTTCTCACCCTTCCCCTTTCCAAAAAGACAGCCCACCTCGATGCTGCGTATTTCTCTGTAGTCTGTCAACTCATACATCGAAAAATTTAGCCAGTATTCCTGCCTCCCAGTTAGTTGTACCCTCAGCTGTTCCACATCAAGGTTTCCCAAAGTCAGCTTCCATTTCCAAGTGTTCAGTACATTGAAATGCTGTCTACCAAGAGCATTCAGCTGAGTGGGTTGAGGGTGGGGTCCAAGAATCTATATTTTTCATATACAATGGTATATTACTTGGCCATAAAAAATAATGAAATCATGCCATTTGCATCAACATGGGTGGACCTAGAGATTATATTAAGTGGACTAAGCCAGACAAATATCACATAACAATGTTTATATATGGACTCTAAAAGAAAAAAAAACACACAAATGAACTTATTTCCAAAACAAAGACTCATAGACACACAAATCTATGATTTCTAAAGGGGAAAGGGGCTAGAGGGGATAAATGAGGAGGCTGGGATTAACATATTCAAGTTACTATGTATAAAACAGATACACAACAAGGACCTACTGTATAACAGAAGGAACTATACTTAACATCTTGCATAACCTGTAATGGAAAAGAATGTGAAAGAATATATATATGTAAGTATGTACATATATATGGCTGAATTACTTTTCTGTATACTTGAAGCTAACACAACATTAAATTACTACACCTTGATTTTTAAAAATCACTAAAAACAAGAATATGCATTTCTTCAAATATACACTCTGTGTGATTCTGATGTACAGCTGGGTGGAAGCATCGCTATGCCAGATGACGCATCAAGCCCGTCAACTTGAAGAGTGTACTCAGTGTCCTTGACATAGCACACACTGTTCAAACTCTTACCAAGTTTTCCTGCTCAGTCTGATTTCCTCAAAGAAAGCAGAATTCACGGAGGCTCCGGAGACTTCAACAGCAGTTTTAAGCTGCTCAGAGAACTGCCTCGAAGGTAGTGGGGATGACTTCCTCCCAGAAGGCAGGCAAGGCAGGGGCAGCCTTGGTCCCTTACACAAGCTGCCTTTGATTTCCTGCATGCTGGAGATGGGTGATGAAGAGAAAGTTTGTTTTCTTTCAAAGCCTGAAG
This sequence comes from Tragulus kanchil, assembly GCA_022376925.1. Taxonomy (NCBI): domain Eukaryota; kingdom Metazoa; phylum Chordata; class Mammalia; order Artiodactyla; family Tragulidae; genus Tragulus; species Tragulus kanchil. The sequence continues at coordinate 80,830,499 of JAIOJX010000002.1, forward strand.
TTCCACAAACGAGGCTAATTATCCTGAAACATGCCTTTCCATCAAGGCCACCCCTGAAGAAGGTACACACAGTGACCCCAGGGGCAGCAGCAAACCTGAAACACGGAGTTAGTTGTACCCTCAGCTGTTCCACATCAAGGTTTCCCAAAGTCAGCTTCCATTTCCAAGTGTTCAGTACATTGAAATGCTGTCTACCAAGAGCATTCAGCTGAGTGGGTTGAAGGTGGGGTCCAAGAATCTATATTTTTCATATACAATGGTATATTACTTGGCCATAAAAAATAATGAAATCATGCCATTTGCATCAACATGGATGGACCTAGAGATTATATTAAGTGGACTAAGCCAGACAAATATCACATAACAATGTTTATATATGGACTCTAAAAGAAAAAAAAAACACACAAATGAACTTATTTCCAAAACAAAGACTCATAGACACACAAATCTATGATTTCTAAAGGGGAAAGGGGCTAGAGGGGATAAATGAGGAGGCTGGGATTAACATATTCAAGTTACTATGTATAAAACAGATACACAACAAGGACCTACTGTATAACAGAAGGAACTATACTTAACATCTTGCATAACCTGTAATGGAAAAGAATGTGAAAGAATATATACATGTAAGTATGTACATATATATGGCTGAATTACTTTTCTGTATACTTGAAGCTACCACAACATTAAATTACTACACCTTGATTTTTAAAAATCACTAAAAACAAGAATATGCATTTCTTCAAATATACACTCTGTGTGATTCTGATGTACAGCTGGGTGGAAGCATCGCTATGCCAGATGACGCATCAAGCCCGTCAACTTGAAGAGTGTACTCAGTGTCCTTGACATAGCACACACTGTTCAAACTCTTACCAAGTTTTCCTGCTCAGTCTGATTTCCTCAAAGAAAGCAGAATTCACGGAGGCTCCGGAGACTTCAACAGCAGTTTTAAGCTGCTCAGAGAACTGCCTCGAAGGTAGTGGGGATGACTTCCTCCCAGAAGGCAGGCAAGGCAGGGGCAGCCTTGGTCCCTTACACAAGCTGCCTTTGATTTCCTGCATGCTGGAGATGGGTGATGAAGAGAAAGTTTGTTTTCTTTCAAAGCCTGAAGTTCCACAAACGAGGCTAATTATCCTGAAACATGCCTTTCCATCAAGGCCACCCCTGAAGAAGGTACACACAGTGACCCCAGGGGCAGCAGCAAACCTGAAACACAGGAGAGACATTTTTTGAAAACCACAGAGCAGTGTCACCTGTTGGAGCTAAGTACTCCCTTTCTCATGAGAGGTGACCATTGTGTCCCAGCAGTCATTTTGTGAAAGTAGGTGTCAGCTGGAAGAAGGAAGTGATGCCAGCTCAGGAAAGCAAGTACCTTTCCCAGGCCTTCCGTAATTCTCTGAGGTTTGGACAGGGCCTCCGCTGAAGCCATCTTATACTCTGTCACAGACTCTTACGTTCCGACAGGTGCACTTTCACAGGAGGCATGATACCACAGGTGTTTACAGGTTTTTCTCTATCAAGAAGGACATTTTTCTGTAGCTCCAGCTACATGCGTTCTAAGTCTCTTCAGTCGTGTCTGACCCTTTGTGACCCCATGGACTGTGTAGCCCATCAGGGTCCTCTGCCCATGGGATTCTCCCAGAAAGACTACTGGAGTGGGTTTCCACTTCTTTCTCCAGGGGATCTTCCTAACCCACGGATTGAACCTGTGTCTCGAAAGTCTCCTGCATTGGCAGGCAGTTTCTTTACCACTAGTGCCACCTGGGAAACCTTTATGTACGTCAGGCTCTCATATTTTCATTCCATTATGTTTTGCAGATTCAGGAGTTTAAGAACCAGCAAGGCTTGGAATGATTAGAGTCGAAAGAACTCTACCTTTGGGACTTCTCTAGCGGTCCAGCGAGGAAGTCTAGACTCCCAAACCAGGGGTCCAGGGTCTGATCCCTGGTCAGGGAACTAGATCCCAAGTGCCACAGTGAAGGATCTCCTTTGCTGCACCTAAGACCTGTTGCAGCCAAATAAAATTAAAAGAAAAAAGAAAACATTTGCCTTTTGATCAATGGCATCCCCTATCCTAACTTTAACACTTCTATTTTCTCTGCCCTCCTCCCACCCCACCCCGGGACTTCCTTCCTTCTCTGTTACTCCTTTTCTCCCTCCCTCCCCTCCCTAGCTTTCAACACTCTCAAACCGTGCCCTAAAAAGTGACAAACTTGCATGTGCCTCCTTTATGACTAAACCCTTGGGCCTCTCGCCAACCCCCCACAGATGGTCCCAAATACCGGGCATCACTTTAGGGTAGCACGTTTGCAACCCAGCTGGGAATGGCCAGGGCGGAGAAGCGGGATGGGAGTGGCGGTGTCTTACTCCTAGGGGAGGGCGAAGCCGCTTCCAGGAGGAAACGGGCGTTTCCTTCCCACGCGCTCGGCGAGCCCTGGGTCCTGGCCCCGGGCCTCCACCCAGCCCCGCCCGGCGCTCTGGGAAAAGCCAGTCGCCACACACAGGCACACGCAGGCCCCGGGGCCGCGCCCTAAGGAGAGCGGCACCCGCGGCCAATTGCCATGGCAACCCCGGGTCTCGTTGCATTCCCCACCCCGCCGGTCCCCCCGCCTCCTGCCTTGGCGGCGGCCAACCGGCTTGTGCGCGTCCCAGGAGCGCGCCATAAAACCTGCGCGGTGGCGCTGGCCAGGGACGAGCCCGACCTGGAGCGGGGCGAGAGGAGCCAACCTGCGACCTGGAAAAGGCTGTGAAAGCGGCAGGGAAAAGCCTGAACATGCAGGGTGCGCGGAGCCTGCGTCTCGGTCAGCCCAGGGAGTGCCTCTGCCTGGCTTTCCTGCTCCTCCATCTCCTGGGACAGGTGAGGGGCGCACTCGCCAGGTGCCTTTGGTTACGGTGCCTTTCTGGGCAAAGTCCCTGCTCGGTCCTCGGGTCTCTCGGTCTTCCGCGGTCCCTGATGAGAGGCTTCTCCTTCTGGTCTCTCCTGCCCCCAGGTCGCTGCGACGCAACGCTGCCCCTCCTCTTGCCCAGCCACGTGCCCCCCAAAGCCGCCGACCTGTGCCCCGGGGGTGAGAGCGGTGCTGGACGACTGCTCCTGCTGCCTGGTGTGCGCCCGCCAGCGCGGCGAGAGCTGCTCGGTGCTGCTGCCCTGTGAGGAGAGCCGCGGCCTCTTCTGCGACCGCAGAGCGGACCCAAGCGCCCAAACTGGCATCTGCATGGGTAATCCTGCCCACTCCACCACCTGCCCTCTTTGTCCCTTGGCTAGCGAGCTCTCACCTCTTTCTTCTCCTCTTGCTGCCCCTTCCCAGAGGGTGATATGCAGATAGTGATGCCCTGGGCGATGTTTATAGAACTCTTATGCCAGGGGTGGTCTGGGTCGAGTGAGGCTGGGGGAGAACCAGAAGCTAGGAAGGAAACCTGCCTGTCCACGGAGGTGAGAAGCGTTTGTCACTTGCCTCCCTAGAAAAGAATCTAGATGGACTGGGAACAGAGCAGAGTTAAGGGCCAGTGAAGTATTTCCTCTCCAAGTTTCCAGGGGACACTTGGGGGGTGATGGAAACTTGGGCTTCCTCACATGCTCATAGTTCCCCCAACTGTAGCCAGCCAGGGTTTGTTTTCACACCTGTAACTGTCCTGTTTGAGCCAAAGCAGCCTCACTCTCCTGGGATGAATGTAACCCCTGTCTGAGTTGTGAGTTAAATCAAAATTTAGGCAACCAGCCAGTCCAGGCTGGTGAAACTTAATCAGTCGGGCATCAGTTTCTCACCTGGTGTACCATTTACTTGGAGGCTCTTCCCCACCTCCCTGAATAAGAGAGTTTCGGATAGTCTTTCAGTTTCTTCTCTGAGCTAGTGATGATTTATTGTGCTGGAATGCCAAGGAATCCGAAGCCCTTGCCAGTCTGCCCAATTAACCTGTTTGGAGACTGAAGGGCACTGTTTTTATTTTTAATTCTGAGCTCCTAGAGTAGGAGAACCTATGGAGGTTCTTGCAGAATGACTTTATCATTGGGAGCAAAAGCCATGGGATCTATGGCTTCACCCGCTCGGTCCTCGGGTCTCTCGGTCTTCCGCGGTCCCTGATGAGAGGCTTCTCCTTCTGGTCTCTCCTGCCCCCAGGTCGCTGCGACGCAACGCTGCCCCTCCTCTTGCCCAGCCACGTGCCCCCCAAAGCCGCCGACCTGTGCCCCGGGGGTGAGAGCGGTGCTGGACGACTGCTCCTGCTGCCTGGTGTGCGCCCGCCAGCGCGGCGAGAGCTGCTCGGTGCTGCTGCCCTGTGAGGAGAGCCGCGGCCTCTTCTGCGACCGCAGAGCGGACCCAAGCGCCCAAACTGGCATCTGCATGGGTAATCCTGCCCACTCCACCACCTGCCCTCTTTGTCCCTTGGCTAGCGAGCTCTCACCTCTTTCTTCTCCTCTTGCTGCCCCTTCCCAGAGGGTGATATGCAGATAGTGATGCCCTGGGCGATGTTTATAGAACTCTTATGCCAGGGGTGGTCTGGGTCGAGTGAGGCTGGGGGAGAACCAGAAGCTAGGAAGGAAACCTGCCTGTCCACGGAGGTGAGAAGCGTTTGTCACTTGCCTCCCTAGAAAAGAATCTAGATGGACTGGGAACAGAGCAGAGTTAAGGGCCAGTGAAGTATTTCCTCTCCAAGTTTCCAGGGGACACTTGGGGGGTGATGGAAACTTGGGCTTCCTCACATGCTCATAGTTCCCCCAACTGTAGCCAGCCAGGGTTTGTTTTCACACCTGTAACTGTCCTGTTTGAGCCAAAGCAGCCTCACTCTCCTGGGATGAATGTAACCCCTGTCTGAGTTGTGAGTTAAATCAAAATTTAGGCAACCAGCCAGTCCAGGCTGGTGAAACTTAATCAGTCGGGCATCAGTTTCTCACCTGGTGTACCATTTACTTGGAGGCTCTTCCCCACCTCCCTGAATAAGAGAGTTTCGGATAGTCTTTCAGTTTCTTCTCTGAGCTAGTGATGATTTATTGTGCTGGAATGCCAAGGAATCCGAAGCCCTTGCCAGTCTGCCCAATTAACCTGTTTGGAGACTGAAGGGCACTGTTTTTATTTTTAATTCTGAGCTCCTAGAGTAGGAGAACCTATGGAGGTTCTTGCAGAATGACTTTATCATTGGGAGCAAAAGCCATGGGATCTTGGGAGTGTCGCTTCATGGTTCTGCCCTGTCTTCCTTCATCTGTAAAATGACTTGCAAGACTGGGAGGTCTTGAGTATTTCTTCTTGCTCTAGAGGCTCCATGAGGACATCTCTCTACTGGTGATGGATCAGCAACAAGATGGCCTCAACTAGAAAAAGAACGAATTGGAGTTTGGAACATGTGCTATGGAATTGCTATAGCTTCTTCAATGCATCCTGTTCTTTTTCCTCTCCGTTTCCCTCTCTGCTTTTCTTCCCCAAGACTCTTTGCCACCCCACCAGGCTCCTCTGCCCATGGGATTTCCCAGGCAAGAATACTGGAGTGGGCTGCCATTCTCCTCCAGGGGATCTTCCCGACCCAGGGATTGAACCCAGGTCTCTGGCATTGCGGGCAGATTTTTTACTGTCTGAGCCACCAGGGAAGCCCCTTCCTTCTCTGCTCTTCTTCCCCAAATATTCTAGCGGTCGAAGGAGACAACTGTGTGTTCGATGGAGTCATCTACCAAAGTGGGGAGACCTTCCAGCCAAGCTGCAAATACCAGTGTGCCTGCCAAGATGGGCAGGTTGGCTGTGTGCCCCGCTGTGAGGAGGACCTGCTACTGCCCCAGCCTGACTGCCCAGCTCCCAAAAAAGTTAAAGTGCCTGGGGAGTGCTGTGAAAAGTGGATCTGTGATTCCAATGAGACGGGGACTTTAGGGGACCTCCAGACCCTTCCAGGTGAGAAATTCAGCCAACCTGAAAACGGTCCCAGCACAGGAAAAAATGCAGGCAGGGAGCATATGTGCCTTTGGGAATGTGCAGTAAGAAGCTGGCTTCAGTTTCTGGCCATTCAGTTGTGGAATCCAGCTGACCCACTGAGATCAGACACATCATGTATTGAAATCCCAGCCAAGTTATCGAAGTACACACACAACCTCTCCTGAAGAAGAGCCACATTCAGTGGTTCTTTTGAGCCATAGGAGTGATTTTTGTCTTACTACATGACTTTTATTTATATTTTAGTGTATCTCACTTGACCCTTATTAATGTTGCAAAGATGTGTTTTGGCAACTTTATGCAAAACACACAATTGATAGAGCTTCTATACTTAGGCCAAGTGTCAATTCTTAGTCGCTCAGTCATGTTTGACTCTTTTGCGAACTCATAGACTGTAGCTCTCCAGGCTCCCCTGTCCATGGAGTTTTCCAGGCAAGAATACTGAAGTAGGCAGCTATTCCCTTCCCCAGGGGGTCTTCCAGCCCAGGGGTCGAGCCTGGATCTCCCACATCGCAGGTAGGTTCTTTACCATCTGAGCCAGCAGGGAAGCCCATCGATTCAAGGGGAATACCATTTAGGCCACTTGGAGGAAAGATCAAGTGACACTTTAGGATCTTTGTTTGCTTTTCCTTTTGTTTTGGCTCATAAAGGAAATGACTTGTTTCTGGAAAGGCATAAATTCAAGATCCAGTAGAGAATATTTGAGAAGCTGTTAATCAGCCAGGCTGTTTATATTCGCAGTACCCAGAACTTCACAGTCTTTGTGAAGTCAGACATTATCAGCCATGCCTTACAGATAAGAAAAGGGCCATGCAAGGGAGGAGATGTGCCCAGCATCTAAAGTGTTAAGACCAAATCACCTGTCATCAAAGACCCAGTGACTATATTCCACAACCCAGACGACCAGGTCTACTTGCTAAGGCAGAGTATTACTTTCATCACTATTTTGACTTGGTTGGTTCTCTTTTCTCATCCAATTACAACTGTTCCGTATCTTTCTAAACAGAAATCACATGTTGAAATCAGTACAGTTTATGGAATGGTTGTTGATGCTATCTGGTGCTATATTCTTAAAACCTCCAAGCTTCTCAAAGACCAGTTCTCCTACACTTCTTACGAACAAATTGGACAAGTCATTTCACAAAAATGTCTTGAGGGTCAACTGTGTGTTAGGCATTGTGCTACCTGTTCAGGGTTTATAAATTCAGAGATCCAGGTCTGTCCCCTGAGAGCACCTGAGCTGAGTAGGTACCTGATTAGATGAGATGCTTTTCCTAAGGATGGTGGAAAGGACCACTCTGCCATCCCCACGTGTCACTCAACCAGCACTGTCTTTATTTCAACATCCCTTAGCCTACCGGACAGAAGCCACTCTGGGAGTTGTGGTCTCGGACTCGAGTATCAACTGCATTGAACAGACCACAGAGTGGAGTGCGTGTTCCAAGAGCTGTGGCATGGGCTTTTCCACCCGAGTCACCAACAGGAATCCGCACTGCGAGATGATGAAGCAGACCCCCGGTCCAAGACTGAGTGCAGCTCCCTGTCCAGGAGTTTTCCAGGCAAGAATCGAGTGGCAGCTATTCCCTTCCCCAGGGGTCTTCCAGCCCAGGGGTCGAGCCTGGGTCTCCCACATCGCAGGTAGGTTCTTTACCATCTGAGCCAGCAGGGAAGCCCATCGATTCAAGGGGAATACCATTTAGGCCACTTGGAGGAAAGATCAAGTGACACTTTAGGATCTTTGTTTGCTTTTCCTTTTGTTTTGGCTCATAAAGGAAATGACTTGTTTCTGGAAAGGCATAAATTCAAGATCCAGTAGAGAATATTTGAGAAGCTGTTAATCAGCCAGGCTGTTTATATTCGCAGTACCCAGAACTTCACAGTCTTTGTGAAGTCAGACATTATCAGCCATGCCTTACAGATAAGAAAAGGGCCATGCAAGGGAGGAGATGTGCCCAGCATCTAAAGTGTTAAGACCAAATCACCTGTCATCAAAGACCCAGTGACTATATTCCACAACCCAGACGACCAGGTCTACTTGCTAAGGCAGAGTATTACTTTCATCACTATTTTGACTTGGTTGGTTCTCTTTCTCCTCCAATTACAACTGTTCCGTATCTTTCTAAACAGAAATCACATGTTGAAATCAGTACAGTTTATGGAATGGTTGTTGATGCTATCTGGTGCTATATTCTTAAAACCTCCAAGCTTCTCAAAGACCAGTTCTCCTACACTTCTTACGAACAAATTGGACAAGTCATTTCACAAAAATGTCTTGAGGGTCAACTGTGTGTTAGGCATTGTGCTACCTGTTCAGGGTTTATAAATTCAGAGATCCAGGTCTGTCCCCTGAGAGCACCTGAGCTGAGTAGGTACCTGATTAGATGAGATGCTTTTCCTAAGGATGGTGGAAAGGACCACTCTGCCATCCCCACGTGTCACTCAACCAGCACTGTCTTTATTTCAACATCCCTTAGCCTACCGGACAGAAGCCACTCTGGGAGTTGTGGTCTCGGACTCGAGTATCAACTGCATTGAACAGACCACAGAGTGGAGTGCGTGTTCCAAGAGCTGTGGCATGGGCTTTTCCACCCGAGTCACCAACAGGAATCCGCACTGCGAGATGATGAAGCAGACCCGGCTCTGCATGGTGCGGCCCTGTAACCAAGAGCTCCGGCAGCCAACAGATAAGGTACAAGCCTGGGGAAGCCTCCCGTGACTGAGGAGGTGACCTTGCTCACTGGGACCTGGGCCTTAGTAAGTCACTGTGATGCTGGTTGACTTCAAGATCAGCTCCAGTCGAGGAGCTAACCATCTTTTTTTTTTTCCCTCTTTAATGTATTGGAGTATTCCAAGCAACTTCCAGCAGGGAAAGAGGGAGGGATCAGGGGCTTCCTTGGTGGTCTCATGGTTAAGAGTTCCTGCTTCCACTGCAGGGGGCATGGATTCAATTCCTGGTCAGGGTATTAAGATCCACATGCCACATGGTACCACCAAAAAAAAAAGAAGGAGGAGTCAAACAACTACCATACTGTTTCCAATTGAGAAAAGTCTGGCAAATCTTATTTCATCCTGGATAAAAGCAGCTGTTGGATGGTCAAACATGGTTGGTTTTAGAGAGGCCATTTCTGAGCCAGGCTGTTCTTCCCGCTTTAGGTTCAGTCTGAAGGAAGCAACAGAGTAGGGGCCACCTCTGCCTTCCACATCCCTCTGTCCCCGACGTCCTACCTGGGTTGGACTATGTCCTTCTTAAACAACTGTGGGTGAATAAATGAATGAGTGTCTGGGAATTATTGTCAGTGTTTTAAAAAGCCTAGTGTGGCTAGTACATTTGCCAGGAAGAGGTGACATGTGCCAAACAAAATAGCACATTTCTTTCCTTTTTTGCTGGAATGATATCAACTCAGTGTGTTAACACTGAGCATAACGCACGCAGATCAGAAGCTCTGATTGGTTCCTGATGACGTCACAGGCCTTGTTAGCAGAAGCCGAGGTCAGATAAATGCAATAACCAAATCTAACTCGTAGATGGACCCTTGTCCAAAAGAAAACAGTCCCTAGCAGTGAAAGATTTACATATCTCTCCACTGAGGCAATATCATCTCATACTTAAGGGCACAACTCTGGAGCCAGACAGCTTGGCTTTAAATCCTGGCTTCCTACATCAGCTAGCTGTGAGATCCGGGCAATTTTCTTAAACTTCAAGCCTCAATTCCTTCTCCCTACATAACAGAGACATTAACGGTACCTACACTTCCTTACTCAGAGTTTGTCATGAAGATTAAATTCTATGAATTTGCAAAGTGCTGGTCATAGACTGCTGCTCGGGTGCTCAGTGCTCAGTCATGTCTGACTCTTTTGCAACCCCATGGATGGTAGCCCGCCAGGCTCCTTGGTTAATGGGATTCTCCAGGCATGAATACTGAAGTGGGTTGCCATGCCCTCCTCCAGGGGATCTTCCTGAGCCAGGCATTGAACCCACATCTCATGCATCTCCTGCATTGGCAGGCAGATTCTTTACCACTAGCACCACCTGGGAAGTATAAATTGCTGTATTAATATACATATCATTACTTAATATTAACCTTCACTTTTATTTATTGGTAAAGTAAGAGTCTCTAGTGGTTGCATTAGCTGTTAGTTACTTAGCTCTCTGACTTTTAAGATCCATTGTAACTTTATACTTCTTCCACCAGTTCAGAAAGAACAGCTAGAAACAGCTTCCTCTCTGTTTCTGTCCTTTCTTCTTTCTCTCTCTCTCTCTCTCTCAGAGATGTTGTAGACCTTGTACCTTTTTGTGAATATTGGCAAAACTATACACTAAACATTAAATGTTAAAAAGGAAAAAGGAAGAAGCCTTTAAATACTATCAAGAACACAGTACTTTATTAAATAAGGCTTTTCCATATCAGGACTTTAAAATTTTGCCTTCTCTGTTGTTTCTTTTTCCAGAATTTATATTTTTTTCTTAAAACTTGTACCCAGTTTAATATTGGGAGGTGTTATATTTAAGATATTGATTTAGCCTAATATGCTTGCCCAATAATCATTATTTCCTTAACACCAAATAGATTCTTAAATGTAAGACCGTGCTTCTGGAAGTGTGGTCCCCAGAGCAGCAGCAGCATCTAAGAACTTATTAGAATTGCAGATTATGGGGGCCCACATCAGACCTACAGAATCAAAACTCTGGGTTTAAGGTCCAACAGTGTGTGTTTTAGCAAACCCTCTAGATGATTCTTCTGTACTCTTAAAGCTTTAGAGATACTGATTTTAGAGAATTCCAAGTCTCCTCACTCCACAAGCTGTGGACTATGCCCAGAAAGGTGAAAAGCAGTGTAGAATTATGATACATTAGGTCAAGAAATCTAGGTGGGAAATTAACATATAATCAATGTCTTACTGCATTATCAATATTGGGGTTCTTTATCAATAATTAACAATAGAGGACTTCCCTGGTGGTCCAGTGGGTAAGGAGTCCACTTTGCAGTGCAGGGGCACCAGTTCGAACCTTGGCCTGGGAGGATCCCACGTGCCTCAGAGTGACTGGGCCGGTGTGTCCAATTACGAACCAGCGCTCTGCAACGAGAGATGCCACTGTGATGAGAGGCCCACACAAGCCAGGGAAAATAATAAAAGAGGCCAAAATTTTTAAAAAAAATTAATAATAGAATGTTGAATAAACTCCTTATTTACCATGCCTTCCTGGAAAATCACCTTAATCCCACTGTTTTAGACTTCCCTGAGGTCATAGTGTACTATCAGTAGAAACCATGAGCTTCATGTCAAATTCAGTTACTAGATGTCTCCTGATCACTTCAGGCCTCCGAGATTCCATTTACTCATCTATAAAACTTGGACAATTGCTCTTTACATGAATAACTGCTCTTTGTATGTGTGAGTGTTGCCAATAAGATTAAGTGAGTTCATGTCTGAAAATATTTGAAACCTTAATAGGCTTGCAGTGATGCCGTAGTTATTCCATTTCTCTTTATAGCACCTGAGAATATATTGGACTGAAAATAATGCCAAAGCCTTTATAGGATGGTTTGGAAAAAAAAACCAACTTTCTTTATCATGCATGTACCCTTGGTCAAAAGATGGTTATAGACAATTAGGTACCATTTCCTCATTCTAGGTAGGAAGGCAGATGAGTACAGAAAGCAAAGAATTAGCTGTCTGAAGGGCAAAGAACCCAAAATTAGGTAGCCAATTCTCATCTTGTAGAGCAGCAGCAGCATCTAAGAACTTATTAGAATTGCAGATTATGGGGCCCACATCAGACCTACAGAATCAAAACTCTGGGTTTAAGGTCCAACAGTGTGTGTTTTAGCAAACCCTCTAGATGATTCTTCTGTACTCTTAAAGCTTTAGAGATACTGATTTTAGAGAATTCCAAGTCTCCTCACTCCACAAGCTGTGGACTATGCCCAGAAAGGTGAAAAGCAGTGGAGAATTATGATACATTAGGTCAAGAAATCTAGGTGGGAAATTAACATATAATCAATGTCTTACTGCATTATCAATATTGGGGTTCTTTATCAATAATTAACAATAGAGGACTTCCCTGGTGGTCCAGTGGGTAAGGAGTCCACCTTGCAGTGCAGGGGCACCAGTTCGAACCTTGGCCTGGGAGGATCCCACGTGCCTCAGAGTGACTGGGCCGGTGTGTCCAATTACGAACCAGCGCTCTGCAACGAGAGATGCCACTGTGATGAGAGGCCCACACAAGCCAGGGAAAAATAATAAAAGAGGCCAAAATTTTTAAAAAAAATTAATAATAGAATGTTGAATAAACTCCTTATTTACCATGCCTTCCTGGAAAATCACCTTAATCCCACTGTTTTAGACTTCCCTGAGGTCATAGTGTACTATCAGTAGAAACCATGAGCTTCATGTCAAATTCAGTTACTAGATGTCTCCTGATCACTTCAGGCCTCCGAGATTCCATTTACTCATCTATAAAACTTGGACAATTGCTCTTTACATGAATAACTGCTCTTTGTATGTGTGAGTGTTGCCAATAAGATTAAGTGAGTTCATGTCTGAAAATATTTGAAACCTTAATAGGCTTGCAGTGATGCCGTAGTTATTCCATTTCTCTTTATAGCACCTGAGAATATATTGGACTGAAAATAATGCCAAAGCCTTTATAGGATGGTTTGGAAAAAAAAACCAACTTTCTTTATCATGCATGTACCCCTTGGTCAAAAGATGGTTATAGACAATTAGGTACCATTTCCTCATTCTAGGTAGGAAGGCAGATGAGTACAGAAAGCAATTAAGAATTGTAGCTGTCTGAAGGGCAAAGAACTTCCCAGAATACTTTGGTTTATGTATCATTGGCCAAAACTTTGCCATAGGCTTCCAGATATTCTGGAGGAAGCACATACTTGTAGTGGACCACATTTCTAGAATAAAATTAACATTCTGATAGCAAAGAAGAAAGAGCAACAAATATTGGGTAGGCAACGAGCAAGTTACTCCATATGCCTAGATTGACCCCTCGGAGGAACAATGATCGTTTCACGCATCATTCTTTTTCTTCTTTCTCAGAAAGGAAAAAAGTGTCTCCGTAGCATCAAGTCACTCAAAGCCATCCACTTGCAGTTCGAGAACTGCACAAGCCTGCACACTTACAAGCCCAGGTTCTGCGGGATTTGCATCGATGGCCGATGCTGCACCCCTCACAACACCAAAACCATCCAGGTGGAGTTCCAGTGCTCCGCGGGGCAGATCCTCAGGAAGCCGGTAATGGTCATCGGGACCTGCACCTGTCACAACAACTGCCCTCATAGCAACTCGTCTTTCCTCTAAGACTTAGAGTCAGACATCAGCAGAGGGGAAAGGTCCTGTGTCCCTTGAGAAGCCCACCTACAGAAGCAAACTGCAACCACCCACCATCAAATGAATATAAGAAAAATTATGAAGGATTATTACCCTCCTCTGAGTCTCACGTATTTTCTGTGGTCATATGAGGTCAGTTATATCTGTCTTTTTTTTCATGAAGGATATGCTTAACTATAAACTTGGAATCAAGGTAAGCTCAGGAGAGTACTTAGGGATGACTTTTTCTTTCATGCGTTTACTACACATGTTTACTACACGTGAAAGCTTCTGTAGATTTCAGAAATCAGATATAGGTCTTACTATCTAGATGGTTTCACATTATACTCATCTTATTTTGTTATACACTAGTGAAATTTCAAGAAAAGTCACTGTAATGAATGACACGGTGAAGTCCAAGGTCTTCCTGAGTGGATCATCATATAAATATTTCACTGTAGTTTAAGGACGGACCTAAGGGTTCTCAATGGAGTACTCATTTTTTCAGTAACTCAAATCTGAACTTCAGATTCTGAGATCCAATGAAACATATAGTTCCCCAACTTGAAATCTATTACTTTTCTGTGTACATAGAAAACAACCTGTATCTACAGTATTAATTAATTAAGTGCACTGGTATCCTAAACTGGCTCCATTTCAGACAAGTTGACTCCTTTCCAAAAGAAAGAAGCCAAACAGAAAACTCCCCCTTATACAGAAATGACCAGCCTCTATCGGCCCTCAGACATTTGTATGTGTCTTGAAGTTCCTCAGGTCACTAGTTTTTGGGTTTTTTTATTTCAGAAGAAGCAGAACATATCGGTAGGGTTCCTCTTACCTTGCCGATGAATAAACTGAGGCCCAAAGCACCTGATTTCAACTTTTGATGACTTTCAAATACGCTGGTACTGGAATTTTGAAAAAAGAGAACAAAATTGGCATGATTGCAGTGGCAAGATACCACAAACTCTGTGGGAGTTTAGAATTATTGCACAGATGCCCCGAACCTATCCTTGGGTCTTAGGTATGCAAAGTCGTGAACAAGATATATGCATCTACATATGTGTATCCCTTTTGGGAAAAGTTTTTTGTTAGGTATGCTATCGCGGAAGGTCCTGTGTCCCTTGAGAAGCCCACCTACAGAAGCAAACTGCAACCACCCACCATCAAATGAATATAAGAAAAATTATGAAGGATTATTACCCTCCTCTGAGTCTCACGTATTTTCTGTGGTCATATGAGGTCAGTTATATCTGTCTTTTTTTTCATGAAGGATATGCTTAACTATAAACTTGGAATCAAGGTAAGCTCAGGAGAGTACTTAGGGATGACTTTTTCTTTCATGCGTTTACTACACATGTTTACTACACGTGAAAGCTTCTGTAGATTTCAGAAATCAGATATAGGTCTTACTATCTAGATGGTTTCACATTATACTCATCTTATTTTGTTATACACTAGTGAAATTTCAAGAAAAGTCACTGTAATGAATGACACGGTGAAGTCCAAGGTCTTCCTGAGTGGATCATCATATAAATATTTCACTGTAGTTTAAGGACGGACCTAAGGGTTCTCAATGGAGTACTCATTTTTTCAGTAACTCAAATCTGAACTTCAGATTCTGAGATCCAATGAAACATATAGTTCCCCAACTTGAAATCTATTACTTTTCTGTGTACATAGAAAACAACCTGTATCTACAGTATTAATTAATTAAGTGCACTGGTATCCTAAACTGGCTCCATTTCAGACAAGTTGACTCCTTTCCAAAAGAAAGAAGCCAAACAGAAAACTCCCCCTTATACAGAAATGACCAGCCTCTATCGGCCCTCAGACATTTGTATGTGTCTTGAAGTTCCTCAGGTCACTAGTTTTTGGGTTTTTTTATTTCAGAAGAAGCAGAACATATCGGTAGGGTTCCTCTTACCTTGCCGATGAATAAACTGAGGCCCAAAGCACCTGATTTCAACTTTTGATGACTTTCAAATACGCTGGTACTGGAATTTTGAAAAAAGAGAACAAAATTGGCATGATTGCAGTGGCAAGATACCACAAACTCTGTGGGAGTTTAGAATTATTGCACAGATGCCCCGAACCTATCCTTGGGTCTTAGGTATGCAAAGTCGTGAACAAGATATATGCATCTACATATGTGTATCTAATTTGTCAGGCCATACAAAAGGCTGCAAACTTAAATGTATACATTCTTCTAATGTCACCCTATGTGTTCACCTTTTCTCCTTAAAGTTATTTATATAAATATAAATTATACATTTTTTAAAATATTCTTTTTACTTTTGCTATTTGTCAGACATTACTAAATAAACATTATCTTATCAAGGTGTGACTCTGCTATTACTTGTGTGCGTCTGAGTTGTTTATTGGAAGTATACATTAAATTAAAATTTACAGATTAAATCAGATGCTGAGTGACAGTATCTGCTGAAAGCAAAATGGATAGTTTAAGATGAACTTACAACTTCTGATCAGAAGGAAAACAAAAGTCAGCTCTTAATTTGGTGATCTCCATTGCCAAGGCCTCAAATAGTCTCCTCCCTTTTTACTCAATCCAATATCAGGAGCCCTGATATTTTTTTCTGGACAATCTCTGAGATACTTGCGTATATTAAAAATTGAACTTGGACCAAATGAAAACTTAAGAAAGCCTCTCTGACTTTCTTATCTAGTTAAAGTGCCCCTCTGCACCTTACTTGCAATTAGCCGGCTTCAAGTGCTAGGAGTTTTCTTCCTTTTTAAATTGAAGTATAGTTGATTTACAACATCATATTAGTTTTAGATATACAAATAGTGATTCTGTATTTTTATAGATTATACCCCATTTGCAGTGGCTATAAAATATTGGCTACATCCCCTGCACTGTACAATATATCCTTTTATCTTATTTATTTTATAGGTAATAGTTTGTACCTCTTAATCCCCTACTTGTTGCCCCTGCCTTCCCTCTTCCTTTAGGTACCCACTAGTTTGTTCTCTGTATCTGTATTTCCCTTATGTTATGTCTATTTCTTTTGTTTTCCAGCTTCCATGTATAACATACTGTATTTGTCTTTCTCTGTTTCACTCAGCATAATACCCTCTAGGTCCATCCACATTGTTACAAATGGCAGAATTTCATTGTCTTTTATGGTTGAATAATATTCTATTGTGAGTGTGTGTGTGTGTGTGTCTGTGTACCACATCTTTTTTATCCATTCATCTGGTGATGGGCGCTTGGGTTGCTCTCATGTCTTGGCTAATGTAAATAATGCTGTTGTGAATATTGGGTGCATGGGTGCCATAATTGTCTTGATCAGCCTACCCTTGCTCTATGCCCACAGGGGTGCCATCTGGGCATTGTGAGCATTAGACTTAAAATAACTCTGTGTTTTGAAGTTCCTGGGTGATGCAATGATTCTCTGGTTCTTTAACAATTAAAAAAAAAAAAGTTTTCTTAATTCCCAGCATCACTTCCCTGAGATACAAGCTTCTTTCCCATTCATCTAGTTACCTTGTCTCTATTTGTCTTTTAAGATAGATTAGAAAAGACTTCCCTGATAGTACAGGGGATAAGAATAGGCCTGCCCATGCAGGGGACACAGGTTCGACCCCTAGTCTGGGAAGATTCTGCATCCCACAGAGCCACTAAGCCCACACTCCACAATTACTGATCCCATGCACTAAAACTTCTAAAGCTTGCACACCTAGAGCCTCTGTCTGCAACTAGAGAAGCCACTGCAATGAGAAGCTCGTGCACTGCAGTGAAGAGTCACCCTCACTCTCCGTGACTAGAGAAAGCCCACGTGCACCAACAAAGACCCAGCACAACCATAAATAAATAAGTAGATAAATAATTTTTTAAAAAGATAGATTGGAAATCCAGTCTCTTTTTTTCTAGGAGTTTATTCAAAGGAAATCAACGGCTTCTGGCTTTGATTTCATATTTACCTTGTGCTGAGCACTTCACTTTCATTATATTGTTTTAATTTGCATAATAATCCCACAAAGTAGGCACTCTTCCCCATATTACAATTGAAGGGAATTTTTAAATTTTTTAAATAAATGGTTAAAAGAAACTGGTGGATGAACAACCGAAGTCAAAGTCATTCTGCTGCTAAAGGGGTCTCTGCTAAGAGTATTTGTTGGCAAGTCTGTTCAACCCAATGTTGTTCATAATAGCAAAACAGAAACACGCCAAGGTCCAACAGTATGTATTTGGTTAGATAAATCCCAGGACGTCTATTATGGTGAAGAACAAAATAACCTTTAAAGTGAAAACGTCAGAAAATACTTCCCTTATGGGGGGATAGAAAACCTTGAAAAGAGCAGTTTGTTTTTGTTCGTAAGTTCCTGTAAAATGAAAAGAAAACTAAGAGAGAATGGGCAATAAAATATTAGTAATTATGTCAAGTTGGTCTCATAATGTTCCGTTTGCTATTTCTTTATTAACTTTTTTTTAACTTAGGACATTTTTGTGTTGTTGTAACTTAGTCTCTAAGTTGTGTCCAACTCTTTCTCAACCCCATGGACTGTAGCCCACTGGTCTCCTTTGTCCATAGGATTTCCCAGGCAAGAGTAAGGGAATGGGTTGCCATTTCCTTCTCCAGAGGGTTGAACTCAGGTCTTCTGTATTGCAGGCAGATTCTTTACTACTGAGCCACCAGAGAAGCCCAACTTAGGGCACATTACCTATAATATAGGGTTTCCCAGATGGCCCTAGTGATAAACAGCCTGCCTACCAGTGAAGGAGATGTAAGAATTCAGGTTTTATCCCTAAGTTGGGAAGATTCTGCATCCCACAGAGCCACTAAGCCCACACTCCACAATTACTGATCCCGTGCACTAAAACTTCTAAAGCTTGCACACCTAGAGCCTCTGTCTGCAACTAGAGAAGCCACTGCAATGAGAAGCTCGTGCACTGCAGTGAAGAGTCACCCTCACTCTCCGTGACTAGAGAAAGCCCACGTGCACCAACAAAGACCCAGCACAACCATAAATAAATAAGTAGATAAATAATTTTTTAAAAAGATAGATTGGAAATCCAGTCTCTTTTTTTCTAGGAGTTTATTCAAAGGAAATCAACGGCTTCTGGCTTTGATTTCATATTTACCTTGTGCTGAGCACTTCACTTTCATTATATTGTTTTAATTTGCATAATAATTCCACAAAGTAGGAAATCTTTCCCATATTACAATTGAAGGGAATTTTTAAATTTTTTAAATAAATGGTTAAAAGAAACTGGTGGATGAACAACCGAAGTCAAAGTCATTCTGCTGCTAAAGGGGTCTCTGCTAAGAGTATTTGTTGGCAAGTCTGTTCAACCCAATGTTGTTCATAATAGCAAAACAGAAACACGCCAAGGTCCAACAGTATGTATTTGGTTAGATAAATCCCAGGACGTCTATTATGGTGAAGAACAAAATAACCTTTAAAGTGAAAACGTCAGAAAATACTTCCCTTATGGGGGGATAGAAAACCTTGAAAAGAGCAGTTTGTTTTTGTTCGTAAGTTCCTGTAAAATGAAAAGAAAACTAAGAGAGAATGGGCAATAAAATATTAGTAATTATGTCAAGTTGGTCTCATAATGTTCCGCTTTGCTATTTCTTTATTAACTTTTTTTTAACTTAGGACATTTTTGTGTTGTTGTAACTTAGTCTCTAAGTTGTGTCCAACTCTTTCTCAACCCCATGGACTGTAGCCCACTGGTCTCCTTTGTCCATAGGATTTCCCAGGCAAGAGTAAGGGAATGGGTTGCCATTTCCTTCTCCAGAGGGTTGAACTCAGGTCTTCTGTATTGCAGGCAGATTCTTTACTACTGAGCCACCAGAGAAGCCCAACTTAGGGCACATTACCTATAATATAGGGTTTCCCAGATGGCCCTAGTGATAAACAGCCTGCCTACCAGTGAAGGAGATGTAAGAAATTCAGGTTTTATCCCTAAGTTGGGAAGATGCCATGAAGAAAGAAATGGCAACCCACTCCACTATTTCTGCCTGGAGAATCCCATGGACTGAGGAGTCTGTCTGGCTACAGTCTATAGGATCGCAAAGAATCAGACACAACTGAAGAGAATTAGCATACATGCACCTGTAATATAACCAGAGCAACAAGAGCAACAAAATAAAATTGCAAGTTTGAATTCATCTGCCCCTTCTAGCAAAATTTCTTTTCACACCTCTGCCCATTTATGCTGCACTGGCTGCCCCTTCCAGCATCCAAAACGTTTATCCATTCATTCATTTTGTTCATTCAAAACGTACTGACTGACTGCCTTTGTGTGCCTAGCATAGTTTTAAGTCCTGAAAATACAGCCATGAATAAAACAAACCACAAACTAAATGAATCACTTTTCTCCCTGGAAATGACTCGCTATCAGCCTAAGCAAGCAAAAAGCAGCAAACAAAAATTCAAAGAAGATAAAATAAATCCTAAGAAAATTATTAAACTGGAGTGATCTTACAGAGAATTTTGAGTGGCTAATTTAGCTGGAGGTAGTCAAGGAGCTTCCTTCTGAAGAGGTCATATTTCATGTTAAATTTGAATCACGAGCATTTGGAGAGAGAATCTTCCAGGTAGAGATGACAGCTTAGAGAGAAAAACCCAGTATCTGAATTAAGCTTGGAGCTTCATTTTAAAAGATCTAAGTGGCTGGAGTGACGTGGAGGCAGGTGATGATACAAAGGTAGGGACTCCAACTTGTCTCTGTCATCCTAGCTTTCACATTATTTGCAACCAATTCTTTAAAAATCCAAGCACAGTGAGATTCTTGAGGCCAGTATTTTAGTCTTCTTTGTAAAGAAGTACCTCAGCTTCCCTGGTGACTCAGCAGGTAAAGAATCTGCCTGTAATGCAGAAGACACAAGAGATGCAGGATCGATCCCCGGGTCACAAAGATCCCCTGGAGGAGGGCATGGCAACCCACTCCACTATTTCTGCCTGGAGAATCCCATGGACTGAGGAGTCTGTCTGGCTACAGTCTATAGGATCGCAAAGAATCAGACACAACTGAAGAGAATTAGCATACATGCACCTGTAATATAACCAGAGCAACAAGAGCAACAAAATAAAATTGCAAGTTTGAATTCATCTGCCCCTTCTAGCAAAATTTCTTTTCACACCTCTGCCCATTTATGCTGCACTGGCTGCCCCTTCCAGCATCCAAAACGTTTATCCATTCATTCATTTTGTTCATTCAAAACGTACTGACTGACTGCCTTTGTGTGCCTAGCATAGTTTTAAGTCCTGAAAATACAGCCATGAATAAAACAAACCACAAACTAAATGAATCACTTTTCTCCCTGGAAATGACTCGCTATCAGCCTAAGCAAGCAAAAAGCAGCAAACAAAAATTCAAAGAAGATAAAATAAATCCTAAGAAAATTATTAAACTGGAGTGATCTTACAGAGAATTTTGAGTGGCTAATTTAGCTGGAGGTAGTCAAGGAGCTTCCTTCTGAAGAGGTCATATTTCATGTTAAATTTGAATCACGAGCATTTGGAGAGAGAATCTTCCAGGTAGAGATGACAGCTTAGAGAGAAAAACCCAGTATCTGAATTAAGCTTGGAGCTTCATTTTAAAAAGATCTAAGTGGCTGGAGTGACGTGGAGGCAGGTGATGATACAAAGGTAGGGACTCCAACTTGTCTCTGTCATCCTAGCTTTCACATTATTTGCAACCAATTCTTTAAAAATCCAAGCACAGTGAGATTCTTGAGGCCAGTATTTTAGTCTTCTTTGTAAAGAAGTACCTCAGCTTCCCTGGTGACTCAGCAGGTAAAGAATCTGCCTGTAATGCAGAAGACACAAGAGATGCAGGATCGATCCCCGGGTCACAAAGATCCCCTGGAAGAGGAAATGTCAATCCACTTCAGTATTCTTGCCTGGGGCAGCCCATGGACAGAGGAGCCTGGCAGACTATGGTCAAAAAGGTCTCAAAGAGTCAGACTCGGCTAAGCACTCACACAACACAACCTGGCACACAGCAGGACTTCACTCAGTGAGTGAATGGATGGGCAGATATGTGAATGAATCAATGAACTATGCCTTGAAAAAAGATAAAATGTTCTTCAAATAGATGTTAGGCTTTTAAGCTATCATTTTCTCTGTCACTATCACTGTGATTTTCTTCATCTCACTTAAAGATATCCCCACTCTTTCTCATCTGCAAACACACATACACACACATGCATTCAGTTGGGGGAAAAAATGTGATTTGATCAACAAATATATGCTAACGCCAGAATGTTCTAGTGTTACAGCAAGGAAAGCAGTATTTACAGAGCAGAGTTTAAAGCTGCAGAAAGAAGGCAGGCTTGGGAGTTATCTAAATCTGGGTTTGCAAACCAGGTCTGTCCTTTCCCAACTTTGGGATATTGAGCCATCTGGACACACCCTCTGTGTCTCAGTTTTCACACCTGTAAGATGAAACCATAATACTGAGAGAGTTGCCAGTCACGCAAAGTTGTCCTGGACTGATATCATCCATGGGACTTAGTAATTTCAGTTATAAAATCAGGACAGTCCCAGGCAAAGTTGGATGAGCTGGTCACCCTAAGGACCAAACGTGTTGTAACATAACACATGTTCATAAGCACCTGACCATGCCAGGCACACAGTAGGCCAACAAATGACAGCTGCTAATATAAAAGTATGCAGTAGAGTCAACCACCACCCCTTAGTCCATGTGTGTCATAATCAGAGGCAGACATTATTGACCTCAGGAAAAGACCAAGAGACTCAAAGAAAGTTAATGGCCTATTAAGGACACAGTGAATGAACTAACTAGGATTCAAACTCAGAGTCTGCCTGAGCTTGGAGCCAAAGTTCTTTCCTTTCTACAGCACTGCTGCCACTGAGGCCAAGTATATTTTCAGCAACCAAAACAATTCCAATAGTTTTCATTTTTGTGCTGTTTTCCCAAACGATAAATGTTCTCTTTTAGAAACAGCATTGCAAAGTCGGGAAATTGTTGAGATCATTCTGTGAATGTTAAATTTTGAAAGCACTTAATTGCTGTTCAGTGACAAGGCATATTTCATTGAAAATTAGTGGAGGCATTTTCTTTCC
Source organism: Tragulus kanchil (assembly GCA_022376925.1). Taxonomy (NCBI): domain Eukaryota; kingdom Metazoa; phylum Chordata; class Mammalia; order Artiodactyla; family Tragulidae; genus Tragulus; species Tragulus kanchil. Next base: position 80,852,797 of record JAIOJX010000002.1, read on the forward strand.
TTTTACCACACCAGCAAAAGGTGTGTTACCACTATTCAGCATTGTAGCAAGGACAACTTTGCAAAAGAAATACATGTGTCCCATGCCGATCTGTGCTTGATGAGATTATCGAGAAAGCTTTTGCAGGAGATTCCTGGGCAGTGTTAGATTTCTCTCCCAGTGTCTTCCTTGCAGAGACATGTTGTCATGCTCCTGAATGGGTTTTGCTCCAAAAAGCTCAATATCATAAGTCAAATCATCAAAACAGCATGTCCTTTTGGCTGTTTTCTATTGGGCTTCGTTTGAAGATTCATTTTTGTTGGAAGTCTATTCATCTTAACCACACCGCGTGGTCCTTGCTGGCAGTGCTATGCTGTCTTGACCACAGAGGGTTCACCAAATTCAATTACTGCTTCAATAACACTGCTGGCACTTTCTGAACTCTGAATAATGAGGAATTCTTTGCAGCCATCCAGCTGAGGATGGTGAATTACTGTTACATTAAACCAGCTGTTTCAGGGATAATCAGAGGTGCAAAGGGTAAGTAAGGATGGTGAGGCTGCACAATGTTTCCTAAAGAATATGTGTCTTTCTCTAGGACAAGAAAATGAAAGTGTGAGTTTCAACTTGGGAAGCTTTACAAAAGAATATGGAGTTCCATTCACATGGCAGCGTTTCACAGAATAAACAGCCCACCAGTACTCTGGGGCTGAAAGGAGCTTGGAAAGAAATGTTTTATGATCCAAGAAGAGGATGTTGCTTGGACTTATATTTTATTAGCAAAATCTGAGAAGCAAGATCTGTTTGTAGCATAGATTCGGACATCTGGAAGAGGTCACAGAGTTCTTAGCCTGGGTTGAACAAGGGTCAGTATGCCCCAAATTCCTGGAGAAGGGAATGGCAACCTACTCTGGTGTTCTTGCCTGGAGAATCCCCATGGACAGAGGAGCCTGGTGGGCTACAGTCCATGAGGTTGCAAAGAGCTGGACACGACTGAGCGACTAAACAACAACATACCTCAAACGGACCCAGATTTGTCAGGAAACCAGTCCCTATAACTGAATCTTAGCAATCAAAGAATTTGGTTTTTCTCTGCAGGCCACATGATTTGTTGCACTGAAATACGATACCAAGAAGCATCTATAAATGCAGAGCTTTGTAGATAGATTCATTGAACTGGTCAGACCGTTTTTTGAAATAGGTTGTTTCATTCAAACAACTTGTTTATAACACAAGTTAGTAACTAGTTAATGACCACTCAGTATCTTAAAAACAAGTCATTTATTTTGTAGTGCCCGTGTGTGTGTGTGCGTGTGTGTGTGTGTGTGTGTGTGTACTTAGTCACTCAGTCATGTCCGACTCTTTGCAACCCCATGGACTGTAGCCTGCCAGGCTCTTCTGTCCACGGGGATTCTCCAGACAAGAATATTGGAGTGAGTTGCCATGCCTTCCTCCAGGGAATCTTCCCAACACAAGGATCAAATCCAGGTCTCCCAAACTGCACACAGATTCTTTACCATCTGAGCCACCAAGGGATTCCTTGGTAGTGTCTGCTATCATTTAATAAATTAGCCTATACTATTTACCCAAGAAAAACGAATTAATTAGTTAATACTTTTATTTGATCAAAACTTGAGATTGTCTACGGCCTGACCACACACCTCTTCTCATCACAGATGAATCCTTCCAAAGTCGAACTCAAATTCTTAGACAAAAAGAGTTGAACTTCATATCATACTGGAATGGTTAATGCAGTATAGATTGTTCAACCTTGGAAGAAAAGTAAAATCAAAGTGTTACTTTCTGTGACCTTCCTTAAGAACACAAAGTCCTGCCTTTTAGTGAGCATCCTTTTTCACAACATTTTGCACTGGGTTGCACATCTGTTTAATCCCCATGTGTCTTAACTGTGGATTCGGACATCTGGAAGAGGTCACAGAGTTCTTAGCCTGGGTTGAACAAGGGTCAGTATGCCCCAAATTCCTGGAGAAGGGAATGGCAACCTACTCTGGTGTTCTTGCCTGGAGAATCCCCATGGACAGAGGAGCCTGGTGGGCTACAGTCCATGAGGTTGCAAAGAGCTGGACACGACTGAGCGACTAAACAACAACATACCTCAAACGGACCCAGATTTGTCAGGAAACCAGTCCCTATAACTGAATCTTAGCAATCAAAGAATTTGGTTTTTCTCTGCAGGCCACATGATTTGTTGCACTGAAATACGATACCAAGAAGCATCTATAAATGCAGAGCTTTGTAGATAGATTCATTGAACTGGTCAGACCGTTTTTTGAAATAGGTTGTTTCATTCAAACAACTTGTTTATAACACAAGTTAGTAACTAGTTAATGACCACTCAGTATCTTAAAAACAAGTCATTTATTTTGTAGTGCCCGTGTGTGTGTGTGCGTGTGTGTGTGTGTGTGTGTTTTCTTCGTCCCTCAGTCATGTCCGACTCTTTGCAACCCCATGGACTGTAGCCTGCCAGGCTCTTCTGTCCACGGGGATTCTCCAGACAAGAATATTGGAGTGAGTTGCCATGCCTTCCTCCAGGGAATCTTCCCAACACAAGGATCAAATCCAGGTCTCCCAAACTGCACACAGATTCTTTACCATCTGAGCCACCAAGGGATTCCTTGGTAGTGTCTGCTATCATTTAATAAATTAGCCTATACTATTTACCCAAGAAAAACGAATTAATTAGTTAATACTTTTATTTGATCAAAACTTGAGATTGTCTACGGCCTGACCACACACCTCTTCTCATCACAGATGAATCCTTCCAAAGTCGAACTCAAATTCTTAGACAAAAAGAGTTGAACTTCATATCATACTGGAATGGTTAATGCACTATAGATTGTTCAACCTTGGAAGAAAAGTAAAATCAAAGTGTTACTTTCTGTGACCTTCCTTAAGAACACAAAGTCCTGCCTTTTAGTGAGCATCCTTTTTCACAACATTTTGCACTGGGTTGCACATCTGTTTAATCCCCATGTGTCTTAACTGTGGATTTACAAGACCCTCAAATCTTGTTCACTGCACAAAACCTTTTTCTCTCATTAATTTTCTACCACTCTTAGTTCTCTGTCTTCCTCATCTTTGCTTAGTATTTATAGCTTTGAAAATGCCCAGAGAAGTTACTTTTCTTTTTCTTGATGGAGATAATGGTATTATTTGACTTGAGTATTCCCTAAATTCTACAATATCCCTCTGAAAAAGAATAGTAACAGTCAAGACCCTTCATCCCTATCCTGACCAGCTAGGTGTGTGTGGTAATTTTCATGTGATGATTAAGCCCAGAGAAAATATCCTTTTTTTTTTTTTTTGGTTATCTAAAGCTTTCACGGGCATTTGGCTAAATTTTAAATTACTCAGGATTGTGTCTTCTCAGAATGAAAGCCTATTTACATGTTCTTGGCTATTTCAGATTCCCTATCTAGTTACATGATTCAAGTTTGTTTTTTTTAAGGATTTTTTTTGTTGGGATATAACTGCTTTACAGTCTTTTGTTAGTTTCTGCTCTACAATAAAGTATATCAGCCTTATGCATCCATATATCCGCTCCCTCTGGGGCCTCCCTCCCACCCCCGCATCCCACCCATCTAGGTCATAACAGAGCACCAAGCTGAGCGCCCTGTGCTTTACAGAAGGTTCCCACTGGCTATTTTACACCTGGTAGTGTATACATGTCAATCCCAATTAGCCAATTTGTCCTGCCTTTGCCCTACCCCCACTCATGTCCACATGTCTGTTCCTGCCTCAGAAATAGGTTCCTCTGGTACCATTTTTTTCCAGATTCCACATATATGCATTAATATATGGTATTTTTCTCTTTCTGACTTACTTCACTCTGTATGGCAGACTCTAGGTCCAACTAAATCTCTACAAATGATCCTGCTTCATTCCTTTAGTGACGGAATAATATTCTATTGCATATACACACCATATCTTCTTTAAAAGTAGCTGATAGAATGAAAGTTTAAAAATAAAAACAAAAAGTAGCTGATAAATGACAACTCAGGAGGAACCACTTCAAGTAGTATTAAAGCTGTTATTTTGTTTCCAAGATTCCATCTTTGCCTTCTTTTCACCTCTCCCAGCGTTTCAATTTCTTGCTTTCGTTTTGTCAAAGATTCATGGAAAATGTAGGCATTCCCTAGTCCATTGGTCCATTAGGATGACATTGAGTTGTACATTTGCTCTGTGTGTCCACTGATGGCCTCTTTTCTAGGCTGAACTATTCAACTGCCTTTCTCAAGTTCAGTAAACCATCACTGGGGTCATCTCTACACTTAAGAGGTGGAAAGCAAACATAGGAGAAAGTTGCATATAAGCATAATTAAGAAAGAACCTTTATCCATCAATCTGAAGTGATCATAGCCATTCTTATAGTTCGTGGACATTATATGTGGGGTTTATTTCTCTTAACTCCTCTACAAAACATTAGACAATAATTTTTACACAAAATGGGAACTCAGCAAATGCTCTATAAAAATAAAAAGGTAAAATGATGAAAGAATGAAAGGACCACTAGATGGATGAAACAGATAAAGGTATTAATTGATAAATAAACAAACAAATTAAAGCTGGCACTTCATGACTGTCTTTTCCCAATCCTTTAAATAAAGTTTTCCCTTTGAAAATTGATACTGAAAGTCATTAAGTATCATCTCAAATTTGCCCAGAGCTCACACCTGTCTACAGCAATTGTCCTATGCTTCCTACCCTGACTCTCAGCAAACCTCTTGTTAGCTCCTGCCTCAGTTTGCATTGTTTCTATTGTTTCCACTGATACCCTCATGAGTTCACCTTCAAAAGAGCTTCCCTGGTGACTCAGTGGTAAAGAACCTGTCTGCCAAATCCAGAGACCTGAGTCCAATCCCCGAGTCAAGAAGATCCCCTGGAGAAGGAAACAGCAACCCACTCCAGTATTCTTATCTGGGAAGTCCCATGGACAGAGGAGCTTGGTGGGCTACAGTTTACAGGGTCGCAGAAGAGTTGGACACAACTTAGTAACTATTTAATAACAACCACCCCCTCAGGGCAAGGACTAATTTTTGCCTCAAAAATGAAACAAATCATAACCAAAAAGCAGATCTATTCTGATATTATGAAAAACTGTATGTTCCTTTTCAGCATGGCTTTAACCTCACCCTCTGTGGAAACAACAGCCCTAGAGTTATTGAGGACAGAGCCTTTGACTCTTTCTTAGGTCTAGTTTATATTCCAACATCTTAATGGAGTAACCCCAGTTCTAATTAGATTAAGTTCCATTCCACATTTCCTTACACACATTATCTCATTCAATGTTCATACCTACCCACTGAGGTACTGCTTTTTCTGCCTATTTTACTTGTTAACTGGCATTTTAGGGGAAAATATGCAATCTATAAACGCAAAAGAAATAACTTGTAATGAGTTCATTTGAGCCATCAGTCATGCTTCCCGCAAATGATGTAAGTCTTTAATTGCCTAACTTTTCCAAAGTACTAGCAAAGCATCCCACTGATTTTGTGGCTTTCAATCCTTTGTAGAATGTTCTTAAGCAGTATCTTTTAGAGAACTTGGAGAAGACAGTCTCCATTAAGTGTACATCATCCCATTATCATAGAGTGGAAATTCCTATCTCTGTATTGCAAGTCAGAGCAAAATATGCCATACAACGCAGACTCATAGACTTTATAAGTCGTAACCCCTCATGCAGATGATAGACATAACCAAGAAAAAATGAAAAAAATGAGGGTGAGATTTCTATTCTTCATAAATCATGCTTCATTCCAATGTATTCTATATCAGAGAAGGAAAGCTGATTCTATTTGGATGAGCTCATTTAAACATGTCAGGCTCCCTCACAAAGATTAATTAAAATATGTCAGCTATGCTGGTGGCGAAGTCATCTTGTTTTAAATCTTCAAGAAGTAATATACAGAGCAGAATTACAACTAGTGGTAAAGAACCTGTCTGCCAAATCCAGAGACCTGAGTCCAATCCCCGAGTCAAGAAGATCCCCTGGAGAAGGCAACAGCAACCCACTCCAGTATTCTTATCTGGGAAGTCCCATGGACAGAGGAGCTTGGTGGGCTACAGTTTACAGGGTCGCAGAAGAGTTGGACACAACTTAGTAACTATTTAATAACAACCACCCCCTCAGGGCAAGGACTAATTTTTGCCTCAAAAATGAAACAAATCATAACCAAAAAGCAGATCTATTCTGATATTATGAAAAACTGTATGTTCCTTTTCAGCATGGCTTTAACCTCACCCTCTGTGGAAACAACAGCCCTAGAGTTATTGAGGACAGAGCCTTTGACTCTTTCTTAGGTCTAGTTTATATTCCAACATCTTAATGGAGTAACCCCAGTTCTAATTAGATTAAGTTCCATTCCACATTTCCTTACACACATTATCTCATTCAATGTTCATACCTACCCACTGAGGTACTGCTTTTTCTGCCTATTTTACTTGTTAACTGGCACTTTAGGGGAAAATATGCAATCTATAAACGCAAAAGAAATAACTTGTAATGAGTTCATTTGAGCCATCAGTCATGCTTCCCGCAAATGATGTAAGTCTTTAATTGCCTAACTTTTCCAAAGTACTAGCAAAGCATCCCACTGATTTTGTGGCTTTCAATCCTTTGTAGAATGTTCTTAAGCAGTATCTTTTAGAGAACTTGGAGAAGACAGTCTCCATTAAGTGTACATCATCCCATTATCATAGAGTGGAAATTCCCTATCTCTCTGTATTGCAAGTCAGAGCAAAATATGCCATACAACGCAGACTCATAGACTTTATAAGTCGTAACCCCTCATGCAGATGATAGACATAACCAAGAAAAAATGAAAAAAATGAGGGTGAGATTTCTATTCTTCATAAATCATGCTTCATTCCAGTGTATTCTATATCAGAGAAGGAAAGCTGATTCTATTTGGATGAGCTCATTTAAACATGTCAGGCTCCCTCACAAAGATTAATTAAAATATGTCAGCTATGCTGGTGGCGAAGTCATCTTGTTTTAAATCTTCAAGAAGTAATATACAGAGCAGAATTACAACTGTTCAGTCTTTAGCATGACATGCATAAAATCAATAGTTCAAGCTCCTTTGGGAGCTCCAGCCCAGCATGTTGCATATGAATTGTCATAATGACCTCATCCAGCCCCTCTGGTCCAGGAGGAAATGGGATTATCCGGCCTTCGAGGAGGGACTCAAAGACTAGGCAGTTCTTAAGAGTTGTGGACAGGCTGATGGTTTTCTAGAAGACAAATGTCAGCTGTACAAGCTTTCTAGATGCCATGCCGTAATCAGTCCCAGCTGCTCCAACCTCAGAGAGCCAAACTCAGTCACTGGAAAGGTTTTGAGGACAGCAGAGCAGGGCATGATCAGAGCTCATCCTGAATGACTTCTCTCTGCCCAAAAGTTCACAATAGCAGGACTTCTATATATTCTAGCAGGGCTTCCCGGGCAGTGCTAGTGGTAAACAATCCACCTGTCATTGCAGAAGATGCAAGAGATGCTAGTTCAATCCATGAGACAGGAAGATATCCTGGAGGAAGAAATGGAAACCTGCTCCAGTATTCTTGCCTGGAAAATTCCATGGACAGGGGAGCCTGGCAAACTACAATCCATGGGATCTCAAAGAGTCAGACACAACTAGCACATATTATTATTATTATCATATATTCCAAAAAAAAAAAGAGAGAACTCAAAATTTCCTCTGGGAGATTTTATCTGTTTTTGAGATCTTATCTTGTATCTCATCGACTGAAAGCAGTTCCTGTTGACTGATCTTTCTGGGCTTATTATCAATATTTTCATTTCTGTATTTTTTTACTTGGTGAAAATCTAGGTTCTCTTTTGCAATTTGGACTACACATTCCTACCAATCCTTGCCCTGTGCTTGGAAATTGCAGCTCTACTTGAGGATGCCTTAAGAATCATCTGAGGAAGATCTTAGATAGAATCATTATGCTTCCCAGGGGATGTTTAATAATATAGAGAGACATTTTTGATCCTAACAGCTTGGGAGCTGCTGCTGGGATCTAGTGAATTGAGGCTAGAGATACTTCTAAACATTCTACAGTGTACAAGACAGTGCTCACAACAAGGAATTATCCAATGCAATTGCCAATAATGCCACTGTGAGGAAGCCTTGCACTAGCATAGTGGCAAAAGCTTAAGTTTAATGAGTGGAAAAAGCTAAAGTTTAAACACTCTCTCACACCAAGTTGCAGGAAGCAAAGAAAGTGACAGCCTAATCATTCCAGTGTTGACTAATAAGAAATCTCTGAAAAGAGATGTTACAGGAACCACTTTTGTGACAAGATGGATCAACCAAAAAACATGTGGCTTTCTGGTTAGTCCTTAGAACACAATTTAGAACAGCTAACTCCAGAGATAACTGGAAAAAAAGAATTGATAACCAAAGAGATTTCTGTCCTGTGACAGTTTGGGGGACTGAAGGACCCTCAAAGTGTTCATTTCCAGAGAACTTGAAAGAGGAATTAAGATAAACATCAGCTATGGGTTGTTCTTAAACCAGAACTTAAAAGAGATCGTGAAATATAGTTTTCATTCATGTTCTGTCTCTCTCCTATGTGAGAAACATGGCATGCCCAATTGGCGCCTCTATTATCCTTTGGGCAATAAGTTATCCCAGTTGCCTTAGCAACTGTCAATATTTGTCTAATATGTCACAGCCCAGAGCTGGCCAAAGTCTGATTCGACATTTACGTGTAAAGTCTGGGGAAGAGAGACACCCAGTGGTCTAAATGAACTGAACTGCTGAAAGCCATCTCCTGCTTCATTGTATTTTCACTTGAGAACATTTCCTAATCTTTAAATCCCATCGTCTTTTAATGATCAGCAATATCCACAGTTAAAATTATGAAAACAGAGAAGAACAAGGGCTGGAACACTTTATCTGTCAAGGAGCCAACAGCAAATATTTTAAACTTTGTGTGCCATATGGTCTGCGTTGCAGCTACACAACTCTGCCATTATAGCATGAAGGCAGCGTTAGACAATAGATAAACAAACGAGCATATCTATATGGCAATAAAATATTATTTACAAAAAGAGACAGCAAACCAGATGTGTCCCACAGGCAATCGCTTGCCAACCTCTGCAAAAGAAAATAGAATTGATATGCCCTTTCAAGCTACACTTGCAAATGTCCCTTCATTCTCCCATATTTCCACAGACTTGGAAAAATCATTGTAAAAAGAAAGAAAACCAACATTAACTAATAACATATGCACAATGACTATGTATTGTGTGTGTACTGTTCCAAGCTCTAAATACCAAGTTCTAAATACCAGGGTAACAGTGAGGCACAATGCAGTGAAAAATCCCTATCCTGCAGAGCTTATACTTACAGTCAGTAATATAATATGTAAATAAAATGTTCTAGGGACTTTCCGGAGACTTCCCTGTAACTCAGATGGTAAAGACTCTGCCTGCAAAGCAGGAGACACAGGAGGCATGGATTCCAAGCCCTGGATCATGAAGATCCCCTGGAGAAGGAAATGGCAACCCACTTCAGTATTCTTGCCTGGAGACTTGACAGACACAGGAGCCTGGCAGGCTACAGGGTCCAAAGGATCAGACAGGGCTAAGCAACTAACATACACACAAGGGACTTTCCAGAACGTGTTCATATTTAGAAGCCTTTCTGTATAATAAGGAGTGGAACTGCCCTTGGAGAAAGGATGGTAAGGAAACCTTCAATGAGAAGGTTAAGGAATAATTTATGGAAACAGTGAAAGTAATCCAAGCAGAAGAAACAGTGAATGTTCAGATTCTGGGCAGGAGAGATTGAGGACGACGCTGCTCCTGTGGCAAAGTGGACAGTGGGAAGAAAAGGAGATGAGAGCATCAGCAAGGTGAATGGAGCAGGGTGACAGCAGGCCTATGGTAACTGCATGGAATCTGAATTTTTTACTGAGTGGGATATGAGATAAAAGGATTTTGAGCAGAAGAGGGACATGTGACTTAGTTGTGGAAAGGATTGCTCAGACTGCTCTGTTGAGAATGTAGCCTATGGAAGCTAAGGGGAAAGGAAGACGGTCTGTTATGGAGACATGGCAGTTATCCAGGTGAGAGACGCCTGTGGGAATGGTGCAGATGGTCAGAAGGACAGGATTTGTATGTTAGGACAAACAGAATCTGATGATATCGGGGGTCTAAAGGGTTCTGAACTGTACAAAAGAGACAGCAAACCAGATGTGTCCCACAGGCAATCGCTTGCCAACCTCTGCAAAAGAAAATAGAATTGATATGCCCTTTCAAGCTACACTTGCAAATGTCCCTTCATTCTCCCATATTTCCACAGACTTGGAAAATCATTGTAAAAAGAAAGAAAACCAACATTAACTAATAACATATGCACAATGACTATGTATTGTGTGTGTACTGTTCCAAGCTCTAAATACCAAGTTCTAAATACCAGGGTAACAGTGAGGCACAATGCAGTGAAAAATCCCTATCCTGCAGAGCTTATACTTACAGTCAGTAATATAATATGTAAATAAAATGTTCTAGGGACTTTCCGGAGACTTCCCTGTAACTCAGATGGTAAAGACTCTGCCTGCAAAGCAGGAGACACAGGAGGCATGGATTCCAAGCCCTGGATCATGAAGATCCCCTGGAGAAGGAAATGGCAACCCACTTCAGTATTCTTGCCTGGAGACTTGACAGACACAGGAGCCTGGCAGGCTACAGGGTCCAAAGGATCAGACAGGGCTAAGCAACTAACATACACACAAGGGACTTTCCAGAACGTGTTCATATTTAGAAGCCTTTCTGTATAATAAGGAGTGGAACTGCCCTTGGAGAAAGGATGGTAAGGAAACCTTCAATGAGAAGGTTAAGGAATAATTTATGGAAACAGTGAAAGTAATCCAAGCAGAAGAAACAGTGAATGTTCAGATTCTGGGCAGGAGAGATTGAGGACGACGCTGCTCCTGTGGCAAAGTGGACAGTGGGAAGAAAAGGAGATGAGAGCATCAGCAAGGTGAATGGAGCAGGGTGACAGCAGGCCTATGGTAACTGCATGGAATCTGAATTTTTTACTGAGTGGGATATGAGATAAAAGGATTTTGAGCAGAAGAGGGACATGTGACTTAGTTGTGGAAAGGATTGCTCAGACTGCTCTGTTGAGAATGTAGCCTATGGAAGCTAAGGGGAAAGGAAGACGGTCTGTTATGGAGACATGGCAGTTATCCAGGTGAGAGACGCCTGTGGGAATGGTGCAGATGGTCAGAAGGACAGGATTTGTATGTTAGGACAAACAGAATCTGATGATATCCTAAATGTAAGAGAAAGTGAGAGACAAAGATAGCCTAAAGGTTTTTGTTTCCTGCACACTGTAGTTAGTATTAATACTTATTATGAAGAGCACTGGAGCAGCAGCAAGTTTTTTAGGTAGGAGTATGTCAAATGTGCACTTTGGATATGTTATGCCTAGGATGCTATTAGACAAACAGACAGTTGGATATTTAAGTCTACACTTCAAGAAAAAAATGTTAGGATACGGCTTTAAATGTAGGTATAATTAATACATGAATGATACTTAAAGTCATGAGGCAAGCATAGATTAGCATAGAGAACATATTAATAGATATATTAATATTTACATAATAATAATATTAATAGATGGGGTAGGGAAGAAGAGAATTCAATCAATTGAGCCCTGGGGCCTTGCAACCTTCACTAGTTGGAAAGATGAGGAGGAACAGGGTGAAAAGACTAAGAAACTACTAGAAAAATAAGAGGAGAACCAGAATGTGAGATCGTGGAAGACAATTGAAAGAAGGAAGCATATGATAAGATGCATTATGTGCTAGTAGTTCAAGTGCAGTGAGCACTGAGAACTCATTTAGCTGGATTCATCAATGGGAAGGTCATCAACAGAGTTTATAGATACTTTATCATCCAAACAAAGACTCTGAGAATGAAAAATTATTCCTGGAAGACAGGCAGAGGCCCAGACTGTCTGTACAACCTGAGATGTGCAGTCACCCACGTCGTGGGAATATCAATACAGATGTGCAGTTTCCTGGGTGTTATGGGTGACTGCCTGAATGGATTGGATTTAACCTAGAAAGAATGCAGATGAATTAGAAACAGTGACTCCAGATAACAGTTCAAGGAGTTGCAATACAAGGAAATAGTGGACAATATAAGGTAAAGAGGGGTTTTGTTTATTTTTGTTTGTTTGTTGTTGTTTTCTGGCCATGTGGCGTGTGGAATTTTTGTTCCCCAACCAGGGATCAGACCTGCACCCGTTGCACTACAAGTGTGGAGTCTGAACCGCTGGATAGCCAGGAAAGTCCCTGCTTAGTTTAATATGGAGGGTAGTATAGAATGTTGTGTAGTGACGGGAATGATCTAGGTTAAAAAAAAGAAAGAATATTTGTTCGAGTCAGGGGGTGGAAAGGGGAAAATTACTGGAGCCGTGGATTCTAAGGTACAAACAGATGAGCTGGCATTAGATATGCATGTAGATATTTTCTCCATATTAATGAGGGAAGGTACAGAAAATAAACAGATTCTGCTGGATGGGTAGATGGTATGGTGGGATCCTGTAGAACTTCTCATTGCTGTGCTTACAGTTTCTTCACCTGATAAGTGTGTGGAGGGAGAAGAGGGAAGAGGAGGAGACGGGCGTATGATGGAGCAGGGTCATAACAGGACCTGTGGACAGCACCAACACTTGCTAGACTGCAGAGACTACCGGGGGTGGGGTCGATCTGACTCAAGGCAACCCGTGAACAACATGTGGGAAAGTGTTGATCCTCTGAGGAAAATCTGAAATTGAAGTCATGTTAGACCAACATGGAATGAACGTTGGCCCAATAAGCTCAACAGGCCATCGCTCTTCCATTTATCATCTGTGCTACTATAATTTGAACAAGTTCCTATGTCTTTGGGCCCCTGTAGCTTCACATACAAAATGCAGATCATCATACACACCTCACCATCCTTCTGTGAGGACTGGATGAGACAGTGTGTGTAAAAACATCAAATCTTGCTTTCAGTATGGTCTTTTAAATTTGAAAGATTGCCTAATTCTGTTGTTTTATAATTATAGTAGCAAAATAATAATAGGTTGTTACTATTAATAATAGTAGATCTTGGGAGGGAGGGAACAAACTAGTCCACTATTAACAGAGAAATCACCAACAATATATCCAAGAACGATTTAAAAGTATCATTAAAGTGCAAAGTCCACAGTGATTTATAACATACTTACACATACGTTGCTTCATGAGATTCTCAGTCTTTGAAACTGAAAAGATTTGATTGAAAGCAGTATTTGATGTTATGATAACATCAATATGTGACTCCTTCATAATCAAATTATGAGGTTATTAGCATAATTATTATTATAATATGATTATTTAACATCATAGTATCAAATACTGCTTTTAATCAGGTCTTTTGAACTTAAAAAAATTGAGAATTAGTCAGAATACATTTGAGTGACTAAGCAGAGCACAGCACATTATATTTCCAAAAGATGAAGCCACTGTCTATAGGCTGAATCTTTGACCTCAAACGTCAGAGAAATGTGTGAGAAATGTTTATAAAGCATTTCCATTCTGTAGGAAAGCTGAATTTTTAAGTAAACCTAGAATATAATTTTTTATTATTCTGAGGCCAGTAGGAGGGAAATGACTGACATTTCTACCAAGATGTGTTGCCTTTTAAGCCAGAGGGTTAAAGTATCTGACCTCTCAGAGTCCTTCCAACTCTGAGTTTCTATATTGAAGTCTACTCAGGTTTACTTAGATCAATGGCTTATCAGTTCTGCACAAATTACTCTCTGGATCAGTGCTGCTGTAGCTCAAAGTCACCAGATCCTTCTTGTCCGCAGATGCACATGAAGTGACCTTTACATCTATAATCAAAGACTTTGTTCTTGACCTCTACATCTGCAGAATCCCTCACCATCCCCCTAAGTCCCTCCCTTACATATTTTGAAAATTCTATGAAGTAAAAGTCCATAAATCGTCACATTCAGGCTGTTGGCTACTGACCCCAAGTGCAAATCTTCTGTCTTCTTTGGGTCTGTTTCATTTTCTGAAGACTATACTTGTCCATAAAATTGCTTGAGGAAGGTTTTCCACTGTCATTGGCAACACCCCACCTAAGAAAGCCAACATAGCTTGCTTAGAACCCAGAGAGGTACTGGGTTCTAAGCTGAGACAGAGTGTGTGTGTGTGCTCATTTGCTCAGTCATGTCCAACTCTTTGCAACCCCATAGGCTGTAGCCCACAAGGCTCCTCTGTCCGTGGGATTCTCCAGGTAAGAATACTGGAGTGGGTTACCATTCCCTTCTCCAGGGGATCTTCCTGACCCAGAGACCAAACCTGCATCTCCTGCCTTGCAAGCAGACTTTTTACCACTGAGTCACCAGGGACGGATCTTAAGCCTGTCTTTTCTTTTTGGTCATTACTACTTCCAAATTCCAGTCTGAGTTCCCAAATGTGTTCCCCTATTGCCTTCACACTAACACCCAGATCTCTCACTTAAAATCTAGTCACTCATATGCAGACTCATACAATTGAATTTGTCTCAGTTAGTAATAATTTTTGTTTGTGTGTCAGCATACCCATAATAATCTGAACTCTTTGGGAACAAGGATCATGAGTCTGACTGTCAAGTGGCAATTGTCAATATTTTTGGAGGGGGTATAAAATACATTTTAGTGTGTATAAACATTTCTTTTTGTTGTTGTTAAGAAAATGGGTTTTATTTCTTCAGTCATAGTATGTTTGTTTATGAGCGATTGTGAATGTTTTCTGGAGAAAGTGAAATCTTTTTAGATATTGTGTGGGTAACTTTAATTTAAAAAGTATTACAGCATCTGCATTTCAGAATGCCAACCATATCTATTTGCTGATTTTAGCTTAGCTGGGAAAGAATCCACCTGTAATGTAAGAGACCCCAGTTTGATTCCTGGGTCTGCAAATTCCCCTGGAGGATGTGTAGGCTACTCGCTCTGGTATTCTTGGGCTTCCCTGGTGGCTCAGATGGTAAAGAATCCACCCAATGCGGGATACCTTGGGTTTGACCTCAGGGATGGGAACATCCCCAGGCTACCCACTCCTCTGGTAAAGAATCTGCTCACAGTGCGGGAGGCCTGGTTTGGGAACATCTCCTGGAGAAGGGAAAAGCTACCCACTCCAGTATTCTTGCCTGGAGAATTCCATGGCTTGCCCATGGTCGCAAAGAGGCCGGCAGGACTGAGTGACCTTAAATAATCAAACTTCCATTCTGTTCTTGGCAGTGGCAGAAAATGGCCACTAGAGGGAATCATCATTCCATGTACCTTATACAATTTGAAGTGATTAGGGAAAAAGCCAATTTTAAAAACAAAAAGCTCTTTATGACCCACATTTGTTTAGCTATGCATGATTTTTCAAAGAAAATTAACATTTAAACTTCCTATCCCTTAGCTCCATTCTTCAGAGCACTAAGAAATCCTTCTACCAATCCTCCAATCTGGAGTACTTGCTAAGAAAATCTCCCATTTTCCATCTACCTCCAGGAAATTCTTCATTAAACAAACATTATCTCAACTCTATGCAAACCACGTTGACAGAAAATACAGAAGTTAGAAAATTTTCAACCAGCAGTTAAGAGGCAGGTATTATGCTGGAGTGTACCTAGGCAGACTAAAAATAAGAGGTGATATTTATCTACTGTTTATCTATTTATAGCCTAAGGTGAAAAAGAGGAATAACTTTGGACCTTTTAGAGAAGTAACAGAAGAATAATAAATATGCAAATAAAGCAGCAGTGAAGGAATTTGAAAATAACTGGGTTGAATCTCTAGAGTATCTAAGCTTAGGGGATGAGAAAGCCAATTTAGGTTTTATTCTTTGCTTTCCTTGGCCATGCTGTGTGGCATACAGAATCTTAATTTGATGACCAGGGATTGAATACATGGCCCTTGCATTGGGAGATTGGAGTCTTAGCCACTGGACAACCAGGTAAGTCCTGAGAAAGCCAATTTAGAGAGTGCATATACAAAATAATTTAAAAGGACAAAGTATAAGTTTCTGCTATTGATGGCCTATTCTAAAAAAAATCAATCCTGTGTAAAAATGTGCTTTCTAAATGGAAGAAGAAAAGGAAACCCCAAGGTCTCTTTTAAAAAATTTTTTAAAAAGGAATGATGGATAACCTCAAGCTAGTTGAGGGAAAAACTAGTAAATCCTGAGGTTTCCCTAAGGATAGATCTTCAATGCATTGTATTCAATCAATTAGAAGATTAGCAGGAGAAGAGGGAAGATGGACTTCAGGATCTACGTTTACCAAGGACCATGGAAGAGGGATAAAGTAGCCCCCAGTTGGAAGCTTTCAAGCAAGAATGAAAAGGAATTTTCTCTGGAGGAAAGCATTCTTCATTTAGACCTTGTGGATGTTCGCAAATTAAAATCAACCATCTGTGAGCTTATAATCAAAGATCACCAAACACATAATAAGCCATTATGAGTGAAAGTTGCAAGAAGCGACAATTTAGAACCCTTAGAACTTCGTGTCTTAGAACTGTTGGACACAAAATATAAACTAGATATAAGCTGCTTAAATAAATTAAAGCTAGAGTAAAAGGTATGTGTTAAGTCACTTTCATTGTTTGACTCTCTACAGTCCCATGAACTGCAGCCTTCCAGGCTTTCCTGTCCTTCACTATCTCCTGAAGTTTGCTCAAACTCATGGCCATTGAGTTAGTGCTGCCATCTAACCATCTCTAAAAGGATACGTATGCATGTATGTATGTGTACAAAGTCACTTTAGTCATGTCCCACTCTTTGCCACCCTACAGACTGTAGCCCTTCAAGCTCCTCTGTCCATGGGATTTTCCAGGCAAGAATTCGCAAATGAGTTGCCTTGCCCTCCTCCAGGGGATCTGCCTGACCCAGGGATCTAACCTGCATCTCTTATGGCTTCTGAATTGACAGGTGGGTTCTTTACCAGTAGCACCACCTGGCATGGCTAAACAAATTTATCTAAATGGATAAATACATCATGGCATATTTTTTCAATGGAATCCTAATGAAAAATAATGACCTATTAGTATGGCATAAGTACTGAGATGATGTTACTATCCTGGTAGGAAATGTGGCTTTCTAAAAAATAATTTAAAAGGACAAAGTATAAGTTTCTGCTATTGATGGCCTATTCTAAAAAAATCAATCCTGTGTAAAAATGTGCTTTCTAAATGGAAGAAGAAAAGGAAACCCCAAGGTCTCTTTTAAAAAATTTTTTAAAAAGGAATGATGGATAACCTCAAGCTAGTTGAGGGAAAAACTAGTAAATCCTGAGGTTTCCCTAAGGATAGATCTTCAATGCATTGTATTCAATCAATTAGAAGATTAGCAGGAGAAGAGGGAAGATGGACTTCAGGATCTACGTTTACCAAGGACCATGGAAGAGGGATAAAGTAGCCCCCAGTTGGAAGCTTTCAAGCAAGAATGAAAAGGAATTTTCTCTGGAGGAAAGCATTCTTCATTTAGACCTTGTGGATGTTCGCAAATTAAAATCAACCATCTGTGAGCTTATAATCAAAGATCACCAAACACATAATAAGCCATTATGAGTGAAAGTTGCAAGAAGCGACAATTTAGAACCCTTAGAACTTCGTGTCTTAGAACTGTTGGACACAAAATATAAACTAGATATAAGCTGCTTAAATAAATTAAAGCTAGAGTAAAAGGTATGTGTTAAGTCACTTTCATTGTTTGACTCTCTACAGTCCCATGAACTGCAGCCTTCCAGGCTTTCCTGTCCTTCACTATCTCCTGAAGTTTGCTCAAACTCATGGCCATTGAGTTAGTGCTGCCATCTAACCATCTCTAAAAGGATACGTATGCATGTATGTATGTGTACAAAGTCACTTTAGTCATGTCCCACTCTTTGCCACCCTACAGACTGTAGCCCTTCAAGCTCCTCTGTCCATGGGATTTTCCAGGCAAGAATTCGCAAATGAGTTGCCTTGCCCTCCTCCAGGGGATCTGCCTGACCCAGGGATCTAACCTGCATCTCTTATGGCTTCTGAATTGACAGGTGGGTTCTTTACCAGTAGCACCACCTGGCATGGCTAAACAAATTTATCTAAATGGATAAATACATCATGGCATATTTTTTCAATGGAATCCTAATGAAAAATAATGACCTATTAGTATGGCATAAGTACTGAGATGATGTTACTATGGTGATGGACACAGACTTTCTACACTTTTTGAAACTCACAGAAATAGACCAGGGACGAGTCAATCCTGCTGCATGCAAAATGTAAACACTCAACCAGGACAGTGGGAAGAAAGGAGGATTAAAGGTAGACTGCAACAAATGAATCTAACTTTATTACAGATGAATAACATAACCCAACTGGAGGGGAAAAGGAAGAAATAAACTGACATAAATATCTCTGTGAAAAAAAAGTGGTGATTGGGGCTGGGAGGAATCACTTCTTGACACATCTGTAGAAAAAGAAACTATTTGGACTAAATATTGCATGTTTAATGGTATACAGTATATAGTATTTAACTGTATACAGTAGATAGTTGACACTTCACTCTGTACTCTAGGTGAAATTTTTGTTTCTTACAGGGATATGAGGAACTATTCCAAAATGACTTTACATGTAGACTAGGACTGAACAGTCTAGTAAATAAAGTGTAGGTGATGAAAGCCAGGTTTCTCACTGTCAGAGAAAAGAAGCTGCAAATTAACAAAGAGAAGATGTTAGAATAAACATGGGTTGAAATCAGAGACATCAGTGTGACCTCACATTTCTTCTAATGTGTGCGTACATTAGAATCTGCATATCTACTTATATTTACGTATATCTGTGCCTTTATATACAGACTGGGCTTCCTAAGAGGCACTAGTGGTAAACAATCTGCTTGCCAATGCAGGAGACATGGATTCAATCCCTGTGTTGGGAAGATCCCCTGGAAGGCATGACAACCCACTCCAGTATTCTTGCCTGGAGAATCCCATGGACAGAGGAGCATGGCCGGCTATAGTCCATAGGATCTCAGAGTCGGACACAAGTGAAATGACTTATCACATATACAGGCATATACAGATTAATAAATACAGAAATAAATATAGGGATATGTGTATACATGGTTAGTAGAAATGCATATATTTCCTAGATGTTAACATAGGGAGAAGCCAGATATAACATTTTTGCCGATTTTCAATAAGTCTAAGTTTTTCAAAGTTTTATGTAAACTTAAGATTAAATTATATCAGACTCACAGACATAGAGAACAGACTCGTGGTTGCCAAAGGGGAGGACAGGTTGGGGAGGTATTGAGTAGTAGTTTGGGGTTAACAGATGCAAACCATTATATATAGAATGGTTATACATAAAGTCCTACTATATAGCACAAAGAACTATATTCAATATCCTATGATAAGCCATAATGGAAAAGGATATAAAAAAGGAAGTATGTCAGACTGAATCACTTGGCTGTATAGGAGAAACTAACATAACATTGCAAATCAGCTCTACTTCAATTTTTTAAAAAATATTATATTGAAATTAAGAAAAGAATAGTAAGTAACTACTGACAGATGCAAAAATATGGATAGGTTTCAAAAAATGTGTGCTACATATATGTGAAATCTAGTAAGTTGGTACTGATAAATACACACACAGAGCGTCGATGGAAAAACAGTCATAGAGGACAGACTTATGGACATTGGGGAAAGGGAAAAGTGGGTGAGAGATATGGAAAGAGCAACACGGAACTCTATACCATCTTATGTAAAAGAGCTAACTATTGTCAACATGCTGTGGGACTAAGGGATCATACATGGGGGCTATGTGACAGCCTGGAAGGGTGGGGTGGAGGGGACTGGGATATACATATGACTAATCTGGAATTATATATATCTGTAAACAACAAAACTCTGTAAAATGACAAAGCAAAACAAAAAGCTTGTGATTGTGAAAAAAAAGCAATGTTTGCTAAGTAAAAGAAAACAGACCTAAGAGTACATAGTGTCTGATTCTATTCATATCAACTTTGAGAATGGGCGAATATCATGGTGATAGAAATTTTATAGTGAGAGCCCCTGGACAGGGAGGGAATGGCTGCAAAAGAATAGAAGTTCTGGGTTAATGAAAATATCCTGTATCTTAACTGAGATGATGGTTACATGGATGTTTACATTTCTAAAATCTCTCTGAACTGCACTTTAAAGGTGCATTTATTGTATGCAAATAACACCCAGTTAAGTTGATTTTAAACAAAATATTAGTAGAAAGCCAGATGTAATAACATTTTTGCCGATTTTCAATAAGTCTAAGTTTTTCAAAGTTTTATGTAAACTTAAGATTAAATTATATCAGACTCACAGACATAGAGAACAGACTCGTGGTTGCCAAAGGGGAGGACAGGTTGGGGAGGTATTGAGTAGTAGTTTGGGGTTAACAGATGCAAACCATTATATATAGAATGGTTATACATAAAGTCCTACTATATAGCACAAAGAACTATATTCAATATCCTATGATAAGCCATAATGGAAAAGGATATAAAAAAGGAAGTATGTCAGACTGAATCACTTGGCTGTATAGGAGAAACTAACATAACATTGCAAATCAGCTCTACTTCAATTTTTTAAAAAATATTATATTGAAATTAAGAAAAGAATAGTAAGTAACTACTGACAGATGCAAAAATATGGATAGGTTTCAAAAAATGTGTGCTACATATATGTGAAATCTAGTAAGTTGGTACTGATAAATACACACACAGAGCATCGATGGAAAAACAGTCATAGAGGACAGACTTATGGACATTGGGGAAAGGGAAAAGTGGGTGAGAGATATGGAAAGAGCAACACGGAACTCTATACCATCTTATGTAAAAGAGCTAACTATTGTCAACATGCTGTGGGACTAAGGGATCATACATGGGGGCTATGTGACAGCCTGGAAGGGTGGGGTGGAGGGGACTGGGATATACATATGACTAATCTGGAATTATATATATCTGTAAACAACAAAACTCTGTAAAATGACAAAGCAAAACAAAAAGCTTGTGATTGTGAAAAAAAAGCAATGTTTGCTAAGTAAAAGAAAACAGACCTAAGAGTACATAGTGTCTGATTCTATTCATATCAACTTTGAGAATGGGCGAATATCATGGTGATAGAAATTTTATAGTGAGAGCCCCTGGACAGGGAGGGAATGGCTGCAAAAGAATAGAAGTTCTGGGTTAATGAAAATATCCTGTATCTTAACTGAGATGATGGTTACATGGATGTTTACATTTCTAAAATCTCTCTGAACTGCACTTTAAAGGTGCATTTATTGTATGCAAATAACACCCAGTTAAGTTGATTTTTAAACAAAATATTAGAGAGTAGAAAAATGAATTTAAAACATGAATTTATAAAATGCATGAGACGTAAATAAAATAACACTAACTTGATTGAGGCAAAGACTCAAGAACAAACTCAGGTCTGTTTAAAGCTTTGAAAATAACCGTAACCTCCCAATTGACCCTAGACTTTTGAGCACTAAAACTGGAAAATGTTCTAAATTTCCAGGAAGCAAGGGTGAAAGCAGGCTGCCCCCACACCTCTCACTAGTCTTGGCCTCTGTGGATGTTTGAGACTAATTTGCAACTATTGAAGTACTAATAAACAATCGGTACCTGAGGCACCCACACTGTGCAAGAGCTCGTTTTGAAATTTATGCCGCTATTTCCTTCCTTTGCTTGGAAGCAACGGAGGCCAAATACTGATGTTATCCAAAAAGCCTGTTAAACTGACCTGGGCAGTACAGCTAAAGAGTTAATCCAAGCACACCCTGGATTCACCATCACCTGCACCTCCAGCCTCACACAGCATCCCCTGGGAAACTGGTGAGTCTGGTAAGTCACTGATGGGGAAAATCTAGCTGAGAAAAGATGACATGGAAAAAGCTGACTCTGAGACTCTTTTTCATGGGTCATTAGTGTTATAGGAGCGGGGGATGGGGAAGAGATAAATCTGACATGGAGAAAGGAGCCTGGGTTTAGGTATCAGAGGGCCCAGAAATCTGGTAAATGCATTCTTGGGAAACATTTTGTAAACCGTCTGGGATTAAGCAACCTCATCTGAAAAAAATGTTGGTCTCTCAGTTGTGTCTGACTATTTGCAGCCCCATGGACCAAAGCCTCTGTCCACGATGTTTCTCCAGACAAGAATACTGGGGTGGTTAGCCATTCCCTTCTTTAGGGGATCTTCCTGACACAGGGATAAGACCTAGGTCTCCCACATTGTGGGAGATTCTTTACCTCTGAGCCACCAGAAAAGCCTCAAGAATTCCATGGAATGAAGAGCCTGAGGGGCTACAGTCCATGGGGTCGCAGAGTCAGACATGACCAAGCTACTAACACTTTCACTTTTCACTTCTGAAAAAGTGAGCATATCGTGTCAATGTGTGCCCACATTACTGCCTGGAGGTCTACTGAATATGACAAATCTTAAGCAAAAGGCTAAGGGTTTTCAGGCCTCCTAATCCAGTGGTTGGGCTTTCCCAGGTTGTTCAGCAGTAAAGAATTTGCCTGCCAATGCCAGTGACACAGGAGACATAGGTTCAGTCCCTGAGTTGGGAAGAACCCTGGGAGAAGGAAATGACAACCCATTCCAGCATTCTTGCCTGGAAAATCCCATGGACAGAGGAACATGGCAGGCTACAGTCCATGGTGTTGCATAGAGTTTGACACAACTGAACAACTGAGGACAATCATGTATCCTCATGATTAACTGTACCTTTTCCACCTTGGGTAAGCGTATCCCAGACGTGATGCTGAAGTCTTCTCACTGCATTCTATCAAGCAGTGCATGATTTCAATTTGTCCCATTACCCATCATGTTTATAGTTTTATTTATTTGAAAAAAGAGGGTGGAATTGGGTCATATTAGAGGACTGTATGAAGAGAGATGGCAGCCTAATGCCTTCCTGCCACGGTGGCTCTGGGCACCCTGCTCTGGTAACATTGGGTAAGGCTGCACCACAGTTTCTAAACACAATCTAGAGAAGGAAAAATACATCTCATCTCATTCCGAGGAGATGACAATTTTCTTTCTCTTTGTAGAACAGACCAAGTTAGAAGATCAGTTTCCACAAAGATCTGAAGCCTTTTTTATAACTGTTTCATATTGAATCTGTAGCAGCAGCCTTCTTCCATTGCCAAGTTGGTCTGTACTATTGAAGCAATATTCAAGACTGTGGCTTTCTGGGAGAGAAAAAATTCCTAAGAATAATAGAATAACAGCTGAAGGGGAACAAATCTTATTTCAAAAGGGTTCCACATCACCAACCATACAGCCCAGGTGAGCACGTGACTGTCGGGATCAGCCCTGGCCTGAACAAGCCAACATTCCTTCTTATTTGTCAAATGGGAGACTCCCTAAATTCTGAGCTACAGCTGTCTAAAGACTTGATTCTAAAATGAGAACTCTGGTAGCTCAGTGGTGAAGAATCCACCTGCCAATGCAGGAAACAGGTTCAATCCTTGATCAGGGAAGATCCCACCTGCAGCTAAGCAATAAAGTTTGTGGGCCACAACTATTGAGCCTGTGTTCTAGAGCCTGGGAGGTACATGGTACATTTACTGAGACCACATGCCACAACTACTGAAGCCTGTGCACCCTAGAGCCCTTGCTCTGCAACAAAAGAAGCCACTGCAGTGAGAAGTCTGCTCACAACTGGAGAGTGGGCCCCATTCCCCACAATTAGAGAAAAGCCCTCATGCAGCTGTGAAAACTCGGGACATCCAGAAGTAAATCAAGTTTATTTTTGAAAACAATAAACAAATAAAATGAGCACTACACTTTGCCCCTTTCTCCTTGGTTGGTCATCTGGTGCATGGAAGAACGTATTTTTATACATTTTTCTTTCACCCATTCAATGCACACATGTACGCATATGCATGAGTACACGATTTTCCTTCCTTGCCTAGATGAGAACATTGATAGTGTTAAATTTGTGCCCTGTCCTCACAGAGTTGACTTTCATTCTTTATTTTCCTTGTGAGATTTTGGATAAATACAGCAGCTATTTCCATTTCTAGACAAACTTATATTAATCACATAAACTCTGAGATCAAAGAGAACCAGGTTCTTTTGCTTAAGTGCCAACACTCCCTGGGTGAATTAAGTCAAATAACTTAAGTTCACATCCTAAATGACTTATAATGTATCAGTTTAGTAGAATATTGGACATGAGACAAAATAAATATGAGCATTTTCAAATACAAAAAATATTTATAACATATGAACATGATATTTTATGTTCGGTTAAACTAGCATTCAGGGCATGATATTTAGTTTACAAAGTTCTTTACACATAAATTATCTAAATAAGATAATAAATAATCCTCCATAATGACCCTGATAGGGTGATATTATCAAAAGCCTTATTTTACAGACGAAGAAATCCACACTGCCAACTGTTAGGTAACTTTCCAAGGATCATACAGTTAGTAAATACAGAATTAAGACTTAGTTTCCAGATCCCACGTGATAGCTTTCATTTTAAGGATAGTTTTGTATATCAAAAAATAATACAACAATATTACAGAAAGTCTAGAATTTTTGTTATTTACAGCTTTTAGCTTTTCAATTAATGCTGTACATTTCATATGTTGGGAACATATTGCCAATATATTGACTCTGTTTCTGACACAAATGGCTTTGAACCCAGTTAAAGATAACAGAATTTGGGTTGTGGTCATTCACTACAGAGCATAGAATAAATGTAAGCTTCAGTTAACTTATCTATAAAAAAGGGATAGATTAGGTTTAGGAAGAGCACATAAGACCACATATGCAAAGCACCTAGTGGGGCGCCTGGCAGAAGGTGGTCAAACACATTCCTTTCTATTTTCCTGTGTAGTCCTTCCCAACTGCTCTGAGTATTCACTGCTGTCAGCTCACAGCTGCCTCCCCCCAACTCAGGCAGGGAAAGCCATCTAGTCCAGGAAGATACACACCTTCTTGGTTGACATAAAAGCACAAATGGAATCTGGCTTTAATGCGGAATCTCTGATGTTCTTGAGGAACCCTGTGGGTGAGGCAAAGACCAGATACCTTGATATTTGTCTTGGTTCCTTCTTCTTTCCCTTGTTTTTGTTTTTTTGTTTTTTTTTTTTAAATAGGTTCTCCTAAAAAGTGTTCCTTCAATAAATCACCTTGTTGGTCACACCAGTTCCTGTGTCTAGAGAACCAGACGTGACATACTCAAAGGCACCAAGCTCAAATAGTTCTCCTTAAAGGCTTTTGACAATAATTCATTCAGAAACTGGCTAAATGCATTCTTCTATCTTGAGTCAGCTCAAAACTCCTCCATTCTGACATGGCCCCAGGGAACTTGCTTGATTACTAGAGATATTTCACCCAAAGAAAGCCTGTCTCATCCTTGACCTGAGCTCTGCAGCCTGGACACTCTGTGTCCCTCTGTGGACACCATCTTATTATTGTAATGTTGTTGGTTCAGTCACCAAGTCATGTCTGAAAGCCATAAATAATCCCATAAGCCCTGATAGTATTTTCAAAAGCCTTATTTTACAGACGAAGAAATCCACACTGCCAACTGTTAGGTAACTTTCCAAGGATCATACAGTTAGTAAATACAGAATTAAGACTTAGTTTCCAGATCCCACGTGATAGCTTTCATTTTAAGGATAGTTTTGTATATCAAAAAATAATACAACAATATTACAGAAAGTCTAGAATTTTTGTTATTTACAGCTTTTAGCTTTTCAATTAATGCTGTACATTTCATATGTTGGGAACATATTGCCAATATATTGACTCTGTTTCTGACACAAATGGCTTTGAACCCAGTTAAAGATAACAGAATTTGGGTTGTGGTCATTCACTACAGAGCATAGAATAAATGTAAGCTTCAGTTAACTTATCTATAAAAAAGGGATAGATTAGGTTTAGGAAGAGCACATAAGACCACATATGCAAAGCACCTAGTGGGGCGCCTGGCAGAAGGTGGTCAAACACATTCCTTTCTATTTTCCTGTGTAGTCCTTCCCAACTGCTCTGAGTATTCACTGCTGTCAGCTCACAGCTGCCTCCCCCCAACTCAGGCAGGGAAAGCCATCTAGTCCAGGAAGATACACACCTTCTTGGTTGACATAAAAGCACAAATGGAATCTGGCTTTAATGCGGAATCTCTGATGTTCTTGAGGAACCCTGTGGGTGAGGCAAAGACCAGATACCTTGATATTTGTCTTGGTTCCTTCTTCTTTCCCTTGTTTTTGTCTTTTTTTTTTTAAATAGGTTCTCCTAAAAAGTGTTCCTTCAATAAATCACCTTGTTGGTCACACCAGTTCCTGTGTCTAGAGAACCAGACGTGACATACTCAAAGGCACCAAGCTCAAATAGTTCTCCTTAAAGGCTTTTGACAATAATTCATTCAGAAACTGGCTAAATGCATTCTTCTATCTTGAGTCAGCTCAAAACTCCTCCATTCTGACATGGCCCCAGGGAACTTGCTTGATTACTAGAGATATTTCACCCAAAGAAAGCCTGTCTCATCCTTGACCTGAGCTCTGCAGCCTGGACACTCTGTGTCCCTCTGTGGACACCATCTTATTATTGTAATAGTTGTTGGTTCAGTCACCAAGTCATGTCTGACTCTTTAAGATCCCATGGACTGTAGCCCACCAGGCTTCTCTGTCCATGTAATTTCTCAGGCAATAATACTGGAATGGGTTGCCATTTCCTTTTTCAGGCGATTTTCCTGACCCAGGGATCGAATCCAGGATGCCTGCATTGGCAGGGGGATTTTTTGCCACTGAGCCACCAGGGAAGCTCAGACACTATCTTACCTCTGTCCTACAGTTTATTAGCAAAGTGGAAGTAATCTAGAGCTCAGGAAAAAAACATGTGAGATTTCTTGATGTGGAATAGCCTGGCTTTGAAATTGATAGGCTTCTAGAAGCAAATATTTTTGGACTAAAACTGATTGACATATCTACATATATAGACTTTTCTTTATTTTTCCTTTGGTTTCTCATAAAGCGAGTTCTGGAGACTAGTAATGTGAAGGAGAATAAAAGCTTCTGTAAGAAAACATTGGGTTTATAAACAGTTCCAGGTGGTTCAAAATATGGTTCAGACATTTGGTAGAAAAAAGTGTGTATTTAATCACACGCGTGAGATTTGGAAAAGGTCTCTATTAGCAGAAAGCTCCAGCAAGGAGCTGGGAACTGTGAGGCATAACCTTCAATGGTTACATGCAAAAATTGTTTACATCAACAAGCTTGGAGGGGAGAGTGCATTGACCTGGTAGGAAGAGGGCACAGGCTATGAAAGGGTGTGGGAAAGATTTGGAATAATTGCTGCAGACATTTAATAAGGAACTGTCTATGGATAGATACAGGTATTGTCAACAAGTAGGCAGCATCTAGGAGAAATCAGGCAGTAGGAACTTTATAGTCAAATTCACTCTTTCTGTTGTGCATGCATTCACCAATATCAAGGGCTTCTATGTACTGGGTACACAAAGATGAGTAAAACCCCTAGGGATGTTTCCATAGTCAAAGACCAGCTGTAAGAATGGATGGAGGCTTATTTCACTCAGTGTAATGTATTGAAAATTCATCCATGTTGTTGCATATGGAAAGTTTCCTTTTATGGCTAAATAATATGCCATTTCAAGTACTGCTAAACTCTAGCTTGAAGGATTTTGAAAATAAGGTGGCTAACATGTGAAATGAGCACAGTTGTATGGTAGTTTGAACATTCTTTGAGAGCTGAAGAATTGATACTTTTGTGGTGCTGGAGAAGACTCTTGAGAGTTCCCTGGATTGTAAGGAGATCAAACTAGTCAATCCTAAAGGAAATCAACCTTGAATATTCATTGGAGGGACTGATGCTGAATCTAAAGTTCAAACACTTTGGCCACTTGCTGAGAAGAGCCAGCTCATTGGAAAACACTCTTCTGCTAGGAAAGATTGAAGGCAAAAGGAGAAGGAGGCAGCAGAGGATGAGATGGTTAGATAGAATCGCTGACTGAATGGATATGAATCTGAGCAAACTCCAGGAGATAGTGGCAAGGAACCTGGTTTGCCCAGGGGTCACAATGTCAGAAGAGAAGCAAATATTTTTGGACTAAAACTGATTGACATATCTACATATATAGACTTTTCTTTATTTTTCCTTTGGTTTCTCATAAAGCGAGTTCTGGAGACTAGTAATGTGAAGGAGAATAAAAGCTTCTGTAAGAAAACATTGGGTTTATAAACAGTTCCAGGTGGTTCAAAATATGGTTCAGACATTTGGTAGAAAAAAGTGTGTATTTAATCACACGCGTGAGATTTGGAAAAGGTCTCTATTAGCAGAAAGCTCCAGCAAGGAGCTGGGAACTGTGAGGCATAACCTTCAATGGTTACATGCAAAAATTGTTTACATCAACAAGCTTGGAGGGGAGAGTGCATTGACCTGGTAGGAAGAGGGCACAGGCTATGAAAGGGTGTGGGAAAGATTTGGAATAATTGCTGCAGACATTTAATAAGGAACTGTCTATGGATAGATACAGGTATTGTCAACAAGTAGGCAGCATCTAGGAGAAATCAGGCAGTAGGAACTTTATAGTCAAATTCACTCTTTCTGTTGTGCATGCATTCACCAATATCAAGGGCTTCTATGTACTGGGTACACAAAGATGAGTAAAACCCCTAGGGATGTTTCCATAGTCAAAGACCAGCTGTAAGAATGGATCGAGGCTTATTTCACTCAGTGTAATGTATTGAAAATTCATCCATGTTGTTGCATATGGAAAGTTTCCTTTTATGGCTAAATAATATGCCATTTCAAGTACTGCTAAACTCTAGCTTGAAGGATTTTGAAAATAAGGTGGCTAACATGTGAAATGAGCACAGTTGTATGGTAGTTTGAACATTCTTTGAGAGCTGAAGAATTGATACTTTTGTGGTGCTGGAGAAGACTCTTGAGAGTTCCCTGGATTGTAAGGAGATCAAACTAGTCAATCCTAAAGGAAATCAACCTTGAATATTCATTGGAGGGACTGATGCTGAATCTAAAGTTCAAACACTTTGGCCACTTGCTGAGAAGAGCCAGCTCATTGGAAAACACTCTTCTGCTAGGAAAGATTGAAGGCAAAAGGAGAAGGAGGCAGCAGAGGATGAGATGGTTAGATAGAATCGCTGACTGAATGGATATGAATCTGAGCAAACTCCAGGAGATAGTGAAGGACAGAGGAACCTGGTTTGCCCAGGGGGTCACAAAATGTCAGATACAAATTAGGAACTGAACAACAACAAAATATTTCATTTATACATATATATATGCACACTGTGTTATCCATTCATCCATCAATGTACATTTAGGTTGTTTCCACTCACGTGACTATTTGGGGGGGGGCACTTCTGTTGGTCTTTCATTTATTTATTTTCATGCATCTTTGTTCTTTGGCCTGTGTGGGCCTCCCATTGCAGTGGCCTCTCTCGTTGCAGAGCACTGGCTCTGGGTGCATGCTCTCCAGAGCTCTGGCTCTGTAGTTGGACACATCGGTCCAGCTGCTCTGTGGCACATGGGATTCTCCCAGGCAAGGGATCGAATAGGTGCCCCTTGCACTGCAAGGTGGTGTCCTTACCCACTGGACCACCAGGTAAGCCCCTCGTGACTATTTTAAATAGTCAAACTCAAAGAAGCAGAAAGACAAATGGTGGTTTCCAGGAGCTGCGGCTGGGCAAAATGGAGAGATGCTATTTTAGTGGGTGTAAATTATATTGATGCAAGGTAAATAAGTTCTAGAGAACTGTGTACAACATTGTACTTGTATGTAACAATATTGTACTTATACTAAAAATTTGTTAAGAGAGTCAATCTCATGTTATGTGTTCTTGCCACAAGTGGAAAAATAGAATAGAAATCAGGAACAACTTGGCCTTGGAAAAAGATCTTTAAAGGTAAACGAAAAAATTCAAATCTTGAGAGTTCCCTGGATTGTAAGGAGATCAAACTAGTCAATCCTAAAGGAAATCAACCTTGAATATTCATTGGAGGGACTGATGCTGAATCTAAAGTTCAAACACTTTGGCCACTTGCTGAGAAGAGCCAGCTCATTGGAAAACACTCTTCTGCTAGGAAAGATTGAAGGCAAAAGGAGAAGGAGGCAGCAGAGGATGAGATGGTTAGATAGAATCGCTGACTGAATGGATATGAATCTGAGCAAACTCCAGGAGATAGTGAAGGACAGAGGAACCTGGTTTGCCCAGGGGGTCACAAAATGTCAGATACAAATTAGGAACTGAACAACAACAAAATATTTCATTTATACATATATATATGCACACTGTGTTATCCATTCATCCATCAATGTACATTTAGGTTGTTTCCACTCACGTGACTATTTGGGGGGGGGCACTTCTGTTGGTCTTTCATTTATTTATTTTCATGCATCTTTGTTCTTTGGCCTGTGTGGGCCTCCCATTGCAGTGGCCTCTCTCGTTGCAGAGCACTGGCTCTGGGTGCATGCTCTCCAGAGCTCTGGCTCTGTAGTTGGACACATCGGTCCAGCTGCTCTGTGGCACATGGGATTCTCCCAGGCAAGGGATCGAATAGGTGCCCCTTGCACTGCAAGGTGGTGTCCTTACCCACTGGACCACCAGGTAAGCCCCTCGTGACTATTTTAAATAGTCAAACTCAAAGAAGCAGAAAGACAAATGGTGGTTTCCAGGAGCTGCGGCTGGGCAAAATGGAGAGATGCTATTTTAGTGGGTGTAAATTATATTGATGCAAGGTAAATAAGTTCTAGAGAACTGTGTACAACATTGTACTTGTATGTAACAATATTGTACTTATACTAAAAATTTGTTAAGAGAGTCAATCTCATGTTATGTGTTCTTGCCACAAGTGGAAAAATAGAATAGAAATCAGGAACAACTTGGCCTTGGATTTAACAAGATCTTTAAAGGTAAACGAAAAGATTCTAGAATTCTGGGAAGGAGGCTGAGTTAGAAAATTGGAGAAGCTAAGAAAAGGTTAAAATATAAAGAAAAGGAAAAGAAGCTGAGGACTATAAGTCACAGTGAGCATAGACCAAGGAGAAGCGCCAATCGAGGGAGTCAGAGACAGAAAAGAGGGTGTCATAGTTCACTGCCCTGGGACAGGGATGATTTAAGTTGAGGAAGCCCTCTTTGGGGGAAGATATATTTTCTCAAACCTTTTCTTCCTCTATCCCATACCTACAGGATTTTGTATGAGCTGATCAACCTCACTCTTCCCTGCTCAGTGAGCATAACATTTTATCCTAGTAAATCAGATTCTTTTTTCTAAATACATAATTAGGAAAATAAGAAAGGGAGATAGGACAGGAAGCATGGGAGGAAGTGAAAAAGAGTCATTCTTAAGCCTCTCCGTGGTTGTTGAGAATAGGTAAGGCAAAGAGTGAAACTGAAAAGAAAATACCAGTGGAGTTAGGCCAATTTATGGATTTAAAGACCCGAGAGAGTGCTCGCTTTGGCAGAACATATACTAAAATTGGAACGAAACAGAGAAGATTAGCATGGCCCCTGTGCGAGGATGACATGCAAATCTGTGAAGCACTCCATATTTTTTACAGCTTATGACACTCAATAGCATCAAAACAAACAACCCACTCAAAATGTGGGCAGAAGACCTGAACAAAGAGGACATGCTGGTGGCCAACAGGCACATGAAAATGTATTCAAAATCACTAGTTATTAGAGAAATGCAAATTAAAACTACAACGAGACACTACCAATAGCATCAAAACAATCCCCATCAAAATGTGGAGCTGCGGCTGGGCAAAATGGAGAGATGCTATTTTAGTGGGTGTAAATTATATTGATGCAAGGTAAATAAGTTCTAGAGAACTGTGTACAACATTGTACTTGTATGTAACAATATTGTACTTATACTAAAAATTTGTTAAGAGAGTCAATCTCATGTTATGTGTTCTTGCCACAAGTGGAAAAATAGAATAGAAATCAGGAACAACTTGGCCTTGGATTTAACAAGATCTTTAAAGGTAAACGAAAAGATTCTAGAATTCTGGGAAGGAGGCTGAGTTAGAAAATTGGAGAAGCTAAGAAAAGGTTAAAATATAAAGAAAAGGAAAAGAAGCTGAGGACTATAAGTCACAGTGAGCATAGACCAAGGAGAAGCGCCAATCGAGGGAGTCAGAGACAGAAAAGAGGGTGTCATAGTTCACTGCCCTGGGACAGGGATGATTTAAGTTGAGGAAGCCCTCTTTGGGGGAAGATATATTTTCTCAAACCTTTTCTTCCTCTATCCCATACCTACAGGATTTTGTATGAGCTGATCAACCTCACTCTTCCCTGCTCAGTGAGCATAACATTTTATCCTAGTAAATCAGATTCTTTTTTCTAAATACATAATTAGGAAAATAAGAAAGGGAGATAGGACAGGAAGCATGGGAGGAAGTGAAAAAGAGTCATTCTTAAGCCTCTCCGTGGTTGTTGAGAATAGGTAAGGCAAAGAGTGAAACTGAAAAGAAAATACCAGTGGAGTTAGGCCAATTTATGGATTTAAAGACCCGAGAGAGTGCTCGCTTTGGCAGAACATATACTAAAATTGGAACGAAACAGAGAAGATTAGCATGGCCCCTGTGCGAGGATGACATGCAAATCTGTGAAGCACTCCATATTTTTTACAGCTTATGACACTCAATAGCATCAAAACAAACAACCCACTCAAAATGTGGGCAGAAGACCTGAACAAAGAGGACATGCTGGTGGCCAACAGGCACATGAAAATGTATTCAAAATCACTAGTTATTAGAGAAATGCAAATTAAAACTACAACGAGATACCACTTCACACCAATCAGGATGGCTACCATCAAAAATTCCACAAGCAAATGCTGGAGAGAGTGAGGAGAGAAAGGAACCCACTTGCACTGTTGGTGAGAATGTAAATTGGTACAGCCACTATGGAGAACTGTGTGGAGGTTCCTTAAAAAACTAAATGCAGAGCTATCATACAACCCTGCAATCTCACTCCTGGGCATATATCCATAGAAAAACATGGCCCAAAGAGATACATGCTCCCCAATGTTCACTGCAACACTGTTTACGATAGCCAAGACATGGAAACAACCTAAATGTCCATGAACAGAGGAATGGATAAAGATGTGGCGTGTGTGTGTGTGTAGATAGATAAATATATATATATAATGGAATATTACTTGGACATTAAAAAGAACGAAAAAAGGCCATTTGCAGCAATATGGATGGACCTAGAAAGTGTCATACAGTGACACTTGAGTGAAGTAAGTCAGACAGAGAAGAAGAAATATCATATGACATCCCTTTTATGTGGATTCTAAAAAGAAATGATACAAATGAACTTATTTACAAAACAGAAAGAGACTCAAAGGGGCTTCCCTGGTGGTCCAGTGGGTAAAGAGTCCACCTAGCAGTGCAAGAGGCACCCGTTCGATATCTGACCTGGGAAGATCCCACATGCTAAGGACTTACAAAATAAGCTTAAGGTTGCAGGAGGGGAAGGGATAGTTGGGAAAATCAAATACACACTGCCATGTTTGAAATGGATAACCAACAAAAATCTATTGTACAGCACATGGAACTCCACTTAATGTTATATACCAGTTTGGAAGGGAGAGGGTTTGGGGAGAGTGCTCGCTTTGGCAGAACATATACTAAAATTGAACGAAACAGAGAAGATTAGCATGGCCCTGTGCGAGGATGACATGCAAATCTGTGAAGCACTCCATATTTTTTACAGCTTATGACACTCAATAGCATCAAAACAAACAACCCACTCAAAATGTGGGCAGAAGACCTGAACAAAGAGGACATGCTGGTGGCCAACAGGCACATGAAAATGTATTCAAAATCACTAGTTATTAGAGAAATGCAAATTAAAACTACAACGAGATACCACTTCACACCAATCAGGATGGCTACCATCAAAAATTCCACAAGCAAATGCTGGAGAGAGTGAGGAGAGAAAGGAACCCACTTGCACTGTTGGTGAGAATGTAAATTGGTACAGCCACTATGGAGAACTGTGTGGAGGTTCCTTAAAAAACTAAATGCAGAGCTATCATACAACCCTGCAATCTCACTCCTGGGCATATATCCATAGAAAAACATGGCCCAAAGAGATACATGCTCCCCAATGTTCACTGCAACACTGTTTACGAAAAGCCAAGACATGGAAACAACCTAAATGTCCATGAACAGAGGAATGGATAAAGATGTGGCGTGTGTGTGTGTGTAGATAGATAAATATATATATATAATGGAATATTACTTGGACATTAAAAAGAACGAAAAAAGGTCATTTGCAGCAATATGGATGGACCTAGAAAGTGTCATACAGTGACACTTGAGTGAAGTAAGTCAGACAGAGAAGAAGAAATATCATATGACATCCCTTTTATGTGGATTCTAAAAAGAAATGATACAAATGAACTTATTTACAAAACAGAAAGAGACTCAAAGGGGCTTCCCTGGTGGTCCAGTGGGTAAAGAGTCCACCTAGCAGTGCAAGAGGCACCCGTTCGATATCTGACCTGGGAAGATCCCACATGCTAAGGACTTACAAAATAAGCTTAAGGTTGCAGGAGGGGAAGGGATAGTTGGGAAAATCAAATACACACTGCCATGTTTGAAATGGATAACCAACAAAAATCTATTGTACAGCACATGGAACTCCACTTAATGTTATATACCAGTTTGGAAGGGAGAGGGTTTGGGGGAGAATGGATGCATGTGTATGTATGGCTAGGAACCTCCACTGTTCACCTGAAACTATCACAAAATTGTTAATTGGCTATATCCCGATAAAAATGTTTTTGGTGTAAAATATAATAAAGATCAGGGACTAGTCTAAAAAAAGAGAGAGAGAGAAATGAGAGAGACACATATGAAAGAAAAAAAAATCTGTCCAAATGGCAGAAAGAGAAAGAAAGAGAGAGAAATTCCTTGTAGAACAAATACAAGATGGCAGAATAGAAGAGAAGAAAAAAAGACATTTAAAATATTTGGCCCTGAATTACTGACTAAATTTTCCTAAGAGATAGAAGTCATACGTTGATTTATTTCAGTAATGATTTTCATAACTGAACTCTTTCCTTGATTGCCACATTTAGTTGAGATTGGGCCATACTAATGTTGAGATTTATTCAGGATACAGAAGTTCTAATTTGGATATAACTTCAAATTGGCCTATTGAGGATCACATATTACTTATGGTCATTTTCCAATCATATGCACATTGAAGATCGCAACTATTCACTGATTTACCCATGTCAGAATATTAGCTAATGATAATTCTCACATTTGTCAGACTCCACAGGCTCTGCGTTTTCTGGCTGCCACCACATGGAACAGCTCTACATGAGAACTGATGTTAAGGAGTAACACTCTTATATGTAAGTGCAGTGAAATGGCACAGTGATCACTGAAATAAGAAAGAATGGACAAATGGAAAGCCTGTTGACTCGAAGATGGTGACATTTTGACAAATAATGGGGCAACCAAGAAACCAGGAAGAGCAGAATTAACATTGTTTATCCATCTCTTATCCCATTATGATAACTTACTCAATAAGGAATTTCTTAATGAAAATGGGATAAAATCCTGGAGTTGATGCCTAAAATAAATCAGATGGTTCAGAAACATGGCAGGAGGGCTTCCCTGGTGGCTCAGGGGTAAAGAATCTGCCTGCCAATGAGCAGACTTGGGTTCAATTCCTTAATCAAGAAGATTCCCTGCAGAAGGAAATGGCTACCCACTCTAGTATTCTTGCCTGGAGAATGCTATAGGCAGAGGAGACTGATAGGCTATGTTATTCATGGGGTGGCAAAGAGCTAGACAGCACTGAGCCACTAACACTTACACTTTTCACACATTCTAGAGTATGTCCTGCAAAATAGCCCACAGGGCGTTCTTGGCAATCCATTGATTAAGACTCCATGCTTTCAGTGCAGGGGGTGTGGGTTTGCTCCCTGGTTGGGTAACAAAGATCCCACATGCCTTGCAGTGCAGCCAAAAAAAAAAAAAAGCCCAGAGTTAACAACAACAACACAAAAGGCAACTGAATCCCCATACTAAAGGCACTCAGTCCCTCAGAGCAGATGGTAGCTCGTTCCAAAATCATGATGAATTTTTTAGAACCTCAAGAAATATCAACATACCACAATTTAAATAAGGTACTCTATCCTTTTGGACAAAGTCCAAATCTGACTTTTAGATTTTTAGTATAGGTAAGTGAAGGCATCCTTTAGGAAAATTTTAGGAGAAGAAAAAATGGCAAAACAGCATCCTTTAGGAAATTTTCCTTGATTGCCACATTTAGTTGAGATTGGGCCATACTAATGTTGAGATTTATTCAGGATACAGAAGTTCTAATTTGGATATAACTTCAAATTGGCCTATTGAGGATCACATATTACTTATGGTCATTTTCCAATCATATGCACATTGAAGATCGCAACTATTCACTGATTTACCCATGTCAGAATATTAGCTAATGATAATTCTCACATTTGTCAGACTCCACAGGCTCTGCGTTTTCTGGCTGCCACCACATGGAACAGCTCTACATGAGAACTGATGTTAAGGAGTAACACTCTTATATGTAAGTGCAGTGAAATGGCACAGTGATCACTGAAATAAGAAAGAATGGACAAATGGAAAGCCTGTTGACTCAAAGATGGTGACATTTTGACAAATAATGGGGCAACCAAGAAACCAGGAAGAGCAGAATTAACATTGTTTATCCATCTCTTATCCCATTATGATAACTTACTCAATAAGGAATTTCTTAATGAAAATGGGATAAAATCCTGGAGTTGATGCCTAAAATAAATCAGATGGTTCAGAAACATGGCAGGAGGGCTTCCCTGGTGGCTCAGGGGTAAAGAATCTGCCTGCCAATGAGCAGACTTGGGTTCAATTCCTTAATCAAGAAGATTCCCTGCAGAAGGAAATGGCTACCCACTCTAGTATTCTTGCCTGGAGAATGCTATAGGCAGAGGAGACTGATAGGCTATGTTATTCATGGGGTGGCAAAGAGCTAGACAGCACTGAGCCACTAACACTTACACTTTTCACACATTCTAGAGTATGTCCTGCAAAATAGCCCACAGGGCGTTCTTGGCAATCCATTGATTAAGACTCCATGCTTTCAGTGCAGGGGGTGTGGGTTTGCTCCCTGGTTGGGTAACAAAGATCCCACATGCCTTGCAGTGCAGCCAAAAAAAAAAAAAAGCCCAGAGTTAACAACAACAACACAAAAGGCAACTGAATCCCCATACTAAAGGCACTCAGTCCCTCAGAGCAGATGGTAGCTCGTTCCAAAATCATGATGAATTTTTTAGAACCTCAAGAAATATCAACATACCACAATTTAAATAAGGTACTCTATCCTTTTGGACAAAGTCCAAATCTGACTTTTAGATTTTTAGTATAGGTAAGTGAAGGCATCCTTTAGGAAAATTTTAGGAGAAGAAAAAAATGGCAAAACAGAAATTTCTATCCATTAATTTGTCCTTTTGTAGGATTTGGGAAATAACTATCATTTTTAGTTGTAGTTGCTGGAGTATATTCAGATAAGTGTACCCCATGGCTCTTAGGAGTGTGATATTTGAATCTTTGCTAACATGGGAGAAAAAAGAAATGTCAGGAACATATTTTTTTATTGTGTTACACACAAAATACCTATGCATCCCTGTGACTTGGGCTTCTCATGGTGCCCTCATTTCCAGGAGAAGCATCAAAAGTTTTCCAGAAGGAAAGATAGGAAACCTGCAAGACCAGATGAACCTGGTCTATGTATAAAACTAGCCATGTTACTCCCAACATATTCTGTTGCTTCAAGCAGTCGCAGGACATGCTTAGATTCAAGGGGACAGAAAACTTAACTCTATTCTTGATACAGGAGGGGTAGACAATGTCATGTTGCATGTGGGATGAGCATAGTGGCCATTTTTAGAACTATAATCTGCCATGGTTACTATTATACAGTTAAGCAACATGCTTCAGAACACAAAGATACTGGGTGATCAAAGCAGACCTGAAACAAAAACATATAAACCCTATACTCGCATGCCCATTAATGAATCAAACACTCCATTCACATATTGAACCACAGTAATTTGCTTACCTCCCGGTTTCTTCCCAAAGATGTTTTCCCCTTGAGTTGTTGCTGTTGTTTAGTCAGTCAGTTGTGTCTGACTCTTTGTGACCCCTTAGACTGCAGCCTGCCAGGCTCCTCTCTCCATCTGATTTCCCAGACAAGAATGCTGGAGTGGGTTGCCATTTCCTTCTCCAGGGGATCTTCCCAATTCAGGAATGAAACCCGAGTCTCCTGCCTTGGCAGGCAGGGAAGCGCTTGCTCCTGAGGGCTGTGTCTAATTCCTTCTTGTATTCTTCCCAGTGGCTG
Organism: Tragulus kanchil; assembly: GCA_022376925.1. Lineage (NCBI taxonomy): Eukaryota > Metazoa > Chordata > Mammalia > Artiodactyla > Tragulidae > Tragulus > Tragulus kanchil. Next base: position 80,891,240 of record JAIOJX010000002.1, read on the forward strand.
GTACAAGTCTTGATACAGAGCAGTTACGCAGTACATTTTTTGCTGAGGAAATAAATGAATCATACAACAGCGCTCATCCCTAGTTCCACCAAGCTCAGAAGGAGTTGTTTTCTGGAATGACTTGTTTTTTAGCCTCTCTGGATATGAATGATTTGGAAGACAAGGAAATTCCTGAAGCAGATCAACTCTGAACTAATCAGTGCAGAGTGAAGACATGATCCTACAAGAGTTTATCATCTTTTTTATTCATTCTCATTGCAAATATTGAGGGTAGTATTAATGAGTTAAGAAAGGAGTGCCTGCCAGAGTGCAGCCAGGGTGGCAGGTAAGTTTGGGGTGAAATGGATACAGGTATATATATGGCGGAGTCCCTTTGCTGACCACCTGAAACTATCACAACATTGTTAATTGACTAACTCTAGTATAAAATAAAAAGGTTAATTAAAAAAAAAGAAATGAGGGTTTACCTGGTCATCCAGTGGGTAGAGAGTCTGCCTTGCAGTGCAAGGGGCACCAGTTCGATCCCTGGCCCAGGAAGATCCCACGTGCCGTGGAGCGGCTGGACCAGTGTGTCCAATTGCCAGCCAGCACTCTGGATCACATGCGTCCAGAGCTGGTGCTCTGCAGCAAGAGAGGCCACTGCAATGGGAGGCCCACACAGGCCAAATAAAGACAGATGAAAATAAATAAATAAATAAATAACCAATAAAAGAGACCAAAATTTAAAAAGAGAGAGAGAATGCAAAACAAGAAATGGCAACTCATGCTGGAAAACATCTTTGCAAACTACTCTAGTCCAGGTGTATACATTTGTACCTAAAAATTTATTACTATTAAAAATTTAAAATTACTGTCACTAATTTTAATACTAATAGTATTAAAAATATTATTAATGAAAATTAAAATTACTATTTCCATTTTTATATTCATGATTCCTGAACTCTAAGAGGGGAGTTATATGCTAGATGAGCATGCTGACTATTCTCCCTTCTGTTTTTCCATCCTGCTCAGGGGCCAGAAGGATTGATCTTTGTCGACAGAATCACTGAGTCCTCTCTCTCTGCAGTTAGTTTTGGCCAATGGGGATAACAGCAGGAGGTGAAAAAACAGGAGAGGAATGAGGCCGGGCATTTATCCTCCTGGAATTAATTCTCACAGGTCCTGGATATATAGGGGCTGGTTTCCCCTTAGTGAACTCAGTTCACTTTTAGGGGCAGGCCCTTTCCCCACCCAGCATCTACCTCTCTGGATTCCAGTGTGACTCCCAGTCCCGAGGCTTCAGGCTTAGGAGTAAGACAAGGGCTCCTGCTGGCTCCCTCACTTTTCCACATGTTGGCTTCCATAAATCAGCCCTTATTCTCATATTACAGTCACCTCCATCACCTTACTTGAGTGAATTTTCTGTCAGACCCTGACTGATAAAAGTGGTGTTAAGAATTTGATGATTTGCAAACGTCTTGGAATGAACTCCCTCATGAAACACTCACTACTTTGGTTAACATTCTAAATTTTTAGAAATTTGGTGGGGGAAGGGTATATGAAATCAGCTTTTATTTTCATCTTAAAGCTTAAGTTGTCCTTGGCTTCTATGTAATAAAAGAAGAATATTTTACATGAGGTTTTCTCCTGGCTTGATCCTTTAAGATACATACTTTATGTTCATTAGTTTCTCAACATTTCCGTAGTCAATCTTATTTTTCAATCATAAATTTAACCTCTTTAGGAAAAGCAATTAAGGCACAGATGTTCTTATTAGGAAACTATCAGTATTTTAACTTATGACATGTAACTACATAAAGATTGCATTTTAGTGGATTTATGTCATAAAGGGAAATTAATTGAATGATTTTTTTTTTAAGACACTATGTGCCAAGCAAAGGATTAGGTTCTGAGGGTGGATACATTGACTTAAAAAATAGAGAGAGACATACATATTTTATCATAGCTTTATTAAAATATAATTCACACACCATGTAATTCACCATTTTAAGTGTATACTGCATCATAGTTTAGTGGGGAAAAAAAGGCTATCATGCTGGATTAAATAAAGTGAAATATTCAGTGTTGCCTTCCTTAGAAAAGCAAGTAACTTGAATGTCCATGAATAATAGAATAGGGCAGAATAGTACAATAGTTGGAAAAATTTTGAGATGCATTCATATTTGTTTACTCAAAAATACATCTATTGATATGAAAATATATAACGAAGTATTATTGAGTGAGAAGGGACATTTGTAGTATACATGATATAATCTCACTTTGAAAAAAGACCAGCCAAAACAATTCTAGTCACATTGTACAATTTGTGTATAAACAAGGAAAAAAGCATAGAGGACACTGAAATGTTAACATGATTCTGGAGTAATTGGGATGGAGAAGAAATGTATTAGTAGTTACTTTACATAACTTTGCATGCACATAGTGAATGTGGTATGAGCATTTTCTGCAGGTATTTTTGGTGTGTGTGTAACTTTACAGAGCAATTCAGCAGAAAAACAAGACACCCCCACACAACTAGAGCTGCTCCTAGTTTTTACCAGTAATTAGTAACTCAACCCACTGACATTACTTGCCTCAATGCTATGTCAAACATGAAAGAAAAAAATTCCATCTATTTTGGTAAATAAGGGCAGCAGCAGCATACAAGTGGAATTCAATATATTTTAAAGCATAACTAATTTTCTCATGTATTAACATTTCTCTCAATAACCAAAAAATTAAATAGCACTGACTGAATGGCTGTATTTTGATCTTGCCTCCTGAAATGGAAGCTGTAGCTGCATGGCCAATAGGCACTGGACATGTCCTCATTGATCATGAAACAACTGCTATTGCCAAGGATACCTATCTGCAGCTTGGTTTAGGTACCAACTGCATGTCCAACTCTGAACCAATTGCTACAGGAAACTGAAGCGGAAATACTCTGGCTACCTCATACGGAGATCTGACTCATTGGAAAAGACCCTGATGCTTGGGAAAGATTGAGGGCAGGAGGAGAATAGGGTGACAGAGGATGAGAAGGTTGGATGCCATCACCAACTCAATGGACATGAATCCAATCAAACCTAATACCAGGAAAATTATGAAGGGTACTGCATAATCGCTTTATTAAAATATAATTCACACACCATGTAATTCACCATTTTAAGTGTATACTGCATCATAGTTTAGTGGGGAAAAAAAGGCTATCATGCTGGATTAAATAAAGTGAAATATTCAGTGTTGCCTTCCTTAGAAAAGCAAGTAACTTGAATGTCCATGAATAATAGAATAGGGCAGAATAGTACAATAGTTGGAAAAATTTTGAGATGCATTCATATTTGTTTACTCAAAAATACATCTATTGATATGAAAATATATAACGAAGTATTATTGAGTGAAAAGGGGACATTTGTAGTATACATGATATAATCTCACTTTGAAAAAAGACCAGCCAAAACAATTCTAGTCACATTGTACAATTTGTGTATAAACAAGGAAAAAAGCATAGAGGACACTGAAATGTTAACATGATTCTGGAGTAATTGGGATGGAGAAGAAATGTATTAGTAGTTACTTTACATAACTTTGCATGCACATAGTGAATGTGGTATGAGCATTTTCTGCAGGTATTTTTGGTGTGTGTGTAACTTTACAGAGCAATTCAGCAGAAAAACAAGACACCCCCACACAACTAGAGCTGCTCCTAGTTTTTACCAGTAATTAGTAACTCAACCCACTGACATTACTTGCCTCAATGCTATGTCAAACATGAAAGAAAAAAATTCCATCTATTTTGGTAAATAAGGGCAGCAGCAGCATACAAGTGGAATTCAATATATTTTAAAGCATAACTAATTTTCTCATGTATTAACATTTCTCTCAATAACCAAAAAATTAAATAGCACTGACTGAATGGCTGTATTTTGATCTTGCCTCCTGAAATGGAAGCTGTAGCTGCATGGCCAATAGGCACTGGACATGTCCTCATTGATCATGAAACAACTGCTATTGCCAAGGATACCTATCTGCAGCTTGGTTTAGGTACCAACTGCATGTCCAACTCTGAACCAATTGCTACAGGAAACTGAAGCGGAAATACTCTGGCTACCTCATACGGAGATCTGACTCATTGGAAAAGACCCTGATGCTTGGGAAAGATTGAGGGCAGGAGGAGAATAGGGTGACAGAGGATGAGAAGGTTGGATGCCATCACCAACTCAATGGACATGAATCCAAGCAAACTCCAGGAGATAATGAAGGGTGACTCAGACGGTAAAGAATCTGCCTGCAATGTGGGAGACCTGGGTTTGATTCCTGGGACAGGAAGACCCCCTGGAGAAGCAAATGGCAAACCACTCCTGTATTCTTGCCTGGAGAATCCTATGGACAGAGGAGACTGCTGGGCCAGTCCATGAGGTCGCACAGAGTTGGACATGACTGAGCGACTGAACAATAGGAAGGGAGGTGGAATTATGCTGCCTGATGAAACTAACCTGGAGTCACTCCCGGTTAGTGAATTAGTCTCTTTAATTCACGTGGCAACAGTGGTTAATTCGAGGATATATTCATGCCTAAGTTGCTCATAATCAGGCAAAGGAATTCAGTTTGATAGTGGGAAGATTTCCTCTCTCTCTCTGTGGGATGTAAACAAGAAATTGGCCTGAGTTGCTGCCAGCAAGTATCTTCAACCATGTGGGGACTTTATAATGACAGTAAGCCCTTGGAAGGCAAAGCAGAACAATAAACCAATACCTTGATTTCATGGAGTCACTGGACCAAACCTAGCCTGAAGTGCATACTAACACTGGATTTTATTTATTTATTTTTTTTAAACCTTTATTTTACTTTTAACTTTTACAGAGTTTTGTTGTTTACAGAATGTATGTTCTCAGATTAGTCATATGTATATCCCCCCCTTCCCTCCCCTCCGGACCATCACACAGCACCCCTGGAGGATCCCCTTTTCTCACAGAGCAATGACTAGAGCTATTTTCTTCACTTATGGTAGTACAGGCCTTCATGCTACTTCCTTTACGCCTCCCACCCTCTGTTCCTTCCCCACAATGTCCATATGTCCACTGTCCATGTGGATTTTATAGTTATGTAAATCAACACATTTTCTTTATCGAATACATCCATTTACGCTTATTTGTTTTAATGTTTCTGCTTCATAAAAAGCAGAAAACATCCTAAAAAGTATTCCCCCCCGACACACCATCTGCATAGTCCAGATTGCTGAAAACTATTGAAGTTGTATTTCCCTTTATATGTTTTTACTAAGCATTTTTAAAGCACCTTAATAAACACACACCACTAAGGGAAGAGGAAAAAAAGCAAAACCTGGACCATCAAAAGACCATGATGATTTTTCTTGGTGATGACACCCACAGAGGGTGTCAGAAGAGCTGGGACATGCTCTATGCCAGATTTTATATTTAATTCACTCATATCCTGTCACCTGGCATTTGCTTTTTTCAGAAGTAAGCCACAGACACAGTTCTTTGCATGTCGTAAAACTTTTTAGCAAAGCAGATCCTTGTCTCCATTGCTAATAAACATAACAGCCTTTAGCCAGCCACACCATCTGAGGGAGGGAAAGTCTGGATTTGTTAAAGTCATCTTCTTTTTGGCTCCCCAGTTTACTAAGCTTCACCCTACTTTTGGCCTGAAAAGAAGAGAGAGACCTACCCAGCTCTCCTGAAAGGCGTGGGGGTCACGGCTGCATGTCTGGAACCTGAAGATCTTTTGGAAAGTTCTCCTCGGCAACCAAGCACCTTCAGCTGCTTCTTGGTGGAGGCAGTTTGGTTTAATGGTTAGAAATAGTGCAGTTTCTAGAGTCGGACACTCCTGGGTTTGAAAAAAGACTTTGAATCTTACTAGTTCTGGGACACTGGACATGTTTCTTAACCCAGATATACTTCTGCATCCTCTGCTATATCATGGAGATGATAATTAATACCCATGTCTCAGGGTTGTAAGGTTTAGCAAAGAGATCTCCATACATCACTTAACATAGTACAGTGAGCACTCAAGAGATATTAACTATAAAAGAGTAGCGCAAGGAATAGTAACAACCCCAGAAGTTCCACTGAAGTGGTTAAAAATCTGGGAAAAGGTGATTTTCAGATGATGAATGAGGGAGCAGGGGACACAGATGTCTAGGAAACATCATCAAGACCTCCTTCTCAGAAGGAGTCTATACTGACTATTGTATTTTCTTGCCTAATACTTTGCCAATTCTTCTACATTATGGATAATGAGTTTGCCTATCACATCTGTGAATAATTAGAGCAGGGTAAAACCTTTCAGACACTTTAGTTCTCCATCAGTAAGTTGAAATTGCTTTTCCAGTCCCAAAACACCACACACACACACACACACACACACACACACACACGCCCCTAGCAGCTTATTGAGGTATATTTTGTGCATGACAGTGGGCAAAAAGAAAAAAAGAAACTATTCCTTAACATCAAGCATTGTTTTCAAGACTAGGTTAGCCTTACTGGAAAATCCATCTGCAGTATTTTTAAGCAGGTTAAAATGTCTGAACTGTGATCAAATAGAGTGCCAAGAACATGGTTAGACAGACAGGCTTGGAAAACTGGAAAGAAAGACTTGTTTCCAAATGAAAAGTATAGCATAGTCATAGCTGACATTCCAGCCTGAAGGGCTCTGTGGGAAGGACCATGATCTGGAGAGAAATAAATTCGTTTTGAGCCTGGGGCCAGATTGCTATCAGGGTGCCACTTGGTTCTTCTCTCCATAAGGACTCACTCTCCTGGCCTTCTTCTGTTTTCAAGAAACAGCTTCATGATAGGACTTTTGCAATCATAGAAGTTGGTTTAATATTTTTTTTTAATTTTTCAAATGTAAATCAGCAGCAGGTGCACGTAAAATTCTGTGTTGTTTGGTTTTGCTATTTCTCCCTAGGTTGACTTTTGGGTTCTCATGACAAATGTTCCTAGAGCCTGTGAACTGAAGATTCCCTCCAAATGATTATAAGCTTCTATTTCATGCAGGAGTTCTTTCAGAAAAGGCTTAGACAGCTAGAGAGTGGGACTTTCTTTCCTAAGAGTCATCATGAAAAGGAATGAGTTCAGATTTTGTAAACAGGTCAGGTGAAACAGTTAATAAAGAAACTGCCTGTCAGTGCAGGAGACTAGAGACACAGGTTCAATCCCTCGGTAAGGAAGATCTGCTGGAGGAGGAAATAGCAATCCATTTCAGTATTCTTGCCTGGAAATTCCCTAGACAGAGGAGCCTGATGGGCTACCGTCCATGGTGTCGCAAAGAGTTGAACATGATTGAGCACAGACACACATATACTCAAGTCCTACAGACAAGTTAGCATAAGCTAGACCCTATTAACTATCCCCTACCTGGCAAAGCAAAGGAGCCTGAAATTCTAGGTTGTAGCTTCAGCAACATCAAATAGGAAATGGAGCAAGCAATTTACAAGTAAATGATTGTAAGTGGTTTAAATGATCCTCCGTTTCCTAGCTGTGTAATTTTAGGTAGGAAGGAAACATTCCCTGAGTTTAAGTTTGATCCATTATAAAATGGAAATAATAAGAATGACCTTATAAAGTGTATATAACACATGAGCTCATGTAGGTGGTTCTTCTCTGCAAAGTCAAACAAAATAAGAATGGTTAACATGAAAATGATTATAATTATTATTAATTACATTGCTACCTTTTATCTGTTAAAATAGTTCTTTCCTTTGAGAAAAGCACTTCAGTCATACCAATTATTTGTACTTTAATGTGAATGAAAATAAAAGTAAGGAGGCTTTGCCTGCCTTGATGACTGAGGAAAGATTCAAAGAAATAATGTTAAACTAAGTACAAAAGGAAACACAGGTCATCTAATACACTTAGCATAAACTTTCTCCTCTGCTATGCCTTCTATGTTGCTACTGGTTTACCTTTCTTTTCCCCAATAGATAAATGTAGAAGATACCACTATTCAGTCAATAAATTAAGTATGTATTAAGTGCCAAGAATGGTGGCAGGTGTTGTGAATATAACAGACAAATAAACTTGTCAACTGCCCTTGGAGCCTGCCATCCATGTTGCTGACTGACTTCACCTAAAGAAGAAAGCCCAAGGCAAAGCCTTGAAATGCTCCCATATCGAAGGGTCGGGGATGCCGTAAGAAACTGTGAAAAGAGGAGTTCTTTCAGAAAAGGCTTAGACAGCTAGAGAGTGGGACTTTCTTTCCTAAGAGTCATCATGAAAAGGAATGAGTTCAGATTTTGTAAACAGGTCAGGTGAAACAGTTAATAAAGAAACTGCCTGTCAGTGCAGGAGACTAGAGACACAGGTTCAATCCCTCGGTAAGGAAGATCTGCTGGAGGAGGAAATAGCAATCCATTTCAGTATTCTTGCCTGGAAATTCCCTAGACAGAGGAGCCTGATGGGCTACCGTCCATGGTGTCGCAAAGAGTTGAACATGATTGAGCACAGACACACATATACTCAAGTCCTACAGACAAGTTAGCATAAGCTAGACCCTATTAACTATCCCCTACCTGGCAAAGCAAAGGAGCCTGAAATTCTAGGTTGTAGCTTCAGCAACATCAAATAGGAAATGGAGCAAGCAATTTACAAGTAAATGATTGTAAGTGGTTTAAATGATCCTCCGTTTCCTAGCTGTGTAATTTTAGGTAGGAAGGAAACATTCCCTGAGTTTAAGTTTGATCCATTATAAAATGGAAATAATAAGAATGACCTTATAAAGTGTATATAACACATGAGCTCATGTAGGTGGTTCTTCTCTGCAAAGTCAAACAAAATAAGAATGGTTAACATGAAAATGATTATAATTATTATTAATTACATTGCTACCTTTTATCTGTTAAAATAGTTCTTTCCTTTGAGAAAAGCACTTCAGTCATACCAATTATTTGTACTTTAATGTGAATGAAAATAAAAGTAAGGAGGCTTTGCCTGCCTTGATGACTGAGGAAAGATTCAAAGAAATAATGTTAAACTAAGTACAAAAGGAAACACAGGTCATCTAATACACTTAGCATAAACTTTCTCCTCTGCTATGCCTTCTATGTTGCTACTGGTTTACCTTTCTTTTCCCCAATAGATAAATGTAGAAGATACCACTATTCAGTCAATAAATTAAGTATGTATTAAGTGCCAAGAATGGTGGCAGGTGTTGTGAATATAACAGACAAATAAACTTGTCAACTGCCCTTGGAGCCTGCCATCCATGTTGCTGACTGACTTCACCTAAAGAAGAAAGCCCAAGGCAAAGCCTTGAAATGCTCCCATATCGAAGGGTCGGGGATGCCTAAGAAATGTGAAAAAGAGGGTGAAGAAAGTCTGTAGAGAAACAAGGGGGAGTGAAAAGAGATGCATCTAGAGTAAAAACAGAGATCAATTTTAGGCAAGAGAAGGGTGGTCTTTCCATCTATAAACAGAATCACTCAGTTATTCAGCAGATATATATTTGTGCTTACTCTTTCTTAGCAACTGCACTAGGTCCCAACATGGTTATCAAAAGGCAAGTATCTACTGTGTTTCCCAGGAAGTAGACTCTGAGATGGACATAAACCTGTAGGAAATTTTATAAGGAAGTCCTTAAGATTAGCGCTTGATACAGGGAGAGGATGGATACAGGATTGGGCAGAGGGAGGGGGTCAAGTGTCAATGAATGTTCAGCTTCAGCAAACCTCACAGGAGCTCTGGAGCCAGAGAACTGGCCTTTCAGAGTGGTTCCCAGTTGGATTGAGATGATCACACCCCCCAGTCACTAACTATACAGACCTTTGTTGGTATAGTCAAAGCTATGGTTTTCCCAGTAGTCATGTATGGATGAGAGAGTTGGACCATAAAGATGGCTGAGTGCCAAAGAATTGATGCTTTCATACTGCGGTGCTGGAGAAGACTCTTGAGAGTCCCTTGGACTGCAAGGAGATCAAACCAGTCAACCCTATAGGAAGTCAACCCTGAGTATTCATTGGAAGGACACATGCTGAAGCTGAAGCTCCAATACTTTGGCCACTTGATGTAAAGAGCCACTTACCGGAGAAGACCCTGATGCTGGGAAATATTGAAGGCAGGAAGAGAAGGGGGTGACAGAGGATGAGATGGTATGATGTCATCAGTGACTCAGTGGATATGAGTTTGAGCAAACTCTGGACGACGGTGAAGGACAGGGAAGCCTGACGTGCTGGCGTCACAAAGAGTCAGACACAACTTAGTGACTGGACTGAACTGAACCAGTTACTGAATGGGAACCATGACTGGATGTGGCCTTGGGCCAGGTGGCTCCCTGTTGATGGGCAGCAACTGAGGCGCTGACAGGTCATCTACCAACAGCGCTCCCAGCATTTGGGGAAACAAGTACTTCATGGGTGGGAGATTACGGGGGCACACACTTGCTCATCCCAAAGAATAATGCAGTTCTTGCTTCCTGGAAGTCATGGTCTCACGTCTACAGACGAGACAAACATCCAGCAGGTGGCAGCATTACGATTCACGGGGGGGGTTGAAATGCCCCCAGAAGGGTCGGGATGCCTAAGAAATGTGAAAAGAGGGTGAAGAAAGTCTGTAGAGAAACAAGGGGAGTGAAAAGAGATGCATCTAGAGTAAAACAGAGATCAATTTTAGGCAAGAAGGGTGGTCTTTCCATCTATAAACAGAATCACTCAGTTATTCAGCAGATATATATTTGTGCTTACTCTTTCTTAGCAACTGCACTAGGTCCCAACATGGTTATCAAAAGGCAAGTATCTACTGTGTTTCCCAGGAAGTAGACTCTGAGATGGACATAAACCTGTAGGAAATTTTATAAGGAAGTCCTTAAGATTAGCGCTTGATACAGGGAGAGGATGGATACAGGATTGGGCAGAGGGAGGGGGTCAAGTGTCAATGAATGTTCAGCTTCAGCAAACCTCACAGGAGCTCTGGAGCCAGAGAACTGGCCTTTCAGAGTGGTTCCCAGTTGGATTGAGATGATCACACCCCCCAGTCACTAACTATACAGACCTTTGTTGGTATAGTCAAAGCTATGGTTTTCCCAGTAGTCATGTATGGATGAGAGAGTTGGACCATAAAGATGGCTGAGTGCCAAAGAATTGATGCTTTCATACTGCGGTGCTGGAGAAGACTCTTGAGAGTCCCTTGGACTGCAAGGAGATCAAACCAGTCAACCCTATAGGAAGTCAACCCTGAGTATTCATTGGAAGGACACATGCTGAAGCTGAAGCTCCAATACTTTGGCCACTTGATGTAAAGAGCCACTTACCGGAGAAGACCCTGATGCTGGGAAATATTGAAGGCAGGAAGAGAAGGGGGTGACAGAGGATGAGATGGTATGATGTCATCAGTGACTCAGTGGATATGAGTTTGAGCAAACTCTGGACGACGGTGAAGGACAGGGAAGCCTGACGTGCTGGCGTCACAAAGAGTCAGACACAACTTAGTGACTGGACTGAACTGAACCAGTTACTGAATGGGAACCATGACTGGATGTGGCCTTGGGCCAGGTGGCTCCCTGTTGATGGGCAGCAACTGAGGGCGCTGACAGGTCATCTACCAACAGCGCTCCCAGCATTTGGGGAAACAAGTACTTCATGGGTGGGAGATTACGGGGGCACACACTTGCTCATCCCAAAGAATAATGCAGTTCTTGCTTCCTGGAAGTCATGGTCTCACGCAAGTCTACAGACGCGAGACAAACATCCAGCAGGTGGCAGCATTACGATTCAGGTGGGGGCGGGGGGTATTGGATGAACGGATTTGTTGAGTTAGTTCTCTTGAAAGCAAATAACCAAAACTCTGGGCAACTGAAGCATAGAAGGATTCATGAAAGTCCACAGATTCACCCAGGAAGTTGATGAGAAACCCAAGAAACAAGCTGCAAAGTGGAAAGAAATAGCAAAGAAAGGGTCTCAACCAAGGTCCTCTCATAAGAACAGCCTGCATTGGGTGCCTTTTCTGATGCCAGTGCACATGGGTGCCATCATTTCTGGAATGAATTCTTATTCTTATTCTTATTCTCTGCTACTCTGAATCCTTGGCTCCAAACTGAGAGAGGCAGGCAGAAGCATCCATTTGGTCAAGTCTATGCAGGTACTCACATTCTATTAATAGCTGCCAGGACTGAGAATGAGGAAGCATTTGGTCTTGGAGGCATCCTTAGCCAGAGGTAAGGATCTGTCTTATACCTCAACTCATGAAAAAGGTAACCGTAGGTATCAGAACATCAGAGGGGTTTCAGACAGTGGACATCATAGATGGAGATAGATGATAGACAGATGGATGGATAGATAGATAGACAGATAGAAAGAGTGAAGGAAAATTTGCTTAGTCATGTTCAACTCTGCAACCCATGAATTGTGGAATTCTCCAGGCAAAACTACTGGAGTGGGTAGCTTTTCCTTTCTCTAGGGCATCTTCCCCATGCAGGGATTAAGTCCAGGTTTCCCTCATTGCAGGCTGATTCTTTACCACCTGCGCCACCAGGGAGGCCCTTGATAGATAGGTCATACAAAGACTTGATCTATCAATGTGGCTCTGTATTCACGAGAATGGATGAATAAGAGTTATGCAGGGCTTCTCTAGTGGCTCAGTGGTAAAGGATCCTTTTGCCAATGCAGAAGAGGCAGATTCAAACCCTGGGCTGAGAAGATCCCACTGCTCAGTGCCTCAGAGCAACTAAGTCAGTACTTGCCAACTACTGAGCCTTCGTGCTGCAACTACTGAAGCAGCCTGGAGCCCATGCTCCACAAGAAGAGAAGCCGCTGTAATGAGAAGCCTGTGTCCCACAATTAAAGAGTAGCTTCCAGCTTGCTGCAACTAGAGAAAAGCCTACACAGCAACAAAAACCCAGTGCAGCCAAAAACAAATAAATAAAGGTGTATTTTTAAAACAGAGTTAGGCAGATGTTAGGCCCCAAAACATATGATGGAGGGCAGAGAATGGACTGACAAAACAGAACAGACAGACACTGAAGACTAGTCCATCATTTGGGCTCTGTATTTGTGAGAGGGAGTTAGTGAGAGTGAGTCAGATGTTGGGTCCAGCTGGAAAGAGGCAGTGTTGACAGAAGCTCTCAGTCTCAGCGTAATGAAAATGCACTCAGGAAACCAAGGCCGAGTCACGGACAGAAGAGGGAGATTAGAGAGAACTGAAGTTCAGAGAATGGGCAGACACCCATGGCCCACTACCAGCACAATAGCAGCCGTGAGACGCATTCCAGGTTCTTTTCAGTGGTGAGACAAGGACCTTTAATATATGATCACATTTGGCCAGGACTGGCTTTGGCCCCAAGGAGGGGCCGAAAGCCCTTGAGTTGTAAGTTTTCTGTTCCAGCGAGTGAGTGGGGCCAGAGAAGGCAATGCTAGAAAGAGAAACGGTCAAGAAAGAGGCTTGAACAGCTCTCATCTCTTTATCTCCTCCTCCAGAGCCCTTCTCCAAAGGAAACGCACATTAACATTTATTTACTGCCAGCTGTATTCAACCTGTGGTAAGTGTCTTCACAAATATTCTCTCTTTAAAACCTCATAAATGTGGTTATCCTCAATTTTACCAAGGCAGAAGCTGCATGTTATAGATGTTAAACAACATGAACTGACTCTCAGGGATCAGGGAGATCAGGATTCAAACTCTAGTCTACCCAAATGTGGCTCTGTATTCACGAGAATGGATGAATAAGAGTTATGCAGGGCTTCTCTAGTGGCTCAGTGGTAAAGGATCCTTTTGCCAATGCAGAAGAGGCAGATTCAAACCCTGGGCTGAGAAGATCCCACTGCTCAGTGCCTCAGAGCAACTAAGTCAGTACTTGCCAACTACTGAGCCTTCGTGCTGCAACTACTGAAGCAGCCTGGAGCCCATGCTCCACAAGAAGAGAAGCCGCTGTAATGAGAAGCCTGTGTCCCACAATTAAAGAGTAGCTTCCAGCTTGCTGCAACTAGAGAAAAGCCTACACAGCAACAAAAACCCAGTGCAGCCAAAAACAAATAAATAAAGGTGTATTTTTAAAACAGAGTTAGGCAGATGTTAGGCCCCAAAACATATGATGGAGGGCAGAGAATGGACTGACAAAACAGAACAGACAGACACTGAAGACTAGTCCATCATTTGGGCTCTGTATTTGTGAGAGGGAGTTAGTGAGAGTGAGTCAGATGTTGGGTCCAGCTGGAAAGAGGCAGTGTTGACAGAAGCTCTCAGTCTCAGCGTAATGAAAATGCACTCAGGAAACCAAGGCCGAGTCACGGACAGAAGAGGGAGATTAGAGAGAACTGAAGTTCAGAGAATGGGCAGACACCCATGGCCCACTACCAGCACAATAGCAGCCGTGAGACGCATTCCAGGTTCTTTTCAGTGGTGAGACAAGGACCTTTAATATATGATCACATTTGGCCAGGACTGGCTTTGGCCCCAAGGAGGGGCCGAAAGCCCTTGAGTTGTAAGTTTTCTGTTCCAGCGAGTGAGTGGGGCCAGAGAAGGCAATGCTAGAAAGAGAAACGGTCAAGAAAGAGGCTTGAACAGCTCTCATCTCTTTATCTCCTCCTCCAGAGCCCTTCTCCAAAGGAAACGCACATTAACATTTATTTACTGCCAGCTGTATTCAACCTGTGGTAAGTGTCTTCACAAATATTCTCTCTTTAAAACCTCATAAATGTGGTTATCCTCAATTTTACCAAGGCAGAAGCTGCATGTTATAGATGTTAAACAACATGAACTGACTCTCAGGGATCAGGGAGATCAGGATTCAAACTCTAGTCTACCCAAAACAGAACACTTTCCTTTTCTGTGAGTTAAATGCTCTTGAACGCCTGTGCTCAGTCAGTCAGTCATGTCTCACTCTTCGAGACCCTATGGCTTGTAGCCCCCCAGGCTCATCTGTCCTTGGGATCCTTCAGGCAAGAATACTGGAGTGGGTCGTCATTTCCTTCTTCATCTCTAATACCTACTATATTATAAATTCTTCATTCCTCATTTGACCCTGAAGGGTCCTTTGACCTTCTCAGAGTCTTGTTTCTAAAATAGCAGTTTATATTCTCAGTATAATATTTATATTCTCAGTATAATATGGGGTATGTGAGGTCCCAGACTTAGTATAAGAGCATTCCTACAATAACAAAATTCTTGTTTCTTTTGTCCACTCCAGCATGTGAGATCTTAATTCCCTGACCAAGGATTGAACCTGCACCTCCTAGAGTGGAAGTGTGGATTCCTAACTGTGGAATTCCCAGTCATGAAATTTCCCTCATGAAGACATTTTTACTTGAGGATGCTGTAGGGTTGGGATTGCAGGTTGGGGAGTATGCAAAGTGGGATATTTTCCTAGGTTATTTTTTAAAACATTTTGTCATTGAAGCAAGTATAGATGCATTTAAGGCATGAAAATGTAAGACAAAATAGGCCATGTTGAAGAAATTGCAAGCCACTTGGGCAAAATCTCTGACGTATACGTTAGGTGACTCTTTGTCATTAAGGATATATTTATGGAAACATTTGAGAAAGACTAGTTATGAGGAGAAGACCTAGGGGAAACTCAGTTAAACTCCCTACCACCTCCCAAGCCCACTCATGTGCAAACCATTTCCGAGCGTCATGCTGGAATTTCCTGATTTTGAGAAAGCATAAAGAGTTGATGGGTATTGGGAGAAGTCAGGCCACTGGGGAAACACCATGAAAGCATCGTGCCAGCCTCTGGAAAAAATGGAAACTGCCAGAGACAAGAAAAAGAGTCAGGGGCCCATGAGTATACTTTTTCAACCTGTGGTAAGTGTCTTCACAAATATTCTCTCTTTAAAACCTCATAAATGTGGTTATCCTCAATTTTACCAAGGCAGAAGCTGCATGTTATAGATGTTAAACAACATGAACTGACTCTCAGGGATCAGGGAGATCAGGATTCAAACTCTAGTCTACCCAAAACAGAACACTTTCCTTTTCTGTGAGTTAAATGCTCTTGAACGCCTGTGCTCAGTCAGTCAGTCATGTCTCACTCTTCGAGACCCTATGGCTTGTAGCCCCCCAGGCTCATCTGTCCTTGGGATCCTTCAGGCAAGAATACTGGAGTGGGTCGTCATTTCCTTCTTCATCTCTAATACCTACTATATTATAAATTCTTCATTCCTCATTTGACCCTGAAGGGTCCTTTGACCTTCTCAGAGTCTTGTTTCTAAAATAGCAGTTTATATTCTCAGTATAATATTTATATTCTCAGTATAATATGGGGTATGTGAGGTCCCAGACTTAGTATAAGAGCATTCCTACAATAACAAAATTCTTGTTTCTTTTGTCCACTCCAGCATGTGAGATCTTAATTCCCTGACCAAGGATTGAACCTGCACCTCCTAGAGTGGAAGTGTGGATTCCTAACTGTGGAATTCCCAGTCATGAAATTTCCCTCATGAAGACATTTTTACTTGAGGATGCTGTAGGGTTGGGATTGCAGGTTGGGGAGTATGCAAAGTGGGATATTTTCCTAGGTTATTTTTTAAAACATTTTGTCATTGAAGCAAGTATAGATGCATTTAAGGCATGAAAATGTAAGACAAAATAGGCCATGTTGAAGAAATTGCAAGCCACTTGGGCAAAATCTCTGACGTATACGTTAGGTGACTCTTTGTCATTAAGGATATATTTATGGAAACATTTGAGAAAGACTAGTTATGAGGAGAAGACCTAGGGGAAACTCAGTTAAACTCCCTACCACCTCCCAAGCCCACTCATGTGCAAACCATTTCCGAGCGTCATGCTGGAATTTCCTGATTTTGAGAAAGCATAAAGAGTTGATGGGTATTGGGAGAAGTCAGGCCACTGGGGAAACACCATGAAAGCATCGTGCCAGCCTCTGGAAAAAATGGAAACTGCCAGAGACAAGAAAAAGAGTCAGGGGCCCATGAGTATAGTGGAGGAATAATAAGATGAAATGCAGCAAAGGAAAACGTTGGCTTTGGGTTGGGAAATTTTTCAAGCAGTAAGAACTGTTAGGTGGCCAGCTCACAGAGGCAAATGAGGTTCCCCCAACACTTAGCTCATCAAACCCAAGAGGACTGACTCAGGCAGCCTTGTCCACAGGGAACCATCTGCACTGACTCCGGAAGGGCAGGATGGCCACGCAGGTCATTTTCAGCTCCTATTTCTGTTACTCTATGGAATGAGGGTGATTTGAACCGTATGGCTTTAAAACCACTGTTCATTTTGATGGTTTGGTTGTTTGGGTTCTTTGAACCTACCACGTGACCCAGGTCCTTGTGACAAAACAAAGCACTCTCACAAGCAAAGTTTGTTTCCAACCTGACTCCCTTATCTTCTCCCTGCGTATGTAAAGTAATGAGCTTTCTTTTAGAACTCGTTCCAGGCTAAACTGGATTGATATTGTGCTTTAGGTAAACCATGAGGCCAAAGAAGAGGAGCATATGAAAGACCCCACGCTGGGTAGAATCAAATTTCAGGGTGGCCTGGGGTTCTGAATCTGACAGTGGTATCCAGGGACATGTGGTAAAAAAAAAAAAAAAAAAATTAAAAAACAAAAACAAAACATGCTGGTTGTTGTTAACCTCAAAAAGACAGGGATGAACCCTGAGCAGACAAACATGCTTATCTTGTGGGCAGATGTTTTATGAATGTCTTATTCCAACTCTAGTCAAAACAGTAAAAACAGCCTGGCCTTAGGAATCCAGTAAAGCTAGGTTCTGACATCCCGTCACATAGAAAGAGAGACTTTGAAGAGTGATTTTATCTTCTCTGGGCCTCGTCTGTAAAATGGACACAATAACAACTTCTACAGAGCACAAGTGAGAGAATGAAATGAGAAAATGTATGTACAGTGGCCTGCGTATAATAGGTGCTCAATAAATTTTAACAAGGAATATGATGGAGGTTCTGTCTAAAACCCTCTTAAGACTACTATGTTTTCTCAATGTATGGTGCATTAGTCCAAGTGTATAGGTGCTTTTTTTAAGCTGCAGAAAAGAAGAAGGCCCATGAGTATAGTGGAGGAATAATAAGATGAAATGCAGCAAAGGAAAACGTTGGCTTTGGGTTGGGAAATTTTTCAAGCAGTAAGAACTGTTAGGTGGCCAGCTCACAGAGGCAAATGAGGTTCCCCCAACACTTAGCTCATCAAACCCAAGAGGACTGACTCAGGCAGCCTTGTCCACAGGGAACCATCTGCACTGACTCCGGAAGGGCAGGATGGCCACGCAGGTCATTTTCAGCTCCTATTTCTGTTACTCTATGGAATGAGGGTGATTTGAACCGTATGGCTTTAAAACCACTGTTCATTTTGATGGTTTGGTTGTTTGGGTTCTTTGAACCTACCACGTGACCCAGGTCCTTGTGACAAAACAAAGCACTCTCACAAGCAAAGTTTGTTTCCAACCTGACTCCCTTATCTTCTCCCTGCGTATGTAAAGTAATGAGCTTTCTTTTAGAACTCGTTCCAGGCTAAACTGGATTGATATTGTGCTTTAGGTAAACCATGAGGCCAAAGAAGAGGAGCATATGAAAGACCCCACGCTGGGTAGAATCAAATTTCAGGGTGGCCTGGGGTTCTGAATCTGACAGTGGTATCCAGGGACATGTGGTAAAAAAAAAAAAAAAAAAAATTAAAAAACAAAAACAAAACATGCTGGTTGTTGTTAACCTCAAAAAGACAGGGATGAACCCTGAGCAGACAAACATGCTTATCTTGTGGGCAGATGTTTTATGAATGTCTTATTCCAACTCTAGTCAAAACAGTAAAAACAGCCTGGCCTTAGGAATCCAGTAAAGCTAGGTTCTGACATCCCGTCACATAGAAAGAGAGACTTTGAAGAGTGATTTTATCTTCTCTGGGCCTCGTCTGTAAAATGGACACAATAACAACTTCTACAGAGCACAAGTGAGAGAATGAAATGAGAAAATGTATGTACAGTGGCCTGCGTATAATAGGTGCTCAATAAATTTTAACAAGGAATATGATGGAGGTTCTGTCTAAAACCCTCTTAAGACTACTATGTTTTCTCAATGTATGGTGCATTAGTCCAAGTGTATAGGAAGTCCTAGTCATTGTTATAGTAATAATCCTTTAATGAATGATTTCCTACTTCATCAAGAGATCCCAGCTGCCTTTATAGTTGGAAACCATTTTACTCTTAGTCTTTTCAGGCTGTTACAACACAATAACACATTCTGGGTGGTGTAATCAGCAGACATTTACTCCTTACAATTCTAGTGGCAAGGAAATCCAAGAGCAAGGTGCTGGCTAATTGATTCCTCGTAAAGGCCCTTCTCCTGGTTTGCAGGTGACCATCTTCTGGCTGTCTCCTTATATGGAAAAGAGAGAGCAAGCTCTCTCAACTCTCTCTTTTTGGTTGTAGTGTGTGGGATCTTAGTTTCCATAGGTTGATCAGGAGTCTAACCTATGCTCCCTCCAGTGGAAGCACAGAGTCTTAACCACTGGCCCACTGGGGAAACCGCAATCTCTTTTTAAAAGGGCACAAATCTTATTCGTGAAGTCTCCACCCTTATGAACTAATTACCTCCCAAGTTTCTCACCTTCAAATACCATCACATAGGGAATGAAAGTTTAAACATGTGAATTTGGAAAGGGAGGCGAAGGAGGTACAAGCATTTAGTCCACTGCAGAAGGGAATGTTGGCATTTTACTAACAGTGCTCCCACTTCAGACTGTTAATTCTTGGTCCCTAAGGTGGTCTTTATTTCCCAGACTTCCTTTCTCAATCCCTCCCTGAATCCTAAGTGATTAACCTATACCCTACTTTCCAGATGCTATGAGTTAACTTTCCCCTTTTATAGGTTTACCTAAACAAATATAACACTCTCTAACATCTGCCATTTAAATAAGAGGAGATTTATTACTTGCTTGCTGCAATAAGAATGTCAAGAAGAAATGGTCTGTGCTTGCCTTGGCAGCCTGTCTGGGTGTACCAGCAACCTCTTTTCTTGCCACTGCTATGACGGTCACAGATCAGGCGTATAACTTTAAGATTGCATCTGAATGAATAAATTAGGGGACTGTCTGATGAGAGACAGTCTATGTTCTAAAGTTTCTGACTGTAGGATCCAACACATTCTTTTTTTCTGCCATTTTTTTAGCTGCTACGGACCAAGAGGAGGGGCGGGGGCCTTTAAGATGGCCCTGGGCCACTTGTTCAGACATCAGTCCAACTCCATGAAATAGCTGTTCTTCAATATGCTGGAAATCACTTGTATAGAAAATCAGGGTTTTGTTCACTTGTAGGCAGTGGGGGTATCTGGGATGTATCCCTGCCAAGGCAAAATGTCTGGTGTCATAGATAAATAAGGAAGACAGAGAGTAAAGACCACAAGGAACAGAGCCAACGCCAGAGAAGAATAGTAGGTCCCTCTTGCTTTTATTTACTGGGCCGCAACAGGGTCATTTTCTTCACTGCCCTAACCCAGGCTGCTCAGGGCAAAAATCAGGAAAGCTGTTTGATCTGAGGGTGTCAGTGGTGGAGAAGCACTAATCTTCCCCTCTGTCCATCTCCCTTGCACTGATTTGCCCTGAAGTTCAAGCACCTGGACTCCTCAGCCCCATTAGATATGTGTGTTCCTAGGATTTATGGGTGCCCTGGGGCATTCAGAGACAGGTTAGAGCATGGGATCCAAATTACAGAGACAGATTCTAACTGATGCAGAAAAGGGATTGCCTACATGGCTGTTGGATACCTTATGGAAATGGCAAGAAAATGAGAGAACCAGCATGGCAGGGACCAAGGGAAACTTAGCTCAGAGACAGTCTGCTTGTAACACCACTATTCTACATAGATCTCTTAGCTTCTAAGTTCTTGTTTAAAATGACCCTGAATTCATGAAACTGCTACAGTCTGCAGGGATAATTGTTAACTGACTGTGCTATTTGCTTGCAGTGTTTTCCTCAACCTTCAGAGTCTGATGCTGAAGAATCTGATTGGCTACACATTGGTCACATGACAGTGCTCAGCTACGGGAGAAAAATTGAAAAGAGAATAGCCCATCCATTTTCAGTTCTATAGTCAAAATAACCTCCCACCTTAGGACTTTCCCAAAATACAAGGACATTTTAGGTTCTCGGCGTATAACTTTAAGATTGCATCTGAATGAATAAATTAGGGGACTGTCTGATGAGAGACAGTCTATGTTCTAAAGTTTCTGACTGTAGGATCCAACACATTCTTTTTTTCTGCCATTTTTTTAGCTGCTACGGACCAAGAGGAGGGGCGGGGGCCTTTAAGATGGCCCTGGGCCACTTGTTCAGACATCAGTCCAACTCCATGAAATAGCTGTTCTTCAATATGCTGGAAATCACTTGTATAGAAAATCAGGGTTTTGTTCACTTGTAGGCAGTGGGGGTATCTGGGATGTATCCCTGCCAAGGCAAAATGTCTGGTGTCATAGATAAATAAGGAAGACAGAGAGTAAAGACCACAAGGAACAGAGCCAACGCCAGAGAAGAATAGTAGGTCCCTCTTGCTTTTATTTACTGGGCCGCAACAGGGTCATTTTCTTCACTGCCCTAACCCAGGCTGCTCAGGGCAAAAATCAGGAAAGCTGTTTGATCTGAGGGTGTCAGTGGTGGAGAAGCACTAATCTTCCCCTCTGTCCATCTCCCTTGCACTGATTTGCCCTGAAGTTCAAGCACCTGGACTCCTCAGCCCCATTAGATATGTGTGTTCCTAGGATTTATGGGTGCCCTGGGGCATTCAGAGACAGGTTAGAGCATGGGATCCAAATTACAGAGACAGATTCTAACTGATGCAGAAAAGGGATTGCCTACATGGCTGTTGGATACCTTATGGAAATGGCAAGAAAATGAGAGAACCAGCATGGCAGGGACCAAGGGAAACTTAGCTCAGAGACAGTCTGCTTGTAACACCACTATTCTACATAGATCTCTTAGCTTCTAAGTTCTTGTTTAAAATGACCCTGAATTCATGAAACTGCTACAGTCTGCAGGGATAATTGTTAACTGACTGTGCTATTTGCTTGCAGTGTTTTCCTCAACCTTCAGAGTCTGATGCTGAAGAATCTGATTGGCTACACATTGGTCACATGACAGTGCTCAGCTACGGGAGAAAAATTGAAAAGAGAATAGCCCATCCATTTTCAGTTCTATAGTCAAAATAACCTCCCACCTTTCTTAGGACTTTCCCCAAAATACAAGGACATTTTTAGGTTCTCGGTAGCCAAAATGACTGACGTCCACCACAGTCCTCATTTCAGGCTACTGTTTCCCCAGATCCCTCTTTGCTTCTTCGACCTTGCACAGCCAAATAAATCATTACCCAACAATGCATAATATATACATACATACAAAAATGGGATTTAAAAAAAGGCAGAAAAGGAAGTATATACACACACTGCGAGGAAAGAAATATGGGTTGATGTTATGTACCTCATTTTTGTAACTGAGATAAGTCTATAGCTGGTATTACGAGTTATTTGAGAGGTAGACTCTGAGATGTCATTTAAAGGTAAGGATTTTTATTTAGAAATCCTTACGATCAACATCCATGTAGAGGTAGGGAAGGAAACAGTGCAGACAAAGGGTAGAGTCAAGCTGGAGTGTGGGCCATTTGGAAGACTGTGGTTAAGCATTAATTGAGTGAGTCATACTTACTTAATCCATTTCAACCCTCCTATCTTGAAAGTCTTTGGATTCCATGTCTACAATGAAATGGGCATCTTTTTCATGTAGGTCCAGATTTCAGTTAACCAAGTGAAAAAAAAAAAAAATTAGAACTCCTCCCAGATGTTCAAACGTGCACAATGAACTCAACATAAACTGAAAATAGACCAATATCCATAAATTCGGCCTTAAATAAAGTTTTCTTATTCCATTTTAATCCAGCATCCCCAGAATCCCTTCCTGCCCACATAGCTTAGACTTTTGTCCAAATAGATTAAGAAATTCAAGTTTCTCTTCTCAGATTTAATTTTAGAAATGTCCCCAACCCAGACAGTCTCTGAAGGGAAACTTAGCTCAGAGACAGTCTGCTTGTAACACCACTATTCTACATAGATCTCTTAGCTTCTAAGTTCTTGTTTAAAATGACCCTGAATTCATGAAACTGCTACAGTCTGCAGGGATAATTGTTAACTGACTGTGCTATTTGCTTGCAGTGTTTTCCTCAACCTTCAGAGTCTGATGCTGAAGAATCTGATTGGCTACACATTGGTCACATGACAGTGCTCAGCTACGGGAGAAAAATTGAAAAGAGAATAGCCCATCCATTTTCAGTTCTATAGTCAAAATAACCTCCCACCTTTCTTAGGACTTTCCCCAAAATACAAGGACATTTTTAGGTTCTCGGTAGCCAAAATGACTGACGTCCACCACAGTCCTCATTTCAGGCTACTGTTTCCCCAGATCCCTCTTTGCTTCTTCGACCTTGCACAGCCAAATAAATCATTACCCAACAATGCATAATATATACATACATACAAAAATGGGATTTAAAAAAAGGCAGAAAAGGAAGTATATACACACACTGCGAGGAAAGAAATATGGGTTGATGTTATGTACCTCATTTTTGTAACTGAGATAAGTCTATAGCTGGTATTACGAGTTATTTGAGAGGTAGACTCTGAGATGTCATTTAAAGGTAAGGATTTTTATTTAGAAATCCTTACGATCAACATCCATGTAGAGGTAGGGAAGGAAACAGTGCAGACAAAGGGTAGAGTCAAGCTGGAGTGTGGGCCATTTGGAAGACTGTGGTTAAGCATTAATTGAGTGAGTCATACTTACTTAATCCATTTCAACCCTCCTATCTTGAAAGTCTTTGGATTCCATGTCTACAATGAAATGGGCATCTTTTTCATGTAGGTCCAGATTTCAGTTAACCAAGTGAAAAAAAAAAAAAATTAGAACTCCTCCCAGATGTTCAAACGTGCACAATGAACTCAACATAAACTGAAAATAGACCAATATCCATAAATTCGGCCTTAAATAAAGTTTTCTTATTCCATTTTAATCCAGCATCCCCAGAATCCCTTCCTGCCCACATAGCTTAGATTTTTGTCCAAATAAATTAAGAAATTCAAGTTTCTCTTCTCAGATTTAATTTTAGAAATGTCCCCAACCCAGACAGTCTCTGAAGGAAATGGCAACCCACTCCAGTATTCTTGCCTGGGAAATCCCATGGACAGAGGAACCTGGCAGGCTATAGTCAATGGGGTCATGAAGAGTCAGACACCACTGAGCATGCATTCATGAGGCTCAAAGATGTCAAGGCAGTGGGTGAAGTTTTGGGCCTTGATGATAGCTTTGTCAACATAGAACAGAGGCCTAGTTTTTAGGAAAGAGTTATAATATCTGTTCCCTCAGTGTCTATTTCTTATTCATATGCTCTTTTATTTTCCTTTTTCTTTTATGAATCTCAGTGCTACACACACCAGGTTACCTCTAGGAAAAAAATCCCAGAAATACCTTTTACCATCCAGCATGCCAGGTGGGTTGATCCTATGTTGGTAGTGGGACTGAAGAAAAAATCAGCTAGCAGAATCTTTACCACTTCTCTTACATCTTTCAGACTTTATTGTAAAAAACAGTAGTTATCTCAAGCTCAGATCCCTTACTGTCCACTGTAATCATCAGAATGCTTATGTCGTTATTATGCTCTAGTTTATCTTTTCAACCTTTGGAATAGACAGTCTAAAAAACATTGGTGGTATTGTCTACTTTGACTTTGAATGAAATATACTTTTCACTAGTAGGAGTGAAAATGTTCTACCTCAGATGGAGACTTAGACTCGGGGCCCAGACCTGATCAAACCCTGCTTGGGACTTGATCCCACATGGCTGGGGCTTGAACCCAACCAAAACCTTGCTTGGGACTTGAACCCATGTGACTGGGGCTTAACTCCAGCCAAAACCCTGTTTGGGACACGAACCCACGTGGCTGGGGCTTGAAGCCAGCCAAAATCCTAGTTTTGAACAATCTTTGAATCACACTCACCCAACGTCTGGACCCACTGAGGCTCAGGTTCTTTGTGTCTCAATGCAGAAGGAATTCAGTCAGAGGCAGAGTCATAGGCAAGAAGAGGATTTATTAGGAGAGGACGCTTGTAAGAGATTCAAGCAGGAAGGTGAGAAAGCTCTGCTCTGCTGTCTCCTTTGGGTGGGCAGTAATATATATAGGAGTGTAGAAGACCGCCTTCTTCAAGTAAACGTAGACACAGCTGTAAGGCATACATCATTAGCTCCTCCTTCCCGAGCTCTTCCTGCTTTATTGAATAAGGAGCAGCTTTCTCGAGCTATCATTAACTTACTGGCCTCCCAACTTTTCCCAGGTTTTACCTTTCTACCTACAGTCCCCAACTAGGACTTTACAGTTACCTAACCATTCTATCTGTCCCTATCAGGAGGACTTGAGAAACTATAAAGTTTATAAGATAGAATGTGTATAAAAGTGGGGTATTTCATGATATGCATGTTTTTATGAGGACAGGATAAATAAATGGGCTTCCCAGGTGGTACAGTGGTAAAGAATCTGATTGCCATATGGGAGACACAAGAGATGGGGGCCCAATCCCTGGTGGGGAAGATTCCCCAGAGCAGGAAATGGCAAACTGATCCAACATTCTTGAAGGGGAAATCCCATGGACAGAGGAGCCTGGTGAGCTATGTGAAAAAGATGCCTGTGAGCTACAGTTTGTTAGGTGGAAAAAAGTCAGGCACAACTGAGCACACACATACAACCCATATATTCTAGGGGCAAGTGGTTTTTGTTTTTGTTTTTTATAGACAGAGAGTCAGAGAGTGGAGAAAGGACAAAGTAAGAATTGACTTACCCTGTAAGAGTTAGGGAGTTGGTTACAAAGCTTTCCAGCAATCTCAGAAATGAGTGAGTTATTTCAATTGCCCATGAGGGCTCACTGCAGTTGCGAGTGTAGATGCTAAATTATTCTGCAGGGTCTCTTTCTAATTTATGGGGGCCATCCTATTTCATTGGCTTAACTTTAGAAGAAGTCTAATAAACTTTGAATTAAGCTGACTCTGTAATATGTCAGACCCAGGAACAAAACTGTTTGTTTGGTTTGGGACCATCTCCATTTTAAGCCTCCAAGAGATAAGATATTCTTTTTTCCCTAGTCATAGAAAATACCTTTCTTTCAGGCTGTTCTTTGAGCCAAGAATGTAGGAATTTAAGTTGGTTAATCTCTTGAAAGCTATCTAGTACTATGAGAAGTAGCTGCCCTGTGAAGAACAGCATCTATTTGTCTACCCTAATCTATACTCCTTTCTTGACTTCCTTGCTTTTTGCCCCCCAAAAGTGATTCCATGTATTGGATCAACCAGGTGACCTTAACCTTCCAGCTTCAGGTTGGCTCCAGCCAATAGGCTGCATGAGGGGGAGAATCAGATTGAAAAAGATAAGGGGGGATCTATTTCCTGGCCTCCAGTGCACCAGGACATGAGACAGAAATGACTGGATCCTTTTACCAAAACCTCATTATACACCTACAGCTGCCACTACAGCTGTCTCAGGGTTCTGGTGGCTGCTCCTTTCCTTGCTCTTTCAGGTAGAGAGGGCAGTCAGGGGTCTTCCAGTTCAAATCCCTAAGCTGCTTCATCATCTCTTACTGATTTCTCTTAGCCCTGCCCTTTCCCAATTTTAATACCTTTTGCCCCCTTTCAGGTAGAGAGGGCAGTCAGGGGTCTTCCATTTCTAAGCTGCTTCAACCAGCAGGAAATGGCAAACTGATCCAACATTCTTGAAGGAAATCCCATGGACAGAGGAGCCTGGTGAGCTATGTGAAAAGATGCCTGTGAGCTACAGTTTGTTAGGTGGAAAAAAGTCAGGCACAACTGAGCACACACATACAACCCATATATTCTAGGGGCAAGTGGTTTTTGTTTTTGTTTTTTATAGACAGAGAGTCAGAGAGTGGAGAAAGGACAAAGTAAGAATTGACTTACCCTGTAAGAGTTAGGGAGTTGGTTACAAAGCTTTCCAGCAATCTCAGAAATGAGTGAGTTATTTCAATTGCCCATGAGGGCTCACTGCAGTTGCGAGTGTAGATGCTAAATTATTCTGCAGGGTCTCTTTCTAATTTATGGGGGCCATCCTATTTCATTGGCTTAACTTTAGAAGAAGTCTAATAAACTTTGAATTAAGCTGACTCTGTAATATGTCAGACCCAGGAACAAAACTGTTTGTTTGGTTTGGGACCATCTCCATTTTAAGCCTCCAAGAGATAAGATATTCTTTTTCCATAGTCATAGAAAATACCTTTCTTTCAGGCTGTTCTTTGAGCCAAGAATGTAGGAATTTAAGTTGGTTAATCTCTTGAAAGCTATCTAGTACTATGAGAAGTAGCTGCCCTGTGAAGAACAGCATCTATTTGTCTACCCTAATCTATACTCCTTTCTTGACTTCCTTGCTTTTTGCCCCCCAAAAGTGATTCCATGTATTGGATCAACCAGGTGACCTTAACCTTCCAGCTTCAGGTTGGCTCCAGCCAATAGGCTGCATGAGGGGGAGAATCAGATTGAAAAAGATAAGGGGGGATCTATTTCCTGGCCTCCAGTGCACCAGGACATGAGACAGAAATGACTGGATCCTTTTACCAAAACCTCATTATACACCTACAGCTGCCACTACAGCTGTCTCAGGGTTCTGGTGGCTGCTCCTTTCCTTGCTCTTTCAGGTAGAGAGGGCAGTCAGGGGTCTTCCAGTTCAAATCCCTAAGCTGCTTCATCATCTCTTACTGATTTCTCTTAGCCCTGCTCACAATACTGTAATAAGCCCTTTGCTAAATGTTCCTCAGATACCTTGTTTGAGTGTAACTTCTCTTTTCTGCTGAGATTCCAAGAAATACACACTTCAAGCAATAGTTCTCAAATCCTAGGAGTCTTCATTCCATCCTAGAGCATGAAACAACTCAGTCCACAAAATCCTTGCCTTTGGTATACGTTTTATCCCGGACTGACAAGCTTCATTAGCAGACTCTCAATTATTGTGCCATGAGCTTCCGGATTCTCAAGCCTGAATTTGAGTTCAACCTTCACTGCTTTTCATTCTAATTGATTCAAGGAGCCCCACAGTTCTCACATTTTCCTAAGATAAACCTGCATATACTACTGGTACCAGGATCTGCGCTAGTCAAGCTTCTTGTTTACAAATGACAGAAAGTACCATGAAATCACTTAAGCAAAAATAATGATTTCTTGGAAGAAAGTTGGTAGCTCACAGAATTAACAGTGCAGCTGGACAATGATGTTCCATATGGAATAAAAAGGAGAAAAAACATAATCAGAACACTACCACAGCTACCACTGAGGTCAACATCATAGAATGCTCACAGCCATCTTTGATGGCACCAAAGCCCCTGGACTTGGAGTCCCCTGACACTGACTGCTCAGCTCCACTGCAGCTGTCCCAATAACCTCTAACTTCATGGCATTTCTTTCTTTAGTCCGTTGGCTCCAACATTTTCACATCAGCCACAGACCAACCCTGAAATTAGTGTCAACATGTAGTTCAACTTTTTTATCCTTCTTGGACTCAGAGCTCTGTTGTCTTTACTGCCACCTCATCTTTGTCCTTTTATCCCCTTGTTAGTGATTCTGACATAAGACATTTTTCTCCCTTTCTCTTACAGTAGAGTGAAGTGCAGCTTGTGTAGAGATTTACAAGTCAGATGTTCATAAATTCATTATTTCTGTATGATTTGTTAGACTTCTTTCTTCAATCCATTTAGTATTCAAATATCAGGACAAAGTTGTTTACATACAGAAGGCTTATCTAAATATCTAAGTCTGGGACACTGTTATATCAAGTTGTCCTGATAGGAAAACATGAATTGGTTCTTGATTTTTCTAGGTGAAATATGTTGAGGACACATTCTCTTGACTTCTTGGTTCCACAGAAGATCATTCAAAATATGTCATGATAAGGCAAGAGTTAATTGGAATCATTTGCAAACATTTGCCAAGAATATTTAACCCCAAAAAACCTTCAAGCAATAGTTCTCAAATCCTAGGAGTCTTCATTCCATCCTAGAGCATGAAACAACTCAGTCCACAAAATCCTTGCCTTTGGTATACGTTTTATCCCGGACTGACAAGCTTCATTAGCAGACTCTCAATTATTGTGCCATGAGCTTCCGGATTCTCAAGCCTGAATTTGAGTTCAACCTTCACTGCTTTTCATTCTAATTGATTCAAGGAGCCCCACAGTTCTCACATTTTCCTAAGATAAACCTGCATATACTACTGGTACCAGGATCTGCGCTAGTCAAGCTTCTTGTTTACAAATGACAGAAAGTACCATGAAATCACTTAAGCAAAAATAATGATTTCTTGGAAGAAAGTTGGTAGCTCACAGAATTAACAGTGCAGCTGGACAATGATGTTCCATATGGAATAAAAAGGAGAAAAAACATAATCAGAACACTACCACAGCTACCACTGAGGTCAACATCATAGAATGCTCACAGCCATCTTTGATGGCACCAAAGCCCCTGGACTTGGAGTCCCCTGACACTGACTGCTCAGCTCCACTGCAGCTGTCCCAATAACCTCTAACTTCATGGCATTTCTTTCTTTAGTCCGTTGGCTCCAACATTTTCACATCAGCCACAGACCAACCCTGAAATTAGTGTCAACATGTAGTTCAACTTTTTTATCCTTCTTGGACTCAGAGCTCTGTTGTCTTTACTGCCACCTCATCTTTGTCCTTTTATCCCCTTGTTAGTGATTCTGACATAAGACATTTTTCTCCCTTTCTCTTACAGTAGAGTGAAGTGCAGCTTGTGTAGAGATTTACAAGTCAGATGTTCATAAATTCATTATTTCTGTATGATTTGTTAGACTTCTTTCTTCAATCCATTTAGTATTCAAATATCAGGACAAAGTTGTTTACATACAGAAGGCTTATCTAAATATCTAAGTCTGGGACACTGTTATATCAAGTTGTCCTGATAGGAAAACATGAATTGGTTCTTGATTTTTCTAGGTGAAATATGTTGAGGACACATTCTCTTGACTTCTTGGTTCCACAGAAGATCATTCAAAATGTCTCTCTTAGGTATGTCATGATAAGGCAAGAGTTAATTGGAATCATTTGCAAACATTTGCCAAAACCCTTCCTGAACTCTTTGTTGTGCCAAAGACATTCTTGGGATTAGATAGCAAAGTCTGCATAAAGACTGAGGAACTTTCAAATACCTAGATGGTAGATGATTCAACCACTTCCATTCTGATATTCAACATTAAACCCTCTCTGATAGATTAGGATGATGTCAGTGTAAGTCCACCAAAAGTCTTCACAAAGAAACTCATGAAGATGGAGTGGAGACAAATTGAGGTTCAGGGCCAAGGTCTACTGCTTACGGAGAGCATGCCGCTAATGGCAACGTTTGTCCCAATCCAACAGCCATTGTGAGCACTTTAGAATAATACCTTTTTCAGGAGAAGAAACAAAATCACTGTATCAATAGTAAGGCCTCTGGCAGCAGAGAACAATGGGGGCATCAAATTGCTCTCCCTTGAAAAATCACTGTGGCAGGTTCAGGAACCTGGACCAGAAGTGTCTTCTGCCAAAGCAATTTGAGATGTAATTAATGTGAATATCAAAATAAGCTAGAGGATAATCTTCCTTTGTATCATGAAGCTGATCATGCAGATTGTCTTAATGAAATGGAACTTCTACTCATGAAAGATTCCTATTACAGTCATTCTCTACTCTTTGTAAGATCCTTTTTGTATGTCTCAGGAGGAGATATTTGGTATATGTATAATGCATGCAAGAGTGCTAAGTCACTCAGTCCTGTCTGACTCTTTGCGATCCCATGATCTGTAGCCCACAAGACTCCTCTGTCCATGGGGCTTCTCCAGGGTACAATACTGTAGTGGGTTGCCATGTCCTCATCCAGGGCATCTATTCAAGCCAAAGATTGACCCTGTGTCTCTTACGTCTCCTGCACTGGCAGACAATACCTACCACTAATGCCACCTGGGAAATCCACATGCATGATGAGTTGGACTAATGAATCAGTAAGGCCATCACTGCGCTGACATAAAGATGCACCCAAGTCCAACCCTTGAAGAGTAAGGCCATGGTATTTAGTACATTTTCTATCTTCATTAAGCCTGCCTGCCTAAACCTGTGGTATGGACATTATCTGCTGCAAAGACTGAATTGTCATTCATTCAATGAGTATATTTAAAAGCCTTACCAAGTAAAACCACATGGCTAAGTATAATAAGCCCTACACTGGGAATGAACCAACCAAGTTGATTCCCAGACCTCATAAACATTTAATTACCTGTGCAAATATGAACAAACAAGTTACTCTCTTTCAACCCAGTCCTCATCTGTAAAATACATAAAATGGAAAAAGTAAGACCGTTCTTGACTACAACCCAGAGTGACTATGAAGATCCAGTGCGATAATGTATGTGACACTGCATTGCAAATTGGATTAAACAATGCATAAATGTGAGAGATGACCTCATTCATCTTCCAGTTTTAACTGGTAAATTTGAAATTGGCAAACACTCATTTGAAACAACATTTCTCAGAGGAGCTCAGGGCCTCTCCATCATCAATTCCCCAAGGCTTTTAAAAAGAGTCACAGGACTGAATCTCCAAGGCCACATTCAGAGTATGAAAAGCCCATTTAGCTGTCATCCCCTGCTCTTGGCAGACTCTCAGGGAATGCCAGCAAAACGTCTGAAATTGGAACGGCAACCCACCAAGTACATCCAAATCTTTCATCAAACTGTGCCGAGTTTAGAAGCAATATTATGTTAACATTACCCCCACCGTGGATTATTTCTAATGAAACCAATCTGCCAAGGTGAAATGAGAGTATGTGTCACAGAGAAGCATAATTGGATTGACCTGAAAACTGACTTGAAAAATAAATATCCTTTCAATTAAAGATGAGCAAAAAGATTCCAAAAAATATCAAGACTTCTGACTCCTTTAAATCTGTGGCTGGTCCCTTAGACCAAAATATAATCATCTTTTTAAGTTTCTGAATGTAGAATAAAAATTTGTAATTCTGTTTATTGAGGCAGATTCTCCTGATGACTGAACTCTCTTAATTGTAGGCTGGTAAACTTGAAAGGCAGGATCAGTTCTTTCAAGTTGACATGGTACCATTCAGGATGTGGAAGACACCACAACAGTCTTTTAAGTTCAGCCTCTGAATGGTCATCATTTCCTTCTTCTCTTTCAATGCTTCATCATCTTTCACCTCCTTTTGTAGCTTTTTTCTACTAGATCCCAGAATTTTATAGTCGTTCTATTTTCTGGACACTGTCATGGGCTCTAGGAATGTAAAGATGAGTAAGACATGAGCCTTAGCATTGAATATTCATTCTCCTGTCACCCCAATCACTTTCTTAGTTCATTCTTTCAGCCTTAGATGAAATACCTCCTCTATGATGCTCATCCTTATTCACCCAGGAAGACTTAAAACTTCCTTCTTATGATTTACCTGTCCCTTGAACATGTACTCATTCTAATTTGTACCATATTCTTTGTAATTATTAATTTACATATTTTCTTGAAATCAATGATCAAGTCTTTTCGTCTTTGGACCCCAATACCCCATATTGTATCTGGCACAAAATAGGTGTTAAAAATATTTGTTGAACAAATGATTCCCCAATCCAATCATTCCCTAGATACCAAACACTTTCAGTTCTATCCTTTTAGTGGTTCTTCTCTCCAAGTCCCTTTTATTCACTACTTTTTTTTTATTTAAATTTTTGATAGTGCTGTGCAGCATGTGTGATCTCAGTTCCCTGACCAGGGACTGAAACTGTGTCTCCTGCGTTGAAAGCTCAGAGTCTTAACCACTGCACCAGGTAACTACTTTTATTATTCAATTTTGGCCCTTCAACACTATTTTCTCTGCTTCAAATAAGTTTTTCAAATGCTGTTTTTACACCTCTCAGATCCACTTTCTGTTCCTACAAAAGTTATCTTAACTCTGCATCCAACCATCTTACTCCATTCATCAAATATTTTCTCCTAGATACACAGTAAAAATACACTGTTCTGATCTACATTCTTCAACCTATTTCTGCTCTTATGCACCAAATTCCCTGTTTACCTAAATAATTACACACTTTTGATATTTCTTGTTCATGTGTCCTTTAAGCCCATCTACTCATGTCTGCCTATTGAAAACTCATCTATCTGTAAAGTTTTAACTTCAAGGTCTCACAAAAGTCACAAAAGCACAGGCTAATAAGGACCTAGTCCCTCAAACTTACTAAAGTAACCTGCAACAATCACATCTAAAGTGGGGGGCTAGAACTGAAACCTAATCTCATAACTCTCTACACTGGCCCTGCTGCTTCACTGTAAACAGGATGACCACCCAAAGTGGACTTTAAACATCCAGGTGGTGATACTGAATAGAAATTAAATATACAGGTATGAGACTCCTGGGTGGTGGGGAGAGACCTGGACTAGAGACTGTGTTTTAAGTCATCCTCAGTGAGGTAGTAATGACAGCCATGTACATCAATAAGATTCTTGAGAGAAAATACAGAAAGGAAGAAAAGAGGGTCTGAGACTAAGACTTGAGAACGTTTTTTCTTTCTTTCTTTTCTTTTTTTTTGTAGCTGCGCTTTGTCGCCTATGGGATCTTAGTTTCCTGACCAGGTTACACACCTGCATCCCCTGTAGTGGAAGCTCAGAGTCTTAACCAATGGACCACCAGGGAAGTCCCCATCTAAAGCCTTGAGAAACTTTAATGGAAGTTTGGGGGAGGGGGTAAAGACATTGCAGAGAGAAAGAAGACTTAGCCAAAGATGGAGGAAGGAATCCAAGAAGGTGTGGCATTTTGGAGTGATCATGAAGAAGGCAAGTATCAGTAGTATAAAGTGCTGCCAAGAGGTTGAGAACTAGAGAGGGACCTTTGGATTAAGTGGCACAAAGGTCATTAGTGACCTCAGTGAGTGAGATTGGAGGCACGAGAAGGCAGAGGCCAAATGGGGGTGGAGAGGAAATGGAAGGCCCAGGTGTAGACAGGTCTTTTGAGAACTTTAGCTCTGAAAATTGGAAAGGATTAGAAGAGTCTTTGGAAGAAAAACAGAACAAGCTGTAAGCAGACACAGGTATAACATAAGGGAAATTTATTTTTTCAGATTGAAGAGAGTTGTGTGTTTAAATGTTTATGGAAAGATCCAGTTGAGAGGACTCATTAATAATGTAAGGTCCATGTGAAGACAGAAAAATGTGGAGTCTGAATCACAAGAAGAAGGATTGCTCTTAGGAGGAGGGACCCACCCTCTAATAATGTAACAAGAAGGAAAGATATATTTTGCTATAAAGATAGGTGCACACTTGCTCTTCTGAGTTTGAGGAACTCCTGGTCTGATGACTTCAATTCCTTCTGCAGGAGAAAGGAGACATCAGCTGTTCAGAGCACAGGCACATGAACCCAATGTCGGAACAAAGTGGCTATAGTCACTATGGAGGGTGATGAGAGAGCTAAAGAAGATGGAGTGATCAGGAAATTATTGTGACACCACCATGTCCTGTTGTGGCTTTCTCCAGCATCACCAGGCTATTTAGGCAAAAATCTGGAAAAGTAGAAAATAAGGCTATGTGTGTTAGTTGCTCAGTCATGTCCAACTCTTTGCAATCCTAGGGTCTGTAGCACATCAGGCTCCTCTGTCTGTGGGATTCTCCAGGTAAAAATATTGGAGTGGGTTGCCATTTTCTTCTCCAAAGGATCTTTCTGACTGCAGAACTGGACCTAGGTCTCCTGTGTTGGGAGGTAGATTCTTTACCATCTGAGCTACCAGGGAAGCCCTAAAATAAGATCAGGATTGCCATCAATGTAAGAAAAAACAAGCAACAAGGAGAGTAGAATGGGTCTGAAGATTGATACTGAAACCCTCTCTTTACAAGCAAGTGTTACTGGTTATGGAATGGTCTTGTTCCTGGTACCCCAGAGTTATGACTAAGCCCAAAAGCTGAGGACCAAGTTGCCACATGCAAGCCACATTTTTAGGGAGCTTCCAACGTTGGTTGCCAACAATGAGGGCCCATGCCTCCCCTCTTTCCCTTGCTGCTACCACCAGGGCTCACTAAGAAGACATGAACTAGGCTCTCTGACCACAGAATTCACTCCAAACCCTCCATCACTACTGCCAAACACATCCAAGCATCTATAAACACCATTTTTAAAAAGAAACAAGTAAATGAAAAAGAAAAAAGACTGAACAGGAGAGGTATAGACTTTCTGGAGGATGCAGACATGGTCAAATAGTTAGGGTCTTTACTCAGGACCCTAAAGGAAAGGAAAAAGGGAAAACATCACATGTGTGTTTCACCCTGTGTGTATTATCTTCGCCTCACACATCAGTTGTGTTGCGCCTTTCGTGTGACCTGTGACAGGTAGTTACTGTGCATTAACATAAAGTGAGTATTGTCTAAGGATCCGTGGTATTTGTTGACCAGTCCTGTCCACTGTTATTTTCCCCTCTCTGTGCTTGCATTCCCGCTCTCATTCTTCTGAATCAATAATTGGGTGTCTCTCTTCCCAAACTCAGCAAGTAGAAGAGAGATAAGAACCACCATGTCCCTGTTGTGGCTATAGCCACTATGGAGGGTGATGAGAGAGCTAAAGAAGATGGAGTGATCAGGAAATTATTGTGACACCACCATGTCCTGTTGTGGCTTTCTCCAGCATCACCAGGCTATTTAGGCAAAAATCTGGAAAAGTAGAAAATAAGGCTATGTGTGTTAGTTGCTCAGTCATGTCCAACTCTTTGCAATCCTAGGGTCTGTAGCACATCAGGCTCCTCTGTCTGTGGGATTCTCCAGGTAAAAATATTGGAGTGGGTTGCCATTTTCTTCTCCAAAGGATCTTTCTGACTGCAGAACTGGACCTAGGTCTCCTGTGTTGGGAGGTAGATTCTTTACCATCTGAGCTACCAGGGAAGCCCTAAAATAAGATCAGGATTGCCATCAATGTAAGAAAAAACAAGCAACAAGGAGAGTAGAATGGGTCTGAAGATTGATACTGAAACCCTCTCTTTACAAGCAAGTGTTACTGGTTATGGAATGGTCTTGTTCCTGGTACCCCAGAGTTATGACTAAGCCCAAAAGCTGAGGACCAAGTTGCCACATGCAAGCCACATTTTTAGGGGAGCTTCCAACGTTGGTTGCCAACAATGAGGGCCCATGCCTCCCCTCTTTCCCTTGCTGCTACCACCAGGGCTCACTAAGAAGACATGAACTAGGCTCTCTGACCACAGAATTCACTCCAAACCCTCCATCACTACTGCCAAACACATCCAAGCATCTATAAACACCATTTTTAAAAAGAAACAAGTAAATGAAAAAGAAAAAAGACTGAACAGGAGAGGTATAGACTTTCTGGAGGATGCAGACATGGTCAAATAGTTAGGGTCTTTACTCAGGACCCTAAAGGAAAGGAAAAAGGGAAAACATCACATGTGTGTTTCACCCTGTGTGTATTATCTTCGCCTCACACATCAGTTGTGTTGCGCCTTTCGTGTGACCTGTGACAGGTAGTTACTGTGCATTAACATAAAGTGAGTATTGTCTAAGGATCCGTGGTATTTGTTGACCAGTCCTGTCCACTGTTATTTTCCCCTCTCTGTGCTTGCATTCCCGCTCTCATTCTTCTGAATCAATAATTGGGTGTCTCTCTTCCCAAACTCAGCAAGTAGAAGAGAGATAAGAACCAAGGGTGGAAAGGTCTGGCTAGATTCTCTCCAACAGCTGCTGCCCTGCTACAGCTCACATTTGCCCAAATGAATCAGGAGAGAGATGCTCTCCCCACCTCACCCCTTGCCAATGTCCTGGGATAGAAGGCAACACTTGTCTCCTCTCTGTCCTCAGGGAACTGAGCCTTCACGTCAAGGGCACAGCACCTTGACCTTTGGAGACACAGGATAAATTACCATGGGAAGACTCAGCCTAATGTTTTCTGACTGCAAGTGTGTCACTCTGCCCCTGAAATCTGGGGGATGTGGCACCTCCCCCAAACTCAGCTAATAGCAAAGGATCCCTGCCAACATTGCAGTCCCACTGGTGTGATGAGATCTTACCTTAGTGCAAATCCATCCCTGAGCTCCAAAGCAGTGACTTCCTTTCCCTTTTCCAAAACCAACACTCAACTGTTTGATGAGTCACTGGTTCCCTGACATTTGTAGAATACGCTTGAAAGGCTCGCAAAGGCAGAAAAATTATACTGTAATCAAACCACAGTCTCTCCTTTGCCCTCTCCAACCTCTACAAGTGAGGAGCCCACAAGTTTAACAGTAGAGCCCTCTGGAGTTATCTCCTTTTCTCGTCTAATTCAGCTGAATTAGAGCTGGCTTATGGCTTTTCAAAATAAATAAATAAATAAATTAGATCTCCCCTAACCTCACACAGGACCAGGACACTTGAATTTATCTTTTTTACTGAGAAAGAATGAAACAGAACCAGTCAGTGGGTGACTATTGGTTATGTATTTGTTCACTGAAGCACTTAAGAAGTGCTGGAGGCCAACTTATAGTCTATCAAGGACCAGCAGACATTAACAAGGGAGCCAGGCACTGGGAGGGAGCTAGTGAGAGTGTGGGGACCAGGCGGGCAGGTAAGGTTGTGACCATGTGGGACATAGAGGAGATGAATTGGTGGCAGTACCTGTGTGGCAAAAAGTTAGAAGTTGAAGCAAGACCTTTGTAATGATGAGGCTGATGATGGTAGGGTTGGGAAGGGTGTATGTGGATCTGATGGCTTTCTGAGTTTTGAATGGGTTCATAAACCTTAATCTGCAGAAGGAAGGAAAGGCCTGCATGAGTCAGCATTCTGTCAATTACGTGTCAAATTCAAGCCCAAACTATCTGAAGCAAAAAAAAATATTTGTTGGCATATATTACTGAAAAGATGGGCAAAAGTGTCTACCTACA
The DNA here is from genome assembly GCA_022376925.1 of Tragulus kanchil. NCBI lineage: Eukaryota > Metazoa > Chordata > Mammalia > Artiodactyla > Tragulidae > Tragulus > Tragulus kanchil. Next base: position 80,929,118 of record JAIOJX010000002.1, read on the forward strand.
TGCTTGCCTGAGGCAAGGGACCCAAGTTGTCTCTTACCCTTGTTTTGAGTCCACTGTAATACTCTTATCAGGAATGGCCTTCCCTTCTGGAAAAAAGAAAATTATCATGGTCCACCTTTGCATTCTCCTTGGGTGGAGTTTAATGGAAAAAAGCATCTCCTTTCAGGACAATCCAGTCAAAGTCCCACCTGTTCCCAAAAAATTTTTGGTCCTAAGAGGCCAACATTGCAGTCCCACTGGTGTGATGAGATCTTACCTTAGTGCAAATCCATCCCTGAGCTCCAAAGCAGTGACTTCCTTTCCCTTTTCCAAAACCAACACTCAACTGTTTGATGAGTCACTGGTTCCCTGACATTTGTAGAATACGCTTGAAAGGCTCGCAAAGGCAGAAAAATTATACTGTAATCAAACCACAGTCTCTCCTTTGCCCTCTCCAACCTCTACAAGTGAGGAGCCCACAAGTTTAACAGTAGAGCCCTCTGGAGTTATCTCCTTTTCTCGTCTAATTCAGCTGAATTAGAGCTGGCTTATGGCTTTTCAAAATAAATAAATAAATAAATTAGATCTCCCCTAACCTCACACAGGACCAGGACACTTGAATTTATCTTTTTTACTGAGAAAGAATGAAACAGAACCAGTCAGTGGGTGACTATTGGTTATGTATTTGTTCACTGAAGCACTTAAGAAGTGCTGGAGGCCAACTTATAGTCTATCAAGGACCAGCAGACATTAACAAGGGAGCCAGGCACTGGGAGGGAGCTAGTGAGAGTGTGGGGACCAGGCGGGCAGGTAAGGTTGTGACCATGTGGGACATAGAGGAGATGAATTGGTGGCAGTACCTGTGTGGCAAAAAGTTAGAAGTTGAAGCAAGACCTTTGTAATGATGAGGCTGATGATGGTAGGGTTGGGAAGGGTGTATGTGGATCTGATGGCTTTCTGAGTTTTGAATGGGTTCATAAACCTTAATCTGCAGAAGGAAGGAAAGGCCTGCATGAGTCAGCATTCTGTCAATTACGTGTCAAATTCAAGCCCAAACTATCTGAAGCAAAAAAAAATATTTGTTGGCATATATTACTGAAAAGATGGGCAAAAGTGTCTACCTACATGCTTGCCTGAGGCAAGGGACCCAAGTTGTCTCTTACCCTTGTTTTGAGTCCACTGTAATACTCTTATCAGGAATGGCCTTCCCTTCTGGAAAAAAGAAAATTATCATGGTCCACCTTTGCATTCTCCTTGGGTGGAGTTTAATGGAAAAAAGCATCTCCTTTCAGGACAATCCAGTCAAAGTCCCACTGTATTTTTTTGGTCCTAATGAGGTAACACGCCATTCAGAATCACTCACTGGGCCCAAGGAAAAGCACATCTATATTACTGGTCAGATCTGAGTAATCTGCCTGGAAAACTGGGGTGGATCCATGCCACTCAAATTGTATGAAATCAGAAAAGAGCAAAGAAAGATGACCCTTTATTTTTTATGGCAGTGCCTCACAGCATAGTCATTCCTGACCAAGGAATGAATCCCTGCACCTGCAGTGTAAGTGCAGAGCCTTAATCACTGAACCACCAGGGAAGTCCTGAAAGGTGATTTCGTAGAAGGAAATGGGAGTGTTGCTATCAAAAGAGGGGTGCAGTTGATCCCAATAGCTAAAACGCACTAAAAATGTCCCTCACAGTTTACTGAGCTTTTCTAATGACCTGTATATGCTTGATGGATTCAAAGAAGATCAACAAAACTAAATTAAATCTGGTTAATGTAACAGTGTGAGGTTTTTCTCCAATGAACATAGCTAATCTTCATGCTAGGTTTATCTGAATAATATTATTCTCACAATGATTCTATGCAGTCTGTGCCTTATTATCATATTTTACAGACAGGAAAGTGAGACTCAGCTAAGTTAAGTGGCTTTGCAAGTTGTCATTGTTAATCAGTGGGTGAGTCAATAGTCACAACCAAGCAGACTTAAGCCAGAGAGGCTGCTTGAAAGTTTTAAAGTTTCATAAAATCTGACAGAGAATTTTAGCTTTAGAGATGATGAGCAAAAAACTCCCTGAGGGACAAAATATCTTACCCATTGTCTGATGGGGAAGATATTTATAAGAGTTCATATAATTTAAAACCAAATACAGGAGTTGTGGCACTCAATTCATTTCTGAGAATACCTTAAATTTATTTCCTTGCAAAGTCAAATAATTGCAAATACAGAAAGTTATTGAGGTCTAGAATTCAGTCTGTCTTGCTGGGTTACTCAAGTCTCTTCAAACAGCCAACTAGGGAAGGAGAAACGCAAAGAGCATACAGGTCAAGAGGAGTGTGAGCAGAGACAGCTTTAGAAACATCCAGATATTGGCAATGAGCAGCAGAAAACTAAAAGCCATTTATAGCATTTTTGGGTAACAAAGGTAATTTGATGTTCCTTCCCTCCCTCTGAGAATCATTTAAAACTCCTTATTGTAACATTCATCTGTTCCTCGGACATTATCAGGTTCTTGGTAGATAACCAGGCATACAACAAATCCTTAACAGGGATTATGAGCCAACTATTTTCTAACCCAGAGCCAGAGAGGAACCAGTGGCAATCAACTAACTAAAGAATGTAGAGATAATTATTATCTCTTACTTGGCCAGGCAGCTATGGGCATACTAAGATGGGAGTAAATTATCCTGACTTTGGAACAAAGTACTGGTGAAGGGTACAGGAAGAATTCCCTATTTGAATTGAGAAGGCAGATTCAAAGATCAGGGGTAGATGGGGAAGGAAACTTTAGAAACTCAAAACTACAAGATCCTAATCATTAGATTAACCCAGAGACATCATCCAACTCATTCTCATTCTGCAATTGAGAAAATTGAGGCACAGAGTGGGAAAGATCCTTCAAAAATTAGTGCCCGTAGAAGACGAGAAGTGTGGTTTTCAAGTTCATGACTTTACCTGGAGATCATCTTGCTGCTTTAGTCCAATACAACTCGACTAGGATCAGCACCTCTGAGTATCTACTGTGGATCAAACATGGTGCTGAGACCTGACAGTGGAAAAGTGTCAACTTACAAGTGATATCATGTCATATTTATTTTTCTCTGCCTGGTTTACTTCACTTAGTATAATATCTCCGTGTCCATCCAAGTTTCTGCAAATGCATTATTTTATTCTTTTTTATGTCTGAGTAATATTCCATTGTGTGTGTGTGTGTGTGTGTGTGTGTGTGTGTGTACCACAGAAAAGATGCTAATGAACTTGTTTACCAAACAGAAATAGGCATAGAAGAGAAACTTACTGTTACCAAAGGGGAAAATGCAGGGGGGTAGGGATAAATTAGGAGGATGGGATTAATATACACACTATTATATATAAAGTAGATAACCAACAAGGATGCATCATGTAACAAAGAAAATTATGCTGAATATTTTGTAATAACCTATCAGGTAAAAGAGGCTTCCCAGGTAGCTCACACAGCAAAGGATCTGCCTGCAATGCAGGACACCAGGGTTTGATCCCTGGGTTGGGAAGATCCCCTGGAGGAGGGCATGGCAACCCATTCCAGTATTCTTGCCTGGAGAATTCACGGACAAAGGAGCCTGGTGGGCTATAGTCCATAGGGTTGCAAAGACTCAGACATAACTGAAACCAGTGAGCACGCACTCACATATTGCTCAGAAATAAAATATTTTTGAGTCCAAGAGAGTTCATTTTACCCTTGAATACTTGGACTTTTGTCAGGATGAGGGCGGTGCCATGTACACATGTTGTCACAGATGAACTGACAGTTTTGTTATATTCAGACTCCTGTAAAACTGTTTACATCTCTCTGGGTAAAACTTCTGATGTGTAAATGCAGAGAAACGAATGCTTTCCCCAGATTTAGAGCAACAGAAGTCCATAAGTCAACAGATGTATGTGATGTGGATTTGTACAAGCCACAGAGAACTGTTTACTGTGCCCTTGACAGGACTGAGCTTATTTTGCACTTTTACTAAAAGTGTAAAAGAGAAAACAGATCAGACTCCAACTCTGCTCTCCCCAGTTTAAAATGCTTTCCCACCACGAATACAATGTTTTCCTTCTGGTGTTAAATAAAGGATAGAACTCAAACCAGCCTTCCTTCAGCCCACTCCAGTCCCCTCCAAATCCTAGGCTTCTGTGAAACTGAGTGCTCAGCTTGCTTCCAACTGAGAACCGACAGCTCAAGTCTCCCTCATTCAGTGGGACTGGAAGAAAGAAGGAATTTGGGGTCAAGATGGAGAACTCTGGATCAGACTTGGTACAGCTGTGGCTTGAATTCAGCTCTGCCACAGACAGATACACCATCTTCAGCAAGTTCCTTGACCTCTCTAAACTTTAACTCCCACACCTATAAAATGTGCTCACTAATATACTTAACTGATGCGCTTTCTGGTGACCGATTTTTCCCAGTGTGCCTGGGATTGTTCCAAGTGTTTGAATTGAAAGTCCTGTTTCCCAGGAACACTTTCATTCCTAGGCCAGTGGATCAGGTTATTCTTGTAAGGATTGAATACAATTTCACCTGTGGAGTGCTGCACTCAGTATCTGAAACACGATACATTTCAGCATACCAATATGATTAGTATAGATCTCCATTGCCACACTCCTGGTTTTTTTCCACCATGAAGATACTAAATATTCATTGAATTAGGCATAATGTTAGGTGCTGCACGTTCTTTATGTGGATGAGCAATGGCACCTGCCATATAAGTAAACAAAGGATGCTGTGGCCACCAAGCCAGCAGTCACTACAACCAACCCTGGCTGTACACCTGGAGGAAATCCAGGATTAAAAAATAAAAAGATCAAGATATTGCCCTTAGTTAAGGAGCATATCAAAGGAGTGCTTTCAATGAGCCAGACTCACACATCTCCCCATACATTAAAAAGCACTAAATTTCTCAACTTGAGAGGTCTGGTTTGCTTTAATTAACAGTAATCTTTTGATGCTTCCACTATTGGGCTTTAGCAAAAACTCCTATATCTCTTGACTCCTCCTATCTCTTCGGAACAGTCCCTCAGAGGGATCTGAGAGGCGACCTTTGAGAGGCGACCTCAAAGTTTTCAGAAAATCTACGAAATAAAACATAATTCTCACCATTTAGGTAGAGCTTGTCTTTTTAGTTGGCAATTGTCTCTAATTTTCATGAATATCCAATGAGGTACATATGAACATTATACAAATGAACTGACCACAAAGTGAGAAACGAGGCTGAGATCTAGTACATGACAGAGTCCAAACTTGAACCTACCACTAGTTTCAAAGCCTCAGGGTCTTCCCTCATGTTGCACACTCGGGCTATTAATGTGAAAGGAGTCAACAGAGTTACAGGACTCCTTTGACCAAATGAGTGACTGAGTTTAGCAAAGTAGAAGAACAGAACAAAAAACTGTAGGTCTCTGTCCAGGGTGTTATCCTGGTCCAGAGTGAATGCTATCAACATACGGACGAAACACAGTTCTCCAGCTACAATGGCATTATCTGACAAGGTGAAGAGAGAGGTAGGCCCACCAGCTGCTCATCTATTGCTTAATGATAACCAGATCTACATGAGGCACTAGGCAGAGTTCTCTGAATCTAATGACAAACAAGACACCATCTCCCACTTTTGAAGTGAAGAAGATAAATTTACTAAAGTATAACACTGGTTGGGGTTTTTTAAGGAAATATTTTTATTACATTTGTTATTGATGCTATAAAACACAATTCAAACAGCCAGGAAATGCAATGCAATTAATCATATGTTAGAAATGCATTCATTGGGTTACTGTATTTTTCATATGTGATTTGAAATTATGTATGGACACAAAAATGTCTTATTGCATGATAAAAATCTATGCATTACTATTTCATTACATTAAATTAAAACCATGTCTACAAGAGATTCTCTCAAATTTTTCTTTTTCTTATTTGTTTGTTGCTTACCAAGCCAGCAGTCACTACAACCAACCCTGGCTGTACACCTGGAGGAAATCCAGGATTAAAAAATAAAAAGATCAAGATATTGCCCTTAGTTAAGGAGCATATCAAAGGAGTGCTTTCAATGAGCCAGACTCACACATCTCCCCATACATTAAAAAGCACTAAATTTCTCAACTTGAGAGGTCTGGTTTGCTTTAATTAACAGTAATCTTTTGATGCTTCCACTATTGGGCTTTAGCAAAAACTCCTATATCTCTTGACTCCTCCTATCTCTTCGGAACAGTCCCTCAGAGGGATCTGAGAGGCGACCTTTGAGAGGCGACCTCAAAGTTTTCAGAAAATCTACGAAATAAAACATAATTCTCACCATTTAGGTAGAGCTTGTCTTTTTAGTTGGCAATTGTCTCTAATTTTCATGAATATCCAATGAGGTACATATGAACATTATACAAATGAACTGACCACAAAGTGAGAAACGAGGCTGAGATCTAGTACATGACAGAGTCCAAACTTGAACCTACCACTAGTTTCAAAGCCTCAGGGTCTTCCCTCATGTTGCACACTCGGGCTATTAATGTGAAAGGAGTCAACAGAGTTACAGGACTCCTTTGACCAAATGAGTGACTGAGTTTAGCAAAGTAGAAGAACAGAACAAAAAACTGTAGGTCTCTGTCCAGGGTGTTATCCTGGTCCAGAGTGAATGCTATCAACATACGGACGAAACACAGTTCTCCAGCTACAATGGCATTATCTGAAAAGGTGAAGAGAGAGGAAGGCCCATCAGCTGCTCATCTATTGCTTAATGATAACCAGATCTACATGAGGCACTAGGCAGAGTTCTCTGAATCTAATGACAAACAAGACACCATCTCCCACTTTTGAAGTGAAGAAGATAAATTTACTAAAGTATAACACTGGTTGGGGTTTTTTAAGGAAATATTTTTTATTACATTTGTTATTGATGCTATAAAACACAATTCAAACAGCCAGGAAATGCAATGCAATTAATCATATGTTAGAAATGCATTCATTGGGTTACTGTATTTTTCATATGTGATTTGAAATTATGTATGGACACAAAAATGTCTTATTGCATGATAAAAATCTATGCATTACTATTTCATTACATTAAATTAAAACCATGTCTACAAGAGATTCTCTCAAATTTTTCTTTTTCTTATTTGTTTTTGTTGCTGTATTTACAACAATTGTGTTGCTTTGACACAACAATTGAGTTGCTTTACAACATTGTGTTGGCTTCTACAGCATAGAAAAAGGAATAAGTCATACATATATATTTACATATATTCCCCTCCCTTTTGAATTTCCCTTTATTTTGGACCTAGAGAATATCATACAGAGTGAAGTAAGTCAGAAAGAGAAAAACAAATACCGTATATTAACGCATATGTGGAATCTAGAAAAATGATACAAAGGACCCTATTTGCAAAGCAGAAAGAGACACAGACGTGGAGAACAAATGTATGAATGCCAAGGGGGACTCGGGTAGAGTAGGATGAATTGGGAATTGGGATTGACATATGCACATGGTTGACACTATGTATAAACTAGATGACTACTGGGAACATACTGTAGAGCACAGGGAACACTACTTAATCCATTCCCAAAACTAGTGAAACTGTCTTGGCCTTCATCTTTACACCCAGTAACAATGAGGCACTATACTGAATACCTATCCAAATTATGTTATAAATTGAAAGAAGATCAACGTGTTTGCTTGCTCAGTCATGCACAACTCTGCAACCCCATGGACTGTAGCCCACCAGGCTTCTCTGTCCATGGAATTCTCAATTCTCCAGGCAAGAATCCTGGGATGGGTAGCAAGGATCAAACCTGCATCTCCTGCATTGCAGGCAGTTTTTTCACTATCTGAGAAAATGGAACTTCCTAAATCACAATCCTGATTGTATTTCTCTCAATGGAAACCAAGTGCCACCAGCATGAAGCCTAAATCTTTTCAACAAACTCCCTTGTTATTCGAACTCAGCCTTACCAGTTCAACTGTCAGGTCTTCACATCCAGTTCCAAGTCCAGCACAAGACATTTTATGAAACTAATTTCCATTCCTTGCCAGTGTCACGATCTCTCAGAACTCCTATTTTTGCAATTGCTTACTAGAACTGCCTTCTTTCATTTTCTCCCTGAAAGACATTTTACTAATTCTTCAGGTGTGTTACTGGTTTGAATATCATCATTCATCATATCAACATTGAACATCCTCAATTGTTCCTCCCCTCTTCCTGCCTGAAAGGCACTGTGGCATGCAGTACTACCGTGGCTCTTGGAATCAGAGAGGAACTCAGATCTTGCCTTTCTTCTCTTCATATGACATTGACCAACTTATTTTTCAATAATCAGTCTAATTTTCCTCAGCTATAAAATGTGGGGTTTAGTACATATCTCAGGGTTGTTACAAGTAGTGAAAAACATAAGTAGGATCACTAGCTGATAGTCTGGCTTATATAGTAGCTGCTTAATAAATACTAATTTCCAGATTAATTTAGAGTTATTCTTCATTTTTGTTCTTAATGTATTTTACATTGTAACTATATTTTAACATATATGTGTGATCCAATATGGGCTTCCTAGGTGGTGCTAGGGGGTAAAGAACCCACTTGCCAATACAGGAGATGTAAAAGACTCAGGTTCGACCCTGGGTTGGGAAGATCCCCTGGAGGAGGGCATGGCAACCCACTCCAGTATTCATGCCTGGAGAATCCCACAGACAGAGGAGCCTGGTGGGCTACAGTCCATAGGGTTGCAAAGAGTCAGACATGACTGAAGAGACTTAGCATGCACGCACATGATCTAGTATCCCATAAGATTTTTAAAGTTAAAACCACTTCTTAGGCATTTTTGTATAAAGAACACTGCCAAGTGTCTCAAGTATTCAGCTGAACATTAATCAGCACCTGAGTTTCCACCTAAAGGCAGGAAAAGAACCACGTGAAGGAATTTGAGGGAACCGAGCCCAGAGCTCACACAGGGACTGGAGTTCTGCCTGCTCCCAAGAGCCGGACTGCAGACTTTCACAGGACAGGGGCACCATTTCCACTTTCATATTCCATCCCAAACAAGACATTCTTGCCAAGGATGGGGACAAGGAAGGGACAAGAGGGATCAAGGACATGTGCTTCCTAGAAATACAGCCCAGATAGGAACTCCCGCCGCTCTTGGTTGAACCTCTAGCAGTGCTCTGTTTACCCTAGCCTGCAAACTCAAAACACAGCGAAATCTTGTTCCTCACTGCTCAGTACAATCCTGCTCCTCATGGGAGAATTCCTGTTGCCTTTACCACTTCCCACCCACAAAGCAGCCCCATCCTGACTCAGCAAAGAGGCAGAGATAGTGAAGAAAGAGGAACATGACTTCATCTGCAGTCACCCTCTTCCCAGCCACCATGAGGCATGAAGGGCATGGAATTTGGGGCAAACCCAGTTGACACCAAATCCTGCTTTGGTTCAGAGATTTTTCTTTTTTAAGTCAACTCTCCCAAAAACAATTCAGAATGGTTTTGCCCTTGAGAAACTATGTGGCTGCTTTCCTGGTTTACTCTGTTTACAATGAGCTCGTTTTAGAGAGGCAGTTTCGGAATCTATCCACTAGAACAGGACCACCATGCTAGCAAGTAGTTGGCAACTTGCTCAATGAAAGCATGAATGGACCAAGGTCTCAAAATTAAAAAAAAATACCCCAACTTAAAATAATCTCCCAGACCTCATTTTAATAGAGTCCCTGTCCATTCAGAGACTTTCATAAATAACCCCACAATTAATGACATGTGTTTATCGGCAAAACCACTCACCTGAAATACACAGTGGTTGGTATGCAGTTTATTTATGAGAAAGAAAGACTTGACCTAAGGATTAAAAATAGAGGAGCAATACTCAACTAAATTTGTAACTGCTCTCTCCCAAAGCCTCAGGTATAGACTATTTTGAGAAGAGTTCAATCTGAGGTGATGTGCAAGTCTAGCTAAGCAAGGAGCTAGAAAATATCTAAAAAAAAAAAAAAAGAATTGGGCCTTCTCTCCTGCAGAGCTGATATTGGGAGTACTGGTGCAGAATTATTGCACCAAATAGGTGGGCACTCTAGTATCAGTTGTATTTTATGTGGAATTACATTTAGAGCATGCTGTGTAATTATTGCATGTCTATGCCAATATACTGAAAACTTAAATTGAATCCTGTCATACCTCAGCTTGAGACTTAAGTATTTCCACTGCACTTAGAATAGAACCCTCAGTGGGGCCCATAAGGATCTGATCTGTTCCCTAACAACCCCACCATTGTGTCTGGGCACACCTATCTTCTTTCAGACCCTCTCACATGCCAAAATCCTTCTCGCCTCTAGTTTTTGAGGTGCAAGAAGGGAGACCCCTTCCAGGGCCAGCAAGTGGGCTCTTGAGGATCATGGGGAGACGTGATGGGAAAAGGTGCAGCAGTAATCATTATTCTCTGCAGGCCTAACTAAGCTACAGGTCTCTGCCCATTCAAAAAAGGGAGGCTCACAGCACGACCTGAAGGTGGAGTTTTTGGCTCTGTGATGTCAGAAGGTCACCAAGCGTCGACACTCGAGCACGCCCACTTGGAAGATTGGTGGTCCTACCTGGTCTTAACCAACTCAACTCAAACTAGACATAGATGACTCCAAGTTCCTGGAAAACAACTTGGGCAAATGCTTTATTGTTTAGTCTACACATCATCTGGAGAACATGGAAGTGTTTTTGTAGATGACCTTGGTTTGTGAAGGCAGGTGAAATGGATTTGACAAATGATTACCTATGGTTTCACTTCCATCCTTCTGACTCCAAACTCCAAAGCCCAATTCAAGCATTCCCCATTCCCACCTTCACCTCTTCCCTTTTCTGTAGAATCTTCCCTGAGCATATGAAGGACGAGAGATGTGCATGGAAGATAGCAGTTGCTGGATAAATACAGTTGTCATCAGTATTACCATGTGCACTTCTTCCAGTGTATTCCTGTAGCTGTGTTTCCCAAACCTCAGGTTTTTTCATGCCGCTTTCTTGTTTTTTCCCATATCTCCACTACCATCTGTCCTGTTTCTGTTGTTATGTATTTTGCATTTAAAACAATGTCTTCCTTCTTAAGAAAACTTATTTAAAAAATATATATTTATTTATTTTGGCTGCCACAGGTCTTAGTTGTGGCATGTGGGATCTTCATTGTGGCATGTTGTATCTTATCTTTTAACTTGGGCATATAGGATCTAGTTCCCTGACCAGGGATTGAACCCAGGCCTTCTGCATTGGGAACATGGAGTCTTAGCCACTGGGTCACCAGGGAAGTCTCATTAAGCAAACTGATTTTTAAAGGAAAATTTAACATGCTATTCTTGTCTCTCTCTCTTTTTAAGGAAGATTATTAAATGTTGGAGACATGGCAGTATGAGACACAACTTTCTTCATATCACAATCAGAAGGACAGAAAATCTCTGAATGACTTCCTCACTTTGTGCTTCATAATTATTTAAAGCCATCAAAAATGACCCCATCTATCATTCAAACCCTTCTGTCATAATATTACATTATTACTAACACTGTTCACTAGGCATTTATTATCCTCTACCTTGATTCATTAATTACACTTTTATGTCTATATCTCATCTCAGCGTCTCATGTCCTTTATATCCTTCCTTGTTCTTAGGTTGATACTTATACAGAATATATGTTTAGTACTGTCTCTGTTAAATCCAATAAAAGCTTTGAAATAACTTGATCAAAAGAACTTGTTCCTCCAACGTTCAAAATACTTTTAAAATAGATCGTCAGAGAGAATATTCAGGAGGACTTGCAAGGTACCCTCTCCTTTTGTAGATGACCTTGGTTTGTGAAGGCAGGTGAAATGGATTTGACAAATGATTACCTATGGTTTCACTTCCATCCTTCTGACTCCAAACTCCAAAGCCCAATTCAAGCATTCCCCATTCCCACCTTCACCTCTTCCCTTTTCTGTAGAATCTTCCCTGAGCATATGAAGGACGAGAGATGTGCATGGAAGATAGCAGTTGCTGGATAAATACAGTTGTCATCAGTATTACCATGTGCACTTCTTCCAGTGTATTCCTGTAGCTGTGTTTCCCAAACCTCAGGTTTTTTCATGCCGCTTTCTTGTTTTTTCCCATATCTCCACTACCATCTGTCCTGTTTCTGTTGTTATGTATTTTGCATTTAAAACAATGTCTTCCTTCTTAAGAAAACTTATTTAAAAAATATATATTTATTTATTTTGGCTGCCACAGGTCTTAGTTGTGGCATGTGGGATCTTCATTGTGGCATGTTGTATCTTATCTTTTAACTTGGGCATATAGGATCTAGTTCCCTGACCAGGGATTGAACCCAGGCCTTCTGCATTGGGAACATGGAGTCTTAGCCACTGGGTCACCAGGGAAGTCTCATTAAGCAAACTGATTTTTAAAGGAAAATTTAACATGCTATTCTTGTCTCTCTCTTTTTAAGGAAGATTATTAAATGTTGGAGACATGGCAGTATGAGACACAACTTTCTTCATATCACAATCAGAAGGACAGAAAATCTCTGAATGACTTCCTCACTTTGTGCTTCATAATTATTTAAAGCCATCAAAAATGACCCCATCTATCATTCAAACCCTTCTGTCATAATATTACATTATTACTAACACTGTTCACTAGGCATTTATTATCCTCTACCTTGATTCATTAATTACACTTTTATGTCTATATCTCATCTCAGCGTCTCATGTCCTTTATATCCTTCCTTGTTCTTAGGTTGATACTTATACAGAATATATGTTTAGTACTGTCTCTGTTAAATCCAATAAAAGCTTTGAAATAACTTGATCAAAAGAACTTGTTCCTCCAACGTTCAAAATACTTTTAAAATAGATACGTCAGAGAGAATATTCAGGAGGACTTGCAGGTACCCTCTCCCTTTGTCCTTATGATCTTCCACAGAGGTGTATCAATACCTCATCTATCTCATCTAGGCCACCATAGTGGACTAATAAGGATGTCCCTTTGTCTATGTAAATTACATCCAACTACAAAGAAGTCCCAGTACAAGAAATGTATACTTTTCATGCATGAAATACAACAGAAGCAAACACTCTAATTTATGTGAAATAAAGATTAAATAAAACCAGAAAAAAACTGAATGTGTGATTTATTATATTTAAGATGGGTCTATAAGGTTTAAATATGTCTGCCATAATTAACAGTAAATGAATGCAACTTTACAAAATCAGTATTTCAATACAGTATGGGACTAAATGTGGCAACTGTGAATTGGAAGATTGAGATTTTCTCAATACAAATATCAAACGTGCAGCACCATTTAGAAGCTTTCACTAAAAATGTAAGCTGCAGTAATTATTATAAGCTCTACTCAAAACACAAGACTACCTACAGCAAGCGTTAGAGGAAAACAATGGAGTCATTCAGGAGTAATATGTCAGATTTGGTAAGGGATTCAAATACTAACATTTTTTTAATGTCCTGGTTTCAAATTAATAAATACAAAAACAATATAAAAATATACACCAGTTGATAAGACTGCACTGCAGAAGATCAGAAGGTTAGATCTCACTTTCATACGTATGCAGGTATGTCTTTAGTGTCAGAATTTCTGGATAACTACGACTGGTCTTGCGGAAGAAATCCAGGCTGGTGAGATGTTCAATGTCCCGCACCCGAGCTGTGTGCATCTTTATAAGTTCTTCTACCCATTTCGACTCATCCTCTGAGCTCTGCATTAGAAAGGGAAGACAGTCAGAGTCAGATTTTTCTAAAGGAGTTTCTCCAAATGATCCATATGGTCCAAGTCCACAAATGACCTCTATGTACTCCTGCACCCAAAGCCAAGGTGTGTTCTTCCTTCTTGGCTTCCTCACCGCTCCCCCATTCCTGCCGAAAACGCACCACAAATACTGGCCCTTGGCTGTAAAAATTTTCAACAGCAATTAACTATACCAAATAAAGGAGACATGTGGTGTGAAAGGGCATTTAATTCAATAGGTTCTCAGAACATAAATCAAACTTAGGAAAACCCAAGGCCCTGGAGAATTCAGTCATTTGTTTCTTTCCCTTGATGTTAAATTATAGTGAGGAACAGAAAACATGAGGAATTGGAATGTTCCTCTGCCTCCCAAGGAAAGTGAAGAGCTTGTGCCTAGTATACAAAATGATGTGTGTATATCCTAGAACTTCAGAAGACCATGCTAGATCAATAGCATCACCCATTAAATTGCAATGCTTTTTTTTGATCAATAGCACTTTGGGAGCCCAGATGGGTCTATAAGGTTTAAATATGTCTGCCATAATTAACAGTAAATGAATGCAACTTTACAAAATCAGTATTTCAATACAGTATGGGACTAAATGTGGCAACTGTGAATTGGAAGATTGAGATTTTCTCAATACAAATATCAAACGTGCAGCACCATTTAGAAGCTTTCACTAAAAATGTAAGCTGCAGTAATTATTATAAGCTCTACTCAAAACACAAGACTACCTACAGCAAGCGTTAGAGGAAAACAATGGAGTCATTCAGGAGTAATATGTCAGATTTGGTAAGGGATTCAAATACTAACATTTTTTTAATGTCCTGGTTTCAAATTAATAAATACAAAAACAATATAAAAATATACACCAGTTGATAAGACTGCACTGCAGAAGATCAGAAGGTTAGATCTCACTTTCATACGTATGCAGGTATGTCTTTAGTGTCAGAATTTCTGGATAACTACGACTGGTCTTGCGGAAGAAATCCAGGCTGGTGAGATGTTCAATGTCCCGCACCCGAGCTGTGTGCATCTTTATAAGTTCTTCTACCCATTTCGACTCATCCTCTGAGCTCTGCATTAGAAAGGGAAGACAGTCAGAGTCAGATTTTTCTAAAGGAGTTTCTCCAAATGATCCATATGGTCCAAGTCCACAAATGACCTCTATGTACTCCTGCACCCAAAGCCAAGGTGTGTTCTTCCTTCTTGGCTTCCTCACCGCTCCCACATTCCTGCCGACAACGCACCACAAATACTGGCCCTTGGCTGTAAAAATTTTCAACAGCAATTAACTATACCAAATAAAGGAGACATGTGGTGTGAAAGGGCATTTAATTCAATAGGTTCTCAGAACATAAATCAAACTTAGGAAAACCCAAGGCCCTGGAGAATTCAGTCATTTGTTTCTTTCCCTTGATGTTAAATTATAGTGAGGAACAGAAAACATGAGGAATTGGAATGTTCCTCTGCCTCCCAAGGAAAGTGAAGAGCTTGTGCCTAGTATACAAAATGATGTGTGTATATCCCTAGAACTTCAGAAGACCATGCTAGATCAATAGCATCACCCATTAAATTGCAATGCATTGATATTTGAATAAGTTTGACTTGAAGCTGCTCAGTTGATACACCTGGCACTTTGGAGCCCAGGTTGTAATTGCCATTCTTCTATTGCCTGACTGTGAGACCTCACTCGGGCTACCTGACCTCTCTAGGCCTCCATTTCTACATTGGTTCACAAGAATAATAATGCTTACTTCAGCTCCATGGGAAGAAGGAACAACAGGAAGAAAGAAGAGGAGGAAAAGTAAGTAACAACATCTTGGGTTTTCCATGAAGGGAAGAAAGGATAGCTCTTTCTACCTCCACAGCTTGCCAAGAATTGCCTCATTGGCCCAAATTTGAGATGAAAAACATTTAAATGTCTCACACTAAACAATTTCACATCTAAGTAGAAATGAAAAAGTAATGTGAGGACTTCCTTGGTGGTCCAGTGGCTAAGACTCAGCACTCCCAGAGCAGGGGCTCAGGTTCGAACCCCAGTCAGGGAACTAGATCTCATATGTCACAACTAAGACCTGGTGCAGCCAAATAAATAATTAACAAAAAAGAATAAGAAGAAAGAAAGAAAGTAATGCTGACAAAGCAGTTCTTTAATTTCAAAAATATCTTTCACTTTTGAGGGAAACTGAGAAAGAGAATGAAATCTGAGAACCCTGAAAATATGGAGAAATGTCTACCTTCACAGAAGAGATGGAGCAGGAGAGTCTTTGCAAGTTCTTTAATTCCCAAATTGCAATGGCTTCCAAAAGTCTTTCTACAAGTTGAAGGGCAGCTGCATGTCCCAGGGCTGAGACTGTTCAGGCATGCCCTCACCCAAGTCTTTGACCGCAAGTGGTCTCAATGAGCTACCCACCAAAGCCCAAGAACCTGTGCTGGGTTTTCTCGGAAGGCTCCAACCCACACAGACCTGGACAGGGAGCTCCAGCAGCTTGTGCCAGTGCTAAATACATACAGGAGGGTGTTGGTTCAGGAAACTGATGCCTGGCTATCCCAGGCAAAAAGGCAGAAACAGGAAGAAATTGCTTTGCAGGCTGGGAGAAATTAGAATTTTAACCCTCCACACCCCACCCTCCTAACCCAGGCTAACCGAGATCTCTGCAATTCATAGGAAAGGACAGGCCTAAATATAACTCTGCCCACAGTGGCACTGACCAGTCCTCAGTGTGACCATATAATTAACGAAGTAGGAGGTCCCCAAATGGGTCCGGACCCCCTCAGAGTAAGCAGAGTAAGCACAAAGTGATATTTTGGAAGAATTTTCATATTCAGCTCATTCATTTGATTTTTCAATGGTCAGTAAGTTTAATGTTTCCTTCGTAAATGCAGTCATTTGAATGTATGGACAGGGGTGAAAATGTTTTTCCTAATTTAAATAATGGCCCTGGGATTATAAGAATTTGGGGCAAAAAAATCTGTCTTTTGCTATTTCTTTCCTCGGGAAGTGATTTGCCAATTTCATCTGAGAGGCACTCTCCTTTGGTTCTTACAGGCTAAAATCCAGCCTCCAAATAGTCAAAATACTAGGCTATGCTACACAGGAAGAAAATTATTTCTGCCTCTTGCTGGCTGGAAATCCACTGAAGCATTTACTGCAGGAGACCCTACTCTAAAATGCAAAACTAATAAAGTTTGAATAAAAGTTCATATGCACCAAGAGATGAAAAGAAAAACTTTAAAAGTAAATAACTTTACACATTAATGCAAATGAAAGCACAATCCAGGAACTTGCTTAGTGTTTTTCATGCTATGGACGTTCATTCTTTACCAGCCTTAAAGCAAAGATATGATTCAAAATACCACATGTAACATTTAGCAAATGGCTCTCAGTTCTAATCCCAAGAATCTTTTTTTACAAGTTGAAGGGCAGCTGCATGTCCCAGGGCTGAGACTGTTCAGGCATGCCCTCACCCAAGTCTTTGACCGCAAGTGGTCTCAATGAGCTACCCACCAAAGCCCAAGAACCTGTGCTGGGTTTTCTCGGAAGGCTCCAACCCACACAGACCTGGACAGGGAGCTCCAGCAGCTTGTGCCAGTGCTAAATACATACAGGAGGGTGTTGGTTCAGGAAACTGATGCCTGGCTATCCCAGGCAAAAGGCAGAAACAGGAAGAAATTGCTTTGCAGGCTGGGAGAAATTAGAATTTTAACCCTCCACACCCCACCCTCCTAACCCAGGCTAACCGAGATCTCTGCAATTCATAGGAAAAGACAGGCCTAAATATAACTCTGCCCACAGTGGCACTGACCAGTCCTCAGTGTGACCATATAATTAACGAAGTAGGAGGTCCCCAAATGGGTCCGGACCCCCTCAGAGTAAGCAGAGTAAGCACAAAGTGATATTTTGGAAGAATTTTCATATTCAGCTCATTCATTTGATTTTTCAATGGTCAGTAAGTTTAATGTTTCCTTCGTAAATGCAGTCATTTGAATGTATGGACAGGGGTGAAAATGTTTTTCCTAATTTAAATAATGGCCCTGGGATTATAAGAATTTGGGGCAAAAAAATCTGTCTTTTGCTATTTCTTTCCTCGGGAAGTGATTTGCCAATTTCATCTGAGAGGCACTCTCCTTTGGTTCTTACAGGCTAAAATCCAGCCTCCAAATAGTCAAAATACTAGGCTATGCTACACAGGAAGAAAATTATTTCTGCCTCTTGCTGGCTGGAAATCCACTGAAGCATTTACTGCAGGAGACCCTACTCTAAAATGCAAAACTAATAAAGTTTGAATAAAAGTTCATATGCACCAAGAGATGAAAAGAAAAACTTTAAAAGTAAATAACTTTACACATTAATGCAAATGAAAGCACAATCCAGGAACTTGCTTAGTGTTTTTCATGCTATGGACGTTCATTCTTTACCAGCCTTAAAGCAAAGATATGATTCAAAATAACACATGTAATGCAATGTTCATTGTAGCACTATTTACAATAGCCAGCACATGAGAACAACCTAAATGTCCACCAACGGAGGAATGGGGGAGAAAAGATGTGGTATGTATATGCAGTGGAATATAACTCAGGCATAAAGAGAAACGAAACTGGGTTATTTGTAGAGATGTGGGTGGACCTAGAGTTTGTTGTACAGACTGAATTAAGTCAGAAAGAGAAAAGCAAATATTGTATATTAATTTATATATGTGGAATCTAGAAAAAATGGTACAGATGAACCTATTTCCAGGGTAGGAATAGATGCAGAGAATGGACCTGTGGACGTAGTTGGGATGGGAGTACAGGGGAGGGGGCGGAGAACTGGTAGAGTGGAATGGACCTATATATACTACCTTGTGTAAAACAGATAGCTACTGGGGACCTGCTATAAAGCACAGGGAGCTCGGTTTGGTGCTCTTTGATGACCTAGAGGAGTGGGATGGAGTGTGGGGGGTAGGGGTAGGAGGTAGGTCCAAGAGAGAATGGATATATGTCTATATATATACATTTGACTTATTTCATTGTATAGCAGATACAACATTGTAAAAAATTAACTCCAATTTAAAAAAGAATAAAAGAAAGCATGGACAGCTGTCTATGTGGCAGGGGATTCTTCAATAAGAAGCATGCTGACCATGAGTGCTACAGGAAATACCTCTAGGCTCTGTGCAGAGAGACGTGTGGGGACATCAGTGGATTTCATTCATCAGATACGACATTGTGATGAATTAAAAAACTGCCTTTGAGCTGAGTTCAGAACAATGTTTTCCAAGCTGCCCCATCACCACATTTCCCAAATGACAGGAAAATGTGAACACATGTTCTCCAGAAAGTTAGGTGCCTCTTAAATGGCTTAAGTCTGAAATGTCTTTGTAGTCTCTGCATTATCTTAAACACATTGGCAATTTTGAACTTCACCCCATAAAATATGTTTCCTTTTTTGCAAAAATGTCACCTCCCCACATAGGATTTCAGTTCAGACCCAGAACCATTACATTCCCCTGGTGCACTGCTAGCTAATCTCATGGGTTGTAGACAATCAAAATTGAGGCAGTCAAGCCAACCAGCTGAGGCTAGCTCCTCTCTCACTTGAAGTTCCCTTGCTTTTCCACATCCCATCCAATTATTTCTAAGATCTTATTGATCCTTCCAATACAACATAGCAGCCCTCCACCTTCCTTTAGAAATTTCCAAGACCACACTCCAGTTCAAGTTCTGTTACATCAATCCTGGCAATCCTACGAAAACCTTTTGAGGATCTTGCTTAATCTCCTCCAATTCAAATTTATCTCCCCAAACAGAGGCTAAAATATTGCTCTTATACCTAAACATTTTCTGTGGTTATCTAATATCTGTGCAATGAGAAAAAAAGTCCTAAGGTCCCAAGCTTCACCTATAGTAATCTGATAGATTTGGTGGGCTTTTGAAATCATAGGTCTTGAATCTAAAGTTCTGTTCCAATTAAAAGTAAATAAATACATTTTCAAAATAATAATAACAAAATAATTTTTTAATTTATGGAAATGGAGCAGGAGTAGCTATGAGATAAAGAAGTAAGAGATGGAAGCAAAATGCTAAAGGACACTATTTTAAAACTCACATTGCAGCTCTCATCGTTGTCTGGTCTGTGAGGAAGGATAAATGAGGAGACAGAGAGGGGGCCATCACACCTGTCTGCAGGTTGGGTGAAATCCAGGCAGCTGGTGATGATGCTGTAGTAGTGAGTTGGAACGGGAATGGAACTGCCTTCCACATACCTGAAACAGGAAGATAAGATCAAATTACAGCGAATGAAGCAGCTCTCTTTTTTAAGTGGTGGTCAGTGAATATTGCCCAAGTCACTACAATTTGTTAACCCATCTCTGTATCTTTGAATATAATGTTTTCAATGCCTGGAATCTCCTCTTTCAGCCTGGTAGAGCAAAAAAGATATTCAAGACAAAGAAAATAGCCTGAACAGAGGCTGGACACAAGAAATAGGTCAATGGAGTAGAAATATAAGTCTGAAAGAGTCAATAAGAGCCAAAGTAAAGGAGAACAGTGTTCTGAGTGCCAAAGTTGTGGAGTTTGAACATTATTGTTTGGGTAATAATGCTCCATTGAAAGCTTCTGTGCTAGGGAGTACCATTATGAGACCCATGTCTCAGGAAAATAACTTTCATAGATTTGTATAACATGGACCAGAGGCAGAAAACACAGGAGCTAGGAAAATAATAGCCCTTTCAAGCCATAATGAGATCCTGAACTTGGTACAGAGAACTCATTTGCTAAAGAAAATTCTAAGGACTGAGTACTAGTGATGAGCTACAGAAGTGTGGATAATCTTTTCCAGTAAGGCATAGTATAGAAACTCAAAATTCCTTGCTTGATTGTCTATTATCTTCATTTTAATCATTTTAAAAATACTGAAATTACAATTGAACTGATAATATAATTCAAACTGAAAACTCTAACAATAATCATCAATAAATATATGAATAAAATAAAATTTCTCTTATGTATGACTAGAAAGGGAGTAAGATAACACCTATTTTATTAGTTATCTATATGAAAATCATTAACATTTTTGTCTAATTACCTGTGAATCACAATTAAACCCTCTTGTTTTGTGTTGCCCTCTGATTGTTTCATGCATGTATAAGAGTAAATGATGATCTATTATGAATTTGTTGTATTTATATCTTCTTGCTTTCTCCACAAGATTGTAAGTTCCTTATAAACAGAGTACATCTAATTCTTTTCTATCCCTAAGAGCACCACAGAGAGAGACAGAATGAGATGTGATCAAAGTTTATATGCAATTTCCCACTGAGATGTACTGACTCAGAAAACCTAAGGAATTCTAAAAGTCCCCCACCCACAAGTAATGAACACAAGGGAAAATTATTATACTCCCTCATGTGGGACTTCCTTCACAAGAGTTATTAAAGAATAGATACTTTTAATCCTTCAATACATATTCTTTTATGGAACTGAAAGGTGCATTTATTTACCACAAATTCCCATTCCTTTCCAACCACCAGTGCCATGTTTAATCAAAGGTCTAAAAGAACTGAAGAATTCACAGGGAGATTCAAAGAACAGGTTTAGGAGGTATCCGCTCTTCTCTAGTACATGAATATTTGAAAAATAGTCTTGAGTGAGAACTTGGAAATTCAGCACTTACTGTTTGATTTTGTCTTGTGTGTCATGTAAGCCATCGTAGTCATAGTCAAAAACTGGTCCACTTATCACATTAACTCCATTTCTTTCTGAAGCATATTTCTTCACCAGAACCCTTTGGAAATAATTCCAGACGCCTGTGCAAAGACAAAATAGGTTCTTCATGAACAAAACTCCTTGCTATGGACAAATTCTCTCTAGGATGCATTAAACAAGCCAAATTTCACAAGCTAAGAGATAGTAGAGCTGTTGCAATTCTTGAGAACAATCCATTGTAAAGCAATAGCTGTGTATGTGTCATTTATGAACCAGTAAAGAAGACATGGAGGTACTGGTAGAGAACTTTAACCCAGCTGAACAAGTCAGAGAAAGCTTTTCAGATGAAGTGGTTGTTAGGATGAGATCTGAAGGACAATTGAGTATTTCCAAGGCAAAGAGGTGGAGACAGAACATTCCAGGAAGACAGACTAACTGTACAAAGAGGAAGTATGTTATTTGGGAAAAATTGAAAAAAGGTCTTAATCTACTTTCTCTTTTCTCATGATGTCACTGATAGGCTAATTCCCAAGTTTCTATCTCTAGCTCTAACTCTTCCATGTAGCTCCAGACCTATTATCCAACCACCTATCTCATGGTGCCTTTGAAGAGCTAATAATCATATCTAACAAAAAAATTATTCAAACAGAATTCTTGATTTTTATTCTCACTCCTGTTCCAACTCCTGACTTCTCCATCATGGTCAGTGGCACTCACTCTCATCCAGATGTTCAGGATGATTCACCCCTGACGTGTCTCCTTTCTTCATATATGTGTGAACAAGTCCTGTTGGTGCTACCTCCAAAATACTTCCTGGTCTTCCAACTCTGACTACTCTTCGCCATTTTCACTGCATCCACTCTGAGCTAAGTCGCCATACTCTTGACAAAGAGCTACCACAAAAGACTACTTCCTGGATACCCTGGAAGGAACTTGTTCTCTCATGTAGCTCAGGGGGCCCCAACCTCTAGGATCTAATGTCTGATGGTCTGATGTAAGACTAATGTCAAAATAGAAATAAAGTGCCCAACAAATGTAATGTGCTTAAATCATCCTGAAACCACACTCTCCCCCCGCCAAAAATAAACATAGGAAAACTGTCTTCCACAAAACTCATTCCTGGTGACAAGTAGATTAGGGATCGCTGGCTGAAGCCCATTCTCTCTGTAGTAGCCAGATGGATCCTTTCATCCCATGAATCAGATTGCATCACACTTGCCCAGCACCCGTTTCTAGCACTCCAGATTATTTCTCACTGGAATTAGAATAAAATCCCAACTCTCCACCATGAGCCCTACTTCCCTCCATGACTTTCTTTCCTGTCCTTTTCCCTGTTCAGCTACATGGCTGTCTTCCAGTCCCCCTACTTGCTAAACATGATTCAGAGTAAGACTTTGCATATGCTCTTCCCTTTATCTGGAAAACTCATCCCTTAATCTACAAATGCATGGTTTCTCCTTCACTATCTATTTCAGGTTCATAGTCAAATCCTCTAGACAATTGAGTATTTCCAAGGCAAAGAGGTGGAGACAGAACATTCCAGGAAGACAGACTAACTGTACAAAGAGGAAGTATGTTATTTGGGAAAAATTGAAAAAAGGTCTTAATCTACTTTCTCTTTTCTCATGATGTCACTGATAGGCTAATTCCCAAGTTTCTATCTCTAGCTCTAACTCTTCCATGTAGCTCCAGACCTATTATCCAACCACCTATCTCATGGTGCCTTTGAAGAGCTAATAATCATATCTAACAAAAAAATTATTCAAACAGAATTCTTGATTTTTATTCTCACTCCTGTTCCAACTCCTGACTTCTCCATCATGGTCAGTGGCACTCACTCTCATCCAGATGTTCAGGATGATTCACCCCTGACGTGTCTCCTTTCTTCATATATGTGTGAACAAGTCCTGTTGGTGCTACCTCCAAAATACTTCCTGGTCTTCCAACTCTGACTACTCTTCGCCATTTTCACTGCATCCACTCTGAGCTAAGTCGCCATACTCTTGACAAAGAGCTACCACAAAAGACTACTTCCTGGATACCCTGGAAGGAACTTGTTCTCTCATGTAGCTCAGGGGTCCCCAACCTCTAGGATCTAATGTCTGATGGTCTGATGTAAGACTAATGTCAAAATAGAAATAAAGTGCCCAACAAATGTAATGTGCTTAAATCATCCTGAAACCACACTCTCCCCCCGCCAAAAATAAACATAGGAAAACTGTCTTCCACAAAACTCATTCCTGGTGACAAGTAGATTAGGGATCGCTGGCTGAAGCCCATTCTCTCTGTAGTAGCCAGATGGATCCTTTCATCCCATGAATCAGATTGCATCACACTTGCCCAGCACCCGTTTCTAGCACTCCAGATTATTTCTCACTGGAATTAGAATAAAATCCCAACTCTCCACCATGAGCCCTACTTCCCTCCATGACTTTCTTTCCTGTCCTTTTCCCTGTTCAGCTACATGGCTGTCTTCCAGTCCCCCTACTTGCTAAACATGATTCAGAGTAAGACTTTGCATATGCTCTTCCCTTTATCTGGAAAACTCATCCCTTAATCTACAAATGCATGGTTTCTCCTTCACTATCTATTTCAGGTTCATAGTCATCCTCTAGAGAAGATCTCCTTGTCCTTGCTAGTTTGAATTCTGTGATAGTCAATCACAGGGTAAAGAGAAGGGTGAAATGGAGAAGGGAAAATGCAAAAGAGGGGAACACCAGAAGACAGGAAAGGCAAATCAAAGTAAGTTCCAAAATGTTAGATTTAACTTACCTGCCTTATTCTATTGGATTGGACAAAATATTTGTTAGGTTATTCTGTAAGCTGTGATGAAAAATCTCGAATAAACTTTTTAACCAACCCAACATATGGAGGTTATGAGGTTCAGGCTCTTATCATTTCTTACCTCCTCTGATTAAGAAACACTTCAGCATTTTCCCCATGGGGTTTCAACTGCTGATCATCCTCTATGTTAAATGAAAAAGACAGAGTAGCCTACCAGAGCCAAAATACCATGGATAATTATTTGCAATAAAGAAGGGAGGACACTGGGGAAGAAGTTCAAATGTTAACTTAAGCATAAAAATTGGAGAGGCATAGAAGGAAAGAAATAACAATGGGAACAGTCAAAAGGCCAAACCCGCAGAAATGTGGCCTGTGAAAAAACCATTCCCCCACTGAAGAAGAACAGCGGGCCCTCTGTGAAAGGCCTTTGGCCACATCAGCCTCAGGGTGGGACCATGTGTTTCCTTTATTGCTGCTTGGTCAAAAAGGCATCAGTAAAGAATAAAGAAATCCAGGAAACCCAGATTAGGGATCGCTGGCTGAAGCCCATTCTCTCTGTAGTAGCCAGATGGATCCTTTCATCCCATGAATCAGATTGCATCACACTTGCCCAGCACCCGTTTCTAGCACTCCAGATTATTTCTCACTGGAATTAGAATAAAATCCCAACTCTCCACCATGAGCCCTACTTCCCTCCATGACTTTCTTTCCTGTCCTTTTCCCTGTTCAGCTACATGGCTGTCTTCCAGTCCCCCTACTTGCTAAACATGATTCAGAGTAAGACTTTGCATATGCTCTTCCCTTTATCTGGAAAACTCATCCCTTAATCTACAAATGCATGGTTTCTCCTTCACTATCTATTTCAGGTTCATAGTCATCCTCTAGAGAAGATCTCCTTGTCCTTGCTAGTTTGAATTCTGTGATAGTCAATCACAGGGTAAAGAGAAGGGTGAAATGGAGAAGGGAAAATGCAAAAGAGGGGAACACCAGAAGACAGGAAAGGCAAATCAAAGTAAGTTCCAAAATGTTAGATTTAACTTACCTGCCTTATTCTATTGGATTGGACAAAATATTTGTTAGGTTATTCTGTAAGCTGTGATGAAAAATCTCGAATAAACTTTTTAACCAACCCAACATATGGAGGTTATGAGGTTCAGGCTCTTATCATTTCTTACCTCCTCTGATTAAGAAACACTTCAGCATTTTCCCCATGGGGTTTCAACTGCTGATCATCCTCTATGTTAAATGAAAAAGACAGAGTAGCCTACCAGAGCCAAAATACCATGGATAATTATTTGCAATAAAGAAGGGAGGACACTGGGGAAGAAGTTCAAATGTTAACTTAAGCATAAAAATTGGAGAGGCATAGAAGGAAAGAAATAACAATGGGAACAGTCAAAAGGCCAAACCCGCAGAAATGTGGCCTGTGAAAAAACCATTCCCCCACTGAAGAAGAACAGCGGGCCCTCTGTGAAAGGCCTTTGGCCACATCAGCCTCAGGGTGGGACCATGTGTTTCCTTTATTGCTGCTTGGTCAAAAAGGCATCAGTAAAGAATAAAGAAATCCAGGAAACCCAGATTTGTGGAAACTCAATGAAGCTGCATTCCATGTAATATTATGACAAATGGATTTACGTGAGTTTATGAAACATTTCTCCACTGGGCCTGAGAACAAACCAGGAAACCTCCTTTTAAAAGCATACTTTAAATTTTCACTTATACGCAATGAACTCTACCTTTGAATAAGACTTTATTTACTAACTGAGGACATCAAACAAACATTTTTTTTTTCTCTAAACTGTGGTGGCCATTTTGCCAATGTCAAGTTGAGGAAGCATGCCCTATAAATGACACTTCACCATTTTATGTTTCTGTTTTGAGATTTTATTTCAGTCCTGAGAATCCTGTAGCACAGCCCAAAGCTCTTTTACTAAATGGAATTATGTAGAAGTGTTTCCTTATCTCACCTTTCCTATAAGCATATAGGTCTGCTTACTGTATATTAAATAAAGGGAGGTCAAGTCTACTTCATAATGCCTTCTATATCTTTGAATATATGGATGGATGGAAGGCAGATGGATGGATGGATAGATAAATGGATGGATAGATGGATGGTGGATGGAAGGAAGTTGAATCAATGGATGGATGGAAAGAAGATGAATGGATAGACGGATGAGCAAATGAGTGAATTCTTTGTTATCAGAAATAGGAAATGGACTGTTTTGGTCATTGGACAATTAAGTTACAAATTCATATAAGCTATAGAGGTCATGCAATTAAATCTCACAATTTTACAAATGAGAGGCTAAATGGCATTTCTATGATCTTATAGGCAGTGGTCACACTCCAGGGATTAGAACTCAGTTTGGGAGCCAGGGCTTACCACACTCATATGATTCGCCACTATCACCCACAAATATTCATATCATATATAAACAAAGTATGAGTGTATATAATTTACACAGCCCTCAAACCAACTGAATTTATACTCTAATATTCAGAAGACTCATGAAGTTCTTGCTGGGTTTCAGGATCAACATTCAGAATACATCATCACCATTTCCTTAAAGGAAGGAGGTGTTGGTGGTTTTTACTGAAATATTCAATAAACAAATACAGATGCTGTTAAAGGTCAGGTAGCATCCAAAATACAGAGAAGATTCTTTTAAACCACCGATAGAGTGAACATTGAAATAGGGAGAAGAACACAGTAGAAGGAAAGCACAAACTTGGTTTAGCTCAGCTTCTACCATTCATGACCTGGGTCATTTCTTGTGCCTTCAATTTCTAAATTACAAACAAGGGATAAACCATCTGCCAAGCTCCCTCACAGATTCATATTCTGGATTAGCAGTACGCAATGAACTCTACCTTTGAATAAGACTTTATTTACTAACTGAGGACATCAAACAAACATTTTTTTTTTCTCTAAACTGTGGTGGCCATTTTGCCAATGTCAAGTTGAGGAAGCATGCCCTATAAATGACACTTCACCATTTTATGTTTCTGTTTTGAGATTTTATTTCAGTCCTGAGAATCCTGTAGCACAGCCCAAAGCTCTTTTACTAAATGGAATTATGTAGAAGTGTTTCCTTATCTCACCTTTCCTATAAGCATATAGGTCTGCTTACTGTATATTAAATAAAGGGAGGTCAAGTCTACTTCATAATGCCTTCTATATCTTTGAATATATGGATGGATGGAAGGCAGATGGATGGATGGATAGATAAATGGATGGATAGATGGATGGTGGATGGAAGGAAGTTGAATCAATGGATGGATGGAAAGAAGATGAATGGATAGACGGATGAGCAAATGAGTGAATTCTTTGTTATCAGAAATAGGAAATGGACTGTTTTGGTCATTGGACAATTAAGTTACAAATTCATATAAGCTATAGAGGTCATGCAATTAAATCTCACAATTTTACAAATGAGAGGCTAAATGGCATTTCTATGATCTTATAGGCAGTGGTCACACTCCAGGGATTAGAACTCAGTTTGGGAGCCAGGGCTTACCACACTCATATGATTCGCCACTATCACCCACAAATATTCATATCATATATAAACAAAGTATGAGTGTATATAATTTACACAGCCCTCAAACCAACTGAATTTATACTCTAATATTCAGAAGACTCATGAAGTTCTTGCTGGGTTTCAGGATCAACATTCAGAATACATCATCACCATTTCCTTAAAGGAAGGAGGTGTTGGTGGTTTTTACTGAAATATTCAATAAACAAATACAGATGCTGTTAAAGGTCAGGTAGCATCCAAAATACAGAGAAGATTCTTTTAAACCACCGATAGAGTGAACATTGAAATAGGGAGAAGAACACAGTAGAAGGAAAGCACAAACTTGGTTTAGCTCAGCTTCTACCATTCATGACCTGGGTCATTTCTTGTGCCTTCAATTTCTAAATTACAAACAAGGGATAAACCATCTGCCAAGCTCCCTCACAGATTCATATTCTGGATTAGCAGTAGAGAATTTACATTAAAGGTCTTCAAAATGTTAAACATATGAAAGGTATTATTATTATTAAAATGAATATAGAGGTAGGAAAGGTATGTGGTAAATTTAGAAACATTTCTTTCCACAAATAATAATCTACTAGGTAAATATTGGACTTACGTTTGAAAGCAGGATACATTGGAACCATATTGGTTACAAGGAATGCATCATATTTAGCTTCTGGGGAAGAGCTCAGATCTAAACATTAGAAGAACAAATAGTGTCTATTACACACTGAAATTGACACCAATAAAAAAAAAGTGATCTTCTAAAATGGCCCAAACAGCATGAAGTGAACAGATCTACTTTTTTATTTCTATTTATCCCCTTCATCTTCCATTTCCTACTTCTCTTCCCACACCATCTCTTTTCGTCACTCAATAGTTCTTAAAAAAAAAGTTTATGTTCTTTTTCTTCCAACCTAATCATGGGTCTACTAAGTATTATGTAAAAGAGTCCCTTGACTTTACTAGTGTAATTTGGATTTTAAAATGTCTTCAAGGTAATGAGAGATAATTAAAGGACTTTGTGTATTCTTAAGAGATCACCTGTACAGTGTTCTTTAAAGGATTAATGTCTTAATAATTTCCCATTTCACTTTCAGATTCTTATTGAATGATGTCAGGAGACACACAGAATGTTCCCTTGCACTAGAATTCCCCTGGAGTAGGATTTGTGAAAGCTGGTCTCTTTTCTGGCTGTGTTTGGAAGGCTCCCAGAGAAGTTCATCTCCTCAATCTCTTGAGCACTCCTCTTGAAGAAAACCTAAACACCTCTGAAATCCTGAATATCAAGTTGCACACACCCAACTCCACAAAATAACACCCCCCTAGAATGGTCAGATCCTGATCTTCGGTAACTTACTAGGAGGAAAAAGGAATCCATAGGACATCTGTTTATCGTTTTTGTAGGCCAAACAGCTCTGACTGAAACTTGGAGAAACACGGACATCAGGCCGGACACAGTTGGTCAGGTGATCAGGGATGCTAGAGACCTCAGCCTGTACAGTGAGTCACAAGTAGTCAGCAATGCCATGGTGGAGACAGTACCAAACCAACGGAAATACTAAAGCCAGATCACTTGGTTCCAAAGAACCAAAATCAAAATGTTAAACATATGAAAGGTATTATTATTATTAAAATGAATATAGAGGTAGGAAAGGTATGTGGTAAATTTAGAAACATTTCTTTCCACAAATAATAATCTACTAGGTAAATATTGGACTTACGTTTGAAAGCAGGATACATTGGAACCATATTGGTTACAAGGAATGCATCATATTTAGCTTCTGGGGAAGAGCTCAGATCTAAACATTAGAAGAACAAATAGTGTCTATTACACACTGAAATTGACACCAATAAAAAAAAAGTGATCTTCTAAAATGGCCCAAACAGCATGAAGTGAACAGATCTACTTTTTTATTTCTATTTATCCCCTTCATCTTCCATTTCCTACTTCTCTTCCCACACCATCTCTTTTCGTCACTCAATAGTTCTTAAAAAAAAAGTTTATGTTCTTTTTCTTCCAACCTAATCATGGGTCTACTAAGTATTATGTAAAAGAGTCCCTTGACTTTACTAGTGTAATTTGGATTTTAAAAATGTCTTCAAGGTAATGAGAGATAATTAAAGGACTTTGTGTATTCTTAAGAGATCACCTGTACAGTGTTCTTTAAAGGATTAATGTCTTAATAATTTCCCATTTCACTTTCAGATTCTTATTGAATGATGTCAGGAGACACACAGAATGTTCCCTTGCACTAGAATTCCCCTGGAGTAGGATTTGTGAAAGCTGGTCTCTTTTCTGGCTGTGTTTGGAAAGCTCCCAGAGAAGTTCATCTCCTCAATCTCTTGAGCACTCCTCTTGAAGAAAACCTAAACACCTCTGAAATCCTGAATATCAACTTGCACACACCCAACTCCACAAAATAACACCCCCCTAGAATGGTCAGATCCTGATCTTCGGTAACTTACTAGGAGGAAAAAGGAATCCATAGGACATCTGTTTATCGTTTTTGTAGGCCAAACAGCTCTGACTGAAACTTGGAGAAACACGGACATCAGGCCGGACACAGTTGGTCAGGTGATCAGGGATGCTAGAGACCTCAGCCTGTACAGTGAGTCACAAGTAGTCAGCAATGCCATGGTGGAGACAGTACCAAACCAACGGAAATACTAAAGCCAGATCACTTGGTTCCAAAGAACCAAAATCAAAACCTTGTTAACTTTTACTGTAGCTCATATTCTGACAGTTTCTCTTAAGAAAAAAAAAAAAAAAAAGGTCTTTCTTGGTGGTCCAGTGGTTAAGACTCCATACTTCTAACTCAGGGGATGAGAGTTCAATACTTTGTCAGGGAACTAAGATCTCACATGCCACTCAGCCAAAAAAGAAAAATTTACTCTTAAAAAAAAAAAAAAGACTTCATTTTTAAATGCACTAAACTAGTAATTTTCAAAAAAAAAAAAAAAGACTTCATTTTTAAATGCACTAAACTAGTAATTTTCAAACTCTTCATTTTTTTAGTAGTAGAACTCTCTTATCAGTCTTAGGTAAAACAATATCACAGAAGGCAGAAATTTCACTGTTAATATAATGAATGAGATTCCATAGAAGATAGCTTAAAAATAATACTCTGAGAAACAATATAGGCATATCTCCTATTTAAAAAAACTTGTTTATGTATTGGATGTGACTCACAAAAAATTAAGGAGAAGCTGTATTTGGGGCAATAGAAGAAGCCCTTTACATTCAGAAATTAAAAACATACTTCAATTGCCAAATAAATTTTCCTAATTCCTGATATATACTGAAATATCTTTACCAAAACTGAAACCCCAATATAAAACCTTCCAGTGGGTAAGGACATGCCTTGCAGTGCAACTACCAATCCAGAGCTCTGGAGCGCATGTGCCTAGAGCCAGTGCTCTGTGAGAGAGGCCACTGCGATGGGAGGCCAAAGTAC
Organism: Tragulus kanchil; assembly: GCA_022376925.1. Classification (NCBI taxonomy): domain Eukaryota; kingdom Metazoa; phylum Chordata; class Mammalia; order Artiodactyla; family Tragulidae; genus Tragulus; species Tragulus kanchil. The sequence goes on from JAIOJX010000002.1 coordinate 80,960,291, forward strand.
AAAGATAAATAAATGAAAGATCAATAGAAGTGGACAAAAAAAGGACAAAAACAAAAAGAGGATGTTGTTAGTGGGCCAGGCTGTGATATACAGAGCCATAGGTATGTAAGGAATCTCTGTCCTTGCCATTCAGTTTTGCTGTGAACCTAAAACTCTCTAAGTAACAAAGTCTATTGAAACAAACAGCCAAGTCTTGGTGGTTTCTGATACCACTGGGCCATAACAAGCAGGATAAAAGCCAGATCACTTGGTTCCAAAGAACCAAAATCAAAACCTTGTACAGTGAGTCACAAGTAGTCAGCAATGCCATGGTGGAGACAGTACCAAACCAACGGAAATACTAAAGCCAGATCACTTGGTTCCAAAGAACCAAAATCAAAACCTTGTTAACTTTTACTGTAGCTCATATTCTGACAGTTTCTCTTAAGAAAAAAAAAAAAAAAAAGGTCTTTCTTGGTGGTCCAGTGGTTAAGACTCCATACTTCTAACTCAGGGGATGAGAGTTCAATACTTTGTCAGGGAACTAAGATCTCACATGCCACTCAGCCAAAAAAGAAAAATTTAATATAAAAAAAAAAAAAAAAACTTCATTTTAAAATGCACTAAACTAGTAATTTTCAAAAAAAAAAAAAAAGACTTCATTTTTAAATGCACTAAACTAGTAATTTTCAAACTCTTCATTTTTTTAGTAGTAGAACTCTCTTATCAGTCTTAGGTAAAACAATATCACAGAAGGCAGAAATTTCACTGTTAATATAATGAATGAGATTCCATAGAAGATAGCTTAAAAATAATACTCTGAGAAACAATATAGGCATATCTCCTATTTAAAAAAACTTGTTTATGTATTGGATGTGCCTCACAAAAAATTAAGGAGAAGCTGTATTTGGGGCAATAGAAGAAGCCCTTTACATTCAGAAATTAAAAACATACTTCAATTGCCAAATAAATTTTCCTAATTCCTGATATATACTGAAATATCTTTACCAAAACTGAAACCCCAATATAAAACCTTCCAGTGGGTAAGGACATGCCTTGCAGTGCAACTACCAATCCAGAGCTCTGGAGCGCATGTGCCTAGAGCCAGTGCTCTGTGACGAGAGAGGCCACTGCGATGGGAGGCCAAAGTACAAAGATAAATAAATGAAAGATCAATAGAAGTGGACAAAAAAAGGACAAAAACAAAAAGAGGATGTTGTTAGTGGGCCAGGCTGTGATATACAGAGCCATAGGTATGTAAGGAATCTCTGTCCTTGCCATTCAGTTTTGCTGTGAACCTAAAACTCTCTAAGTAACAAAGTCTATTGAAACAAACAGCCAAGTCTTGGTGGTTTCTGATACCACTGGGCCATAACAAGCAGGATAAAAGAAACCAACAGAATTAGTGTGTGATGCCATTTCATATATTACCATGAAGTTATTAGAATATGACAGGAAGTCTAATTCAAAATATTTTACAATAGATTCCAATATAGTATTTCTTTCATCAGGAAAAATTAAAGTTTTTTTCTAAGACAAAATTTTATTCCACCAGCAATCACTCTATTAAGCTATGCAGTGTAATGACACAAAGAACATGAAACCCAATTTTCTCAATGACCTGTTTGGATACAGTGTATGATGTCCAGAGTGGCATTAGGAATATTTCACTATAACCACTTTCAAAGTCAATGTGATATAAAATATCATATCTAGTCCGATAAAGCACAGCAGGCCGTCCATAGAGTAGGTGTCTCTCTAGGAAAGAAGAAACAAACTGTCTTAAACATAGATTAAACTGTACATCAAATGTTAAAGACACTTTGGAAGAGACCAAGTTGTCCACAATTTGCTTGTTTACTTATTAATAATGTAGCTCCTTCTCCTTAATTTAATCAGGTTAGTGTTCCTAACACTTTTGTGGTTTATTTGATCACCTAAGCATGGGTCAAGACTTACAAGAACTGTAATGCAAATGCCATGTTTATTTTAATGTTTACTTTTCAGTTGTAAAGAATTTTAATCCACATGGGAAAGGAATATTATATAGCAAATTGTGAAACAATTCAGCTGAATGGGAAATCACGACAATTGAATTTTTCTAGAATTATTTTGACCGTGAAAGGCTCATCAAATTCCTGATATATACTGAAATATCTTTACCAAAACTGAAACCCCAATATAAAACCTTCCAGTGGGTAAGGACATGCCTTGCAGTGCAACTACCAATCCAGAGCTCTGGGCGCATGTGCCTAGAGCCAGTGCTCTGTGAGAGAGAGGCCACTGCGATGGGAGGCCAAAGTACAAAGATAAATAAATGAAAGATCAATAGAAGTGGACAAAAAAAGGACAAAAACAAAAAGAGGATGTTGTTAGTGGGCCAGGCTGTGATATACAGAGCCATAGGTATGTAAGGAATCTCTGTCCTTGCCATTCAGTTTTGCTGTGAACCTAAAACTCTCTAAGTAACAAAGTCTATTGAAACAAACAGCCAAGTCTTGGTGGTTTCTGATACCACTGGGCCATAACAAGCAGGATAAAAGAAACCAACAGAATTAGTGTGTGATGCCATTTCATATATTACCATGAAGTTATTAGAATATGACAGGAAGTCTAATTCAAAATATTTTACAATAGATTCCAATATAGTATTTCTTTCATCAGGAAAAATTAAAGTTTTTTTCTAAGACAAAATTTTATTCCACCAGCAATCACTCTATTAAGCTATGCAGTGTAATGACACAAAGAACATGAAACCCAATTTTCTCAATGACCTGTTTGGATACAGTGTATGATGTCCAGAGTGGCATTAGGAATATTTCACTATAACCACTTTCAAAGTCAATGTGATATAAAATATCATATCTAGTCCGATAAAGCACAGCAGGCCGTCCATAGAGTAGGTGTCTCTCTAGGAAAGAAGAAACAAACTGTCTTAAACATAGATTAAACTGTACATCAAATGTTAAAGACACTTTGGAAGAGAGCCAAGTTGTCCACAATTTGCTTGTTTACTTATTAATAATGTAGCTCCTTCTCCTTAATTTAATCAGGTTAGTGTTCCTAACACTTTTGTGGTTTATTTGATCACCTAAGCATGGGTCAAGACTTACAAGAACTGTAATGCAAATGCCATGTTTATTTTAATGTTTACTTTTCAGTTGTAAAGAATTTTAATCCACATGGGAAAGGAATATTATATAGCAAATTGTGAAACAATTCAGCTGAATGGGAAATCACGACAATTGAATTTTTCTAGAATTATTTTGACCCTGAAAGGCTCATCAAATTAACCAATGATTTAATTAAGAGAAAGGCACTCTTTGATCATTATTTGTAAACTGCAATTCAAATATGCATTATTTCAGCATAAAAAGTGAGCAGTAACGAGCATTTAAAGTAAGTAGCTTTGTGACATGTAGGAAAAACTCTTTAGGTAAGGACTTAAAGGAACATGTATAGATAAAATAAGTGGCATTCAAGAGAGTTCTTTAAATACAAAAGGAAGGCTGGCTGTTACCAAAGAACTCAATTAAGACCCCAGACTAGATTCAGATGCCTCAGAGAAAGTTTTCCTCTTAGGAAAAAATAAATGTTTGAAACCTTTAATCTTCTAAGAAGACAAGGGAGATAAGCATGCAAAGCTTCATCCAACATCCACAGTCAATGCCTCAAGCTTAAGCTGCCCATTTTAGACAGGCTAAAGTCAGAATTGCCATAGATTCTTAGAAATTGGGGTCCTACAGATCAAAATATTTAGTGTTTGAGGCTTTGGCAATTCACAATTATTAAAGTGATAACAAAAACCAATTTTAAAAAAACCTATTATTTCTATTAGATAGTGAAGGACAGGGAAGCCTGGTGTGTTGCAGTCCACAGGGTCACAAAGAGTTGGACATGACTGAGTGACTGAACGGAACTGAACTATTACAGAAAATCAGTTCTGGCAATCACTTATTAAATTATGTATACATGTTGCTTTAATTAAAGTATTACCATTCTATGCAAGTAACAGAGAAAACTCTTGAAGATTACTTTGCATGACCCTCCCAAGTAGAACTGCTGATTTGAGGCAAAACAGCCCATGCTGTTACAGCACAAGCCTGTTCTGGGTAGTCAGGCTTCACCAACATTACAGTAAATATAGAAGCCTTGGTTACGCTGCCAAATTTAGGGACCCACCCCTAAGAATTAGAACACAATAGGCTAAATATTATATAAATGAAATAAAACCAATACAAAGCCAGCAAATCATAACAGTAGTACTTGGGGGCAGTATTAACCAGGTCAGACTTTCCTTCAAAACTCAAACCAAACCTTTTCTAGGTTCAAAATTTCCATTAACGTTTTCCTTGATTTCATTTTTGCTGCCTCTGAATTTCCTGGTTTCAGCTGGAAGCAGAAGTATCAAGATTCTTTGAGAAGCTGTTCTCTTTTTATCATTCAAGTTTTAATGCTTACCCAACACATTCCTCCAAACTCAAATGCAAACCTGGTGGGCTATCCAGTCTTTCCCATTAAGGAGGACAGCAAAACAGCAACCATATTCCTTCATGCAACATCCCTCTTTGGAGCAGGTATCAATTAAGAGTCTTGGATAATCTGTAGATTCCACCAACTTTGTTTCCTTCTTATTTCTCATCATTCCTTAACATTGCTCCATTCCATAAAGACTCACTGATTTGCAGAACTGCCCATATTCATTGTCAGCAACTCTATACTATTATATATGTGATGCCTTTTCTCTCTATGGGGAATAACTACTCCACCTGGCCTGACACTTATCTCCCTTAAAATATGTTGTCAGCATATCCTCCTTGTTCAAACATATATTGAGTATCTTTTTTGTGCCAGGTCTCGAGTTATGGGAAAGAAATATTCATGCCCTTGTGTTAGATTGCTTCAGTTGTGTCTAACTCTGTGCAACCTTATGGACTGCAGCTTACCAGGCTCCTCTCTCCAAGGGATTCTCAGGCAAGATTACTGGAGTGGGTTGCCGTGCTCTCCTCCAGAGGATCTTCCTGACCCAGCGATGGAACTCACATCTCTTATATCTACCTACATTGGCAGGTGGGTTCTCTACCACTAGCTCCACCTGGGAAGCCCAATAGAGATATTCGGTAAAGATGATTAAGACAGAGATTTCAAGAAGCTCACAGTTCAATGGAAGAGAAAAACAAAGCGTAAATAATGGAAATGCAGTATAGTACCCAAGAGCTACCTACCTGGTGGAACAGAAACATAGAAAACAATGCATGTCACAGATGGGGGTTGAGGTAGCATCAGTACAGTCTTTACAGAACTTAGGAAGCTAAGATATAGTGATCCCACAACCCATTTATGCCTATTGCCCTGGCATAATTTCCCTTCTCATCTTCAAAAGGGGATAAGAAATAATATGGTCACATAGACCAGTTCCCTTGGAAAAGGCAGGGGAAGGAGAGGGGGAAAGGGGACAAGAAGGGAAAAGACATCATAGAGTCACTTTCTCTTGAAACATTTCTCCAGTTAAGTTTCTCCATCCCTACTTATGCTTTTGGTCTACACGTATAGACTCAATTTTCTTTAGAAATGTGGGCTCTTGAGCTGTGCAAAACTGCAGTTTTGGCACACAGCTGGAGCACAAATATATCATTATCTGACTCATTTTCTCGTAACTAGTACATGTCAATTTTCTTTAGAATCATTGGGTAGATTCCACCAACTTTGTTTCCTTCTTATTTCTCATCATTCCTTAACATTGCTCCATTCCATAAAGACTCACTGATTTGCAGAACTGCCCATATTCATTGTCAGCAACTCTATACTATTATATATGTGATGCCTTTTCTCTCTATGGGGAATAACTACTCCACCTGGCCTGACACTTATCTCCCTTAAAATATGTTGTCAGCATATCCTCCTTGTTCAAACATATATTGAGTATCTTTTTTGTGCCAGGTCTCGAGTTATGGGAAAGAAATATTCATGCCCTTGTGTTAGATTGCTTCAGTTGTGTCTAACTCTGTGCAACCTTATGGACTGCAGCTTACCAGGCTCCTCTCTCCAAGGGATTCTCAGGCAAGATTACTGGAGTGGGTTGCCGTGCTCTCCTCCAGAGGATCTTCCTGACCCAGCGATGGAACTCACATCTCTTATATCTACCTACATTGGCAGGTGGGTTCTCTACCACTAGCTCCACCTGGGAAGCCCAATAGAGATATTCGGTAAAGATGATTAAGACAGAGATTTCAAGAAGCTCACAGTTCAATGGAAGAGAAAAACAAAGCGTAAATAATGGAAATGCAGTATAGTACCCAAGAGCTACCTACCTGGTGGAACAGAAACATAGAAAACAATGCATGTCACAGATGGGGGTTGAGGTGGCATCAGTACAGTCTTTACAGAACTTAGGAAGCTAAGATATAGTGATCCCACAACCCATTTATGCCTATTGCCCTGGCATAATTTCCCTTCTCATCTTCAAAAGGGGATAAGAAATAATATGGTCACATAGACCAGTTCCCTTGGAAAAGGCAGGGGAAGGAGAGGGGGAAAGGGGACAAGAAGGGAAAAGACATCATAGAGTCACTTTCTCTTGAAACATTTCTCCAGTTAAGTTTCTCCATCCCTACTTATGCTTTTGGTCTACACGTATAGACTCAATTTTCTTTAGAAATGTGGGCTCTTGAGCTGTGCAAAACTGCAGTTTTTGGCACACAGCTGGAGCACAAATATATCATTATCTGACTCATTTTTCCTCAGTTGTTAACTGAGCATACATGAGATGAAGAAAAAAAAATCTAGTGGCTTTGGCAGTCTTCTAATAGCCTACTGAGTTCCCCAATGACTGAAAGAATCTACTTGGGCCTTCCTGAATCATAAGAGGTGAATCATCTTTTCAATAAGAAACAGTTTAAGGTCCAGAATCAAAATTTAGATTCCTCCTTTTCAGTTTATCAAGGTTTCCCTGGTAGCTCAAATCGTGAAGAATTTGCCTACAATGCAAGAGACCAGGCTTGATCTCTGGGTTGTGAAGATCCCCTGGAGAAGGGCATGGCAATCCCCTCCAGCATTCTTGCCTGGAGAAATTCATGGACAGAAGAGCCTTGAGGGCTACAGTCCATGGGGTCACAAAGAGTTGGACATGACTGAGTGATTAACACTTTTTCAGTTTATCAGGGTGTCAAAGAATCACAGGTTCTTGGTCACAACCTGATTCTGCTATTCCATATGACATCTTAGACAAGCTATTCATGGCATTTCTGTTTAGCAAAAAGTCCCTTGTTGGTTGAGTCACAGAGCGGACTTGGAACTCAGTCTTTGGACACATAAGTGCTTAGTCTAGAGACCAACCACCCTGGAGGTGATCTGGCGAGCCTCTAGCTTTGGAATATGTTGCTCATGATTTCTTGATACGGATCTAGCATAACTTGTGTCTTCTCAGGCTGGGTTCCTGCTCTACGAAATTCCAGACAGAACCTCCATTCCACACCCCAGTTCCCTGTTTACAATAGTGTCTGGAATTCTTGGTACATGCCCCAGTTCTCCTCCAGATACCATATTTGGCAAAGTACTGTGAGGAAAACCTTTTAAAGTGGTGTGGACTTCTCCAGCACTCATTTTTGTTTTGGGGTTTTTTTTTTTGTCTTCCAACATTTGGTCATCAAGACGAGCTTGTGTTTTATTTTCCCTCTTCAGCTTCCGGATTCATATTCCCATAGATTAGCTGGCTGACTTGAGAGCCACATGAAAATCTCTCCTCTTTTTCTGTTTGTGCTTTAAACATTCACACCCACAATAATATGCCCTTACATTTTACCATGGAATCTCTACCCCAGGTCTTTCCTTTTCCTGCACTTTCCTTCTCCTTTGCCTTATACATGTCTACTATCATTTGCTGCCATGTCAACCTCCTCTGGGATTAGATTTGCCGTTTCTGTTAGTGTCCTGTTCTTTCTTACCTCAACCCTTAAAACACTATGCTGTAATTCACCAATAGGCTAAATCTCACAATAAACAATGATTTAATGAGGATGGGGCTTTAATTTATACTGGTTACCATGGTATCTCTACCTCTAACAATGCCAAATGTATACCTGGAATATTTAAATGACTGTTTTATTTTTTAAAAGAATACTGTTCCAACAACAAAGAGATGACTCTACAAATGGACACCACCAGATGGTCAATATAAAAATCATATTGATTATATTCTTTGCAGTTGAAGACAGAAACACTCTACACAGTCAGACCTGGACCTGACTGTGGTTCACATCATGAGCTCCTTACTGCAAAATTCAGGCTTAACTTGAAGAAAGTAGGGAAAACCACTAGGCCATTCAGGCATGACTTCATCAAATCTCTTAATGATAATACAGTGGAGGTGACGAATAGATTCAAGGGATTAGGTCTGGTAGACAGAGTGCCTAAAGAACTCTGAGTAGAGGTTCTTAACACTATACAGGAGGTAGTAACCAAAGTCATCCCAAAGAAAAAGAAATGCAAGAAGGCAAAATGGCTGTCTGAGGAGGCCTTACAAATAGCTAAGAAAAGAAGAGAAGCAAAAGGCAAGGGAGAAAGGAAAAGTTATAAGCAACTGAATACAGAGTTCCAGAGAATAGCAAGGAGAAATAAGAAAGCCTTCTTAAGTGAACAAACAAACAGAGGAAAAGAGTAGGGTGGGAAAGACTAGAGATTTCTTCAAGAAAATTGGAAATATCAAGGGAATGTTTCATGCAAGGATGAGCATGATAAAGAACAGAAAAAGTAAGGACTTAGCAGAAGCAAAAAAGATTAAGAAGAGGTGGCAAGAGTACACAGCACTATACAAAAAGGAACAGAACTATACTTAATGATCCAAATAACCATGATGATGTGGTCACTCATATGGAGCCAGACATCCTAGGATATGAAGTCAAGTGGAACTTAGGAAGCATTACTACAAACAAAGCTAGTGGAGGTGATAGAATTCCAGCTGAGCTATTTAAAATAATAAAAGATGATGCTGCACTCAATATGTCAGCAAATCTGGAAAACTCAACAGTGGCCACAGAACTAGAAAAGGTAAGTTTTCATTCCAATTCTAAAGAAGGGCAATGCCAAGGAATGTTCTAACTACTGTACAGTTCTGTTCATTTCATGTGCTAGAAAGGTGATGCTCAAAATCCTTCAAGCTAGGCTTCAGTAGTATGTGAACCAAGAATCTTCAGATGTACAAACTGGATTTAGAAAGGAACCAGAGATCAAATGGACACCACCAGATGGTCAATATAAAAATCATATTGATTATATTCTTTGCAGTTGAAGACAGAAACACTCTACACAGTCAGACCTGGACCTGACTGTGGTTCACATCATGAGCTCCTTACTGCAAAATTCAGGCTTAACTTGAAGAAAGTAGGGAAAACCACTAGGCCATTCAGGCATGACTTCATCAAATCTCTTAATGATAATACAGTGGAGGTGACGAATAGATTCAAGGGATTAGGTCTGGTAGACAGAGTGCCTAAAGAACTCTGAGTAGAGGTTCTTAACACTATACAGGAGGTAGTAACCAAAGTCATCCCAAAGAAAAAGAAATGCAAGAAGGCAAAATGGCTGTCTGAGGAGGCCTTACAAATAGCTAAGAAAAGAAGAGAAGCAAAAGGCAAGGGAGAAAGGAAAAGTTATAAGCAACTGAATACAGAGTTCCAGAGAATAGCAAGGAGAAATAAGAAAGCCTTCTTAAGTGAACAAACAAACAGAGGAAAAGAGTAGGGTGGGAAAGACTAGAGATTTCTTCAAGAAAATTGGAAATATCAAGGGAATGTTTCATGCAAGGATGAGCATGATAAAGAACAGAAAAAGTAAGGACTTAGCAGAAGCAAAAAAGATTAAGAAGAGGTGGCAAGAGTACACAGCACTATACAAAAAGGAACAGAACTATACTTAATGATCCAAATAACCATGATGATGTGGTCACTCATATGGAGCCAGACATCCTAGGATATGAAGTCAAGTGGAACTTAGGAAGCATTACTACAAACAAAGCTAGTGGAGGTGATAGAATTCCAGCTGAGCTATTTAAAATAATAAAAGATGATGCTGCACTCAATATGTCAGCAAATCTGGAAAACTCAACAGTGGCCACAGAACTAGAAAAGGTAAGTTTTCATTCCAATTCTAAAGAAGGGCAATGCCAAGGAATGTTCTAACTACTGTACAGTTCTGTTCATTTCATGTGCTAGAAAGGTGATGCTCAAAATCCTTCAAGCTAGGCTTCAGTAGTATGTGAACCAAGAATCTTCAGATGTACAAACTGGATTTAGAAAGGAACCAGAGATCAAATTGACAACATCCGATGGATCACAGAGAAACTAAGCAAATTTCAGAAAAACATCTACTTCTGCTTTATTGACTATGTTAAAACCTTTGACTGTGTGGATTACAACAGACTCTGGAAAATTCTTAAAGAGAGCCTTTAAGAGAGACAGACCACTTTACCTGTCTCCCGAGAAACTTGTATGCAGGTCAAGAAGCACCAGTTATTACCAGACATAGAAAAATAGACTGGTTCAAAATTGGGAAAGCAATATGTCAAGGCTGTATATTGTCACCTTCTTGTTTAACTTATGTGCAGAGTACATCATGGAAAATGTTGGAATGGATGAATCACAAACTGGAATCAAGATTGCCAGGAGAAATATCAATAACCTCAGATATGCAGATGATACCATCCTAACGGCAGAAAGCAAAGAGGAACTAAAGAGCCTCTTGATGAAGGTGAAAGAGGAGAGTGAAAAAGCTGGTTTAAAACTCCACATTCAAAAAAATGAAGATCATGGCACCCAGTCCCATCACTTCATGGTAAATAGAAGGGGAGAAAGTGGAAACAGTGACAGACTTTATTGTCTTGGGTTCTAAAATCACTGTTGAGCCATACACAACTGAGTAACTGAACAACAAAATGCTCTCAAGAGAATTTGACTATGTGTATCTTGACTGCATGACTTGGGTTACTGTGCTTGAATTCTGTCTTCTTTTTAATACACTTTTGGTCATTCCCTTGTCAGTCCTAAATAGGAAGTGATCCCTGAATATTCATTAGAAGGAATGATGCTGACGCTGAAATTCCAATAATTTGGCCACCTGATGCAAAGAGATGACTCATTGGAAAAGACCCTGATGTTGGGGAAAATAGAAGGCAAAAGGAGAAGGGGACGACAGAGAATGAAGTGGTTGGATGGTATCACTGAATCAATGGACATGACTTTGAGCAGGCTCCAGGAGATGATGAAGAACAAGGAGGCTTGGTGTGCTGCAGTTCATGGGGTCACAAAGAGTTGGACATGACTGAGCGACTGAACTGAACTGAATTTTCTGTTAGAAGACACTATCGCATCTGCTATAGCAGCCTATCTGGGAGCTTTCCTCTCTTCTTCTGATTTTCCTGGCATTTCAAAGTCAGAAGGAAGAGCCTGTGTGTAGATTGCATTACTGTTCTTAATTATTTACTGCTCTTTTGTAAAGAATTATATACGTCCACCCATTGCCAAGACCTTGGAGGACGGCGTCCTTGTGGAAAGAATACATTTCCCTACTCCACTGGTTTCACATGCCCTGCTTGTACCAGTCAACTTGAAATGAAAGTGATAAATGTCTCATTAGAGCAGAAGTACTGAACTCAGCCAGAAACTCAGGGATTGCACATGTGACCTCATCTTGGACCAGGATGTTGGCAGGACTTAAGGGGAGGGCATCCACAGCTGGCACGCACTTGGCCTTCTGCCTTGGTCCTTCTGCCCAGGACACAGACTCAATACTAGAGATTGGGTAACCAGGAAGTGAGAAGCATAAGCATAAATGCCACTCTAGAATGACTGAACAGAAAGAGAGAAGGCATTGGGTCCCTGATGCCATGAGATACTCACAATTGGTTAAGGCACTAAAAAAAAAAAAAAGGCAGAAGCATCGAGACCCATTGTTAGGTTCTGCCATTTCTCTTTTCCCTTGCCATGAGAGGGACATGTTCTGACTAAGGAGCTGCTCCTTCATACTAGATACCAGAATAAAAAGTACACATGGGACAACACCACACTTGTCCAATAGTCAGCATCCTGAAATATGAACAAGAAATGCACAAACCACTGAGATTTTTTTTTTATCACAAACTTGCAGAAGTTGGCTAATCCAGAAGTGTTATAATGGCATGTAAAATAAGAGGAGAATGAGGCAGGGATCAAGGCCATCCTTCTTTGAAGAGAGAATTCTAATTCTGTTCCTTCTGTGTACCCCTCCCGTTAATATATGCACTGACTTTCCAGGTAGGCAAGCTTCGTTAGAGGAACCAGCTGTTACCATTTATAATTGTGACTTCCATTCCCATCATTTGAAGTCCCCATCAGCACCTTAACTTATGACCTATCAGATACACACTAGTATATCTGTTTATCAGAGGGTTTAAAAGCTGTTGAGGAAAAAAATGGTAATAGAACTTTTCTATTGCACAGCTGGCATCCTGTATACATAGAATAAAGCAACACCCTTTGCCAGATGGTATAAAATTCAGTTGGAATCCAAATTCAAATTTTAAAAAACACAGTGCTTACACTATGAAGTAAATAAGGAGTCTGTCCAGCTTTTAAAAACTAGAAAACAAAACTTATCTGGTCCTTTATCCACCAACTCCTTACCTTCTGTAGACTCTTTGATATGAAGGCGTTTGTTGAGTTCATCCAACTTGTTCTTAGTGCGTGAAAACCAAAAAGAAGAAAAAGAAAGAAAGGAGAAAAGAAAGCAGATCAGAAATGTTCTTTCTTTCCAGGACCTTTCACTGTATTCACTATCCAGCTATATTCAAAATCGGATCCTACGCTTCATCAATATCATACACTCAGTAGAGTGTTACTACTTTATCCCTAATTGAAATTCAGGCTTCACTTTAGTGATCTTTGGTGTTGAACATGTTATTTAATATCTTCGTGACTGGGGTTTCTCTGGTGGTCCATTGGGTAGGACACCACCCTTGCAGTGCAAGGCGCCAGTTCGATCCTGGCCTTTAAGTGATCTTTGGTTAAGGCACTAAAAAAAAAAAAAAGGCAGAAGCATCGAGACCCATTGTTAGGTTCTGCCATTTCTCTTTTCCCTTGCCATGAGAGGGACATGTTCTGACTAAGGAGCTGCTCCTTCATACTAGATACCAGAATAAAAAGTACACATGGGACAACACCACACTTGTCCAATAGTCAGCATCCTGAAATATGAACAAGAAATGCACAAACCACTGAGATTTTTTTTTTATCACAAACTTGCAGAAGTTGGCTAATCCAGAAGTGTTATAATGGCATGTAAAATAAGAGGAGAATGAGGCAGGGATCAAGGCCATCCTTCTTTGAAGAGAGAATTCTAATTCTGTTCCTTCTGTGTACCCCTCCCGTTAATATATGCACTGACTTTCCAGGTAGGCAAGCTTCGTTAGAGGAACCAGCTGTTACCATTTATAATTGTGACTTCCATTCCCATCATTTGAAGTCCCCATCAGCACCTTAACTTATGACCTATCAGATACACACTAGTATATCTGTTTATCAGAGGGTTTAAAAGCTGTTGAGGAAAAAAATGGTAATAGAACTTTTCTATTGCACAGCTGGCATCCTGTATACATAGAATAAAGCAACACCCTTTGCCAGATGGTATAAAATTCAGTTGGAATCCAAATTCAAATTTTAAAAAACACAGTGCTTACACTATGAAGTAAATAAGGAGTCTGTCCAGCTTTTAAAAACTAGAAAACAAAACTTATCTGGTCCTTTATCCACCAACTCCTTACCTTCTGTAGACTCTTTGATATGAAGGCGTTTGTTGAGTTCATCCAACTTGTTCTTAGTGCGTGAAAACCAAAAAGAAGAAAAAGAAAGAAAGGAGAAAAGAAAGCAGATCAGAAATGTTCTTTCTTTCCAGGACCTTTCACTGTATTCACTATCCAGCTATATTCAAAATCGGATCCTACGCTTCATCAATATCATACACTCAGTAGAGTGTTACTACTTTATCCCTAATTGAAATTCAGGCTTCACTTTAGTGATCTTTGGTGTTGAACATGTTATTTAATATCTTCGTGACTGGGGTTTCTCTGGTGGTCCATTGGGTAAGGACACCACCCTTGCAGTGCAAGGGGCGCCAGTTCGATCCCTGGCCTGGGAGGATCCCACGTGCCACAGGGCCGCTGAACCGATGTGTCCAATTACCGAGCTGGAGCTCTGGAGCGCATGCGCCCAGAGCCAGTGCTCTGCGACAACAGAGGCCACTGCGATGGGAGGCCCACGCGGGTTGAAGAACAAAGATGGGTGAAAATAGACAAATGAAAGACCAATAGAAGTGGCCCACCAACCCCCCTCCCTCCCCAATCCACCCCTCCCGACCCCACAAAAATATCTTCATGACTTAGCTTCCTTTCCTTAAAACTATGAATAATCATGGGACCAACCTCCCATGCTGATCGTGAAGATTTTAATTCTAATATTGCCTCAGTATTTTGGATTAATCTCTAGGTACACTAAAGTGATACTCAAACTAATTTATAAAATGGTTTGTTTTAAAGCAGAAATGTAATAACTCAGCAATTCTGAAAAAGTCATGGCTCAGCAATTCTATGTCCCACTGTAGATCCTACAGATACTCTAGCATGTAGGTACCAAAGACATGTCTACAGAATCACTGTTTAGAGGTGCTAACAATTGGAAATTACCAAATGTCCTCAAATAGCAAAATGAATAAAATCACGAGGCTATACTTAAACAATTAAATATTATAATAACTATTAATATTAGCAGTAAAAATGAATGAACTAAAACTTTACATATTAATTTGTGAAAATCTTAAAAATATAGTGATGAACAAATAGATATAGAACTTTAAACTTTACATATTAATTTGTGATATGAAGGCGTTTGTTGAGTTCATCCAACTTGTTCTTAGTGCGTGAAAACCAAAAGAAGAAAAAGAAAGAAAGGAGAAAGAAAGCAGATCAGAAATGTTCTTTCTTTCCAGGACCTTTCACTGTATTCACTATCCAGCTATATTCAAAATCGGATCCTACGCTTCATCAATATCATACACTCAGTAGAGTGTTACTACTTTATCCCTAATTGAAATTCAGGCTTCACTTTAGTGATCTTTGGTGTTGAACATGTTATTTAATATCTTCGTGACTGGGGTTTCTCTGGTGGTCCATTGGGTAAGGACACCACCCTTGCAGTGCAAGGGGCGCCAGTTCGATCCCTGGCCTGGGAGGATCCCACGTGCCACAGGGCCGCTGAACCGATGTGTCCAATTACCGAGCTGGAGCTCTGGAGCGCATGCGCCCAGAGCCAGTGCTCTGCGACAACAGAGGCCACTGCGATGGGAGGCCCACGCGGGTTGAAGAACAAAGATGGGTGAAAATAGACAAATGAAAGACCAATAGAAGTGGCCCACCAACCCCCCTCCCTCCCCAATCCACCCCTCCCGACCCCACAAAAATATCTTCATGACTTAGCTTCCTTTCCTTAAAACTATGAATAATCATGGGACCAACCTCCCATGCTGATCGTGAAGATTTTAATTCTAATATTGCCTCAGTATTTTGGATTAATCTCTAGGTACACTAAAGTGATACTCAAACTAATTTATAAAATGGTTTGTTTTAAAGCAGAAATGTAATAACTCAGCAATTCTGAAAAAGTCATGGCTCAGCAATTCTATGTCCCACTGTAGATCCTACAGATACTCTAGCATGTAGGTACCAAAGACATGTCTACAGAATCACTGTTTAGAGGTGCTAACAATTGGAAATTACCAAATGTCCTCAAATAGCAAAATGAATAAAATCACGAGGCTATACTTAAACAATTAAATATTATAATAACTATTAATATTAGCAGTAAAAATGAATGAACTAAAACTTTACATATTAATTTGTGAAAATCTTAAAAATATAGTGATGAACAAATAGATATAGCATACATATAGTATAACAGCATTTATACAAAAAATATAAAATATACAGGGAGCTTCCCTGGCAGTCCAGAGGGTAAGACTCCACATTTCCAATGCAGGGCGTGTGGTTCAAACCTAGAATGCTGCAAGGCATGGCCAAAAAAAAATTTTCATAAAAATTTAAATATGCAAAACTATACTACAGGTTATTTTAGGGGACTAAAGATATCCTAATATAGTATTTGTGATACATATTTATGAAGTGAAAGTATAGAGGCCTACACGGCAATTATAGAGCTTCCCTCTGTGACTCAGTGGTAAAGGTTCCTGCTAATGCGGGAGACTGGGGTTCTAACTCTGGGTGGGGAAGATCCCCTGGCATAGGAAATGGCAACCCCTTCCAGTATGCTTGCCTAGGAAGTCCCAGAGGAGCCTGGTGGGCTACATTCCATAGGGTTGCAAAGAGTCGAGCATGACTGAACACAGAATAGGACACCACAACACAGCAATTATATACTCTATATTCAGAATATTAATTAGCCTTGGGGTAGGAAGGAAGTGGGATGGGGTGGAGGGTGTCACATGGAGCTTCCATTCCATCTGTAATATTGTCTTTCTCACAATGTCTGTATTGAAGTTTTCATGTTATTAATCTTTATACCTTTTTGATACATCTGTATTTTTTTTTTAAGAAAAGGAGTCTTTTGGAGAAACCCATTGACAAAATAAAGATGATCTAGAATCCCTCTAAAACAGTTTAAGATAAAAGAACTAAAATATTTCTTGCTTCCCAGATAACTCAGCAAACAAGATACAGCTAATAGACACCTGTAAAAATATAACTGAAGTTCACGTCAAAGACCACTTCCTGTTGACTTAGGCAACTCAACTCCTCTAGCTGAAGTCTTAGAATTACCCACTTTAATTAGCCCTGTTAGTTCTCCTCAGGAGCTAAAGTAGGAAGGATTACAAAAGGAAAGGCAGTACAGTGGTTAAGACTGCACCTTCCATTGCAGGGGGTGCAGGTTCAATCCCTGGTTGGGGAGCTAGGAGCTTACATGCCTTGTGGCCAAAAATACAAAGCATAAAACGGCTGCAATATTGTAACAAATTCAACAAAGATTTTAAAAATGGTCTGCATCAAAAAAAATCTTAAAAATAAAATAATGTGCTCATATATAAAAATAAGGTGGTAAGGGTGGGTAGGGGTAGGGAATAAAGGGAGGGGTAGGGAAGCAAACTTCCTCCCATGGTAGGCCTCCTAAACTGTGGTCTCTAGGAATCCTAGAATGTAGAAAATGGCAGGGAAAAGGGAAAGACCAGTAAGAAAACTAGTTCCCATTTTTCTGAGGTCTAATAGAAAGATCACATATTTGCCTGTAATAAAACCACACATACAAAAATCACAGATTTCTTTGTTTTGTGTTGGAACCCTATCAACCCACTGTGGTAACATTGGTTGTATCTTCCTGTCAGAAGCACTGATTGGCAGCATTAAAGGTCTTTGATCAATATAAAATTCAATAAGAAAATCATTATTGACTATATGACAGTACAAAATAAAAAGTTAAAAAAAAAATTCACTGGGATTTTGAATGAGATTGTTTTGAATATGCAGAGAAATTTAGGGAAAACTGATATCAATATTGCATCAATCAACACATAATGAGTATCTTTCATTTATTTAGGTCTCTTTTAATTTCTCTCAATACTGTTTTACAGTTTTCAGTATTCCTAAGTATTTTATATTTTTAATGCTATTGCAAATATTTTTTAATTTCATTATCCAATTTTCTATTGCTATATTTAGAAATGGGGCTTCCCAGGTAAAGCAGGTGGTTAAGAACCCACCTGCCAGTGCAAGAGACTTAAAAGATGTGGGTTCAATCCCTGGGTTGGGAAAAGCTGCTGGAGGAGCGGCACAGCAACCCACTCTGGTATTTTTGTCTGGAGAATTCCATGGACAGAGGAGCCTGGCAGGCTACAGTCCATAGGATCACAAAACATGCATGTATTTAGAAATACAATTGATTTTTTCACACACACAGAAAAAGTCGTTACTGAACACGTGTAGTTTTCTTGTTTCAATAACTGTCCAAGTTCAATGTGCTGAGTAGTGCCTATTTGCACCCCCACTCCCACCCTGTTGTACTCTTCCCTCCCCAGCTCTGTGCCCTGGGACACTGATCTCTAAGGACTGCATCCAAAAGCAGGCTTGTCCTTCGGCTGGGTTCCAAGGGTGAGAGGCTCCAGCAAGGGATGGGGGATGGGTTTACTTCCTAGCTTCCTCTCTGCCAGGTTGCAGTGTATTCGCTTCACTCATCAACCAAGTTTCAATCCGTTCCTACATGGCTTTTTCTCCATATGCTCATAACTGTTCCTCCCCTTTATTGTTGAGACCCAGATTGGTACCCTGGTAGCCCCAGGGGACTTTACCATCCCTCCTCGAATTCACTCTACTCTGCCAGCTTTTTTTTTCTTAGAATGTAGAAAATGGCAGGGAAAAGGGAAAGACCAGTAAGAAAACTAGTTCCCATTTTTCTGAGGTCTAATAGAAAGATCACATATTTGCCTGTAATAAAACCACACATACAAAAATCACAGATTTCTTTGTTTTGTGTTGGAACCCTATCAACCCACTGTGGTAACATTGGTTGTATCTTCCTGTCAGAAGCACTGATTGGCAGCATTAAAGGTCTTTGATCAATATAAAATTCAATAAGAAAATCATTATTGACTATATGACAGTACAAAATAAAAAGTTAAAAAAAAAATTCACTGGGATTTTGAATGAGATTGTTTTGAATATGCAGAGAAATTTAGGGAAAACTGATATCAATATTGCATCAATCAACACATAATGAGTATCTTTCATTTATTTAGGTCTCTTTTAATTTCTCTCAATACTGTTTTACAGTTTTCAGTATTCCTAAGTATTTTATATTTTTAATGCTATTGCAAATATTTTTAATTTCATTATCCAATTTTCTATTGCTATATTTAGAAATGGGGCTTCCCAGGTAAAGCAGGTGGTTAAGAACCCACCTGCCAGTGCAAGAGACTTAAAAGATGTGGGTTCAATCCCTGGGTTGGGAAAAGCTGCTGGAGGAGCGGCACAGCAACCCACTCTGGTATTTTTGTCTGGAGAATTCCATGGACAGAGGAGCCTGGCAGGCTACAGTCCATAGGATCACAAAACATGCATGTATTTAGAAATACAATTGATTTTTTCACACACACAGAAAAAGTCGTTACTGAACACGCGTAGTTTTCTTGTTTCAATAACTGTCCAAGTTCAATGTGCTGAGTAGTGCCTATTTGCACCCCCACTCCCACCCTGTTGTACTCTTCCCTCCCCAGCTCTGTGCCCTGGGACACTGATCTCTAAGGACTGCATCCAAAAGCAGGCTTGTCCTTCGGCTGGGTTCCAAGGGTGAGAGGCTCCAGCAAGGGATGGGGGATGGGTTTACTTCCCTAGCTTCCTCTCTGCCAGGTTGCAGTGTATTCGCTTCACTCATCAACCAAGTTTCAATCCGTTCCTACATGGCTTTTTCTCCATATGCTCATAACTGTTCCTCCCCTTTATTGTTGAGACCCAGATTGGTACCCTGGTAGCCCCAGGGGACTTTACCATCCCTCCTCGAATTCACTCTACTCTGCCAGCTTTGTAAATAGTCTTCTCATTAAATGTGATTGAAACAATCCCTTTAAACTTTCTTGAAAAACGTCTTCTGCAGGGGCCATCTGTTTCCTATTGGGACCATGACTGATAGACATGTGATCCAGGTTGAAAAAAAAAGAAAAATGTTTGGTTAGGAATTGCGACTCCACAGAATAGTATTATGATTTTTACTTTTTACTCCTCATTATCTATGCCTGTGCTGTCCAATATGGTAGCCGCAAGCCACTAAACAAAATTAAAAGTTTAGTGCCAAGTGCTCAAAAGCTACATCTAGCTAGTAACTACCATTTTGGACAGCGCAGATAAACCATTCCTATTATCCTAGAAAGTTCTATTGGATAACACTACTCTACACACAACAGGCTCTTCCATGAGAAACAAAAAAGATTATTTCTACCTTTGGTTCCACCTTATCATCACAGGTACAGCCCAGGTCAAATTCAGACTGAAGGTACATAATCCCTGGATAACTGGGTCTGGTTACTTCCTCTGGCATAGTTGGTCTGAAGGTGTTAGTACGCAGGAGATGGTTCAAACTCCCATGGGTCCCATTATTAGGAGCTGGCTTCAATCCCAGGAGATCTGATGAGAAGAAAGAAAAGAGTCAGGTACTTTACAAATATTTTTGATAGGATAGGGGGTAAGTCAAAACCATTCACCTTCCAAGGGCCTGAAAATTTGGAACACAAATCAGAATTGGATACAACCAAATTTAGATGGTAAGCTCCCTTCTTATTTCCTAAATCCTTCTTGCCTGATCATGTCTTGGCAACAGCTTTCTAAAAAAGCACACTCATTGCTTGGTCATAAAGAGAAGTGAAGTGAAAGTCTCTCAGTCCTGTCTGACTCTTTGCAACCCATGAATGAGCCATGGAATTCTCCAGGCAAGAATACCAGAGTGGGTAGCCATTCCCTTCTCCAGAGGATTTTCCCAACCCATGTCTCCTGCATTGCAGGTAGATTCTTTACAGTCTGAGTAGCTCAAGAATACTGGAGTGGGTAGCCTATCCCTTCTTCAGGGGATCTTCCTGACCCAGGAATCAAACTGGGGTCACCTGCATTGCAGGTGAATTCTTTACCAGCTGAGCTGCCAGGGGAGCCCTGAATGTCTCATAAAGAGAGACATTCCCAAAAAGACAGAGTGAAGGAATAGGGCCTCACTTAGCCGTCTTCTATGTGATAGTTACAACTCAAGAACCATCAACATCAGTGTCATTGCCTTTCTGCTTCTCTATGAGACTTTTTATCCCAAATTTTGAAAGGGACTTATAATCAATAAATAACCTCGAGTCTGCCCTCTCATGCACTCCACAGAAGAACGGGGACAAGAGGAGGCTTTGGCCATGTGCCCTGAAGTGCCGCTGTGAAATGAACAGGCTGATTTCATAGCAAGTGAGATGGTTGCCAAGCGAGCATACAGTGACTTGCCTAAGCAGAGAGGCAGGGCCAGAGAGAGCCAGCAGCCAAGATGGGAAAAGAACCCAGGAGACCCGACTTTCAGACTCCCCCTTTAACCACCAGACTGGCACTCCCTTACTAAATAGGAAAAGTTGTCCTCATTCAGCAACTAGAAACTCAAGGAAGAAAAATAATTAGAAGCACATAAATAGCTGGCCAGGAGGCAAGCTGGCAAAATGTGCACTGTGCTGCAATGGGAGAGATGGAGGTGGGAGAAAGTTCTGTGCCGAACTCTTGCTTCACCCGTCCTCTGACCAGTGGTGTCAAACTGTAATGCTATGTTAGATCAGCCAGAGGCTGCCAACAGCAACACTATGAAAACTCCCCATTAGTCAACTGTTCAAGGAAGACAAAGAAGCCTTAGATGGGGGATGATATTCTGTCCCTTGAATCAATGGGCAAATTACAGCATTTTTTGGTGAGAAGATGAGGTGATCCCAAAAAACAGACACCTCATTTCCTTCTCTGACACTGAAAGAAGTTCATATGTTAGCTCAAGATTGTTTTCTTGGTTTTGATGAAATGACTTACCACACATAACGTTGTAAAGTTCAATGTTTTCAAATGGAGGTACTTTAGTTTTGTACTTAAATGTTGGACCATAACCTACAAAAACAGTCTTCCAAAAGAAAAGAAAACAAACAAAAACAATTAGGCATTGCTCACATCCAGGAGCAACCCTCCCTCAGTGTATGAATGCTTTGCAAGCTTCACTTACACCACCATTCCCATCCTTTTTTAGAACCTCTAAAACATACTTCGATTCATAGTTCTGGGACCTTACCTGCATACTGCTGACTTTGTTATCAAATCCATGGTCTCCCTGGAAAAAACATTTTCCCGATGGTTTTTTATACACCTCCAAAGGTTTCCTAGAGTGAAATGATTGTACAATCAATCAGGACTTCTTATAAATCACTCTGATTAAAAAAAAGGCAGGGGGACTTCCCTGGTGATCCAGTGGGTAAGGACACCACTTTGCAGTGGAAGGGGCGCCGGTTCAATCCCTGGCCTGGGAAGATCCTACGTGCCACAGAGTGGCTGGACCGATGTGTCCAATTACCCAACCAGAGCTCTGGAGCGCATGCACCCAGAGCCAGTGCTCTGCAAGGAGAGAAGCCATTGCAATGGGAGGCCCACACAGGCCAAAGAACAAAGATGGATGAAAATAGATAAATGAAATAGAAGTGGCCAAAAAAAAAAAATAGAAGTGGCCAATAGAAGTGGCCAAAAAAAAAAAATGTCCAGTTTGAAAAAAGATCTCTAAGAAGTAGATTTTATTGCTACATGCATCTTCTTCTCCATTTTAATTGCATCACTCCTTGCGTGATGAAAGATGATTCTGTTCTTTTACCCCAAGTGCTTTTGCTTTGACAACCAGCCTAGGGCAGATTGGGACCTGAAGTCTTAGTCCCTCCTCCTATCTCATGCTTGCACAGAGCAAAGCATTGGTCACAGGTATTGACACACCTCATAGATACTTCAGGTTCTTTTCCAGACCACCTTGGTAAAGAGAATATTGTGATAAAGTGAGTAGTATGAAGTTTTTGGTTTCCCAGTGCATATAAAAGTTGTTTTTACACTATACTATATTAAGTAAGTGAACATTGTTCAGTCACGTCTGACTCTTTGCAATCCATGAACAAGTCATGGAATTCTCCAGGCAAGAATACTGGAGTGGGTAGCCATTTCCTTCTCCAGGGGATCTTCCCGACCAGGGTTGAACCCAGGTCTCCTGCATTGCAGGCAGATTCTTTATTGTCTGAGCCACCAGGAAATCACTTATATTAAGTATTCAATAGCATTACATTTTAAAAAACAACCTTAATTTTAAAATAGAACTGTTGGGAAAATGTCACCGATAGACCTTCTCAATGCAGAGTTGCAAAAATCTTTCAACTGTCTGCCTACGTGCTTCTCTGGTTCCAGGACTGTAAGATTCTCTACTCTAGGACCATGTTTGTCTGGTTCACTTCTACATAGCCATCACTAAGCTCCACGCTAAGAATGCAGTTGGCCTTTTTAAAATAGGTGATGCTTAATCAATGAATGGATGTCTGTAGTCTACAAAAATATTTGCATACAAATTTGCCTGTCAACAAATTCACCTAGTAATACCATTAAAGAGTATCGCTGAGTGGTAATCTTACCATACATAATAGTGGCACAGCTAGCAAAAGCCAAGCCTTACCTAGGCATTACTCTATAGAAACAGAAAACAGAAACCTTGCTCTCTAGACATCAAAAGCATTTGAACTTCCTTGTTGTCACAGGAAGATGCCTTTTGCTTAGAGTCCTGTAGCGCTTTCCCAAAACACTTATATGTTTATTAAGACAAATATTTCCTAAGTACATATAGGTACATGGCACTGAAGTGCCAGAGGAAAAACAAAGAAATGAAATGTTTAATTCGTTGATCTTTGGAAAAATATTTTCAGTTTGGGATAATAAGATGTGTGCATATAATAACTCAACAATTCAAGTTACACTGAAAAGACTTGCTGCTAATTAAAATGTCCACTTTGCTCTATGTTAATTTGTTCAGCTGGCTTCATCTTTTATTTAATTCCCACACAACTGCTAAATTTTATTCATCAAAACCTGCATGCCTCCTGCAATGGAAGGGTGGATTCTTAACCACTGGACCACCAGAGAGGCTGGGAGAATTCTCTTTATAATGGCTAATGACCTTAAGGGCTTCATTAGTGGCTCAGATGGTAAATGAAATGTGGGAGACCTGGGTTCAATCCCTGGATCAGGAAGATCCCCTGGAAGAGGGCATGGCAACCCACTCCAGTATTCTTGCCTGGAGAATCTCATGGATAGAGAAGTCTGGTGGGCTATAGTTCATGGGGTCATAAAAAATGAGATACAACTGAATAACTAACACACACAGTGACCTTAAAGCATGCTAGCTGCCAAGGGTGATTATGAAGGTGAGAAACAGTGATGCCCATCCATCCCCACGTTACCTTGCCACGTGCCATCTGCGTTCCACCAGTAAATGGATGTCTTCGATTCTTCTGTTGTTGGCATAGTGCAAGCGTTTGGGAAGGTGCTGTTTCATGTAAGGCTTAAAGTGCTGATCTGGTTTTTTACACTGAAACATAAATGGATATTGAAGTTTACATGGTGAGTGTTCTAAAAAGGTCCAAGACAGTCTGTCTATAGAAAGGTGAAGGAGGTTTTAAGTCAAAGGAAAGGCTAATTAGTGAATAAATGGAATTTGTGACCCTCTCCCCATACAATAATAAAAGTTGAAAACAAATAGATTCAAAGGGAATTAGGTAACATTGAAGAAGACGTGGAAGAGTATATCAGAGGGGAGTTAGACATTTTTAAGATACATCCCTGACTCATGAGACCATCACCAAGATAACTCAAACTCCAAAGCTTTTCTCAAATACTTTAAGTCCAAGGGATGGGGAGATGGGATGACCAGAGAGAAGGAGGCATGTTCAGGCCCATGCAATTACATTCTCATGTGTTTTTAAGATCTCTGACCTGGACCAGGAAAGAAGGGAATGGGGTGGTGGACAGATCTGGTTCAGAAAGTGTAAGGATCTGTTTAATCATGAAGGAATCCTTTCCAGCCCTAATGGCAAGATCAAATACTCTCATTTTGTATCGTAGCCAAGACCATTAGGGAGCCTGCCATTGACCATGAGCCAGAAATTTTGAAAGCTCTTAGGGAAACAAATACACAGGATGGCAGGGAACTGAGGAAAATGTTCCTCTCCCCCTACAGGGGAGGTGAACACAGAGGTGAGTATGTGGAAGTTACCCCAAGGGCAGATTCCTGGTGACATACTGTACTTACCGTGAGATTAGCAATAATGACTTTGGGGTCATCTGTTCAAAGAGAGAAGGAGAAAGAGTTCAAAAGTGTCGACAATAATCACCAAGAGAAATCATCTTTGCAGGGAGAGACTCAATTCTGTTTATTTCCTCCCAGAAGAGCTATCATTTTTAGGTTTTGTTTCAAATGCATGCACAACTCTGTGTGGGTATTTACCAGTTCACCAAGTGAAAAGCATCAAAACAAATAGAGCAATTCCTATGGCAAATGTCCCTTCTAAGTCCAGGTTAACTTTTCTAGAAGGGAATTCCTCCTTTCAGAGCAATAGGAAGTCACTGGGTTTTTAATTTTTTTTTTTTAATTTCTCCCAGCAGACTCACAGACTTAAGAGTATAAACTTACAGTTGCCAGGGGGAAGGGATAGTTAGGGAGCTTGGGATGGACATGTACACACTACTATATTTAATGTGAACAACCAACAAGGACCTACTGCATAGCGTGGGGAACTCTGTTCAATGTTATGTGGCAGCCTGGATGGGAGGTGAGTCTGGGGAAGAATGGAACCATGTGGCTGAGTCCCTTTGCTGTCCACCTGAAACTATCACAACATAGCTAATCAGCTAAACCCCAAGACAATATAAAAAGTCTTAAAAAGAAATTCTCCCTCTGGAGCTTGGATTGTGTTTACTTTAGACATCAGGAACTAAACTGGGGCATTTGGGGTTTTGAATGTACAGAACTCCCTATATAGCTGAAGATCTTTGAAACAAGCAACTGTTTCCTTTTAAGATGAATCTTCTAATCCATTGAGTTTTTTTTTCTAAAGGGAGTTTGGTATTACCACAGGTCTAACTACATGGGTGGCTGCCCCTTTCCCATCATGATTCACACACATGTATGAACCACCTTTATTTTCACTACCGGCAAACAAAGGATATTTTAGTCAATACCCTGAACTAGCTAAAAGCAAAACTATGCAAATAATAGCTGTGTATAAACTGTGGAGAGAATTATGTTATCTGAAAGTCCCCTTTTGGGTGTGGGGGGTGGGGAGAAAGAGGAGATTGTAGGTTGGTCGGGTTTTGTTTTGTTTTTCAAAATTTTGCTTCAGCATGTCATTATGGAATCAGCAGAAAAGGAAAGCAGCGTTCAGAAGAGATACAGTTACGAGGGAGCCAAGCCTTGTACATAAACATCAGCAGAGCAAGTCATGTCTCTGTCACTTCACGCTGCATCCTCAGGGCTGGGTGCATCATCGGCACTCCATAAGCATTTGTTAATAAACACAAATAAATATTTGTTCTTGTTGGTTGCAAATGCATGAATAAGCTTGCCTTGCCGTATAAATATAAAGACAATGTTCAGAATCTTAGTTCTAAAGCTGTGAAACTCAAAGATAAACATGGATTCCCTTCTACTTGAATGGGTTGAAACTTAGTGGCATCTTTGGACGCAAGAGAGGGGAGAGAGGTTCGGGAGAGAAGGGACATAAGTATACCTATGACTGATTCATGTTGATGTTTGGCAGAACCCAACAAAATTCTTTAAACAATTATCCTTCAATTAAAGAATAAATCAATTTTTAAAAATTTAATTGTATCTCTCAATGAAAAGCAAATAAGGAATACATGGTAGCCATAATCATTAATCCAAATTGGGTCCATATCATGCATCTCTGTAAAATCATTGCAGGCACTGTCTCTCTGGTCATTCACAATTACTCTGCAGGGAGGAAGGTGTGTTCCAAGTCCTCGCTAAGCCAGTGGGCATTTAGAAGGTGGGGGCGGGCAGCGGTGGTGGGAGGGAGGGCAAGGAACGTGCAGACTGGGACCCTGCTGGCAAGCCAGGCTTTCAGCCTCTGTACTCTGACCTCCTAAACCACAGTCCACAAAGGGACCAAACAGAGTGAGTTCATATTCTTCCACAATGAAGAAAATAAATTGCATGGGCTGTCTGTGCTCAGATAAATCCCACAGAACTTCTAGGAAATAACAAATGCGTGCGTCCATGTGTGGGACACAAAGACTTCAATTCTGAAATACTCAGCTCTTCCGTGCTAACAGCTCCCAGAGAGCAAAGAAGGCCCCCAGGACAGGCGGGTGGTTAAGAATCAGTTAAGCATCTGGGTTTAAATCTGCAGCTCTGCTCCTTAACTGTCATCCTCTTAGCTGATTACTTCACCTCTCTCTGAACCTTGATTGTTCCTGTTTATAAGAGGAGATGATAATACCTATCACACAGGGCCATTGGAAGGACTCCATAAGATGTGTATATATCTGGTGGAAAACATCATCATGGTAACTACCACTTCTATAACTCTAAGTATGTGCTCAGCACTAATCTCAGTGACATGTAAATCTCTCGTTTACCCTCGCAATAATCTTTATGCTACAGATGAGGAGACTAAGATACAGTGTTTAAGCAGCAGTTTGCCCAAATTCACGGAGTGAAGCAGTTGGCAGGACTTGAAGCCAGGATCCAGGGGGGAGGCAAAATTGGCCATAATCATTAGATCGCAAAGCTAATCTTTTTGGGAACGGCAAGAGAGAGAGAGAGGTTCGGGAGAGAAGGGACATAAGTATACCTATGACTGATTCATGTTGATGTTTGGCAGAACCCAACAAAATTCTTTAAACAATTATCCTTCAATTAAAGAATAAATCAATTTTTAAAAATTTAATTGTATCTCTCAATGAAAAGCAAATAAGGAATACATGGTAGCCATAATCATTAATCCAAATTGGGTCCATATCATGCATCTCTGTAAAATCATTGCAGGCACTGTCTCTCTGGTCATTCACAATTACTCTGCAGGGAGGAAGGTGTGTTTCAAGTCCTCGCTAAGCCAGTGGGCATTTAGAAGGTGGGGGCGGGCAGCGGTGGTGGGAGGGAGGGCAAGGAACGTGCAGACTGGGACCCTGCTGGCAAGCCAGGCTTTCAGCCTCTGTACTCTGACCTCCTAAACCACAGTCCACAAAGGGACCAAACAGAGTGAGTTCATATTCTTCCACAATGAAGAAAATAAATTGCATGGGCTGTCTGTGCTCAGATAAATCCCACAGAACTTCTAGGAAATAACAAATGCGTGCGTCCATGTGTGGGACACAAAGACTTCAATTCTGAAATACTCAGCTCTTCCGTGCTAACAGCTCCCAGAGAGCAAAGAAGGCCCCCAGGACAGGCGGGTGGTTAAGAATCAGTTAAGCATCTGGGTTTAAATCTGCAGCTCTGCTCCTTAACTGTCATCCTCTTAGCTGATTACTTCACCTCTCTCTGAACCTTGATTGTTCCTGTTTATAAGAGGAGATGATAATACCTATCACACAGGGCCATTGGAAGGACTCCATAAGATGTGTATATATCTGGTGGAAAACATCATCATGGTAACTACCACTTCTATAACTCTAAGTATGTGCTCAGCACTAATCTCAGTGACATGTAAATCTCTCGTTTACCCCTCGCAATAATCTTTATGCTACAGATGAGGAGACTAAGATACAGTGTTTAAGCAGCAGTTTGCCCAAATTCACGGAGTGAAGCAGTTGGCAGGGACTTGAAGCCAGATTCGAATCCAGGCCTCCTGCCTGGGCGTCTGTGCTCTTATGCACCTCCCTCCCTGGTGTCTCACAAAATGTATGGCCGTGTTTTTTAAGATACAAGACACTTAATTATTGGTAGTTACCATTTTATTGGCCCCAGGGAAATTTTTCTTCCCCTCCCCTTGAAATAACCTCCCTATCACTTTTAGAGATGTTTTGAATACCTTTAGACAAAACCTGTCTTGCATAAGCCCTACAATGCAAATACAAAATCAAGAGGTACCTTCAGGCCACTCTAGCCAGGGCCTGCCTATCTCAAGTGAGCAGAAAAGAGAGGACACAGAGGACAGAAAAGGCATGGAGAGGAGAAGGCAAAGACACCCACATTTTGTTTATTTCAGGACGTTGCCTGGAGCTGACCTTGGAACATTTCCATTTGTGTTGACTCAGGAACATCATTTCGGAAAAACTTTAATTTTCCAAAGCTTTATGCTTGGTGCCAATGGTTTCTTATTCCCAAGGCTAAAAATGTGAAAGGATTTTTTTTCCCCAAATGCAGCATGTCTCTAATAAAATTACAGACTTCTCCAAAGCTAGGTGGTTGGGCAACATGTAAAACATCTTAGCCCATAAATCCAAGTTCTCCTCAGTGACTTATCACAACCCCAATGTGTAAAACAGAAGCGATAAGATGATTCCTGTTTATTTCTCCGCTTTCAAAACAGCCCCTTTTCAAGGGCTTCATGGTGTCTCCTACTGGATTCTATCAATCACTTTTTAAAGTCAAAGCGATCCTTCAATCAAACTCCAAGCCAGGAAGGCTCCAACCCTGTCATGGACTCCTTGCTTCAGCTGATAATACCTATCACACAGGGCCATTGGAAGGACTCCATAAGATGTGTATATATCTGGTGGAAAACATCATCATGGTAACTACCACTTCTATAACTCTAAGTATGTGCTCAGCACTAATCTCAGTGACATGTAAATCTCTCGTTTACCCTCGCAATAATCTTTATGCTACAGATGAGGAGACTAAGATACAGTGTTTAAGCAGCAGTTTGCCCAAATTCACGGAGTGAAGCAGTTGGCAGGGACTTGAAGCCAGATTCGAATCCAGGCCTCCTGCCTGGGCGTCTGTGCTCTTATGCACCTCCCTCCCTGGTGTCTCACAAAATGTATGGCCGTGTTTTTTAAGATACAAGACACTTAATTATTGGTAGTTACCATTTTATTGGCCCCAGGGAAATTTTTCTTCCCCTCCCCTTGAAATAACCTCCCTATCACTTTTAGAGATGTTTTGAATACCTTTAGACAAAACCTGTCTTGCATAAGCCCTACAATGCAAATACAAAATCAAGAGGTACCTTCAGGCCACTCTAGCCAGGGCCTGCCTATCTCAAGTGAGCAGAAAAGAGAGGACACAGAGGACAGAAAAGGCATGGAGAGGAGAAGGCAAAGACACCCACATTTTGTTTATTTCAGGACGTTGCCTGGAGCTGACCTTGGAACATTTCCATTTGTGTTGACTCAGGAACATCATTTCGGAAAAACTTTAATTTTCCAAAGCTTTATGCTTGGTGCCAATGGTTTCTTATTCCCAAGGCTAAAAATGTGAAAGGATTTTTTTTCCCCAAATGCAGCATGTCTCTAATAAAATTACAGACTTCTCCAAAGCTAGGTGGTTGGGCAACATGTAAAACATCTTAGCCCATAAATCCAAGTTCTCCTCAGTGACTTATCACAACCCCAATGTGTAAAACAGAAGCGATAAGATGATTCCTGTTTATTTCTAATCTTTCAAAACAGCCGCCCCTTTTCAAGGGCTTCATGGTGTCTCCTACTGGATTCTATCAATCACTTTTTTAAAGTCAAAGCGATCCCTTCAATCAAACTCCCAGGAAGCTCCAGAGACTGAGGACAGTTCTGCCAACCCTGTCATGGACTCCCTTGCTTCAGCTAAAGAATAAGCCTGAACTTCTTGTTGGAAAGTTTTTCCCTTGTAAACAGAAGTTTATGGTTAGACACATGCCTCAAATTAAGTATATTTTCCACATGATAAAAACAAGAGCAAATATTTGTATCATGCTACTAGAGGGCAGGATCTCTTCTAAATGATACACATAGATTCATTTTCACAACAACCCTATGAGCTAGTTGTTATCACTGCCTTTTTTCAGTAGAAGAAAAAAGAAAAACACAGAGGTTTAGAGTCGCAATGACTTATTCATGTTCACTCAGCTAAGAAATAGCAAAGCCGCGCTTTCTATCCAAGAAGTCCAGCTTCAGAGAACAAGTTTCTTCTCACTCCATTACATTACCATTCTAATGACTTAGTATTTTAAGAGTCAACTTACATTTAGCGTGATTGTTAAGTTTGGGTCGAATTCTTCCTAGAGTTCCTGGCACTAAAGTAATATCATCCACATTAGTTAGATAATTGCTCAAGAATTCGGTTCTATCACATGTGACATCTTCCATTCCTATGGGGAGGAGGGGAAAAGTATTTTCAGGCAATTTTAAAATTAAAAATCTCAACACAAATACTAAAGATAACATTCAGGCATCTCCTTAATTTGTTTTTAAAAACTGAATCAGCAGCTCCCTCTCTTGAGATTTCTGACTTTTTGGATTTTTCACCAGAATTTGATTATGTTTTGTAAAATTACCAGGTTTCTTATTCCCAAGGCTAAAAATGTGAAAGGATTTTTTTTCCCCAAATGCAGCATGTCTCTAATAAAATTACAGACTTCTCCAAAGCTAGGTGGTTGGGCAACATGTAAAACATCTTAGCCCATAAATCCAAGTTCTCCTCAGTGACTTATCACAACCCCAATGTGTAAAACAGAAGCGATAAGATGATTCCTGTTTATTTCTAATCTTTCAAAACAGCCGCCCCTTTTCAAGGGCTTCATGGTGTCTCCTACTGGATTCTATCAATCACTTTTTTAAAGTCAAAGCGATCCCCTTCAATCAAACTCCCAGGAAGCTCCAGAGACTGAGGACAGTTCTGCCAACCCTGTCATGGACTCCCTTGCTTCAGCTAAAGAATAAGCCTGAACTTCTTGTTGGAAAGTTTTTCCCTTGTAAACAGAAGTTTATGGTTAGACACATGCCTCAAATTAAGTATATTTTCCACATGATAAAAACAAGAGCAAATATTTGTATCATGCTACTAGAGGGCAGGATCTCTTCTAAATGATACACATAGATTCATTTTCACAACAACCCTATGAGCTAGTTGTTATCACTGCCTTTTTTCAGTAGAAGAAAAAAGAAAAACACAGAGGTTTAGAGTCGCAATGACTTATTCATGTTCACTCAGCTAAGAAATAGCAAAGCCGCGCTTTCTATCCAAGAAGTCCAGCTTCAGAGAACAAGTTTCTTCTCACTCCATTACATTACCATTCTAATGACTTAGTATTTTAAGAGTCAACTTACATTTAGCGTGATTGTTAAGTTTGGGTCGAATTCTTCCTAGAGTTCCTGGCACTAAAGTAATATCATCCACATTAGTTAGATAATTGCTCAAGAATTCGGTTCTATCACATGTGACATCTTCCATTCCTATGGGGAGGAGGGGAAAAGTATTTTCAGGCAATTTTAAAATTAAAAATCTCAACACAAATACTAAAGATAACATTCAGGCATCTCCTTAATTTGTTTTTAAAAACTGAATCAGCAGCTCCCTCTCTTGAGATTTCTGACTTTGGATTTTTTAGTGTTTGTATATATACTCTTTTCACCAGAATTTGATTATGTTATATCATCTTGCAGCACGGGAAGGCTGAAAATGCATCATCTCAGTTCTTGTTCAGCAAGAACAAGATAAAGGAAATAACCATGATCTTACAAAAGAAAAAAATATTTATACAGTCATTATGTATAAATATATATTCTTTCAAAAAATATATATTCTTTCAAAAAAATACCCCAAATTGCTTTAAATTCTTCCCAGCTTGTGGTGGTGTAAATAACTGGAATATATAGTCCTGTGTCTCTTTTACAAAATGTCATTTTCCAACTTTCTCTCTATCTCCCAATTTGAATACATAATCACCAGTCCTCATTCTGCCTTCACTGGTGACCTTGGATGTTACTGACAAGACAATACTGGCAATAAGAGAGAGAAAGAAAAAGGTCAGCAGCAATGACCACCCAAACTGAAAAGCAAAATAATGCTGAAAATGGGCTGCAAACAATGTAATCCGTTACAACTGAAAGTTAGCAACTAGAACACAAAAAGGGCCAAGGTTGGGAATTTTTTAAACCAACAAATTTCGTCCTGCCCACCAATGATTTGTTTCCTGCCTCTTATCAAAGAAAATGCCTTGATCAAACTTAAAAATAATAATAATAAAATAAACTCAAATCTTAAAATCACAGATTTTGGAGGCTAGAACAGAACTTTATTGTCATTTCAGAATTTGTGAATGAGATGAAGCTAGAAAGGTTTAATATATTGCTTTGTACAATCCAGTATCTAAATATATTTAAATATTCTTTAAGAGGGGGAATATAAATGGTTCTGTAAAGAATTCCCTAAGGTTTTGGAATAAAGAAATATAATTCAGAGTGGCCCAGATCTGGTAAAATTTAAATGATCACTTCTAGGATCCCAGATTAAGTCCCCCTGCTTCTTTTTAAAAAAATAAAAATAGGAAGAAACAGATAGAAACATAGCACAACATAGCACAAAGGTCTACAGATTTGCCTTGTAGCATTTGAACTCTCTGGAGGAAAAACTGAAACAATAAGCAGCTGTTATGTTCTAGTACAATGTCAACTAAGGGTTTCTCTGGTGGCTCAGTGGTAAAGAATCTGCCAGCCAATGCAAGAGACACAGGAGATGCGAGTTTGATCCCTGGGTTGAGAAGATTCCCTGGAGAAGGAAATGGCAAAGCACTCCAGTATTCTTGCCTGGAAAATCCCATGGACAGAGGACCCTGGTGGGCTACAGCGCATAGGGTCCCAAAGAGTCAGACGGGACTGAGTGACTGAGCATGCAGGCATGCACAATGGCAACTAGACAACAGTGATCATCCAGGAAGAACAAGTCTCTAAGCATATATGAATAGAAAACTAGAACAAGCTTTCATTTACTACCTTTCTAAGTCACTTAAGCCACCCCAGTGGCGAACCATCTCTCTTGTTTCAAAGTGCTTCTCAAGCATCATCACTCTTCACTCTCCAATCTAACTGTCGGTGGTGCTGGAGTTCTCATTCTACAGATGAAGAGGCAGAGACTTGGAGAGCCTTCTAAGTGGCACAGTGTAATCTGAACTCCAGTGCAGCCCATTCTCACTGCAAAGTTTGGTCTCTGAAACACTAGACCATACTACCTTTAAAGAAAGAGAGGTTGTGCCATCTCTTCATCTTAGAAGCCTGCACATAAGCAAGAAAAGGTTTTTATCTAGCCAAGACTTTCGCAATGCTCCATCGATGACTCATTGGAACCCATATAGTTCTTAGACATCTGGCTCCACCATGTGATAAGTGTCCTTGACACTTCCGGGCTGCTTCAATTGAATCAGCTGTGCCACAAGGCCCACATTATCTATCCACTCTGCTGCTCTCTATATCAAACCCTTGGAGCATGATTCTGCAGACAGTCATGTTTAGTCCCTGCAAAAGCAAGTTAGTCCCCAGAGACTTTTTATTTTCTCATAGATCTTCTAGAACATTCTGTAAAGAAAACTTCAGGCCCAGAGCAGCTGCTTGACTGGGGAGATTTATCAGCTCCTGTTAACCGAACCACCGACTCAACCAATTTTCTGCCTCCTAGAACGTAGCAGCCCTGCATTTCAGAGTCACGGTCTCAAGTCAGTAGTTCTGGAATGCAGGAGGCACTCTCTGGAACTCAGTCTCTATACCCATGAAATAAGAATGTTCTCTGATGCACCCCTTCCCCCAGCTCTATAAACATAGAATGTCTATGATGCTCTTGATTCATAAATTTTCTACTTTATACAGCAATTTAGAAAATGGCTCCCTACACTGCTTCTTCTTTTATAACAGTCTTCTCTACTGAAACAGCATAGGAAGCTATGTAGGAGAACATGCCAAATGGTGAATTAATAGTCAGGGTAAAGGAAACTGACGTCTACTCAGGGAAGGAACCCTAGACTCGTCTACTTTGTTCTTTTTTAGATGGTTTGGAAGATTTGATTTAGGCCCAACATTCTTTCACTTCTAGTCACTTTTTCCCCCCTGGCGAACCATCTCTCTTGTTTCAAAGTGCTTCTCAAGCATCATCACTCTTCACTCTCCAATCTAACTGTCGGTGGTGCTGGAGTTCTCATTCTACAGATGAAGAGGCAGAGACTTGGAGAGCCTTCTAAGTGGCACAGTGTAATCTGAACTCCAGTGCAGCCCATTCTCACTGCAAAGTTTGGTCTCTGAAACACTAGACCATACTACCTTTAAAGAAAGAGAGGTTGTGCCATCTCTTCATCTTAGAAGCCTGCACATAAGCAAGAAAAGGTTTTTATCTAGCCAAGACTTTCGCAATGCTCCATCGATGACTCATTGGAACCCATATAGTTCTTAGACATCTGGCTCCACCATGTGATAAGTGTCCTTGACACTTCCGGGCTGCTTCAATTGAATCAGCTGTGCCACAAGGCCCACATTATCTATCCACTCTGCTGCTCTCTATATCAAACCCTTGGAGCATGATTCTGCAGACAGTCATGTTTAGTCCCTGCAAAAAAGCAAGTTAGTCCCCAGAGACTTTTTTTAATTTCTCATAGATCTTCTAGAACATTCTGTAAAGAAAACTTCAGGCCCAGAGCAGCTGCTTGACTGGGGAGATTTATCAGCTCCTGTTAACCGAACCACCGACTCAACCAATTTTCTGCCTCCTAGAACGTAGCAGCCCTGCATTTCAGAGTCACGGTCTCAAGTCAGTAGTTCTGGAATGCAGGAGGCACTCTCTGGAACTCAGTCTCTATACCCATGAAATAAGAATGTTCTCTGATGCACCCCTCCCCCAGCTCTATAAACATAGAATGTCTATGATGCTCTTGATTCATAAATTTTTCTACTTTATACAGCAATTTAGAAAATGGCTCCCTACACTGCTTCTTCTTTTATAACAGTCTTCTCTACTGAAACAGCATAGGAAGCTATGTAGGAGAACATGCCAAATGGTGAATTAATAGTCAGGGTAAAGGAAACTGACGTCTACTCAGGGAAGGAACCCTAGACTCGTCTACTTTGTTCTTTTTTAGATGGTTTGGAGAATAGAACTGATTTGTCATTTTTTTCAGAAAGTATGTCAAATAATAGGTTTAACTGCTCTGGTATGGGTCTTGAATTCACTCTGTGAATGCAGGGAAATAATTTCCTTCATATACCACACCTTGTAACAAAAGCCTGTGTCTCCACCTTTTCATCATGGTTAGATTTATTTTTTAGCCATGTGAATTCTGTGGCTTCCTTTGGGGGCTGTGAATATGTCACATTCATAGAAGAAACTCTTACTATCCCAAGGAAATCATCTGCAACTTTTTTTAAAATCACACTGCAAGGCTTATGAGATCTTAGCTTCCTGACCAAGAATTGAGGAAGCCTGGGCCCAGCAGTGAAAACACCGAGTCCTAACCACTGGACAACCAGGGAATTCCCAGCAACTTTTTAATAAGAGACAGATTTGGGTAGAAAGGCTTTTCCTGCAAAGAATAGGAAGATACAGGAAGTCCCTGGTTTTGATCAAAATGAACATAAGGTCATCTCAGGTTCTCTCATAGTTTTGAGTCATAGATTTCTTTCCGGAAACAAAGAGGGGAGGAAGAGGAATACAACCTGGAATTCTGAGGGCAAGGGTTTCCCCAACACTGTCAGAAACATTATATACCTAGATAAAGAAACAAAGCATTACCATGGTCTCCAACAAAGATGACATTCACACAGCGATGCAGCTTTAGTTGTTTCAATCCATCCATTAATTGCCCCACTGTTTTGTCAATGTCCCTCAGAGGATTTGTCATCTGGAAAAAGGAGTAAATTAGTCCCTGAAGGCTGTTTTTTTTCTTTTTTCTTTTGTTATCTCAGAGATCTTCTACCCCTTAAAACATTCTGAAAAGAAAACTTCAGGCCCAGAGGCAGAGCTTTCTCTAGGGAGATTTCCCCCTTATTCTAAATGGAAACCTGGTCTAAGTACTTTTATTTCTGCTCATTTAGGAATGTGAACCTCTCCTCATCCAATCTCTTTCAAGATTCTTTGATATGAGAATTGAAATATTAAGGGTGATTCTTTTTTTAGAGATAACATGGCCTTTCTAAAATATAACAATATTCTTTACATTCAAGAACTTGGAAAGTGAACAGAAAGTCAGACGGACAGTTTAAGCCTCTTGGAAAGTGAGCAGAAAGTCAGATGGACAGTTTAAGCCTCTTGACCCCTAAATGAAATCACTTAGGTTTTGAACCATGGCAAGAAGATGGAGGCCAAAAGCTTCTGAGATGGAATCAAAAGAAATTCTTAGGTTAAATGGTAATCTTCCACTGGATGTCAAGCTAGAGCATCATTAATACAATAAGATCCGTCTAGCATTCCAAAAAAACTTAACCTTCGATTTCTGATGACAATAGATTCTTAACAGAAGGACCTGTCCTAAGAAACAAGGTACTACTTCTCAATTTAGTCTCTCTCAGGCTGACTTTCAGTAAAATAAAGATCTACAAGAGTCCAAACTTAAACAGAAGTGAGTTTGTTCTAGATTTCTTATTTAGCCTAATGAAAATGAAAACTCAGTTCTCTGAAGAACAGTACCAAGGCATAAGAATCATAATTCATCTCTCACATTCCTGCTTCAAATGGAAGTTAATCATATTAGAGGTACTGCAGCCATAGATTTCTTTCCGGAAACAAAGAGGGGAGGAAGAGGAATACAACCTGGAATTCTGAGGGCAAGGGTTTCCCCAACACTGTCAGAAACATTATATACCTAGATAAAGAAACAAAGCATTACCATGGTCTCCAACAAAGATGACATTCACACAGCGATGCAGCTTTAGTTGTTTCAATCCATCCATTAATTGCCCCACTGTTTTGTCAATGTCCCTCAGAGGATTTGTCATCTGGAAAAAGGAGTAAATTAGTCCCTGAAGGCTGTTTTTTTTCTTTTTTCTTTTGTTATCTCAGAGATCTTCTACCCCTTAAAACATTCTGAAAAGAAAACTTCAGGCCCAGAGGCAGAGCTTTCTCTAGGGAGATTTCCCCCTTATTCTAAATGGAAACCTGGTCTAAGTACTTTTATTTCTGCTCATTTAGGAATGTGAACCTC
Organism: Tragulus kanchil; assembly: GCA_022376925.1. NCBI lineage: Eukaryota > Metazoa > Chordata > Mammalia > Artiodactyla > Tragulidae > Tragulus > Tragulus kanchil. The sequence continues at coordinate 80,997,974 of JAIOJX010000002.1, forward strand.
TCCTCATCCAATCTCTTTCAAGATTCTTTGATATGAGAATTGAAATATTAAGGGTGATTCTTTTTTTAGAGATAACATGGCCTTTCTAAAATATAACAATATTCTTTACATTCAAGAACTTGGAAAGTGAACAGAAAGTCAGACGGACAGTTTAAGCCTCTTGGAAAGTGAGCAGAAAGTCAGATGGACAGTTTAAGCCTCTTGACCCCTAAATGAAATCACTTAGGTTTTGAACCATGGCAAGAAGATGGAGGCCAAAAGCTTCTGAGATGGAATCAAAAGAAATTCTTAGGTTAAATGGTAATCTTCCACTGGATGTCAAGCTAGAGCATCATTAATACAATAAGATCCGTCTAGCATTCCAAAAAAACTTAACCTTCGATTTCTGATGACAATAGATTCTTAACAGAAGGACCTGTCCTAAGAAACAAGGTACTACTTCTCAATTTAGTCTCTCTCAGGCTGACTTTCAGTAAAATAAAGATCTACAAGAGTCCAAACTTAAACAGAAGTGAGTTTGTTCTAGATTTCTTATTTAGCCTAATGAAAATGAAAACTCAGTTCTCTGAAGAACAGTACCAAGGCATAAGAATCATAATTCATCTCTCACATTCCTGCTTCAAATGGAAGTTTCTGATAGCATGAATGCCCCCACATATTAGAGGTACTGCAGACTTCTCTCCTCTTTTTAACAGAAAGATTTTCAAGAAACAACCCATCAGACAAACAGTTGACAGGACTTTAGCTGAAACTGACAACTAAGCTACAGTCACACACATCCACTCGAGATGCCTACGCCAAGAAGAGAAGGGATCTGCCTATCTTTTTTTTTTTTTCTCTCAGACACACAATACTATCTTCCATTGGCATCTTCTCAGAGGACTCAAGATCTTTCCTTGTATCATGCCATCAGTAAAATCAGGTGTAATTCGTTTTTCTTTATGACAGGAATAAGTATTTCAAATTCCGTCCCGAGGAGTAAGTCGTGGTGAAAGTTTCAGAATGATGTATGTGACATAATCTGAAAAGACTAACAGAGGTAGACTTACTGATATTCACTTCATAGGAAATCCTGCTCTCCTTTCAGACCTTCACCTTGACAAAGAAATACCAAATGCACAGCCTATATCAATCCCTGGCAACAAATTCATTTTCTTCAGTCAACAGGATGACTCAGGCTAAACCCTAGAACCTACTTCTTAGTGATTAGTTCAAACAATAAATAAGATAGTGCCTTGGAGGTATCTGGAGGTGTCCAGAAAAGTAACAAGCTATAGGCTATTCTGAATATAATGAAAAGAGAACACATTGCCCGTATCTCTGTAAAAAAACACACCCAATTCTATCTACCCATTGTTTCCCATCACCTTCTGTTTCAGCTCTTCTCGCGATATCACCTAAGACCTATTGAACTCTAATCTACACTGTCTTTGAGGATTTCCCCAACTACCTTGGTGGGTTGTTCTCGAGAATAAAGGTTACAAACAACTGTGACAAATCCTGTTGAAAAGCGCAAGCAAAACCAACAACTCTGTTAACATTCATTTAAGCCTAAATGTTCATACTAGTTGTGGGGCAACTAACTCTAAAGAAAGGAGAGGTGTGCTTGTTTGGGGTTTTCTGGCTGAAAGTTTAAGACGTCTTCCTATGAGTGCTAATCTCTGAAGTACCAGATTTTTCTTGACTCAAAGCCAAAGATGATGCACCAGATTTTTTTCTGAAACATATTCAACTGATTTTCAAACCAAGGCACTGAAGGAAACCAACTCAGAGCTGCCCACCACAAAGCTTTGGAACAATATATAAACTTACTTTGTCCTGATGAGATTCCGCAGCATACTGATCCATTCTATGTAATTTTCTTCTTCTTTTCTTTGGAGGAGTAACTGGTCTTTCCTGTCTCCTCTTAGGGGTAACCTTCCTCTTAGGTCTTTTAGCCGGAGTAAAAGGTGAACCATAACTACTCTCCTGTACTGGCGGATAGAGATGTCTGGACTCAGAAGTCGTCTGTCCCTCTGGGTCAGATAATAAAGCTCACACTTTGCCAATTAGGGTCAGTGGAGTCTTAGTTTAAAAAAAAACTAGCACTCCGTAAGTGATAAAAAAAAAAATTGTTATTAGGGACAATTTGGAGAACTCTACAGAGATCCTAAATTGATCTCAATGCTGCTGTCATAGCTTCTTCATTGAGAACAAGAATATAATTTAAGAGGATCTGGTTCATGTGTGTCTCTTTGGGCTGAGGAGCCTTCTTATGACATCTGAAGATGTCACAGAGTTCTGTATTCCACAACTCCTGTGTCATGGAGAGGCTGGTCCTTGGTTATGAAAAACTCTCCATTTATAAAATGAAAAGTAAATAGAACACTAGTCACTTGGTCATTTCCAGGTACAAAGGGATTCATGGAGGTAGCTCCAAATTCAGATTTGTTCAGACCACCAAATATAGCCACGTAACTGTCACCTTCCTTGGAAAGGATCAGGAGAAAAAAATTAAACCAAGGATGAAATGAAACAAAAATACCAAGCAATCCTCCTTGGTCATCTGTAATTTCCACAAATCAGAAGAGTTTCCCCAACTACCTTGGTGGGTTGTTCTCGAGAATAAAGGTTACAAACAACTGTGACAAATCCTGTTGAAAAGCGCAAGCAAAACCAACAACTCTGTTAACATTCATTTAAGCCTAAATGTTCATACTAGTTGTGGGGCAACTAACTCTAAAGAAAGGAGAGGTGTGCTTGTTTGGGGTTTTCTGGCTGAAAGTTTAAGACGTCTTCCTATGAGTGCTAATCTCTGAAGTACCAGATTTTTCTTGACTCAAAGCCAAAGATGATGCACCAGATTTTTTTCTGAAACATATTCAACTGATTTTCAAACCAAGGCACTGAAGGAAACCAACTCAGAGCTGCCCACCACAAAGCTTTGGAACAATATATAAACTTACTTTGTCCTGATGAGATTCCGCAGCATACTGATCCATTCTATGTAATTTTCTTCTTCTTTTCTTTGGAGGAGTAACTGGTCTTTCCTGTCTCCTCTTAGGGGTAACCTTCCTCTTAGGTCTTTTAGCCGGAGTAAAAGGTGAACCATAACTACTCTCCTGTACTGGCGGATAGAGATGTCTGGACTCAGAAGTCGTCTGTCCCTCTGGGTCAGATAATAAAGCTCACACTTTGCCAATTAGGGTCAGTGGAGTCTTAGTTTAAAAAAAAACTAGCACTCCGTAAGTGATAAAAAAAAAATTGTTATTAGGGACAATTTGGAGAACTCTACAGAGATCCTAAATTGATCTCAATGCTGCTGTCATAGCTTCTTCATTGAGAACAAGAATATAATTTAAGAGGATCTGGTTCATGTGTGTCTCTTTGGGCTGAGGAGCCTTCTTATGACATCTGAAGATGTCACAGAGTTCTGTATTCCACAACTCCTGTGTCATGGAGAGGCTGGTCCTTGGTTATGAAAAACTCTCCATTTATAAAATGAAAAGTAAATAGAACACTAGTCACTTGGTCATTTCCAGGTACAAAGGGATTCATGGAGGTAGCTCCAAATTCAGATTTGTTCAGACCACCAAATATAGCCACGTAACTGTCACCTTCCTTGGAAAGGATCAGGAGAAAAAAAAAAAAAATTAAACCAAGGATGAAATGAAACAAAAATACCAAGCAATCCTCCTTGGTCATCAATGTACTGGTATTTCCACAAATCAGAAGAGTTTCCCACTGATAATTTAGGTTTCTGGGTAGAGAAGGACTCTAAGCCAAGAGGTAATCATAAATAGAACTTTTTAAAAATTCTTTTATAAATTTAGATAAAATGCAAAAGGTCATCAAGATCTCTTCATCTTAACTATATCAAGACAGAGTCTATTTATCTCTATCTATTAGAAGTTCTCCTTTTGGTGGCAGTCTGGTGGGTAGTGACTGTACTATGCATCTTGTTTTGAAAACTTCTTGAGAGGGAAATGCTGACACATAAACTGAGTAAAGAAGATAACATTTTGGGACTTCCAAATGCTAGAGAAAAACAAGCCCCTGATTTGCTGATGGTGCAAAGGTGAATTGAAGCAGCAAGCCCTGCCATCTACCTAGCTGATTTCTCTCGGGGGCACTGTTCCGAGAATCATTCAGATGCAAAAAGGGGCAGAAGGAGGAACGATGTTAGTGTATCCCCAAGAAGGCCATCTGCCATGCGATGTCACTGAGTCTAGAGCAAGTCATTGCAAAGGCACTGCTGTCTCATCCTCTCTCTGCAGCAGAGCGATGGAAAGACACAGCACCTCCCCAGTCTCTGTTTTGTTTTGTTTTGTTTTGTTTTGAAAAGAAATGCTTCTAGTTTAGCCAATTCCCCATGAGATGAGAAGCAAAAGGAAAAAGAGAGTTTACCATTTCATGGTCACCAAATAGATTCAGCTAGCGCTCAAGTCTGCCCATCAGACACTCGGCCATTTGCAAGAGACCTCAACATTCCAAAGACTCCAAAGGCAAGCCCTTCTGATTGCAGTGGGTTAGAGGAGCAGCAAGAGACACAGGATTTAGTCAAAATGAGTTTTCATCCAGGGATTACATGGCATATATTTCCTTCTTTGAATGTTAGAGGTAGATGGAAGCTAAGTTTTCACTGACCAGCCATACTTTAGTCTGACTTTAGAAGATGGAGCCTGAGGTTATTAAATGACAATGGGCCAGTAGTATAAAATTCCTCTTTGAATAGAGGTCAGAAAGTTAAAAAAAAAATTAAACCAAGGATGAAATGAAACAAAAATACCAAGCAATCCTCCTTGGTCATCAATGTACTGGTATTTCCACAAATCAGAAGAGTTTCCCACTGATAATTTAGGTTTCTGGGTAGAGAAGGACTCTAAGCCAAGAGGTAATCATAAATAGAACTTTTTAAAAATTCTTTTATAAATTTAGATAAAATGCAAAAGGTCATCAAGATCTCTTCATCTTAACTATATCAAGACAGAGTCTATTTATCTCTATCTATTAGAAGTTCTCCTTTTGGTGGCAGTCTGGTGGGTAGTGACTGTACTATGCATCTTGTTTTGAAAACTTCTTGAGAGGGAAATGCTGACACATAAACTGAGTAAAGAAGATAACATTTTGGGACTTCCAAATGCTAGAAAAAAACAAGGCGCTGATTTGCTGATGGTGCAAAGGTGAATTGAAGCAGCAAGCCCTGCCATCTACCTAGCTGATTTCTCTCGGGGGCACTGTTCCGAGAATCATTCAGATGCAAAAAGGGGCAGAAGGAGGAACGATGTTAGTGTATCCCCAAGAAGGCCATCTGCCATGCGATGTCACTGAGTCTAGAGCAAGTCATTGCAAAGGCACTGCTGTCTCATCCTCTCTCTGCAGCAGAGCGATGGAAAGACACAGCACCTCCCCAGTCTCTGTTTTGTTTTGTTTTGTTTTGTTTTGAAAAGAAATGCTTCTAGTTTAGCCAATTCCCCATGAGATGAGAAGCAAAAGGAAAAAGAGAGTTTACCATTTCATGGTCACCAAATAGATTCAGCTAGCGCTCAAGTCTGCCCATCAGACACTCGGCCATTTGCAAGAGACCTCAACATTCCAAAGACTCCAAAGGCAAGCCCTTCTGATTGCAGTGGGTTAGAGGAGCAGCAAGAGACACAGGATTTAGTCAAAATGAGTTTTCATCCAGGGATTACATGGCATATATTTCCTTCTTTGAATGTTAGAGGTAGATGGAAGCTAAGTTTTCACTGACCAGCCATACTTTAGTCTGACTTTAGAAGATGGAGCCTGAGGTTATTAAAAAAGATGGGAAGGAGAGGGGGCAAATTTCCCTGCTTTTCAGAAGGATATTTTGCCATCTGAAGGTAGTAACTAGCCAGCCAAAGCTCTGCCTCTGGGCCTGAAGAGCAGCCGAACAAAGAGTCACAGAGAAAAGCATAGAAGGTCAGAGAAAAAGGTTGCGCCAATAACCAAAAGCAAGCATATTTTCTGAACATTCACCATTACACTATGAAACCAGGAGCAATACACCATTTCTTGGAGCTATAAGCCCAATGTGAGGTCATCTCATTTAATAAGCTTTGCGAACGGTCCTGAAAAAGGTATACTCAATATTAGGCGAAGAAAGCATAAACTTAAACTGTATTGGAGCACACAAGTTGCTAGATTGAATCATTATGATTAAATTTCAAATGAAACATTATTCCTTCTCATTAGATATAAAGGTAACATGTTACTGATTTTAAAAATAATATTTCAGCTACTATAGTTTTGCATGAACAATAAATATAGGTGAGGCATATATATTAACAGGTAGATAGTGCTTCCCTGGTAGCTCAGTGGTAAAGAGTTCACCTTCCAATGCACGAGATATGGGTTTGATCCCTGGTCCGGAAGGATCCTACGTGCCACAGAGCAACTGAGCCTGTGAGCCACAACTATTGAGCCTGGGCTCTAGACTCTAGAGCCTCGGAGCTACAACTGATGAGCCCATGTGCCTCAACTGCTGAAGCCTGTGTGCCCTAGAGCCCAAGTTCCACAAGGGAAAAAAAAAAAAAAAAGGTAGATAAACCAATTCATCTACCACAAAAAAAAAAAAAAAGAGGTTTTTCTGGCTTCGGTTTCATGTTTTGAAAGTGTAAACTGTTTTGCATTTCTTTTAGTAAAAAATAAGATTTCTAGAACCAAATAAAAATTAGTTGAAGTCTGAAAATATTCCTTTCCTTATGGGAAGAAAGTGACCAATTTCTCAGGTTATCATAATTGAAGGTACATTCCAATATTTCATCATAGTAGGTGTTTCATCCCATAGATATATGAGAATATTCCAGATACAAGAGGCATTAATACTAAAAAGAATACAGCATGAATACCCAACTCTTAATTTAAAAATACTCAGTGGAAAAAAAAATTTGTATATTTATGAGAATCCTGAGACATTATTAGAGAAAATTAAAGCATCCTGTATTATGCTTTATCAGTGTTCGGTACTTTAAAAAACTTTCAATTTCTTTCTTTTTTTTTTTTAAACCTTTATTTTACTTTTAACTTTTACAGAGTTTTGTTGTTTACAGACATGCATGTTCCCAGATTCAATTTATTTCTTGATCAAAACACACACTCACACTTTCAAGTAATTATAATTGAACTATACATATGAGGAATCCAGAGATGTTCGTGGATAACAAACATTCATTGCTAAGCGGTGTAACTTTCAAGGAGATGAAAATTATAAGAATTATACTTCCTCTGTATTGCAAAAAGCCAACTTCTGACATAAAGAAAATGTTTGAACATAGCTATTAGTAGACCACTTTGCTTATCTCCTGCACTAAAAGAGAGTTTAAGGGTTTTTCTGATCTCAGAGTCAGAAGTTTCATTTCCAAGTTCACTTACCAGCCAGGCAACTGAAGTAGCCCTTAATGTCTTAAAGTACTAGCCTCTTGCTTTTAAAAGAATGGCTACATCAATCCCTGTGTGTGTCAGTTAGAGGGTCTTTTTAGGGATATTATTATCCAAGTAAAATTGAACCTTTAAGTAGGGCACATGGAACTGCTTAGGGCTTGGTTTTTGTTTTTGTTTTTTAACATCTTAATAAAATGTGGTTCCGTTTGTTCACTTTAGATTAATCTCAAAGAAAATCATCCTAAAGATAAAACGGCCATGCTTGCTCTGGCAAGAATAAGATTTGTGTTTCATGGATGCAGATGTTTATCTCATTGTATCATTTGTGTTTCATAATCATGCACCAGTGGTTAAACATCAAAGGAAAAGGAAAAAGAACATCAGACTTATAGAACTTCGATGATTTAAGGCAAACTAAGAATGGTTTCAAATAGCTGCTAGTTTCCAGGGTTTAAAGAAATCACCACTGAACTGATGTTAAAGCATTCAGAAGTATTTATGGTTCCTTAGTCTTTACTGCCTTTGTTTAACCATGCTGCATTTTGACCAAAAATACTTAAGACACACTTATCTGTATTTCCTTAATCACTCTTATGATGAACATGATAAACTTAATTATAGCCAACAGTGTTGCCACTGGCTATCTGAGAATTGGAGGTACTTTCCATCTTCCAAGAATTTATGAAATAATTTCTCATCCAAATTAAGTAGAACTCATCACCCCAGTAAGAAAGGATGGTGGAAGAACATTTAAAATATTAAAAGATTTAGATTTCCAAATCCCAGCATATTTTAAAATGATCTACGCTGAAGCACTGAGGAAATTTCCAGCATAATAATAAAACATCACCATCCCTTTTCCACCTCCTGAATGTGAAGTTATATTGGATTCTACCTTACAAACTGATTGTCCTCTGCTAAGATTCCTGAGTGTTTTATATAGAAAGGCATCACACTGCTCTGCTAAACAGATTCATTCGACAGTGTATTTCTCTCAGTTAAGAACTGGTTTTACTTTAGGAGTGATGTATATGTTCATACTCTTGATCACGGTGATGTTCTCACAGGTATAGACCTATGTCAAGATTTATCAAATTAAAAAAAAAACCGTCCAGTGCTATCATATTTTCCAGGTTGCTTGTACCTGCTAAGGTTACTGAACTGACCTACCCTCTCTGAACCTCATAATCTTTTTAAGGGAGCTGAAATTGAGTTGTAGGGTTTTGTTATTGCAGGTTTCATGTCCAGATTCTTTTCCATGCCTATCCTGGTAATGGCAAATGCCAGCCCTTCCTGGTCCTTTGTCTTTTGACTCATGCTGAGAGGGCAAGGATATATGCCTTCCCATGAACACCAAGTTTAGGATATGTTTGAATACCAAATCAATCTGAAATGAAGTTCCTGTAAAGAAAACAGGTATGGGGCTTCCCCTGGTGGTCCAGTGGGTAAGGACACCACCTTGCAGTGCAAGGGGCGCCGGTTCAAGCCCTGGCTTGAGAAGATCCCAAGTGCCGCGGAGCGGCTGGACCCATGTGTCCAATTACCGAGCCAGAGCTCTGGAGCGCATGCGCCCAGAGCCGGCACTCTGCAATGACAGACGCCACCGCGATGAGAGGCCCACAGGAGCCAAAGAACAAAGACGGATGAGCATAGAGAAACGAAAGACCAATAGAAGTGGCCCGCCTGCTTCCCTCCCTCCCCAACCCAACCCCCGCCCAAAAATAAAATAAATAAATAAATCTTTAAAAAAAAAAGAAAACAGGTATGTTTAAGATTCTTTAAAATGTTTTTACTCTTAGAGTCTTTGACTCTGTATCCACCTTGTGCATACCAACACCTTAAGAGACTTTGTACAAATCCTGAAATAAGGTCAGTAAATGAGGTGGCCCAGGGACACAGGTTCTCCTCAGGCAGAAGATAAGCTACTAACCTCAGGGCCAAAAGGGCCGTATTTGTGTCCAGAGAAATCAGGTTGTTCAGAATAGAAGGCATAGACTGAAGGCCTACGGGAAAATTGAAAGGTTCAGAATCTTCCCCAAACCACACATGACATAGAATATCAAATATCCTTACACATTACCAAAAAATTCTTTCAAATCAAGTTAATTAATCACCCAACCACAGTTAACCTTACCATGAAGAAAAGTCTCTTTATTGTTTTTTTCTGCTGTTTTCTACTGTTTCCACACACCCATCACCCCCTATAATCCCCTACTGTGGTAGCTTCCTGGTTACCACCTTCAGGAATAAAAGCTCATGAGGAAAACCTGAAAGCACTCAGGCCTTTGATCCCCAAGGTATTAGAGCCCAGTGAGAACTCACCGAGTCATGCAATCTGCAGCCTGAAAGGACAACTCCATTCAAGCAAAAAAATGTCAGTCATCTGGATTAGAAATTTGGAATTATTGAGTGTGAATTATTATATATTGAATGGATAAGCAATAAGAAGTATAGCACAGGGAACTATAGTCAACATCCTGTGATGAACCATGATGGAAAAACATATGAAAAAGAATATATATGTGCATAATGGCATCACTGTTCAGTACAGCAAAAACTAACACAACATCATAACTCAACTATACTTCAATAAAATCCTTTTTAAAACCAGCCTTCATGCTTCCCCAATCCTTGGGAGGCTGCTGGTTTATTTACCAAAGCCAGGAACTCCCTCAAGCTCTGCTATGGTGGCCAAGATTAATAGCTGAAGTAATTCATGTAACTAAATGGTCCTCAATAACTTGCGTCCATTGTAATCTAAGTCCTTCTTACAGAAGTCATGTTTGAGGCTCAGAACCATAAAACTTACAATAACACCCAACCTCGGCTGTGCTTCTACTGTATGGTCCATCTATTCACCCAATTCCAACCTAAAATAGAAATGTACTAAAGAAAGAAGAGGTGGAGCAAATACCTTTCGTTGTCTGGCAGGGTGAGCCACTGCAGGATGGTTAATATCCTCCGCTCATGAGGGATCACCCTGTAGGGCAGCAACCAGCAAAGTATGAGGTTAGGTTGCATTTCTACCAACTCCAGCCTGATGAGCTTTTGCTCTTGAACCCAGGCCAACAGCTTTCTATTTTACCACCATCTGTTTTCACTTCGTCGAAGTAAAAGATCCCTCCTCCAATTAGTGTTTAAACATCTATTTCTATTTGCAACACGTCACGTTGCTCAGCCTCTGCCACAGAAGACAAGACTGGAAACTCTGATTCACAGTCAAGTGAAGACTCTGCCTTGCTCATCAGAACCTTGGCTGCGGGCAGAAAGGACCCCAGACTCAGAATCCTTGCTATTTAGTGAGTAAAGCCATTAGCTGTGGCCACCAAGGGACCAGGACTTACATTCCCAATCTGCTATGCTGATGTGATCTCTCTTGATCTCTAGGCTTATTTGACCTCTCTCAGCCTCAGTTTACTCCTCAGTAAAATAAAGATGACAGCAAAACACACTGCACAGCTTGGGTGTAAGGATGAAGTGAGACAAGATGGGGAAAAGGCATGCATAGTGCCTTGCACATAGTAAGTGCTAAAAAAATCCATATTTTCATTAACAATCATGATGAGTCATCATCCTATCTCTAAATAGCTATATGACTTAAGAAACATAGTTGAATCTGAAACTTTAAGTTCCTTGTTTATAAAATAAGGGGTTAAGGTAGGTATTCGGGAAATTCTCTTCTAGCTCTATAAAAATCTATCAAGAGTAGGCACATATAATTATGAGATTGACAAAAAGGGTATAATCTTCATCCACAATGACTTTTGTGTTTAAGTCTCATTCCTCTGTTGAAATATAGTTACCCTCAATTTGGCACTCAGTCCAAGAGCCCTCAACTAACATGATAGCATTATCATGGGCTGAGTTAGTACATGAAGATGCTCACAAACTGAGTGATATCTTTACGTGGAAATTTGCTTATTCTTTCCTAACAAGGAGCACCACATAATCTTCTGCTTCCTCATCGAAGGTCAGGCATTACAGCGTGTTAACAATGAATTTATAAACTGAAGCCCAAGTTTAATTGTGGATAGTAAAAATGACTGTGGCCAAGAGTGAACCCTAATGCAAAGTGTGGTCTAGGTGATAATGATATATCATAGGAGGTTCATCATTTTTAACCAAGGTACCACTCTGATGGGGAATGTTGATACTGGGGGAGGCTGTGCAAGTGGGGATGGGGGAGGAGGTATTGAATTGGACAATTGGTTTTCCTTGCACGTCACCCCAAAGTGTTTAAACATCTATTTCTATTTGCACACGTCACGTTGCTCAGCCTCTGCCACAGAAGACAAGACTGGAAACTCTGATTCACAGTCAAGTGAAGACTCTGCCTTGCTCATCAGAACCTTGGCTGCGGGCAGAAAGGACCCCAGACTCAGAATCCTTGCTATTTAGTGAGTAAAGCCATTAGCTGTGGCCACCAAGGGACCAGGACTTACATTCCCAATCTGCTATGCTGATGTGATCTCTCTTGATCTCTAGGCTTATTTGACCTCTCTCAGCCTCAGTTTACTCCTCAGTAAAATAAAGATGACAGCAAAACACACTGCACAGCTTGGGTGTAAGGATGAAGTGAGACAAGATGGGGAAAAGGCATGCATAGTGCCTTGCACATAGTAAGTGCTAAAAAAATCCATATTTTCATTAACAATCATGATGAGTCATCATCCTATCTCTAAATAGCTATATGACTTAAGAAACATAGTTGAATCTGAAACTTTAAGTTCCTTGTTTATAAAATAAGGGGTTAAGGTAGGTATTCGGGAAATTCTCTTCTAGCTCTATAAAAATCTATCAAGAGTAGGCACATATAATTATGAGATTGACAAAAAGGGTATAATCTTCATCCACAATGACTTTTGTGTTTAAGTCTCATTCCTCTGTTGAAATATAGTTACCCTCAATTTGGCACTCAGTCCAAGAGCCCTCAACTAACATGATAGCATTATCATGGGCTGAGTTAGTACATGAAGATGCTCACAAACTGAGTGATATCTTTACGTGGAAATTTGCTTATTCTTTCCTAACAAGGAGCACCACATAATCTTCTGCTTCCTCATCGAAGGTCAGGCATTACAGCGTGTTAACAATGAATTTATAAACTGAAGCCCAAGTTTAATTGTGGATAGTAAAAATGACTGTGGCCAAGAGTGAACCCTAATGCAAAGTGTGGTCTAGGTGATAATGATATATCATAGGAGGTTCATCATTTTTAACCAAGGTACCACTCTGATGGGGAATGTTGATACTGGGGGAGGCTGTGCAAGTGGGGATGGGGGAGGAGGTATTGAATTGGACAATTGGTTTTCCTGTAAGATCTTATAGAAAAACCTGAAGGAACTCTTGGGTCAATCCAGTATATGAGAAATCTTTTCTCTCACTGTTCGGATTTGCCATGAATCTAAAATTGTTCTAAAAAATAAACAATTAAAAATGTACTGTGGGATGCTGGGTGAGCCATTTCAACTTTTACTTTCTGGCAGACATGACCAGGAGCGAGCCAGGAGGAAAGACAAACCCTCAGGGCCATGGTAGGTGGCTAGACTTGACAGAGCTGTCTAATCAAGCAGCCTCCCTTTCTCTCATTGTTATGCCACTCCCCAGACTTCCACACCGCCCTTCTCTAACAGATGGTGGTTCTGCCATTCCTCCCTCTGATGCCTTCTTGATCTAGAACTGTCCTATCAGCTCAGAAAAATTATGTATACTATAAAACAAGTTCTCATTTATACAAATTCCAATGCTATTGAATAAATGTGATCTTGTTTATTACATCCTATAATTGAATTAGAAGTAGGCAAAGTCAAGCCAGGTTAATCGCCTGAGGTATTTAATTCCTCAACCTTAGAAATCCCCTGTATCTGAACAAAATAATTACATATTTTGAATTCTTTCCTAACTGAAAAAAAAGTGAACGTCATAATCTTTTCATTTTACTTCACTACCTACCTACGAGATGCTTTATTTTATGTAATTAGTGTTAAGTCCCAAAAATGGGTTCTGATAGACTCATTTGATGTTAATGGAAAAATACAGATTAATATAAATTTGTTTCAAGCCCAGAATGCTCTTTAATGCTTTCTTTAATGCTTTCTTTGGTTAGGGTACTTGACAAATAGGGGGAAAAAACATCAGCTCTAAAGCTAGAATGCCTGGGTTTGTATTGATGATGTGACTTTGGCAAGTTACATAACTTTTCAGTGTTCTATAAAATGAGCTATTTTATGTATACACATACATATAAATACATATAATATATCTTATATATTAAGATATATCTTATATATCTTATAAGGTTGTTGTAAGGAGATAAAAGAGATAATACATGTAAAGCACTTAGAATAGTGTCTGGCACATTGAAAAATGTTAACTTTTATCATCATGTACTGAAACGATACAGTCATTCATGAAATATTTGTCAAAAGCATATTACATTTGAGGCATTTGTGTGAATATAAATAAAGATACAAGACACTCCTACCAAAAAAAAAAAACCATCTATTATGGAGTCACCATTCTCTGCTTGGAAAGATAAGCAAGTGATTGTAACTTTCTGGGCAGGGGCTGAGCACCTATGTGTGCCAAGACCATAAGATGAGTAATTTGGAGGTCTGAATATCCACCAGAAGTATGACCTTGGAGACATTTTACCTCTCTACGCCTTGGCATTCTGATTTCAAATATGAGGAGTGACATAGTAATCTGTAAGTTTCCTCATAGTTCTAAGACTATCTTTATGAAATAACCTCAGAGACCAGAAAAGACATGGCTCTTAGCCATTAATGTGTAAATTTTACTGCCAAAACAGCACAAAGAAGAGTGTATTCCAAACAGAAAGGGATTCATGCTGCTGTCTTTACTATTATTGGTTGATATAGAAATTCTCATGAGACCAAGTACATTAGATATGTCAGAAAGAAAAAAAAAAAAAAAGGAAACAGAAAAAAAATGGAAAATTAACCAGATGAGGTATTTAGTGCTAAAGAAGAACTCATAACCTTAGGTCATATATAGATAGTTATTTCTGGTCATTGTTGAAAGAAATAATGTGAATAAGAAAACAAATATCATTTGTTGTGTGTTCTCTATGTCTTGAGTCACCTACCGAGCACTTTAAATAAGTTAATTCATTCTATCTTCATGACACCCTAGGGTGAAAACACTATCATTCCTATTTAAAGATGAAAACATTGATCTGTCGAGAGATTAAATCATTTGTCCAAGGTCAGCAATCCATTACATGGCAGAACCAGGATTGGAATCAATCTAGACACCCATACATAAAGGGAATTACGGCCTCTGAGCATGAATCGACATAAAAGAATGTAATGGAGACCTAGCTGAGGATGATTTTGAAATGAAATACTATCATTTGAAAAGCAAGACTAATTCTAGGTTTCAGTACAGAATCAGCTTAAAAAGATAACTTCCAAAGTCTAACCCTATGCTTCAATCTGTTTAAATTTAAAATTTTTCAGTATGTATGATATGTATATTCCAATAAATACCCAGAAGTATGATCATTTTAAGTTGTAAAGAGATTTGTTTAAAAAGAAAGAAAATGAATTTTAGTCACTTCCAGGATATAGAGACAAAAGAAGAATATTCTGAGAAGCAAAGCAAAACTGCAGACCTCTTGGGAACACACAAAAGCTACCTTCTTATAAGGTTTAAATGGGTGGAGAAAATTACCATTCAAAACCAGAACACTAAGCCTTTTCAATGAAACTCTGCAGCAGTTTGGGGGGGAGGGTAAGGGTGGGGGCTAGGTATTAATTATGTCTTTGGCACCTCTCCATTCTGCCAGCCAAATATGCTGAAGAGAAGAAGAAATCACTTCTATAAGCATTGATGATAGTCAAGTATCACAAAATGCTATGCCTAAGATTAAACTGGTGGATCAACATCATTCTAACATACACATTTCTCAATAGAGAAAAACATCTCTAGCTTAAATTTTACTGCCAAAACAGCACAAAGAAGAGTGTATTCCAAACAGAAAGGATTCATGCTGTATTTACTATTATTGGTTGATAAAGAAAATCTCATGAAACCAAGTACATTAAATATGTCAGAAAGAAAAAAACAAGGAAACAGAAAAAAAATGGAAAATTAACCAGATGAGGTATTTAGTGCTAAAGAAGAACTCATAACCTTAGGTCATATATAGATAGTTATTTCTGGTCATTGTTGAAAGAAATAATGTGAATAAGAAAACAAATATCATTTGTTGTGTGTTCTCTATGTCTTGAGTCACCTACCGAGCACTTTAAATAAGTTAATTCATTCTATCTTCATGACACCCTAGGGTGAAAACACTATCATTCCTATTTAAAGATGAAAACATTGATCTGTCGAGAGATTAAATCATTTGTCCAAGGTCAGCAATCCATTACATGGCAGAACCAGGATTGGAATCAATCTAGACACCCATACATAAAGGGAATTACGGCCTCTGAGCATGAATCGACATAAAAGAATGTAATGGAGACCTAGCTGAGGATGATTTTGAAATGAAATACTATCATTTGAAAAGCAAGACTAATTCTAGGTTTCAGTACAGAATCAGCTTAAAAAGATAACTTCCAAAGTCTAACCCTATGCTTCAATCTGTTTAAATTTAAAATTTTTCAGTATGTATGATATGTATATTCCAATAAATACCCAGAAGTATGATCATTTTAAGTTGTAAAGAGATTTGTTTAAAAAGAAAGAAAATGAATTTTAGTCACTTCCAGGATATAGAGACAAAAGAAGAATATTCTGAGAAGCAAAGCAAAACTGCAGACCTCTTGGGAACACACAAAAGCTACCTTCTTATAAGGTTTAAATGGGTGGAGAAAATTACCATTCAAAACCAGAACACTAAGCCTTTTCAATGAAACTCTGCAGCAGTTTGGGGGGGAGGGTAAGGGTGGGGGCTAGGTATTAATTATGTCTTTGGCACCTCTCCATTCTGCCAGCCAAATATGCTGAAGAGAAGAAGAAATCACTTCTATAAGCATTGATGACAGTCAAGTATCACAAAATGCTATGCCTAAGATTAAACTGGTGGATCAACACATCATTTCTAACATACACTTATTTCTCAATGAAGAAGATCTCTTTTTAAAAAGGAGAGGCAGTGAGACTTCTAAGGGACACTCTGTCTTTCAGCTTTAAATTACCAAACCCAATTTCAATTTAGCCCTTCAAATCTGAAAAAGCTACCTTTATCCCAGGATTTGGAGAATATAGTTGGTACCATTCTGGATTAATTTGAACCTGTGATTGCTCTCAGCACACTACTATTACAGAATAGTCAGATTTTTGTTATGGCATAAAAGGCAAATATGGAAACAGCTTTAGGTGGTTTAAAAAAAAAATAAGATGGAAAGAACATCTCAGTGGGAACAAAATCCCCATGAAAGTTAAAACAGATTCCTTTTCTTAATAAGGAACCTCAAACATAATCAACATGTTGACACGTTTATTAGGTAAGTTTCATCTTAAGACTATTTTATGAACACTAACTGCTAATCCCCCCATCACCTCTGAGGGGAAGAGAAGTAATTCCTTTTTTTCTTATTAAGGAAATCCTAGAGTTCCGTGGGAAGATGGGGTGGAAACAGAGACTTCCTCTTTGTCTCCTGTGTGAAGCTTCCAGTCTCTAGACCACTACATCAGTTGTTCAAGACCATGCTTGATTTTTAAAGTTGTGAACAAAAATAAACATACAATGTCATAATATATTTATAGAAAGTTATCATTCAAATCACAACAATAAATAGTCTGAGAAATATACATTCCCTAGGTGCTAAGTTACCAAAGATCTATGAACAAGGACTGAAAAATCTAAAGGATGAACAGATGTAGAAGAGAAAATCTTTCTTAGATTCTATTAAGAAAAGATGGAGGCAAAGAGAGATGGAAAAGGAAAAGAGAATCAAGATGGAAAAAGAGACCGAGAGGATCTCAAAACAAAAGTACTTAGAGGGTTACTTTGAGTCATAAAATATTCATTACTTGGAATATATTAACATTGAACTTAAATGAATCAAACTGAATGAATGTTTCTTAAATTGAATCACAGTTGTAATCTTACAAACATTGATAAAATAGAGGTAACTTACACAGACCAGAAGAATGTCCCAGCATTCACCCCTTGCTTGGTGGCTGTAATCCATAGCTAAGGAGGAAAATATACGAGGCTTAGAACATGTTCTGAGTTTTGCTCAAAGAAGAAAAGGGTTTTCAAATATATTAGCTCAGATATCTTAAACTTTACCCATACCCCCACCATAAATCTCTCAATATTTGCAACCTTTTTTTCACATCTGGAAGTCAGAATTATTCTTTCCATAAATGTTATTCAATACATTCTCTGCAAAAGTTTTCAAGCTCTGCTATAATTATAGTGGTTTTAAAAAGGAAAAACTCTTTATTTCACCCCAAGAGTCTCTTCTGTACCTGTCCTTTCTGATCTTTGTTTCGAACACTTCACTTACATGGCAGAATTCTATTCATCAAAGGATCACGAGTGATCATATATTTCCTTGACTGTTGAAAGCCTACAGAGGAGAACCCCGATTCAGCACACAGATCTCAGAACCTAGCTTTGTCCTGTTTTAATGAGGTGAATGAAACAGGGGTAAAGAGTTATTTTTCATTCTGGATGTCCTCTTGTACCTCGTACTTAGACTTTTAGTAAATCGAACTTTAGGAGTAAATTCCTGGGATAAGTAAGGTGACCCAGGCATGTCATTAAGTCTTCTAAAGCATTCTTTTCAGGGACTTCTCTGGTGGTCCAGTGGTAAAGACTCCAAACTTCCACTGCAGGGACCATAGGTTCCATCCCTGTCCTGGGAACTAAGATCCCACATACCCTGTAGTATGGTCAAAAATATGTAGATAGATAGATAGATATAGTATATATACAATATATACAAATATATGTACACATACATACATAGTATATGGGCTTCCCAGGTGGTGCTAGTGGTAAAGAACCTGCCTACCAACACAGAGACATAAAAAACATGGGTCCAGTCCCTGCATCAGTAAGATCCCCTGGAGGAGGGCGTGGTAAACCACTCCAGTATTCTTGCCTGGAGAATCTTATGGACAGAGAATCCTGGTGGGCTATGGTCCATAGGGTCACAAAGAGTCAGACACAACTAAGTGACTTAGCATGCACACATACATAGTATAGCTATATCTATATCTATTCTTTCTAGCTTATGCTATAGGGAGACAGAAGTTATGACAATTAAGAACCTGACCATAGGGACCAGCTACCTGGATTTTATGCTTTGCCACTGTCACTTATCAGCCATGTGGTCCTCCAGGAAGTTATTTAAAGTCTACACATTCCTTTAAAATGTAGATAATATTACTTAGCACATGTGATTATTCTAAACTTTATGAATTAATACATGCAAAGTCCTTAAAAATAGTGTTTAGCATTTGGTAAACACTGGTTCAATTTTCACCTTAATTACTAAGCAATAATTGAAATAAATAGTTATTTTCAGGACACTGAAAACAACTTAGAATGACCTCTGCCCCACTGAACAGAAGTTTCTGAGAAGAAACCTCTTAGTTTTAGGAAGCAAACAGGAAGAAGAAGTATGGCTTGGTTTTCTTACAAAAACAAAATAAAAATGGTTCAGGAGTTGTAATCAACCTCTTTTCTGGCTTCATTGTTTCCACATTTTAACAGTGCTTTATTTACTCTAGTTAAAACCTTTGTTTTAGGTGGGGGAAGAAGCAATTTGGATGTGTGGGGCATCCAGGAGTTTGGCCATGGTTTCAGAAAGGTCTGGAGTGCCTGGCCTAGGAGAAATCTGCAAGGATTCCCAGGCCCCTGGGGAAAATTGGAAACCTTCAGCTCCAACACCACAGCTGCTGCAGCTGGCAAGTGAGGGATGGGGTGGGAGAGTAGAGAGCGCTCTCTCAGATTCCTGGAGGTCTGAGCTGCCAGCACTAGTGCCTGTCATCAGCATGAAAGAAGTGAAGTCCTTGTCCTATTGGGATGGACCAAAGAGGTCAGGATCTCAGACTGCTCAGAGTACCATTCTGGGGTTTGGTCTGAAGCATCAGTCAAACACGACTGAAGCGACTTACCATGCACGCCCCATCCTTTCACTTCACAGATAAACTTTGGCCTTTCTGAGTATCCCCAGGCAATGAGGACTCAAATGGGTCCTGGACTTTTTCAGTTGAAGATGAACTCAAACTGAGTGCTGGCATCCTACAGGTGCCTCCAAACCACTTCAGATTCCAAAGAGATCAGTTTCTTGCAGTGTGTTCGGTTGCTCAGTCGTGTCCTGCTCTTTGTGACCCCATGGATTATAGCCCGCCAGGCTCCTCTGTCCATGGGATTTTCCAGGCAAGAATACTGGAGTGGGCTTCCATTTCCTCCTTCAGGGGATCTTCCTGACCCAAGGATCTTTGCCACTGTCACTTATCAGCCATGTTAGGAATTATTTAAAGTCTACACATTCCTTTAAAATGTAGATAATATTACTTAGCACATGTGATTATTCTAAACTTTATGAATTAATACATGCAAAGTCCTTAAAAATAGTGTTTAGCATTTGGTAAACACTGGTTCAATTTTCACCTTAATTACTAAGCAATAATTGAAATAAATAGTTATTTTCAGGACACTGAAAACAACTTAGAATGACCTCTGCCCCACTGAACAGAAGTTTCTGAGAAGAAACCTCTTAGTTTTAGGAAGCAAACAGGAAGAAGAAGTATGGCTTGGTTTTCTTACAAAAACAAAATAAAAATGGTTCAGGAGTTGTAATCAACCTCTTTTCTGGCTTCATTGTTTCCACATTTTAACAGTGCTTTATTTACTCTAGTTAAAACCTTTGTTTTAGGTGGGGGAAGAAGCAATTTGGATGTGTGGGGCATCCAGGAGTTTGGCCATGGTTTCAGAAAGGTCTGGAGTGCCTGGCCTAGGAGAAATCTGCAAGGATTCCCAGGCCCCTGGGGAAAATTGGAAACCTTCAGCTCCAACACCACAGCTGCTGCAGCTGGCAAGTGAGGGATGGGGTGGGAGAGTAGAGAGCGCTCTCTCAGATTCCTGGAGGTCTGAGCTGCCAGCACTAGTGCCTGTCATCAGCATGAAAGAAGTGAAGTCCTTGTCCTATTGGGATGGACCAAAGAGGTCAGGATCTCAGACTGCTCAGAGTACCATTCTGGGGTTTGGTCTGAAGCATCAGTCAAACACGACTGAAGCGACTTACCATGCACGCACACATCCTTTCACTTCACAGATAAACTTTGGCCTTTCTGAGTATCCCCAGGCAATGAGGACTCAAATGGGTCCTGGACTTTTTCAGTTGAAGATGAACTCAAACTGAGTGCTGGCATCCTACAGGTGCCTCCAAACCACTTCAGATTCCAAAGAGATCAGTTTCTTGCAGTGTGTTCGGTTGCTCAGTCGTGTCCTGCTCTTTGTGACCCCATGGATTATAGCCCGCCAGGCTCCTCTGTCCATGGGATTTTCCAGGCAAGAATACTGGAGTGGGCTGCCATTTCCTCCTCCAGGGCATCTTCCTGACCCAAGGATCAAACCCTGGTTTCTTATGCCTCCTGCATTAGCTGGTAGATCCTTTACCACCAGCGCCACCTGGGAAGTCCCTTTTCTTTTTTTTTCCCCCCCCCTTTTCTTATATTAAGTGATCTATTTGCATACTTATTTTCATTTCAGAGACACAAGCTTAGTGTATCCATAGTCAAACAACTTCCGAGAAAATCTGGTGCCTTATTTCCAAGGAAGTTGTATTAAGCAATATTTGGCAGATACAAAATATAAGATCAATCTGTGGTTTTCTAATGGAAATGTTTTTAAATACAGTTTTGTCAAATGATGACCCACATTTTCAGAAGCTATCTTGTGGGATACATGCTGATGTTGGCATTATGTGAGCAACAGGAAGCCCTGTAACTTTTAGCTTACTATCCCTCTGGGGGAAAGATCACCAAAAGAATCTTTGCAATGGTATAAGGAAAGAGCATTAGGAGAGATGACAGATGTTAGTGTGCTCAAATTATCCTGGTGGCGAAATCAGGATTGTTGGTTCTTTATACTTTTCTGTACTTCCTCAGATTTTTGCAGTGACAATTAACATGTTGATAATTCGAAAAAAAATTAACCAGTCATAAAAAAAAAAAAGAAACAGTGTGAACTATGAAGACAAAGTTAAAATTTCTTTCTTTATTTCTTTCAAAAGAACAAGCGATTTCTCCCTCTCACTAGGTGAAAGTCATGTTGGCCATATTTTCTAAAAGAAAATGGGGAGCATGATCAGAAAAGTATAAAAAGTGAACAAATAAAAGAATATTTGAAATTAAAAAAAGTTTTTTTTAATCTCAAAGGAAAGAATCATAGCAGTAATGAAGCTGGTCAGTCAAAGGTTTGGCAAATAGTATGAGACTAAATGCATAAAGAAAGTTTCTTAAGTTCAATCAGATCATGGGCAGCTATAAAAGTTCCTTTGCAAGTTATTCGTATATATTACATTTCAGAACCCTGAAGTTAAATCTAGTCATTACAGAGGGAAAAAAAAACACAGTAAAATGTTGGTCCAAAGGAAGATAAATGAAAAGGAGCCTCCTGGGCTATAAAAGCTGGGAGGGGGGAGGGAGAATCATGAAACAGACATCATAAAACTAATTCATAGCTAACTCAGAGAAATGGAAATTATAATTTCTCATTTCCCATTCTGAATTTGAATGTAATAAACATTTCCTCAGAGATGGATCAAACAACACAACTAAAAAAAAAAAAAAAAAGAATTAGCTAAGAAGACATTGAGTTTGGCCTTCTCACCTTGAATCCCAGTATGTCTTCCTTTACTTTGCTTTATCTAGAGGCACACATTTCAACATTTGTGTCCTAGAGGCTACATTTTGAAAAGGAGACAAATGGGAATATAATATTGCACCTTCTTGATATGTTATCAGGAATTAAAAAAAAAATAACTTTCCCACTGGGATCAGAAGCATTTCAGTACAAAACCTAACACTTTCTCAAATTCAGTGGAATATGCAGCTGTGGGAGAAGGGAAGCTGTTTTCAAAAGGAAAATAAGAAAAAAAAAAGGTTTTTTTTGAAAGCTATAAACTTCTATTGTAGACTTTCTAGCAGTTCTTTGCAGGGGAACTATCCTTTTGCATTCCAAAGCACAGAGGTAGAAGAAATGTCTAGGAGACCAGAGGAATGAGCAGAACCCCAGTATCAGCAGAGCCCTAATATCAGCGGGAGTAAATCAATCCCTGAGATTTAAGAATCAGAACAGGACTTCCCTGGTAGGCTAGTGGTTAAGAATCCACCTGCCAATGCAGGAGGCACAAGTTCGATCCCTGGTCTGGGAAGATTCCACATGCCTCAGAGCAACTAAGCTGGTGCACCACAACGGCTAAGCCCTATCATCTGTGCTCTGCAACGAGAGAAGCCACCAAAGGAGAACCCTGGGCACTGGAATGAAGAATAATCACAGCAACTCTATGGACTGTAGCCAGGCTCTGTCCATAGAATTATCTGGGCAAGAATACTGGAGTAGGTAGCCTATCCCTTCTCCAGGGGATCTTCCCAACCCAGGGATCAAACCCGTTTTCTGCATTGCGGGCAGATTCTTTATTGTCTGAGCCACCAGGGAAGCTTTCTTACACTATGGTAATTCACAAGGAGTTACACTCATGACTCACTGCATTACCAATACAGGCCAAAAATTGCTGTAGGCCCAGCAACTCGAGAAATAATAGGAATGAGACAAACTAGTAAATAAAACAGAAAAGAAGCAGACTCTTAGACATAAATAACAAACTAGTGCTTGGTTACCAGTAAGGAGAGGGAAGGGTGAGGGGGCCATAAAAAGGTAAGGGGAAAAAGAGGGGCTGTTATGGGATTATAAGAAATCATGTGTGTGAAAGTTTTGAAAACTGGAAAGCACTATAGGATTTAAGGAATCTGGTATTCAATTAAAAACTGCTGTTAAATTAAAAAAAAAAAAAAAAGAATGCATCTGCTCCTCTTAGAAGTGCTGTTCTCCCAGAAACTATGACTTCAGAGAACTTGCACCTTGTAGGGGCTAACCTGATCTCTCAAATCTCCACCCTTAGTGGGGCCCTTGGTGTTTCAATCACTCTCCACCTTGCTGAGTCCAGCTTTAAGCCGAACATGGAGTTTCCCCACCAAGATATCTTAGCATTAGAAATAGCAGGATGACAGCAGAGAGATTTTTTTTTTACTTTTTATTTTCACAGGGTTTTGTTGTTTATGGATATGTATAATCCTAGATTAGTCGTATGTATATCCCTGGCCCCCTCCCTCCTCCATCCCCTCTCAGAGAGATTTTTTAAAAGAAACAAAATGCACTTACGGCTCTCCATTGAGTATGGAACGCATTTTTGTAATGAGAAAAAAGTAAATAGCTTCAAAACCACCATAGAAAAAGGAATTCCTTTCTACTTCACATAGAAGAAATACAGGGTCTTATAGAGAGAGGTAACTTTTAATAGTGCATTCTAAACATTAACAAAAGAAAAACAGATGCAACTTTGCTGAAGTGTCTGTATCAGGGTTTTAGTAATGAAATTGCATTATAGAAACTATTTTTGTAAGTCTCGTGGTGTGATTCAAACTACAAATGCTTCATGTCATATGTTAGATTTCAACCTAGAATAAGAGTAGCCCTTATTCCATTTCATCTGACTTACATATTTGCCAAATGCCTTTCACAGTTTAATCACTCACTTAAAATAAGTTGAGTTTGATTTACTTACCTATCTAAGATTTTAATAAATATTTTCTCTACTCCAATTATTTTTTCACTGGTAAATTTGTGAAATACATAAGCTTCCGAGAGGATGGTTATAAATGCTTACGTGTGGGCAGGTGTAAGCTGGAATGAGAATGAAATAAAACAGAAAAGAAGCAGACTCTTAGACATAAATAACAAACTAGTGCTTGGTTACCAGTAAGGAGAGGGAAGGGTGAGGGGGCCATAAAAAGGTAAGGGGAAAAAGAGGGGCTGTTATGGGATTATAAGAAATCATGTGTGTGAAAGTTTTGAAAACTGGAAAGCACTATAGGATTTAAGGAATCTGGTATTCAATTAAAAACTGCTGTTAAATTAAAAAAAAAAAGAATGCATCTGCTCCTCTTAGAAGTGCTGTTCTCCCAGAAACTATGACTTCAGAGAACTTGCACCTTGTAGGGGCTAACCTGATCTCTCAAATCTCCACCCTTAGTGGGGCCCTTGGTGTTTCAATCACTCTCCACCTTGCTGAGTCCAGCTTTAAGCCGAACATGGAGTTTCCCCACCAAGATATCTTAGCATTAGAAATAGCAGGATGACAGCAGAGAGATTTTTTTTTTACTTTTTATTTTCACAGGGTTTTGTTGTTTATGGATATGTATAATCCTAGATTAGTCGTATGTATATCCCTGGCCCCCTCCCTCCTCCATCCCCTCTCAGAGAGATTTTTTAAAAGAAACAAAATGCACTTACGGCTCTCCATTGAGTATGGACGCATTTTTGTAATGAGAAAAAAGTAAATAGCTTCAAAACCACCATAGAAAAAGGAATTCCTTTCTACTTCACATAGAAGAAATACAGGGTCTTATAGAGAGAGGTAACTTTTAATAGTGCATTCTAAACATTAACAAAAGAAAAACAGATGCAACTTTGCTGAAGTGTCTGTATCAGGGTTTTAGTAATGAAATTGCATTATAGAAACTATTTTTGTAAGTCTCGTGGTGTGATTCAAACTACAAATGCTTCATGTCATATGTTAGATTTCAACCTAGAATAAGAGTGGCCCTTATTCCATTTCATCTGACTTACATATTTGCCAAATGCCTTTCACAGTTTAATCACTCACTTAAAATAAGTTGAGTTTGATTTACTTACCTATCTAAGATTTTAATAAATATTTTCTCTA
This sequence comes from Tragulus kanchil, assembly GCA_022376925.1. Taxonomy (NCBI): domain Eukaryota; kingdom Metazoa; phylum Chordata; class Mammalia; order Artiodactyla; family Tragulidae; genus Tragulus; species Tragulus kanchil. The sequence goes on from JAIOJX010000002.1 coordinate 81,023,302, forward strand.
CTCCAATTATTTTTTCACTGGTAAATTTGTGAAATACATAAGCTTCCGAGAGGATGGTTATAAATGCTTACGTGTGGGCAGGTGTTTAAGTTGCTTCAATCATGGTCCTGACTCTTTGTGACCTCCTTGGAGTATAGCCCGGTAAGCCCATCTATCCACAGGATTCTCCAGGCAAGAATACTCTAGTGGGTTTCCATGCTCTTTCCCAGGAGATCTTCCCAACCCAGGGGTTGAACTCGTATCTCAGGTCTCCTGCATTGGCAGGCAGGTTCTTTACCACTAGTGCTACTGGGAAGCCCCATAAATGCTTAAGCAGTATTTATCAAGGCTAATATTTTCTTATGACATTTTTGGTTTCTTATACTGTAGTTTCTTGTTGTTCATGTCCACATATTCTTCCTATATGTCAAATTTCAATAAAACCTATTTTTTTAATTATATTTACTGTCCTCCTTGGAATGCTTTTGGAGGCTTCTTGTTCAAGAAGATAGAAACACAAATCCGTTTCGCTGCAAGTCCTGGTCAGCACTAGGGAATCATTTTGCTAACCTTAGCAAAATGTGTCAACTTGGAGAGTTAGTGAGGGAACGACCCAACAGAGTTACAACGGAGGCTTCACTTCATTGAGCAAGCTCACAGCTTCCCGTCTGCTCTGTTTCTGCAGAAGTTAATGAATATTTGGACTCATTTTCTGAGTCACATCAACACAGAGGAAGTCTAAAGTCCACACTAGATGGAAGTTGATCCAATTTGATAAAATCACTATTTATCTCTGTATCCTCTGTGGTTCTTCAAGCTGCTTCCACAACAAAATTAATATAAAAGACCAGCTAGCCACAGCTTGACAGAACTCTAATTTTAATCATCTTATTTACACCTAAAATGGTCCTCTACTAGCTTTGTTTGGGAAACCACCCTAAAATCTCGTGGTGTGATTCAAACTACAAATGCTTCATGTCATATGTTAGATTTCAACCTAGAATAAGAGTGGCCCTTATTCCATTTCATCTGACTTACATATTTGCCAAATGCCTTTCACAGTTTAATCACTCACTTAAAATAAGTTGAGTTTGATTTACTTACCTATCTAAGATTTTAATAAATATTTTCTCTACTCCAATTATTTTTTCACTGGTAAATTTGTGAAATACATAAGCTTCCGAGAGGATGGTTATAAATGCTTACGTGTGGGCAGGTGTTTAAGTTGCTTCAATCATGGTCCTGACTCTTTGTGACCTCCTTGGAGTATAGCCCGGTAAGCCCATCTATCCACAGGATTCTCCAGGCAAGAATACTCTAGTGGGTTTCCATGCTCTTTCCCAGGAGATCTTCCCAACCCAGGGGTTGAACTCGTATCTCAGGTCTCCTGCATTGGCAGGCAGGTTCTTTACCACTAGTGCTACTGGGAAGCCCCATAAATGCTTAAGCAGTATTTATCAAGGCTAATATTTTCTTATGACATTTTTGGTTTCTTATACTGTAGTTTCTTGTTGTTCATGTCCACATATTCTTCCTATATGTCAAATTTCAATAAAACCTATTTTTTTAATTATATTTACTGTCCTCCTTGGAATGCTTTTGGAGGCTTCTTGTTCAAGAAGATAGAAACACAAATCCGTTTCGCTGCAAGTCCTGGTCAGCACTAGGGAATCATTTTGCTAACCTTAGCAAAATGTGTCAACTTGGAGAGTTAGTGAGGGAACGACCCAACAGAGTTACAACGGAGGCTTCACTTCATTGAGCAAGCTCACAGCTTCCCGTCTGCTCTGTTTCTGCAGAAGTTAATGAATATTTGGACTCATTTTCTGAGTCACATCAACACAGAGGAAGTCTAAAGTCCACACTAGATGGAAGTTGATCCAATTTGATAAAATCACTATTTATCTCTGTATCCTCTGTGGTTCTTCAAGCTGCTTCCACAACAAAATTAATATAAAAGACCAGCTAGCCACAGCTTGACAGAACTCTAATTTTAATCATCTTATTTACACCTAAAATGGTCCTCTATCGTAGACTTTGTTTGGGAAATCCACCCTGTAAACAAATTTCACTTTGCTCAGAGCATAAGGTATCATAGACTTCTGGGAGTCCAGCCTGAATAAAGACAGCAAAATCAGAAATCCTACTAGAAACACTTCTGCAGACGTATATGAAGTCTTCCAGCCCTTTTTAAAAATAAAAACCCATATTTAACTTTACATACTGGTTTCTTATACAATATGAATATTTTGCCATAGATGACTTTTACTCAAGGACAATATTTTTTGTCTTGTTTTATATTCTCTAGTTAGTCCATAGGCTGCAGCAAACATTCCCAGGTAGATCATTTCAGGATGTGGATCTGCAGATGTGTGCAGACACTGTGCAATCTTCTTGCCATGGCAGATGGCACAAATCTCCCAGCCCTCTGTCCTAACCAGAGCTCCCCCCTGTCCCTGATCAGAGTTGACATGAGAGGGGGCCATTTGCCTTCCTTCTTCTATACGTTTCTGATTGACTGTGTATACTAGGATGTGTTCCTATGAGCATGTGGATCTTTTACCCAGAGTCATGTGCCCTTAGTTGCTTTCTGCGCATTAAACAACCATAGATCTAGGTTGCTGCTTTGCTCACCTCTGACCAAAGCAAGCTGCCTAACCACATGCAAACACAAAGTCACAGGAAAAATTCTGTGCAGAGAGCCACCAAGGTCCCCTTGTACTTTCTACTCAGTCATTTGATCTGAAGTTAACAGGCTGATTTCTTTCAAAGTATTAATTTACTGGGCCAGAACCAAAGTAGATTCCACTTATGATATGCAACTTCCAAGATTTTACAAAAATGAACTAATCAGAAGAATTCATAAATTTACCATTGGTTTCATTCAGTTATTTTACTTAATTAATTTTTTCCAGTATGTTCCCCTGTTCCTGATCATATGGAGCTTGGGTTAACATTTTGTGGCAGGCATGTCATTCAGTTCTTTTTCATTGCACCCACAAATCTAGTAAATCAACAAGATCTGACTATTCCTTCTTCAAAGTATTTCTGAAAGTCACCCTTGTGACACCATTTCTACCATTGTCACCCTAATGAAGAGTCTTTTCATCTCACACTTTTATAGTCATAACCTCCCATATACATAGATAAACACACATAAACATATGTATACATATACACACATAGATATGCAAATATATATGCATTCATAAACAGGGCTTCCCTGGTGCTCAGCAGTAAAGAAACCATCTGCAGTGCAGAAGAAACAGTTCCTCCCAGGTTGGAAAGACACCCTCCCCCAAAGAAGGAAATGGCAACCCAATCCAGTATTCTTGCCTAGGAAATCGCACGGGCAGACAAGCTGGGTGGGCTACAGTCTATAGGTCACTAAAGTGTTGGAAATGACTTAGCAACTAAACAATAACAGCAATATATATATATATATTATATGCACATACATACACACATATATTATGTACATACATCTAAACACACACACACACACACACACACACACACACACATACACATATACAATACCAAAAGACAGAAATATGCATGTTTTTCACAGGTAACAAGTTTGGGGATGAAGTGCACAGAGAAACACATGAAAATGCAAAACTCACCGGCTGACCTCCCCACCACCTGTGGTTAAATTTCTCTCGCCCTCGAAGATTGAAGTGTGCATCAAAGACAGGATCATACATGGAATTGCCAACAATTCCATGCGATTCTGGATACAGCCCCTTTATGGAAAAGCAAATTTATTGTCAAAATAATCCACATGTAACAGTGCTATCATAAATTTTGTTATCACAGAACATTTTATAATGATATGCAATTTTCAATTTTATATAATATATATAACTTTTATATTCTGTCCGAGGAAACACGAATATTATCTACAGTATTTGTAAGCCACTGTGAAACTTGACAAGATTATAAGAAATTTGACATTGAAGCTTTTTTAACTGTTGTAATTTAATAAGATGACAATAATTTTATTACAATAAAGTAACTTTTCAATTGAAATTTATTTATGTGCCTCCAAAGAAGCTTCTATTTCTAAATATACTATTCCTTTTGCCTAGGTTGTATTTCTACTCCAAGCCAAAATAAATAAATGAAATAAATTATATTTTTTAAAGGAAAAAGCAAGGTAGAATTGGAAGTATCTGAAAATTAAAACACCACAGCTCTGAAGTCAATATTTTTATTTGAAAGCTCAGAAACTAAGGAATAGATCCTGTGGTAGTTGAGAGGTTGAATGTATATACTCAGAATCGCACCTGAAAAAAAATAGGTTTTAAAGTTGCAATGAAGTTCAATCATCTACAAAGTAGTAAAAGGCATTTATTGTGAACAATTGATATGGGTAAGATGAAAAAACAGAAATATTATCTTTGAACACTAAGGAACATGTTTTTAAATTTTCCCTTTAAGTCATTTCAGGATGACATCAGCCCTTTGAATCTACACCATTTGAAAAAATACTTACAGTGGCTAAAGTGTACAAGTTAGGGAAAGTTTTCGTCGGGTACACAGGCCTCATGTAGGGGGAGTGAGTGCCACAAGACCCTGGAAACAGAAATCAGATATTACAACAGGAGGAAAAACAGGGACCACTTCATGTAAGGAGATCCATTCTATGAACCATCAAAGACATGGGCTCTCTTCACTTTTGAATTTCAAGTAGCAAAGCCATGTATCCATACATCTCAAAACTGACAGGTAAGCGGTAACTGGGCAAATTGTGGATTACAGATGAGAACACAGTATAAAAATGACTTACTTAGTTTTTCAATGTTAGGCATGACCTTGCTGCCTTTCTTCATGTACGATGCACGAAAGCCATCCACGGAGAAGATGATCAATGGAGGGCGAACAAACCTTAAATGGTAACATGTTGAACTTAGAAAAATGACTGTCACAGAGCTTGCATTATGCCTAGTCATTCTCAACAGCTGGAACTGAGAATTTCTAAAACAAAACTTCAGATGAGGATATCTGTACAAGCCCAGGCTTTCAGCCACATAACATTTGTGACAACCTAAGTGCAGAGTTAAATGGCCAGGGAAGGTCTTTCTCCACAGTTTTCTCCAGAGCTACCTCTTGCATCGAAACAAGGCTTTTCACAATGTAAAAAGCTGTTGGATGGATTTGCCTGGGATATGCTCTCCCATTTGCTACCTGAAAAACTCCTTTCTTTAAAATCCAGCTCAATGGGATATACATATGACTAATCTGGGATTATACGTATCTATAAACAGCAAAACTCTGTAAAAGCAAAAACGAAAAAAAAAATCCAGCTCAAGATTTCCTCTTTCACAGTATTCTTTGGTGCTTCTGAATTCCTTTAAGATAATAATGAATACCTCCTTTATATGAACAAATATATATTATATCCCTTAACATCTATTAATTATATAATAAATACATGCTAGATTTATTGTGAACAATTGATATGGGTAAGATGAAAAAACAGAAATATTATCTTTGAACACTAAGGAACATGTTTTTAAATTTTCCCTTTAAGTCATTTCAGGATGACATCAGCCCTTTGAATCTACACCATTTGAAAAAATACTTACAGTGGCTAAAGTGTACAAGTTAGGGAAAGTTTTGGGGTACACAGGCCTCATGTAGGGGGAGTGAGTGCCACAAGACCCTGGAAACAGAAATCAGATATTACAACAGGAGGAAAAACAGGGACCACTTCATGTAAGGAGATCCATTCTATGAACCATCAAAGACATGGGCTCTCTTCACTTTTGAATTTCAAGTAGCAAAGCCATGTATCCATACATCTCAAAACTGACAGGTAAGCGGTAACTGGGCAAATTGTGGATTACAGATGAGAACACAGTATAAAAATGACTTACTTAGTTTTTCAATGTTAGGCATGACCTTGCTGCCTTTCTTCATGTACGATGCACGAAAGCCATCCACGGAGAAGATGATCAACGGAGGGCGAACAAACCTTAAATGGTAACATGTTGAACTTAGAAAAATGACTGTCACAGAGCTTGCATTATGCCTAGTCATTCTCAACAGCTGGAACTGAGAATTTCTAAAACAAAACTTCAGATGAGGATATCTGTACAAGCCCAGGCTTTCAGCCACATAACATTTGTGACAACCTAAGTGCAGAGTTAAATGGCCAGGGAAGGTCTTTCTCCACAGTTTTCTCCAGAGCTGCCTCTTGCATCGCAAACAAGGCTTTTCACAATGTAAAAAGCTGTTGGATGGATTTGCCTGGGATATGCTCTCCCATTTGCTACCTGAAAAACTCCTTTCTTTAAAATCCAGCTCAATGGGATATACATATGACTAATCTGGGATTATACGTATCTATAAACAGCAAAACTCTGTAAAAGCAAAAACGAAAAAAAAAATCCAGCTCAAGATTTCCTCTTTCACAGTATTCGTTGGTGCTTCTGAATTCCTTTAAGATAATAATGAATACCTCCTTTATATGAACAAATATATATTATATCCCTTAACATCTATTAATTATATAATAAATACATGCTAGATTTATATTCAATATATTACATTATAGTATAATGATATATTAACATGTCTTTCTTCTTCATTAGTTTCAAAGCACAGTTGGCATCTTATTCATCTTTCTGTTTTATGGACCTACAGTAGGACTTCAATAAATATTTATCACATACATGAAGGAAGGGAGAAAGGAAGGAAGGAAAATGAAAGTAATAAGCAGTAGCAATTCTCTCACTAGAACTAAACACTTACTAAAAATTCTTTTAGGTTTAATTATAAAATAATTATGAAAATACTTAAAATGGGGATCTCGGAAACTTAGTCAATAAAGAACTAGATTATCCACCTAACTAGGGAAGGATTGATGAAAGAGGCCCTCTGTTATATTTTAAAGATACAGTTGTTCGATCAGACTTGAGAATGCTAAACTTCGTGGAAAAGTGTTTTTAATGGTTTGCAGACAATTCAGCAAGCACGAGTTTCCATTTATCTTGAAGCCACATAATAAACGAGTCCTACTCTTCTGAATCCATGCACTGTAGCCCTGAGGCTCCTCTATTCATGGGATTTTCACAGGCAAGAATTCTGGAAGGGATTGCCATTTCCACCTCCAGAAGATCTTTCCACCCCAGGGATCATACCTCATCTCCTGTGTCTCCTGCATTTCAGGTAGATACTTTTCCCACTGAACTATGTGGGAAGCCCATATTTTAAATGAGGCAGAGGCTAAGCACACAGAACACTACTACAGAAGAGTTCATTATTATCACTAGTATCATTTAATGATTTTACCACTTAGCCTGCTTTCTCTTCCACAACAACTAAACACATTTTAGACATTTAGACACTAGTGTCATCCCATCTTAATAGCTCAAAGAAGTTCAAGTAGCTCATGAAAGTTAAAAAAGGAGACAAAAATAAAACTATCTAAATTCTTGGATTTTGTGTCCCAGGCCTAAAACAAGAGATCCAAAATAAAACTGCATCTAATTTCATTCTTGGTGCTTCTGAATTCCTTTAAGATAATAATGAATACCTCCTTTATATGAACAAATATATATTATATCCCTTAACATCTATTAATTATATAATAAATACATGCTAGATTTATATTCAATATATTACATTATAGTATAATGATATATTAACATGTCTTTCTTCTTCATTAGTTTCAAAGCACAGTTGGCATCTTATTCATCTTTCTGTTTTATGGACCTACAGTAGGACTTCAATAAATATTTATCACATACATGAAGGAAGGGAGAAAGGAAGGAAGGAAAATGAAAGTAATAAGCAGTAGCAATTCTCTCACTAGAACTAAACACTTACTAAAAATTCTTTTAGGTTTAATTATAAAATAATTATGAAAATACTTAAAATGGGGATCTCGGAAACTTAGTCAATAAAGAACTAGATTATCCACCTAACTAGGGAAGGATTGATGAAAGAGGCCCTCTGTTATATTTTAAAGATACAGTTGTTCGATCAGACTTGAGAATGCTAAACTTCGTGGAAAAGTGTTTTTAATGGTTTGCAGACAATTCAGCAAGCACGAGTTTCCATTTATCTTGAAGCCACATAATAAACGAGTCCTACTCTTCTGAATCCATGCACTGTAGCCCTGAGGCTCCTCTATTCATGGGATTTTCACAGGCAAGAATTCTGGAAGGGATTGCCATTTCCACCTCCAGAAGATCTTTCCACCCCAGGGATCATACCTCATCTCCTGTGTCTCCTGCATTTCAGGTAGATACTTTTCCCACTGAACTATGTGGGAAGCCCATATTTTAAATGAGGCAGAGGCTAAGCACACAGAACACTACTACAGAAGAGTTCATTATTATCACTAGTATCATTTAATGATTTTACCACTTAGCCTGCTTTCTCTTCCACAACAACTAAACACATTTTAGACATTTAGACACTAGTGTCATCCCATCTTAATAGCTCAAAGAAGTTCAAGTAGCTCATGAAAGTTAAAAAAGGAGACAAAAATAAAACTATCTAAATTCTTGGATTTTGTGTCCCAGGCCTAAAACAAAAAGATGCTCAATCCAATACATTCAAAAAGATACATTTGTAGAACATCTTCTTTTCTGCCAGGCATTTTAAGAGTCCATGAATTTGCAAAAGTTGCCTGGAAGGCATCATGATTGCCTCATGCTGATCCCACTTGAGCTGTGGAGTGTCACTGAAGTCTGGCTGGGCCCCAGCAAAGCAGGGCTGCAGTGGTTTGTCGAGTTTCTGTAGCATCTGGTAGGAGTTACCCTCTAGGATAATACTTTTGAGATGTTCTGTAGTCCTCCCTTCAACCACTCCACCACCAAAAACAAAACAAAAAAGCAAAAGCAGCACTTCAGAAAAAGAAAAAAAAAAAAATCACTGCCAGAAATGTTTCTTTCTCTGGTGGCTCAGATGGTAAAGAAAGTGCCTGCAACGCAGGAGACCCAGGATCTATCCCTAGGTTAGTAAGATCCCCCAGAGGAGGAAATAGCAGCCCACTCCAGTATTCCTGCCTGGAGAATCCCACAGACAGAGGAGCCTGGTGGGTTACAGCCCATGGGGTCACAAAGAATCAGACACGACTGAGTGACTAACACTAACAGTTTCTAACATCTTCAGTTGAGGTGAGATACACAGGATATCATCTTCAATATGTTCAGAGGCAATAGGAGAAATTCTTTCAAAAACATTTTTTTATTTTTAAAAAATCTTATTGAATTGTTTGTGATATTTTATCAAAAAAGATATAAAGCAGCGGAATATTCATAAATTGCACTCACCCTGCAGGACATTCTGGAGTCTTTATTTCTTCACAGTCATCATCTACCCAATGTGACTCTCCTGTAAGGAAAAATGGGTGGACTTTTGGGTGAATCAAATTATAAACATCATCCAGAGTCTGAAAGTATAATTAGAGTCCCTATGTCCTGACAGATACTTGTTTATGGGACACCATCTAAAAGAATTTCTGAAATAAAGTCTAGAGTCTTTATTGATTAAAGTATAAAGGCTTTACTAAACTACACCCATACACAATGGGCAAGTCTAGATTTAATAAATCCCAAGTGGTATTTATTTGAACATCCTGTGTCTAAATGCCTTGTAGATAAAAACACCTGTGGCGTCAGTGAACAAAATTCCATGTTTGTTTCGCTCCAGAAGTAAACTGTTCAGTCATTAGTTGGAACATTTTTTTCCTATGCCACTAAACATCTCAAACCCACAGAAAATATGGCACAACTTCCCTTTAGTTGGGGAAATGGTTTAGACTACTCAGGGATAATAGATGGAAGACTGCAATAGAAAGGTTATTTGCCAATGGATTTGTGTACAACCCTTGCACTAAGGAATATAAAGCAATGCTATTTTTCATGTTTCTCTTCCACTAAGATCTGAGAACATAAATCTGTGTCATTCTTGAGTTCTTCCATCTAGAGAACAAGGCAGGAACAGAGATGCAGACATAGAGAAGGAGCTTGTGGACACAGTGGGGTGGGGTGATGAATTGAGAGTGGCCCTGGCATATATGCACTACCACATGGAGACTAGACAGCTAGTGGGAAGCTGCTGTATAGCACAGGAAGCTCAGCTCGGTGCTCTAAGATGACCTAGAGGGGTGGGAGGAAGATGATATATGTATATATATATAGCTGATTCATGTTGCTGTACAGCAGAAACTAACACAGTATTATAAAGCAATTATATTCCATTCCTGGTGGCTCAAACGGTAATCTGCCTGCAATGCAGAAACCCCAGATTCAATCCCTGGGTCAGGAAGATCCCCTGGAGAAGGAAATTCTCCAGTACTTTTGCCACTACATATGTTTCTGAACTGATCTGCTTTTCCCCTAAAAGATTTCAATAGAAACTCCACATAAATATTCCCTGTCACAGCTAGGAAGAAGAGTTCACTTGGACACTAAACAGTGACTTGCAAATTTTACACAAATATCCGTGGATCCTTCCATTAACTTCTCTAAGAGGTTACGGTGACTTGGACTCCTTAAAGACAGAAACGGCCTCTTTTATACATTTGGCAGCCCATTGGCTAGTATCTATTATTGAGTAAAACCATCATGTTTGACAATCACCCATACACAATGGGCAAGTCTAGATTTAATAAATCCCAAGTGGTATTTATTTGAACATCCTGTGTCTAAATGCCTTGTAGATAAAAACACCTGTGGCGTCAGTGAACAAAATTCCATGTTTGTTTCGCTCCAGAAGTAAACTGTTCAGTCATTAGTTGGAACATTTTTTTCCTATGCCACTAAACATCTCAAACCCACAGAAAATATGGCACAACTTCCCTTTAGTTGGGGAAATGGTTTAGACTACTCAGGGATAATAGATGGAAGACTGCAATAGAAAGGTTATTTGCCAATGGATTTGTGTACAACCCTTGCACTAAGGAATATAAAGCAATGCTATTTTTCATGTTTCTCTTCCACTAAGATCTGAGAACATAAATCTGTGTCATTCTTGAGTTCTTCCATCTAGAGAACAAGGCAGGAACAGAGATGCAGACATAGAGAAGGAGCTTGTGGACACAGTGGGGTGGGGTGATGAATTGAGAGTGGCCCTGGCATATATGCACTACCACATGGAGACTAGACAGCTAGTGGGAAGCTGCTGTATAGCACAGGAAGCTCAGCTCGGTGCTCTAAGATGACCTAGAGGGGTGGGAGGAAGATGATATATGTATATATATAGCTGATTCATGTTGCTGTACAGCAGAAACTAACACAGTATTATAAAGCAATTATATTCCATTCCTGGTGGCTCAAACGGTAATCTGCCTGCAATGCAGAAACCCCAGATTCAATCCCTGGGTCAGGAAGATCCCCTGGAGAAGGAAATTCTCCAGTACTTTTGCCACTACATATGTTTCTGAACTGATCTGCTTTTCCCCTAAAAGATTTCAATAGAAACTCCACATAAATATTCCCTGTCACAGCTAGGAAGAAGAGTTCACTTGGACACTAAACAGTGACTTGCAAATTTTACACAAATATCCTTGGATCCTTCCATTAACTTCTCTAAGAGGTTACTTCGGTGACTTGGACTCCTTAAAGACAGAAACGGCCTCTTTTATACATTTGGCAGCCCATTGGCTAGTATCTATTATTGGAGTAAAACCATCATGTTTGACAATCACCCATGCAAAGTCAGCACACATACAGATATGGCCTGGGGGTATCACAGGAGCTATTGGTGGCCCATCCTCTTTAGCAGCTAGTGCTCTCATCCCAGGGCTTCCCATGTGGCATTAGTGGTAAAGAACCTGGTTGCCAACACAAGACATAAGAAATGTTGGTTCTATCCCCAAATGGGAAAAACCACTGGAGGAGGGCATGGCAACCCACTCCAGTATTCTTGCCTGGAGAATCCCACGGACAGAGAAGCCTGGCCAGCTACAGTTCACGGGGGCCGCAAAGAGTCGAACATGACTGAACCGACTTAGCAGGCTCACACTTCCGTCTCTTGGCTGCTGCTGGTGCTGAGGCATATCGCTTATAGCCAGTGAGAATGAAAGTCACGTCCTCAGCTTCAGATGTAAGAATTCTTGAGATTTAACTTCTGGAGCCCAAAAGTAGAACAGAGCAAGGTGACACTTGCCCTGAGGTCACATCCTTGCTTGCCCCCTTCTTCCCCCACAGCCCTGCTCCCTTATAAGGTTTTCCTGCAGAGAACTCTCCCGTGAATTCCATGTCCAAAAGTCCTGTCTCAGGCTCTGCTTCTAGGAAACCTGACTAAGACAGGAATGCTTTTAACTATCTTTTCAATATTATGATTTTATATCATTACGGAGTTTGGGGTTATTTCCTTGTTATTTCAGATCAGTGAAATGCAGAGCAGCCAACCCCTAAGCAAGAAGCATAAGAAATGAAAAAGTCTAACTCATTCCACCTCCCAAACCCATATCCAAGGTGTTAGAGCAACAAGAGCCAAGATCTCTTGGAATGTCTCCAAGTTTTACTCTTTGAAAGTTCAAGCCAACAGAGCTTTTAAAGAAAAACCCCCCAAGCCCCCAAAAAAGATTAAAAACTTTTTGTCACAGCTAGGAAGAAGAGTTCACTTGGACACTAAACAGTGACTTGCAAATTTTACACAAATATCCTTGGATCCTTCCATTAACTTCTCTAAGAGGTTACTTCGGTGACTTGGACTCCTTAAAGACAGAAACGGCCTCTTTTATACATTTGGCAGCCCATTGGCTAGTATCTATTATTGGAGTAAAACCATCATGTTTGACAATCACCCATGCAAAGTCAGCACACATACAGATATGGCCTGGGGGTATCACAGGAGCTATTGGTGGCCCATCCTCTTTAGCAGCTAGTGCTCTCATCCCAGGGCTTCCCATGTGGCATTAGTGGTAAAGAACCTGGTTGCCAACACAAGACATAAGAAATGTTGGTTCTATCCCCAAATGGGAAAAACCACTGGAGGAGGGCATGGCAACCCACTCCAGTATTCTTGCCTGGAGAATCCCACGGACAGAGAAGCCTGGCCAGCTACAGTTCACGGGGGCCGCAAAGAGTCGAACATGACTGAACCGACTTAGCAGGCTCACACTTCCGTCTCTTGGCTGCTGCTGGTGCTGAGGCATATCGCTTATAGCCAGTGAGAATGAAAGTCACGTCCTCAGCTTCAGATGTAAGAATTCTTGAGATTTAACTTCTGGAGCCCAAAAGTAGAACAGAGCAAGGTGACACTTGCCCTGAGGTCACATCCTTGCTTGCCCCCTTCTTCCCCCACAGCCCTGCTCCCTTATAAGGTTTTCCTGCAGAGAACTCTCCCGTGAATTCCATGTCCAAAAGTCCTGTCTCAGGCTCTGCTTCTAGGAAACCTGACTAAGACAGGAATGCTTTTAACTATCTTTTCAATATTATGATTTTATATCATTACGGAGTTTGGGGTTATTTCCTTGTTATTTCAGATCAGTGAAATGCAGAGCAGCCAACCCCTAAGCAAGAAGCATAAGAAATGAAAAAGTCTAACTCATTCCACCTCCCAAACCCATATCCAAGGTGTTAGAGCAACAAGAGCCAAGATCTCTTGGAATGTCTCCAAGTTTTACTCTTTGAAAGTTCAAGCCAACAGAGCAAATATATACCTTTGCAAACCACTTGGTAATTAGTACAGCAGTCTCCTCTGGCCAAGCAGTCCTCTGAGCAGTGACAAGCATGGTCTTCATTTCTTACTTCTCCACATCTGTCCTTAGGACACTCCCAGCCACCAGCTGAAATTGGCATAACAGAACACTTTCACCTCTTCGCACAAACCAAATAAAAGAGGCCACAATTGCTTACAATGTTTGCCAAGAAAAAGAGCTAAAGTCCCACATCGTTTAATCTGCTTGTGAAATTAGAGTTGGCCTGAGGCCTAAATGATATTTGGCATACTTACAGATACGATGGATTTTTAGTTTTTTAAATCAGAATACAAAGCCAAATGCCATTGGTCTCCTTTGGAAAAATGGAACCCTTAATCACTGAGCTGTCCTAAAAGATGCAATAAAATGCGTGATGCATAAGGTCTGTGATAGAGATACCTACCCATTGTAGGCCTAGTTGCAATAGCTGGACTCTTTTATTTTCCAAAGTACCTTTACTTAAACCTTAATCAGCTTGATTGAAATACAAATGATAGTGTAACTAAATGGCCCCTACCGCTATAAGGTGCACCAAAGGTTAAAGCTCTAAATAGGTACAAAGACTATAAAGGCATACTAAAAACATTCAGAAGGCTGAGTGTAGACCTACATGTGGCCCAACTTATAATCAAAGATCAGAGTCCCTATTTTCAAGGAGATCAGTTCTAGGTTATAGATTTCTATCTGGGCATACTTGACTGGGAGTTCACAACTCAACTCCACTAAGAAAATACCTTCAGAAAAGTACTGTTTCCATTTTAAAGAGAGTATTGGACTCTTCATATGACTTTTGATCCACTAGACTGTAAACACCATGGCAGGAAAAAAAATCATATCTCTCACCACTGTTTTCTAGTACCTGTGTGTGTGCCTGGCACAAGCCAGGTGTCCATGAACATAGATGGAATCTAGTTGAGAATTATCTTTAAAAAAAGATGACTCTTTAAATTCAGAGCTGCTGTGTTGAGAAACTTCATAGTTAATTCGTTTATTCAATAAACACATCTACCATGTTTTCCACATTCTACATGGTGGGGAGGTAGTGAAGAACATGGAAGATAAGTTTCTATCTTCATGGACCTTACATTCCCGTTGGGAAAGGTAGACCATAGGCAAGTCAACTGGTCAATGAGATCATTTCAGTGGTAAGTGTTGTAAAGAAAATCAACATGAATAGAGAGTGACAGGGTAGGAAGGGTCTACTTCACAGAATGGTCAAGAAAGGCTTCTCTGAACTAAAGGACCCTTCAGATCTTATCTCTTAAAACATGTCATCAGTGAGAAGCAATGATTTTAGAAATGCAATGCTGCTCCTTAGTAACAGTCTACCTAGAGACCAATGGCTATGTGAATAATTGGATAAAAAGATATGCTAGAAAACCATGCAACTACTGTTTAATTTCCATCTTTTAGAATTACTTATGCATCCTGATTCCATTCTCTGGTTTTTTTTTTCTTTATAACCCCTGCTCCCATTGCCTTCTCTTCCCAAGCAGATCAAATGCTTAGAATTCTTTAATCCAGGATTGGATATTCTCAACAGTTAGCAATTTTCCAAGGTTATGCTGATGGACAGAGGTCATGTGAGTTTTTTCCCTCAATTCAAAAATAACTATCCCAACTAATACATTTTTTTAAATTTGTTACTTTTCCCATACAATTTTTGAACTTGATATGTTGTATTTTCAATATTTTTATTCAGTTTAAGAAACTGTCTTGTCCTTTTTGCCTTTTTGGCCACATGGCACCTTAGTTCTCTGACTAGGAATCAAATCTAGTGCTCCCTACATTGGAAATGCAGAGTTGTAATCACTGGACCACCAGGGAAGTCCCCGGCAAATATATTTTTATTCTTCCCCTAGTTCCATAAGAGGGTATCCCTGCTGTTGCAATGGTAAAGCATCCTCCTGCTATTGCAGGAGTCACAGGTTTGATCCCTGGTTCCGGAATGTCCTCTGGAGAAGGAAATGGCAACCCAGTCTATATTCTTGCCTAGGAAATCTCATGGACAAAGGAGCCTGGTGGGAGTTCATGGAGTTCCAAAAAGTCAGACACAACTTAAATGAGACTGAAAAACAACAAATTTCATTTAAAAAACCCTTTACTTACAAAAAAGCATCATTATTAACAAGCTAGATTTATTGAGGTGCTACTTTGTGTAAGAATGAAATTTTTAAAAACTTAGTGACTACAAGCAAGGTATGATTCAGTCAGCTGTGTAACTTTCAAAGCAACTATGAGAATAAACATAAAAATATTTAATCTTTTAGGATAATAATAAAGCTATCTACCAGATCAGGAAAAAAAGATTTTTAAAAAACTGAAAAAACTAAAAGCCTTGAAATATAAACGAGAGCATAATTATGTAATATTTATTTACATTTAAAACATAAGGTCTTCTCTGAACTAAAGGACCCTTCAGATCTTATCTCTTAAAACATGTCATCAGTGAGAAGCAATGATTTTAGAAATGCAATGCTGCTCCTTAGTAACAGTCTACCTAGAGACCAATGGCTATGTGAATAATTGGATAAAAAGATATGCTAGAAAACCATGCAACTACTGTTTAATTTCCATCTTTTAGAATTACTTATGCATCCTGATTCCATTCTCTGGTTTTTTTTTTCTTTATAACCCCTGCTCCCATTGCCTTCTCTTCCCAAGCAGATCAAATGCTTAGAATTCTTTAATCCAGGATTGGATATTCTCAACAGTTAGCAATTTTCCAAGGTTATGCTGATGGACAGAGGTCATGTGAGTTTTTTCCCTCAATTCAAAAATAATTATCCCAACTAATACATTTTTTTAAATTTGTTACTTTTCCCATACAATTTTTGAACTTGATATGTTGTATTTTCAATATTTTTATTCAGTTTAAGAAACTGTCTTGTCCTTTTTGCCTTTTTGGCCACATGGCACCTTAGTTCTCTGACTAGGAATCAAATCTAGTGCTCCCTACATTGGAAATGCAGAGTTGTAATCACTGGACCACCAGGGAAGTCCCCGGCAAATATATTTTTATTCTTCCCCTAGTTCCATAAGAGGGTATCCCTGCTGTTGCAATGGTAAAGCATCCTCCTGCTATTGCAGGAGTCACAGGTTTGATCCCTGGTTCCGGAATGTCCTCTGGAGAAGGAAATGGCAACCCAGTCTATATTCTTGCCTAGGAAATCTCATGGACAAAGGAGCCTGGTGGGAGTTCATGGAGTTCCAAAAAGTCAGACACAACTTAAATGAGACTGAAAAACAACAAATTTCATTTAAAAAACCCTTTACTTACAAAAAAGCATCATTATTAACAAGCTAGATTTATTGAGGTGCTACTTTGTGTAAGAATGAAATTTTTAAAAACTTAGTGACTACAAGCAAGGTATGATTCAGTCAGCTGTGTAACTTTCAAAGCAACTATGAGAATAAACATAAAAATATTTAATCTTTTAGGATAATAATAAAGCTATCTACCAGATCAGGAAAAAAAGATTTTTATAAATGAGAATATGCTGAAAAGAGAGTGCTGAAAAGCCCCATGCCCTTTAAGAGAAATATAAACTTTGAGATGCATAATTATGTAATATTTATTTACATTTAAAACATTCATGTACACTTTGATCCCCAAATCCCATTCCTCAGAATTTATCTTAAGGAAAACAGACAAAAGTATGAATATTCATGAACAATACTCATTGTTACATTGTTCGTGGTAGCAAAAATCAGAGAAACAGAAATACTGATCCATTACTTAATGAAGTAGTCTGTCTTTGTTCAATGGAATGTGGTGTAGGCATTCAAAAGGAGGATGCGTATAAAGGTTCAGATAGATTCATTCTTACAAAGACATAAATATACACAAGTATAAATACATACACACATACATTCTAAACACATAACACAGTCCGAGTTTACACTGAAACACTGATTCCACTTATCTCTGTCAGAAGCGTAGAATCCCAGAGATCCATTTTCTCCTTCAACCTTTCTTATTATTTTATATTTGATTCTTCCACACTTGGCCTCAGGTACCTTTGTACACAGAGACATGAACTACCTTAAAGTATTATTATAACCCATATTTATGAAACTTGGGAAGAAAGATATCAACTACATTCAGAGAGAGCTAAGCTAGAGTCAGAAAACCCACTCAACTTTAGAAACAGATCCAAGATCACGAATACAGAGGGCTAAGATGATGTGTTAGGGACAAACCACTCAAAGTAGAGAAAAAATAAACAACTGTTAGTTCTTCAGTGCCAAGCAAACACAGACCATTGGTTTGAAATAGCATTTTAGAGCCAAAAACTCTGCTAGAACATCTGTTCCATCCATATATTCAGTTTACAAGGTTCTCAGCATTTCAGTGTACAAACCCACGACTAAGAAAGCTGGGAGAAGTTCCAAAAGAAAGTAACAAAAAATGGCCAAACGTTTGGAAAATGTATTATGTAAAAAAAAAAAAAAAAAGTCTAATAATATTGTCCTTAGTTTAGGGGGGAAACAAACAAATCAGAACTAGTAAGGGATTTGACATAAGTTTTCATATAAACCAGGAGCTATTTCTTTAATAAAGGAGAATAATGTGTTTGTTTATAATGATGTCATTAGAAAAATCAGACTAATATTAATGATAATATGAGTTAGACTTTTGAAAGGATAATCTAACCAGAAAAGTTCAAAAATGAGTAATAATTTATCAAGAGAGCTGTGGGTTCTCTGTATCAAGTGGTCTTAAAAAATGGAATGTTGTTCAGCCATAAAAAAGGAATGAAATTGGGTCATTGGTAGAGACGTGGATGGAGCTAAAGACCATTATACAGGCTGAAAAGTAAGTCAGAAAGAGAAACACAAATGTATATTAACACGTATATGTGGAATCTAGAAAAATGGTATAGATGATTTTATTTGCAAAGCAGAAACAGAGACACAGACATAGAAAACAAATGTTTGGACACCAAGAGGGAGAAAACCAGGGAGAAGGTGAGATGAACTGGGAGATTGGGATTGATATATTTACTACTGATACTGTGTACTATATAGCTCAGGGAATCCTACTCAGTGCTCTGTGCTGACCTAAGTGAGAAGAAATCCAAAAAAAGAGAAGATTATATATATATATATGTATGTATAGCTGAGTCACTTTGCTGTACAGTAGAAACTAACACAGTATTTTAAAGCAACTATTGTTGTTGTTCAGTCGCTAAGTCATCTCTTTGCAACCCCATGAAGTACAGGACACCAGGCTCCTTTGACCTCCACTACCACCTGGAGTTTACTCAAACTCATGTCCATTGAGTCAGTGATGCTACCTAACCGTCTTCTCCTCTGCTGTCCCCTTCTCTTCCTGCCCTCAGTCTTTCCCAGCATCAGGGTCTCTTCTAACGAGTCGGCTCTTCACATCAGGTAGCCAAAGTATTGGGGCTTCAGTTTCAGCATCAGTCCTTCCAATGAGTGTCCAGGGTTGATTTCCTAATTGAGGACTGACAGGTTTGATCTCCTTGCAGTCCAGGGGACTCTCAAGAGTCTTTTTCAGCACCACAATTCAAAAGCATCAATTCTTTGGCTATCAGCCTTCTTTATGGTCCACCTCTCACATCCTTACATGACTACTGGAAAAACCATAGCTTTGACTACACAAACCTTTGTCAGTCAAGTGATGTCTCTGCTTTTTAATGCTATCTAGGCTTTTTATAGCTTCCTTCCATGGAGCAAGCATCTTTTAATTTCATGGCTGCCATCACCATTGACAGTGATTTGAAAGGCCAAGAAAATAAAATTGCTTCTACTTTTCTCCAAAATTAATTTTTTTACAAAATGGTCTTAAGAACAGAGCTGCTCATCACCTTTCCTAAAGACTTTAAATATGATGCTGCCCAGAGGCATGGTGAATAACCTACAAGGTGTCTGCAAAGTCACACCTCAAATGTTGGACTTTGGAAACACAGCAGGTAGAATTAGTCTCCAAAGGTAATTTTCTCAACTCTTACATGTTCATTCACAGGCCCATATAATCTACTGACCCTTTTAATAGAGAATAAATGTAAGAAAGGTCAGGAACTTGTAGAGAAAGACTTTAGAGCTGCCCTGAGCATTCAACTCCATGTAGAATTCCATAACGATTTTGGACTTGCACTAAGAACAAGTAACAACATCAAAGTAGACCCATAGTCACTATACAATAAGATGAAATAAAACAAATACCAGAAACTGGGAAGGCAAGCAAAAAATTAAAGTTAAAACAGATTTTTAAAAAGCCCAACATTTTAAGAATGTTCAAAATTTCAGTCCAGGTATCCTAGCAGTAAATTAGGGAGTTGACAGCAAGAGACAGAAATCAAAAAGATGAAAGAAAAAATATTGGTCATAAATATCCAAACCTAGTAAATAATGACTTTAGCTGCAAAGAATTCTCTTTGGGGTGAGTCTTGTATTGACACAACCATCACATAGGATGTGCTTATAATATAACTCAAAGTGATTTAAGAAACTAAACTCAATTCCAGTTTGGTTTGGCCAAAGCATGTTGGCAATGGCAGATTGTTCAACAGCAGGGGATCTTTTTCTTTTATTTTTTGGCCTCTCTTACTGTTTTTTTTTTAATTTACTTATTTTCATTGATCTTTACTTCTTGGCCTGTGTGGGCCTCCAAGTGCAATGGCCCCCCTCGCCACAAAGCACTGGCTCTGGGTACACACGCTCCAGAGTGCCGGCTTGCAACCAGACACACCAGTCCAGCCACTCCGTGGCACGCAGGATCCTCCTGGGCCAGGATCGAACCAGTGCCCCTGCACTGCAAGGTTCTCTTTACGCAATGGACCACCAGGGAAGCCCAGCAGGGGATCTTTAAGCCATCTAACCAAGGCTAAAGAGGACTCAGAAGTTACCCACCTGTCTTCAAACAAAGTGCATCAAAGTCATGGCAGCAACTGCTATAGCTCTTACCATTGACAGTGATTTGAAAGGCCAAGAAAATAAAATTGCTTCTACTTTTCTCCAAAATTAATTTTTTTACAAAATGGTCTTAAGAACAGAGCTGCTCATCACCTTTCCTAAAGACTTTAAATATGATGCTGCCCAGAGGCATGGTGAATAACCTACAAGGTGTCTGCAAAGTCACACCTCAAATGTTGGACTTTGGAAACACAGCAGGTAGAATTAGTCTCCAAAGGTAATTTTCTCAACTCTTACATGTTCATTCACAGGCCCATATAATCTACTGACCCTTTTAATAGAGAATAAATGTAAGAAAGGTCAGGAACTTGTAGAGAAAGACTTTAGAGCTGCCCTGAGCATTCAACTCCATGTAGAATTCCATAACGATTTTGGACTTGCACTAAGAACAAGTAACAACATCAAAGTAGACCCATAGTCACTATACAATAAGATGAAATAAAACAAATACCAGAAACTGGGAAGGCAAGCAAAAAATTAAAGTTAAAACAGATTTTTAAAAAGCCCAACATTTTAAGAATGTTCAAAATTTCAGTCCAGGTATCCTAGCAGTAAATTAGGGAGTTGACAGCAAGAGACAGAAATCAAAAAGATGAAAGAAAAAATATTGGTCATAAATATCCAAACCTAGTAAATAATGACTTTAGCTGCAAAGAATTCTCTTTGGGGTGAGTCTTGTATTGACACAACCATCACATAGGATGTGCTTATAATATAACTCAAAGTGATTTAAGAAACTAAACTCAATTCCAGTTTGGTTTGGCCAAAGCATGTTGGCAATGGCAGATTGTTCAACAGCAGGGGATCTTTTTCTTTTATTTTTTGGCCTCTCTTACTGTTTTTTTTTTAATTTACTTATTTTCATTGATCTTTACTTCTTGGCCTGTGTGGGCCTCCAAGTGCAATGGCCCCCCTCGCCACAAAGCACTGGCTCTGGGTACACACGCTCCAGAGTGCCGGCTTGCAACCAGACACACCAGTCCAGCCACTCCGTGGCACGCAGGATCCTCCTGGGCCAGGGATCGAACCAGTGCCCCCTGCACTGCAAGGTGTTCTCTTTACGCAATGGACCACCAGGGAAGCCCAGCAGGGGATCTTTAAGCCATCTAACCAAGGCTAAAGAGGACTCAGAAGTTACCCACCTGTCTTCAAACAAAGTGCATCAAAGTCATGGCAGCAACTGCTATAGCTCTTACACAAGTTGTCACATCGACAGTCAGGGGGTCCAGCCTCTTGAAGTTCAAAGCATCTGCCCTTGCAAGATCCAGAAATGTTGATCAAGGGGGAGTCTGATAACACTACAAGAGACAAGAGACAAGGGCATGGGATTAGGGAATGGATCATGTCACTATGGAGGGATGGCCCTGGGAAGAAGTAGGTTGTGGTGATGCAGTCAGGCTCTAGCTGAGCAGCCTGGTTCCATCATTTCCTGGCTATGAGCCTCAGCAGGCTTTTTGTGCCAGTTTTGTCACCTGTAGAGTGGAGAGATTAATAAAAGTAACTGGAGGTTATAATGAGAATTAAATGAGACAAATGATGCAAAATATTAAGCAAGATGTCAGCCATACAAAAAGTAACAAATGTTGGCTATTGTTTTTACTACTATTTACAGTGATTCTAGTGTAAATCTGTGTCTCTGCAGATGTTGTGATGCCAACAGAGAACAGAATTTTGAAGTATACATCTAGAAGAGTTCATTCTCCTGTTCAAAAACCCACAACTTTTGTAAGGAATGTGCATGCATGCTGTCACTTAGCCATATCTGACTCTTTGCAACCCTGTGGACTGTAACCCACCAGTCTCCTCTGTCCATGGAATTTTCCAGGCAAGAATACTGGAGTGGGTTGCCATTTCCTACTCAATTCCAGTTTGGTTTGGCCAAAGCATGTTGGCAATGGCAGATTGTTCAACAGCAGGGGATCTTTTTCTTTTATTTTTTGGCCTCTCTTACTGTTTTTTTTTTAATTTACTTATTTTCATTGATCTTTACTTCTTGGCCTGTGTGGGCCTCCAAGTGCAATGGCCCCCCTCGCCACAAAGCACTGGCTCTGGGTACACACGCTCCAGAGTGCCGGCTTGCAACCAGACACACCAGTCCAGCCACTCCGTGGCACGCAGGATCCTCCTGGGCCAGGGATCGAACCAGTGCCCCCTGCACTGCAAGGTGTTCTCTTTACGCAATGGACCACCAGGGAAGCCCAGCAGGGGATCTTTAAGCCATCTAACCAAGGCTAAAGAGGACTCAGAAGTTACCCACCTGTCTTCAAACAAAGTGCATCAAAGTCATGGCAGCAACTGCTATAGCTCTTACACAAGTTGTCACATCGACAGTCAGGGGGTCCAGCCTCTTGAAGTTCAAAGCATCTGCCCTTGCAAGATCCAGAAATGTTGATCAAGGGGGAGTCTGATAACACTACAAGAGACAAGAGACAAGGGCATGGGATTAGGGAATGGATCATGTCACTATGGAGGGATGGCCCTGGGAAGAAGTAGGTTGTGGTGATGCAGTCAGGCTCTAGCTGAGCAGCCTGGTTCCATCATTTCCTGGCTATGAGCCTCAGCAGGCTTTTTGTGCCAGTTTTGTCACCTGTAGAGTGGAGAGATTAATAAAAGTAACTGGAGGTTATAATGAGAATTAAATGAGACAAATGATGCAAAATATTAAGCAAGATGTCAGCCATACAAAAAGTAACAAATGTTGGCTATTGTTTTTACTACTATTTACAGTGATTCTAGTGTAAATCTGTGTCTCTGCAGATGTTGTGATGCCAACAGAGAACAGAATTTTGAAGTATACATCTAGAAGAGTTCATTCTCCTGTTCAAAAACCCACAACTTTTGTAAGGAATGTGCATGCATGCTGTCACTTAGCCATATCTGACTCTTTGCAACCCTGTGGACTGTAACCCACCAGTCTCCTCTGTCCATGGAATTTTCCAGGCAAGAATACTGGAGTGGGTTGCCATTTCCTACTCCAGGGAATCTTCCAGACCCAGGAATTGAACCTGAGTTTCTTGCATCTCCGGCATTGGCAGGCAGGATTCTTTACCATGGCGCCAGGAAAACTGAGCCTAACTTGAACAGATGGGATGGAAATAGAAGACTTTTAAGCTCTCTTCCTGCCATAAAATCTACACATGTTACTAGAGTTATACAAACATAAACTCTATAATCTCGGAGAAAGAAAGAAGGAATAATCGAGGAGTGAAAAGGGAATTAATCAGAAAGTAGTATTAGAGGAACCAGCTGGCTGGGGGATTAAGCTGAATCCTCATCACAGCTTACAATATAATAAGTCAGATCTGCATAGGCTAGCATGGAAAGAGCTAAAAAATGGATAAATACATTTTTTAAAAACAGGAAAGTACAGGAAACAGTTTTGGTCAACTCAGAGATCAAACCGGGGTCTCCTGCATTGGAGGCAGATTCTTTACTGTCTGAATCACCAGGGAAGCCTTAGTAGTAAATAGTATATAATATATTTTCTGTCAGAAATAGAGATAGAGAAAACAATAAAGATAAAGATAAATATCAAATACAAAGAGGCTAGAAGTAAAAATGAGAGAGTGGATGGGAAGAGAACCATTGAGACAAGGTACCAATGTGAATAACATTTTTCTTTCCACTGTAAAAAATTTGTTACAGGAATTACATGTGGAGAAATGAGAAAGACAAGAAGCAAAGAGACTTTTTACATTCCTGCAACTTGAAAATTCTAATATTTTACAAAAATTTTTTTGGCTTGCTCACTTCTCTCTCTTTCATGTATATATATAACATAAACATATATGTGTGTATGTATACATGCATGTGAATTTCTATGCATGGAGAATATATTAGACAATATAAAAATATCCTAACAAATGTTATTTACAACATGCTATTTGTACTTCTAGTTTCTTATTTATGTTTACAAATTTTTCATTTTTTATAATCAGTATCTATTACTTGTAAAATCAAGAAAACACCAAAGGCGGGGAGAGAACAGATATTAAATGACAGGTCTAGGTTCACCAAAGTCATTGATCTGAACATCCTGTTCATCTCTTAGTTCTTTGTCCTCTTTCATACCAGAGTCATTCAGTCCTCACCTGTACAGCATCAGATCAGTTCAGCTAAAGCAAACAGCTTCACTCAACCATGAGATGGGAAACACTTTTGCATGGCTGATTCTGGGATTCTGGGATCTCGAAAGACATATAAACCACTCCAGCTCAGTTTAAGAAATAATGTCAGATTTCTGAGCCAATGCCTTACCTCTGGCTCATAAACCATGTTTTTCTATTGACTTTGGCCAACCAATCAACAGGGCATGCTGGACCCTAAGAAACTGTGAGGGAAGGAGGACTGAGAAGTAGGGAAAGAAAAGAAGTCCTATAATAAAAAATAAATATAAGAAAAATGCTTATAATTGAATTATTCCTTTTTTAAGGATACTACTTAGAAACACTCCAACAGCCATCTATTCTAATACATTCTAAATAGCATTTGTGCTCACGAGCTGCATATATAAATACAATTAGCTAGCTTCAGGGGCTTCCCCAGTAGCTCAGTGGTAATCAATCTGCCTACAGTGTAGGAGATGCAGGAGAGGTGGGTTCGATTCCTGGGTTGGTAAGATTGCTTGGAGGAGGGCATGGCAACTCACTCCAGTATTCTTGCCTGGAGAATCCATGGACAGAGCAGCCTGGCAGGCTACAGTCCACAGGGTCACAAAGAGTCAGACACGACTGAAGGAACTGAGCACACAGTTATCCTTATAACTGAGATAATCAGAAGAGATTCAAAGGCACATTGTTTGTAGATGTTTACTCGTCCTGTCTCCTTTATGACATCTCAGCTGTGTGTGAAGTTTTCCTCCATTCATGCCCTTTGCTTTCCCTCATCACATGAGCTAAGTTTAAATTGTGTCCGACTCTTTGCGGCCTTTTTTAACTTGAAAATTCTAATATTTTACAAAATTTTTTGGCTTGCTCACTTCTCTCTCTTCATGTATATATATAACATAAACATATATGTGTATGTATACATGCATGTGAATTTCTATGCATGGAGAATATATTAGACAATATAAAAATATCCTAACAAATGTTATTTACAACATGCTATTTGTACTTCTAGTTTCTTATTTATGTTTACAAATTTTTCATTTTTTATAATCAGTATCTATTACTTGTAAAATCAAGAAAACACCAAAGGCGGGGAGAGAACAGATATTAAATGACAGGTCTAGGTTCACCAAAGTCATTGATCTGAACATCCTGTTCATCTCTTAGTTCTTTGTCCTCTTTCATACCAGAGTCATTCAGTCCTCACCTGTACAGCATCAGATCAGTTCAGCTAAAGCAAACAGCTTCACTCAACCATGAGATGGGAAACACTTTTGCATGGCTGATTCTGGGATTCTGGGATCTTGAAAGACATATAAACCACTCCAGCTCAGTTTAAGAAATAATGTCAGATTTCTGAGCCAATGCCTTACCTCTGGCTCATAAACCATGTTTTTCTATTGACTTTGGCCAACCAATCAACAGGGCATGCTGGACCCTAAGAAACTGTGAGGGAAGGAGGACTGAGAAGTAGGGAAAGAAAAGAAGTCCTATAATAAAAAATAAATATAAGAAAAATGCTTATAATTGAATTATTCCTTTTTTAAGGATACTACTTAGAAACACTCCAACAGCCATCTATTCTAATACATTCTAAATAGCATTTGTGCTCACGAGCTGCATATATAAATACAATTAGCTAGCTTCAGGGGCTTCCCCAGTAGCTCAGTGGTAATCAATCTGCCTACAGTGTAGGAGATGCAGGAGAGGTGGGTTCGATTCCTGGGTTGGTAAGATTGCTTGGAGGAGGGCATGGCAACTCACTCCAGTATTCTTGCCTGGAGAATCCATGGACAGAGCAGCCTGGCAGGCTACAGTCCACAGGGTCACAAAGAGTCAGACACGACTGAAGGAACTGAGCACACAGTTATCCTTATAACTGAGATAATCAGAAGAGATTCAAAGGCACATTGTTTGTAGATGTTTACTCGTCCTGTCTCCTTTATGACATCTCAGCTGTGTGTGAAGTTTTCCTCCATTCATGCCCTTTGCTTTCCCCTCATCACATGAGCTAAGTTATTTCATTTGTGTCCGACTCTTTGCGGCCTCATTATAATCTTTTCCCTTTATTTTTTAATTTCAAAGTATCCGTACGAAGTGTAACCATTTTAAACTCCTTATCATCCATTTCATCAAAGTGATCATTGTGGTGGCTTCTCTTGTTGTGGAGCTTGGGCTCTGGGACACAGGAGCTTCAATAGTTGCGGTGCATGGGCTCAATAGTTGTGGCTCACGAGCTTAGTTGCTCTGCAGTATTTGGGATCTTCCCAGATCAGGGATCAAACCCGGGTTCCTTGTTTTTGAAAGTAATTGAATTTCACTCAATAGCTTTCCCTATCAATTATAATCTTCCTAGCCAATCCTTAAACTGAAAACAGTTATGTTAAGAAAGAGTTACACTTACACTCATAATGCAAAGATATAGCTCATAAAAAGTACTGTACTCAAGATCAAGTTAGCAACACCTTTCAAATAAGAGCAAATTCCTGAACCAGTGTGAATTAGGGATTGTTGTTGTTGCTTAGTTCCTAAATCATGTGGACTCGTGACCCCATGGACCATAGCCTGCCAGGTTCCTTTCTGTGGGACTTTCCGGGGAAGAATACTAGAGTGGATTGCCATTTCCTTCCCCAAGGGATCTTCCTGATCCAGGGATCGAACCCAGGTCTCCTGACTTGGCAAGCAGATCCTTTACCACTGAGTCATGAAGCCCATGGATAAAAACATACATATGAGTGTCAAAATTCATTCCTGAGCTTTCCTGGTAGCTCAGTGGTGAAGAGTTCGTCTGCCAATGCAAGAGAGCCGGGTTCGATCCCTGATCTGGTAAGATCCCACATGCTACAAAGTAACTGAGCCCGTGAGCCACAACTATTGAGCCTGTGCTCTAGAGCCTCAGAGCCACAACTATTGAGCCCATGTGCCTCAACCACTGAAGCTCGTGTACCCTAGAGCCCGAGTTCCACAACAAGAGAACTCACCGCAACAAGAAGCCTGCTCACCTCAACTAGAGAGGAGCTCCCACTCCCTGCAACTAGAGAAAAGCTTGCAGCAGCAGTAAAAACTCAGAATAGCCAAAAATAAATAAATAACTAAATAAAAATTTATTTATTAAATTAAATTAAAATTCTTGGGTGACATAGATTTGGCTGAGAATGGCAAGAAGAGAAATAGAAAGATAAACAATTGAGCTACTTATCAATGCTTCTTCAAATGCAATAAGTCCAAGAACTGAACAGCTGCACCCATTTCAACCTTCTTTTTTAAAAAATAAATAAATAAATAAAGTGTTAAGAGTAGAACAAAGTTCACTTGGCCTTTCCAGGGCCCATTCTATCGCTGCCATCTTATTTTATAACAGCTTCTTGCCCTGATGCTTTAGGCAGCCCTGCAACTCCACTCTTCTCTGTGCCCATGCCCCAGGTCCT
Source organism: Tragulus kanchil (assembly GCA_022376925.1). Classification (NCBI taxonomy): domain Eukaryota; kingdom Metazoa; phylum Chordata; class Mammalia; order Artiodactyla; family Tragulidae; genus Tragulus; species Tragulus kanchil. The sequence goes on from JAIOJX010000002.1 coordinate 81,051,429, forward strand.
CTCCCCACACCAAGCTCAGCACAGACTTCAGCACTTCTCTTCTTAGTGTACCTGACTGAATGATCAAATGTGGAAAGATTCTCTGACTTACTATAAATATGAATTCTAAAGTTTGTAAAGCCTTCCTTTATCCGAAATAAAAACCTTAGAACTAATGGGGATGACAAAAAGAAAACAAAGCAAACAAACCTCAAAAGGATCAAGTCAGAATCTGTCCTGGGTGAAGCAGGTCAGAAAGAGAAAAACAAAACTATATTAACATATATTTATGGAGCCTATAAAAATGGTACTGGCGAACCTATTTACAGGGCAGGAATATGGGCACAGAGAAGAGACTTGTGGACACAGCTAGGGAAAGAGGGTGCCACAAAGTAAGAGAGTAGCATTGAAATATATACACTACCATGTGTAGAACAAATAGCCAGAGGGAAGTTGCAGTATAACACAGGGTGCTCACTGGGCGCTCTGTGACAACCTGGAGGGGTGAAGTGGGGGTTGGTGAGAGGGACAGTCAGGGTAGGGGACATATGTGTACTTTGTTACGTTGCTGTACAGCAGAAACCAACACAACATTGTAAAGCAATTACTCTCCAATTAAAAACAAATTTTCAAAAAAGAAATCTGTACTAAGTGTGATAGGGGTTTGAAACTTCCTATGAGGCATCTGCCAGCACTTTTATGAGATTCAAATGTGACTGCTGCCTTTTTAATTACGTATTTAAACAATATTGTTTTACTTCAAAGAAACGAGTCAGTTCCAGAACCTTAAAAAATAAATGTCACAGATCTACATGGATAGACATTTTCTTTAAACAGGAACTTTGAATTTTAAAATATGTGTATAGGTACATGTGTGATACGCATAAAAACAATGCTATGCATTCCTCATTTTTCACAGAAGCATAATTTTACGATTTAAAAACCCACCAATGTAAAACAGGATTTAGTGCATTCAAACTCATAATTCTGATAGAAACAAGTGAAATTATTTTACTTAGTTAAGTAAACCTTAATTTTAAAACATTCCATCTTCCCATACCTACATATAGGCAGCATTGTAGAATTCTGGTGTCTTCTAAACATAGAAGAAAAACTACTGAAAGTTTAATTAGACTATTTGAAGAGCCTAATTTATGACAAGAGTTGTGACCTAAACCTTATTTCATCCTGGACTCCCAATCACATTTCCCAATTCACGACAAGAGTTCTGACCTAATGTTATTTTATCTTGGACTCCCAATCACATTTCCCTCCAACTTTCTCTGCAAAATGGAAATTTTCAGATTTGGATGATGGGAAATGAGGGAGACTGGGTTTAAGTTTAAAACTGTTTAGCACAACCTAAAGCCGGATGACTCTCCTAAGTTTTGTCTGGTCCTGCGTTCAGTTTGCGATGCAACACGGTCTCTGTTCTTCCCATTTTCCACAGTTCTCAGCCTAAGTATTTCCTGAAAGAGTGAAGTCTTGAAATGAAACAGGCTGTGATTATGCCACCTCTTTTTTCAAGAGCACTGAAACAGATCTGCTTCTCCTGTGTCCTTCTGCCCTGTCTAAAGTATAAAATACAAGGAAAGGAGGTAGACAACGTGGATGACATTCAAGATGCTGGCAGACTTGAGAGAGTCACCTTGAGAGCGAAGTCCTGTCAAATGTCTCTTCTGAAGCATATGATGTGTTCTTTCTGCTCTAACTTTCTTGCACTGAAGTTGCCATTTTTTCTTGATATTGTTGACCACATCCCTTAGAAAGCAGCACTTACATAGAGGCCTAAATGTTAGTATCTCCACTTCCTAAATACACTTTCTATAAATATTCGTTACTTCAGCATCACTATTCTCTCCTCTTCTTCATAGCTTCTGAATCAGATTTCATAGACAATGCTTTAAATAATAGGCCCACCTGAGAAGTTTTCAAACACCTGTACTTTCAATGTGTTTTTAAATACAACATCCTCATGTAAAAAGACCTCATAAACTACCAGAAAACAGGTTTCCAAATGATTTGAATAAATTTAAGAGTCTAATTTCACTTGTATAGCACTCTGCTGTATAGTATGGGGAACTCTGCTCAGTGTTACATGGCAGATGGAAGGGAAGTCTGAGAGAGAAAGGATATATGTATTTGTATGACTGAGTCCCTTTGCTGCCCACCTGAAACTATCACAATATTGTTACACTCCAGTATAAAATTAAGGGTTAAAAAGAAGAACCCTAGGCCTAACTTAAGTTAGCAAAGACCTAGCTACAATTTTAGATCATCTGGTTGTAACTACAATACTATTTTCATTAAGAAAGGACTTTTTAAATTATGTACATAAGCTTTGAATTTTAGATCCTCTTTTTAAGACATTGGTTTTGGAAGATATAATCTATGTTGAACTCTACTGAAGATGGGAGATTGCTGGTTAGTGCCACAAGATAAAAGTTTCTGTATAGTTTTTTTGTTGCTGTTTGACAATTTTAGTCTTTATTTTTTCCGAGATTTGAAATTAAATAGTTAACATCCCTTTCTATAGCATACAATTATGATAGCAATGCATAAAATATCATCTGGAATGTATACTAAATTGATTTTTAAAGTCAATCTGCAAAGTATCCATTTTTAAGAAATCATTTTAAAAGTTTACTATTATTATACATGCTTATATCATTTGGACATTTTTTTGCTTACCAAGTTTTTATCTACTATTTATGTTTTTAAGAGAAATTGGAGCAAGTTTTATTAGGTTCACAATAAAATTTTAGTCTGAATTCATTCCTTTATTTTTTTTTAAATTAATGGCTTCCCAGGTGGCTCAGTGGTAAAGAATCCACCTACCAATGCAGGAGATGCAAGAGATGGAGGTATGATCCCTGGGTAGGGAAGATCCCCTAGGATAGGAAATGGCAACCCACTGCAGTATTCTTGCCTGGGAAATCCCATGGACAGAGGAGCCTGGTGGGCTACAGTCCATAGGGTTGCAAAGAGTTGGACATGACTGAGCATGCACAGAGTTGCTTTACAACACTGTGTTGGTTTCTGCTGTACAGCAGAGTTATACTTTTTTAAAAAGCCTTTTTATTTGTATTGGAGTATAGACAATTACCAATGTTGTGATACAAGAGCTGCTAGGCCTGCCTTCTATTATACATTTTGGGGAAAGCCTTGGGTATAAATCAGTGTAAACTTGGAGGACAGATTTTTTTTTTCTATCATGTAGAGCAGGCATTTTTTAATAAATGCAAGACCAATCAATTTTTTCTAATACTTCCAAGAAAGAAAACTATCTGTATATACACATGAAATGTATATATGTACAATAACAAACACTAGAACTCTGCTACCCTCCTGCCCCCCAAAGCAGGGTGTGATTGTTTCAAGTGGACAGCTAAGTAACTCAGCCACACATATATGGATATCCTTTCTCCTCTAAACTCCCCTCCCATCCAGGCTTCCACACGAAATCAACTATATGCTTACATCTATTCCCCTTTTTTTTGGATTTCCTTCCCATTAAGGTCACTGGAGAACATTTGTATAGTTTTAAGATAATTGAAAAATCACTGCACTTAAGGTCATTTAAAAAGGAACTCAAAGATCCATGCTCTCCTTTAAATTCTGATTCAGACCATTTTGTTCCATTGACTCAAACTCCTTCTAATTCCTATATTAGACTTAACACAAACTCCCATGACGTGACAGGTCTTTTAATTTTCCTTGCAGAGTAATGGCTGATACATCTATCAGTTTTCCAGTTCCTCCGTGCTATTGCCTTATCATTGAAGTAGCTTTGCATTGGAGAATGAGATGCCCCAAGTTATCAGTGGATGTAAACCTTCTCCCTCCTATCCCATTGTCTGTTTTCTCGAGGATTCACAAGGAAAAGCTTTGCTTATAAAGTTGTGAGCAATCCTCTTCACTTCACATTTCCCCATTAATTTCATTGGCGTTCACATACTTTTAGACTCTCGAGTCACTGAAAAGTGATGATGACTTGGACTAAGCTTTCAAGCCTCTATTAGCCAATTATTCACAAGCTTACACATTCCCCTTGGTCTTTCAAGTATTAAGTTGCCTCTCTCAGAAGATATTCCACTTTCACCTGGAGATTGGAAGAGTATCGGTCACCAGCTTCAGTGAAAGAGACTCCACCTTCACACATACACACATACACAGGTGCACATTATGAGTGTCCCCTACGTGTATACACATAAGTTCTCTTTCAATTGTAAAGGTCAATCAGTCTGGCTACATCAAATATAGAGGACACTAATGTCAAACTGATTGCACATATTCTTTACATTCTCTCTGAAAATGTATTCCAGGCATCTCATTTACCTGATAGCCCATTACAATTTACCCAACAGAATTATCCTTAGCTCTGCTCATTTCATGTCTTCTAATAAATCTATGACCTGAAAGAAGAAATCTTACTTCCCCATGATTTCCAGTAGGTCACTACATCTTAAGAAAAAGAACAGCTAACAGGTGTGCCAGTTAATTAATTATAACAGTTTGCATGGCCACGGCCTTGAAACTAACACCCACCCATATCCAGTCGCAGAAGTCTGCGTGTGTTACTTATACCTATGGCTGATTCATGTTGATGCTTGGCAGAAAACAACAGAATTCTGTAAAGAAATTATTCTTCAGTTAAAAAATAAATTGATTAAATTTAAAAAGGAATAGCTAAAAATAAGAAAAGGATTTCTTGGCCCTAGGGGGAAACAAAAAAAATGAACTTCCTGATTGATCAGATGTTAAATACTTTTGTCGACTAATTAGACTTAACACAAACTCCCATGACGTGACAGGTCTTTTAATTTTCCTTGCAGAGTAATGGCTGATACATCTATCAGTTTTCCAGTTCCTCCGTGCTATTGCCTTATCATTGAAGTAGCTTTGCATTGGAGAATGAGATGCCCCAAGTTATCAGTGGATGTAAACCTTCTCCCTCCTATCCCATTGTCTATTTTCTCGAGGATTCACAAGGAAAAGCTTTGCTTATAAAGTTGTGAGCAATCCTCTTCACTTCACATTTCCCCATTAATTTCATTGGCGTTCACATACTTTTAGACTCTCGAGTCACTGAAAAGTGATGATGACTTGGACTAAGCTTTCAAGCCTCTATTAGCCAATTATTCACAAGCTTACACATTCCCCTTGGTCTTTCAAGTATTAAGTTGCCTCTCTCAGAAGATATTCCACTTTCACCTGGAGATTGGAAGAGTATCGGTCACCAGCTTCAGTGAAAGAGACTCCACCTTCACACATACACACATACACAGGTGCACATTATGAGTGTCCCCTACGTGTATACACATAAGTTCTCTTTCAATTGTAAAGGTCAATCAGTCTGGCTACATCAAATATAGAGGACACTAATGTCAAACTGATTGCACATATTCTTTACATTCTCTCTGAAAATGTATTCCAGGCATCTCATTTACCTGATAGCCCATTACAATTTACCCAACAGAATTATCCTTAGCTCTGCTCATTTCATGTCTTCTAATAAATCTATGACCTGAAAGAAGAAATCTTACTTCCCCATGATTTCCAGTAGGTCACTACATCTTAAGAAAAAGAACAGCTAACAGGTGTGCCAGTTAATTAATTATAACAGTTTGCATGGCCACGGCCTTGAAACTAACACCCACCCATATCCAGTCGCAGAAGTCTGCGTGTGTTACTTATACCTATGGCTGATTCATGTTGATGCTTGGCAGAAAACAACAGAATTCTGTAAAGAAATTATTCTTCAGTTAAAAAATAAATTGATTAAATTTAAAAAGGAATAGCTAAAAATAAGAAAAGGAGTTTGCATGTGTGTAGAACACTCTTAACTACAGTTGAGGACTCTGAGGGTCTACATTTACTAAATTAGAAATGGAATGCTAGTGAATGAGAGGTCTTTCCCTGGTCAATCTGAAGCTGGCCAGATGTCAATACCCTTCATATCTCTTCTACTTGGTGGGATGATCTTGAAGCATTGAGCTTCCCAAGAATTCTTTGGAACACGGACGTGTTGTTCAAAGTAAGCTTAGCAACCTTTCCTCCTAGTATCTTTCTCTAATACATATGTAACAGTCACCTGTATTTTCTGATGTGTAGGCTTTGCTGACAGAATAACCAACTGTATGTGTCATTTCAGGCACATAACATTGAAACAGATAAAAATGCTTAAACTCTCTGCACTGTGTTTCCATTTAGTTTCTAAAGTACGTCATGATCTTTATTCAGGAGAAATCAGTTATGGTGCCTCAAGAGCAGTAAGCTGTATCAACAGAAATTTTAAAATAAAAAGTGTCAGGTATCCCCAAATCCCCAAACTTCCCAGATTTACATTGTATTGTTAGTGTATCTCAAGATTAATACTTCCTACCAGTAGAATTTTCACTAATAAATTACTTTAGAAGACACCATAAAGCCAAAAATAACCCATGATTTAATTCAATAATTTAAGAAGTAAATATTTTGGAGTACATTTAAGATAACTTAGATTTATAGATGATAATTTAGATTATATTATTTTTCCAGAAGTGGCACAGATTCATTAAGTCTTATAATTATTTTTAATAAAGAATGGGAATCATATCTTATCCACAAAATATATTCAAGGATTAGTAAATCTTGTCTATATTTTTCAAGTTCTCCTGCAGAGAGAACACACATTCAAATGGCAGTGAAACAGAATGGATTTTTTTTTTTATCTAAAAGGAAAATTAGAAATCATCTAGGCTTATTCTTCATTGTACAACTAAGGAAACAGAATTCACAAGTGGCTTCCCCACGACTGCCTGGCAAATGATATCGGCCCACGGTGCCAATCCAGGGTTGGCATGACCATTTTCTAAAAGAGGTCAACTTTGAAAATAATGGGCCACTTGATTTTAGAACATTCACCAAGGAAATCACTTTTAATATCAGTTTTAGCCAAAATAATATATTCGTATGAAAGAGGGGAGGGAGTTCCTTTTAGAGTCCACTGGGAAGAGCCATCAGAGGTCTGTCAAGCTTGCCCCCATGACCAAACTAAGGATCTGATCTCCTCTTGGTGAACAGTAGTTATACTTGTCTGGAACAAGAAAAAGGATCTCTGAAGAGAGCAATAAAAACAGGATCCTGCAGCCCAGAGATCCACCTTCCTCCCCTTCCCCAGCAGAAGACAACTCATTCTGTCCATTTGGTTCCCTGGGGATGCACTTTTGTAATCTATTTTCTCACTTTTCACCCCAAGCGCACTCCACTTAGACTTACTGAACCACTTCTAATATACTTCTTTCACCCTTACTCGTCACTTACTTGATACAAGAAAGACTCAGTATTCCATCAATGCATGGATCATATTCTAAAGCTCATGCTGGCTAAAGAGAGACAGGTGATAGTCTTTTATGAGTCAGGTCAAGAAATCCAGTGTAGAGAAAAAAGAAATGCACAGTAAAGGCAGACAAAAAGGCTGAGATGTCAGGAAAAGTCAAGAAAAGATTGCCCCCTAGAGTACCCATTACTTAATATGTAATTTTTATTTATAAAACCATCAGCAGCTCCAATTTCCAGGAAATTAATGAACTCATTACTTAAGACCTGGTCAGTTAAGCCTCCTCCATCGACACAAGGAGCTCCTTTATAAGAATTCCCATATGCTTAAGGCACAGTGTATTGTAAAATGAAACTCTTTCACTTCAGTTCTATTAGTTAAGTCAAGACACTTATGAAAACTTACCTCTCCCCAGGCCAAAAGAAAAAAATCAGCCAGTGCAAGTCAATCTCATAAACTTTTCTAAACACCTCCTCTCATATTTTTCCCTGTTTTAGGTAAGTCTTAATCTCATAGCCCTGAACTTTCATAAAGACATTTCCCTGCCTTTTCCACTTCCTTCTTTTTACTCTCAAGGTCAGAACTTTCTGGAAACACATACTAGGTCTCCTATCACAAGACAGTAAATTAAATTCACAATATCTTTACTCTAAAGTCAGCACCTGTTCTTCCCACTTCTGTTTCAGCCTTGTCTGTTCACAATAGTTTTAATCTTAGCATTTATCAATTTCAGAGGACAGAGACTTAGTGATGTAGCACGTAGAGATCATAAAGTGTTCTCTTACTAAATCATATTCTCTCATCTGAATTGTCTAGAGAGCTGGTTTTATTCCAGAGATGACATAAATTAGTTCCGCTGCAAGATTAAAGATGCATTTCTTAATGAGCGGACATGGATTGCTTTTAATATTTTAAAAGGATTGAAAATGGGCATAGCCATCGCACATACCTGTAGGAGGGCCTTCATCCCATCCTTCTGCCCTCTTAATTCGATTTGCTGTGAATCCTAAGCAGATATTGACACCAACAGCAAACGTGAACAGGGATATTACCTAAAGGAAAAAAGAGATCAAACTGTCAGTGCAGCCAGACAAGCCTAAATCAAATTCTACAAAGGCAGTCCAAAGGACTCCAACACCACCCCGAAAACCCTACAACTCCCCACACCCACCCTACAGGGCTGTCTTCATTTAAAAAACCAAAAAAAAAAAAAAAAGAAGAAAATTCAAAATCAGAAACCAATTCAAAGTCAGGTCAAGGCTTTCCCCTGTCATTCTCTCATTTTCCTACCTGATACAGCTGGCAGGGGTCTCTCCTGGCCATGGCAGGGGCTTCTTGGAAAGCCTGTTGCACTGTGTTCTGTTTGCTACACTGAATGCACTGCTTTTTGGGGCTCTGAGTCCAGTCTATTAACTACAAGTAATCCCACCTGGGAGGTTGACAGGCTCCTCTGATTTGTCCAAAGCTCGATTTCATCACAGTTGGTTCACAAATCACAGCCCTGAGCATAAGAAGCTTGAAACATCACTCTCCGTCTCTCCACCCCCTATCGGTCCCTCCCCTGACACACAGATGCTTTCATGTGGTTTCCTCTGGTAACATAAGGGTTTCTTATGTCGCTGTAGCCAATAACCCTGCACGTTCATTTTCCTTACCTCCTGAAAACACGGTTTTAAAGAAGAAATCAAATGCATTTTATCCGATAAAAATGAAACGGAGCCACTAAAGGGTTTCTACCAGTTTTAAGATTTTAGGGTTTAACAATGTAGTTATTCAACGTAGTCAACCTCACGACTCATAAGTGTTCTCTTTACTAAATCATATTTCAGAGGACAGAGACTTAGTGATGTAGCTAGAGATCATAAAGTGTTCTCTTACTAAATCATATTCTCTCATCTGAATTGTCTAGAGAGCTGGTTTTATTCCAGAGATGACATAAATTAGTTCCGCTGCAAGATTAAAGATGCATTTCTTAATGAGCGGACATGGATTGCTTTTAATATTTTAAAAGGATTGAAAATGGGCATAGCCATCGCACATACCTGTAGGAGGGCCTTCATCCCATCCTTCTGCCCTCTTAATTCGATTTGCTGTGAATCCTAAGCAGATATTGACACCAACAGCAAACGTGAACAGGGATATTACCTAAAGGAAAAAAGAGATCAAACTGTCAGTGCAGCCAGACAAGCCTAAATCAAATTCTACAAAGGCAGTGCAAATGACTTCAACATCACCCCTGAAATCCTGCAACTTTCCACACCCACCCTACAGGGCTGTCTTCATTTTAAAAACCAAAAAAAAAAAAAAAAGAAGAAAATTCAAAATCAGAAACCAATTCAAAGTCAGGTCAAGGCTTTCCCCTGTCATTCTCTCATTTTCCTACCTGATACAGCTGGCAGGGGTCTCTCCTGGCCATGGCAGGGGCTTCTTGGAAAGCCTGTTGCACTGTGTTCTGTTTGCTACACTGAATGCACTGCTTTTTGGGGCTCTGAGTCCAGTCTATTAACTACAAGTAATCCCACCTGGGAGGTTGACAGGCTCCTCTGATTTGTCCAAAGCTCGATTTCATCACAGTTGGTTCACAAATCACAGCCCTGAGCATAAGAAGCTTGAAACATCACTCTCCGTCTCTCCACCCCCTATCGGTCCCTCCCCTGACACACAGATGCTTTCATGTGGTTTCCTCTGGTAACATAAGGGTTTCTTATGTCGCTGTAGCCAATAACCCTGCACGTTCATTTTCCTTACCTCCTGAAAACACGGTTTTTAAAGAAGAAATCAAATGCATTTTATCCGATAAAAATGAAACGGAGCCACTAAAGGGTTTCTACCAGTTTTAAGATTTTAGGGTTTAACAATGTAGTTATTCAACGTAGTCAACCTCACGACTTTATTTTTTAAAAAAACAAGGAAAGTTTCACAATTTATAAGCCTAATAACTTTCTCTGTCTTGCCCATTTATTTATTTTTCTGGCAGTATAAATGACCCTGTTCCTTTGCCACATTCTCGGTGACTCCCAACTCGTCAAACGTTTCTCACGATGAAATCTCCCAAGATTGTAGCGAAACACAAGAGATAGCATTGTGCTTCCCCATGTCATTGTTAGAATTTAGAGAAGTAACATTTATCAAAATACTGGGAATGCCAGTTAAGCAGCACAGAATTCTTCTGCCTTGTGGGGAGGGATAAAATGCCTTCAGGTCTGTCTGCCTCTTCCTCTTGAAAAAAACTATCAGTGGGTTTGAGTTTTTGGGGGGCTTTGTTTTTGTTTTGGAGGGGTAGGGGAGCAGCAGGATGGGATGGGGGAGGCTTTATTAATGATTGAATTGAGGAAAGACATCTCAGTGGCAGCAAGCATTCAGCTTTAAAGAATTGTTTCCTTAGGCTTTTCCCCAGATAAATTATCATCTAGCCACCAAACACTGTGCCTTTGATGCTGTTGTGAGGCTTAAAGTCTCTTTACTGAGCTAGCTAGCCATCAGGAAACTTCTAAAGGAACTCAAGCCCTCCAAAGCGGAAAGGTCTTTAAATACTGTACATGTGTAGGATTCAAACGAGGGAGGAAAGCTTATCTTTGGGTTTTCTCTGGCCAGGTCCGGTGACCATGGTTCTTGCTCAGAGCATACGTGTGTATGTAAACAAACAGGGTGCTTACCATGCAACAAATTACTGAGGAAGCAGTGACTTTGCTCAAATAAAACCTGATAGCACAAAAGCCAGAGCCTGTTTACGGTGGATTGCACAGTAGGTCTGGGTTTCATTAGATATTCTAGAATTTAGTAACAGCTAATTGAGAAAAAGAAAAAGCAGTGCCAAACTTTCAGCTGCCCCTCTCAAATCGTTTTTGTTTTGCACTCTTATAGAGATGGCAGGGTTCTGAAGTTTTCTATAGATGTCTCCTGCTTTAATCCGCATGCCATACTGAAATGATTTGGAGTCGGGCGTTCGGCAGGGCTTATGAAAGATGTTAACCCCACGTAAGGTTTTTCTACTCTTTATGTTCAGTTTCAAGATGCAGGCTTTTACAGAAGAAAACTGTCAAGTTCAAAGGGAAATGTGAAGTCCTGTGATTGTATGGTAGGCCACAGTGTCTCCAGTGTTCCAAAAGAAAGCCTACTGCAACCCCTTCGCTGAAGTCCAACAACTTTAGAATCAATTTGATGGTAGAAATTCAGCTTGAGGACAATGAAAAATAATTAGACTCAGAAGCTGAACATTATCCATTAATTTTTTGGACATGCAGAGTAGCTGTGCAGGGGGGGAAAAAGTCTTAAGTGTAATAGCCAGATTGATCCACAATTGGCTTCTGTACATCACTTGTTACCAATTATCTAAGAGGATTGGATTCAGCCACTGTTTCTCTTCACCATTTGAGCCAAAGAACTTTGTCTACTACTGGGTCATTATACACACATACACACACACACACACACCCCACACACCATCTAACCACAGACACACAGAACTTTACTAAAAGACACCATCACAAATTAACTGTCAGGGGGATGACCAAAGTCCTTAACTCAGGCATCTAATCAACCACCAAATAAAATTCCTCCTGATTAGCTAAAACTGAGAAAACCGAAAAACCTGATAATGCATGCCGCACATCTAGAAACTCAAGTAAAATGGCTGAAATAGAGTCCAAAAGCTTCTATAATAAAACCAAATCAAGAAAGTTCACCTATTCTGTTGTTTAAGATTGTGGTATACAGTCACTTGTGATTGGGTCAGTAACAAGAATGTGTACGAGTAAGACTAAAATTAACTTCCAGCCTGGCTTATTAATCCAGTCATATTTCAGAGAACACTGCCCCCTGGCAGAAGAAAACCCAAACAAATCTTACAACAATCTCAGGCCTGAAAAATCATTCTGTGATTCTCGGGCTTTACTGGGCATCAGAATGACCCTGGAAACTTGTTTAAAATGTTAATGCTTATGGTCTAAAGAGCAGGATTCTGATGCATTAGCTCCAGGAGATGGGAAGAAGAAAGGGAGAGTTTAGAGCCATGGTAAGAATGGACTCAACAGGCTGTTCTGAGGCAAGCAATGTAAGGATCACATTCTGATATAAATAATGTTAAGAACAGAGCAGTAGAATAAATTACCATGAAACAATGAGGTCCTGAATGTTAACTTGCTTAACCTAATTCATTATTTAATTCTAATAGATCATTAATAGCATCCACTACTAATTGGACATGAAAGTTTGTATCTCTTAATGGCAAACCCTGGTTGTTCTTCCACAAGGTCATTGCCAAACTGTAAGCAGTAAAACAGTATTTTATTTACTTTGTTGGTGGTATGAGCAGCAGTGTATTGCTTCATTTCAATACAGTAGCTGCATTTATACAAAGGCACGGTCCATCTTTTCATGACATGGTTCTCTGAATCCTTGTTCCCAAGCCCTGGTTAAGGTAAGAGGGTCTGAGGTTAACAGTGAGGTTTGAAAAATCTGTAACTGCAGATTGACATTCTTGCCTCCTGCCATAATTATGAAGCATTCATGAACACATTCAAACTTTGTCAATATCCAGCTTCTCATTGTGTAGAACGAACTGCAGTCTGTTGCCTTCACTTAACTCTATTCCCAGAATACTTCTAAGACTATCAGAGAGTCACTGACCACCTGACTTTCAGAGGGAATCCTTAAGCAGTCACTGCAGCACAAACTCCAGGAAAGTAAGAAAACAACACCCACAGGTATTCGTCCTATCCTATTTTAAAACTCTTGGAGTTAAGTTTTGTTTTTCAATTCAGCTGTGACTGAGAACTACTAGAAAATTCAAAAAGATAAAACCCAGTCCTTGGCTTGATTTAACAGTCACTTGTGATTGGGTCAGTAACAAGAATGTGTACGAGTAAGACTAAAATTAACTTCCAGCCTGGCTTATTAATCCAGTCATATTTCAGAGAACACTGCCCCCTGGCAGAAGAAAACCCAAACAAATCTTACAACAATCTCAGGCCTGAAAAATCATTCTGTGATTCTCGGGCTTTACTGGGCATCAGAATGACCCTGGAAACTTGTTTAAAATGTTAATGCTTATGGTCTAAAGAGCAGGATTCTGATGCATTAGCTCCAGGAGATGGGAAGAAGAAAGGGAGAGTTTAGAGCCATGGTAAGAATGGACTCAACAGGCTGTTCTGAGGCAAGCAATGTAAGGATCACATTCTGATATAAATAATGTTAAGAACAGAGCAGTAGAATAAATTACCATGAAACAATGAGGTCCTGAATGTTAACTTGCTTAACCTAATTCATTATTTAATTCTAATAGATCATTAATAGCATCCACTACTAATTGGACATGAAAGTTTGTATCTCTTAATGGCAAACCCTGGTTGTTCTTCCACAAGGTCATTGCCAAACTGTAAGCAGTAAAACAGTATTTTATTTACTTTGTTGGTGGTATGAGCAGCAGTGTATTGCTTCATTTCAATACAGTAGCTGCATTTATACAAAGGCACGGTCCATCTTTTCATGACATGGTTCTCTGAATCCTTGTTCCCAAGCCCTGGTTAAGGTAAGAGGGTCTGAGGTTAACAGTGAGGTTTGAAAAATCTGTAACTGCAGATTGACATTCTTGCCTCCTGCCATAATTATGAAGCATTCATGAACACATTCAAACTTTGTCAATATCCAGCTTCTCATTGTGTAGAACGAACTGCAGTCTGTTGCCTTCACTTAACTCTATTCCCAGAATACTTCTAAGACTATCAGAGAGTCACTGACCACCTGACTTTCAGAGGGAATCCTTAAGCAGTCACTGCAGCACAAACTCCAGGAAAGTAAGAAAACAACACCCACAGGTATTTGTCCTATCCTATTTTAAAACTCTTGGAGTTAAGTTTTGTTTTTCAATTCAGCTGTGACTGAGAACTACTAGAAAATTCAAGATAAAAACCCAGCAAGTCTCTGCAAAAGGGATTTGCCATTCTAAAGGGAGTGAAAAATCATGACAGTTAACACACAAACAAGTAAGCTCAGCTGCTCTCACACTCCAGGACTGCCTGGATGTGTAAAGAAACAACACCAAAGAGTTTAAATCACAGAGGCAAAGTTTTGTGAGTAATCTATGGTCCATGAGGAGTTCTCCTGTGGAGAAATAGCATATACCCATTCAAATGCAAATAAGACTTGTGTTATTAGTTGTTAGACAACTGAAAGCTAGTATCAATTTGGTCACCTCTTTCAGTGACCTCAATTTATATCGTAAACTTTTATGCATCACATGAACTCTCAACGAAATCTAGGCATGAGCCCCCCGTTACCAGAACACTAAGTAAATGCATTCATTGCACAAATGTTAACTCCTACTATGTACCAAACACTCTTCAGGGAACTAGTTCTACACAAGAAGCCAAACCAAACATCGTCCCCTGGCCTCCATATTATTCACAGGGACACAGAAACAAATGGAAAAATGCAGCTGTGGCAAGTGTAGACATATAGAGGTCAGTGATGCTATGAGAATAGATGGTTCCAGTTTGATGTGCTGAGAGAGTCATGGAGGACTTTGTGAAGTGTCAGCTGAGCTGTGATATGAGGGTAGAGGGGAGTAACTAGATAAGAGAGGAGGGAAGGATTCTAGGCAGAGTAAACAAGATAGGCAAAGGTTCTACATAGACTAGAGGCACAATGCATCCAGCAGAAGACAGCTCATTTGACCAGTGCAGAGAGATGAAAGGAGACTGGAGTGTATAAGACTGGAGAGGTTAGTAGAGGTCAGTCCACTTGGGCCTCATCAGTCATGTAGGATGGTATTGTCCTTATCCTAAAAGCTTTGGAAAGCCTTTAAAGGGCTTAAATCAGTTGACGCTTAATTAGATAGGAAGCATTCATCTCTGTACAGTGTGGATATGAGCTGAGCTGGAGGGAGTCATATCGGATATGGTAAATTAGTTTGGAAATGACGGTGGTAATTCAAATGACAGTGAATGATACACTATATCAAGAAAAGGATAGTGATGGTGGAAAGGCAGAAAAACGGGTGCATTGGGAAAAGGACTTATTGATGCATTGAATGTGGAGGTTGAGGGGCAAGAAGGTGTTAAAAATGTGGCTCATGAGTAAATGGATACCTAATAATCATGATAACTAGTAAGGTCACTTCTTAGGTATTTGTTAGATTATAAGAAAGATGTAGAGACATGCATCCATTTGCTAACACTCTAGAATAAAATAGTTAAAATGAGGGATCTCACTAGGAGCTTTAAAACATGTGTCAGTCGTTTTAAAAATAAGGCAGTTGATTTAAAGTAAAGTCACAGTAGACTTAAGACACTTAAAAATACATTCATTCATAATTGAGGTTGAAGAAGAATTACCCTAGGAAATAGCTCAGCTTTCTTCCTAACTATAGCTTATAATTAAACATGGTAAAACTCAAACTCAATGTAAGTCTTTTTTTTTTTTTTTCGGCTACTCTGAAATGTGTTTGTAAAAGTCCAGGTGAATGGAAGTCGTTTGAATGCAAGTTAACTTTGCCAAGTGAACTGTGTACCATCTGAACACGAATGGGTGGGTATTTGACTGGAGAAAATTATTTTAAAGTATCAACACAAGGTTGAAAATTCATCCTTCATTCTTCTGTCTCACCTAAGCAGGCCAGAAAGCTATCATCGACTCTACTTATATTGGTTTGGCCTAATGGCTAAACAAGATAAGAGAGGAGGGAAGGATTCTAGGCAGAGTAAACAAGATAGGCAAAGGTTCTACATAGACTAGAGGCACAATGCATCCAGCAGAAGACAGCTCATTTGACCAGTGCAGAGAGATGAAAGGAGACTGGAGTGTATAAGACTGGAGAGGTTAGTAGAGGTCAGTCCACTTGGGCCTCATCAGTCATGTAGGATGGTATTGTCCTTATCCTAAAAGCTTTGGAAAGCCTTTAAAGGGCTTAAATCAGTTGACGCTTAATTAGATAGGAAGCATTCATCTCTGTACAGTGTGGATATGAGCTGAGCTGGAGGGAGTCATATCGGATATGGTAAATTAGTTTGGAAATGACGGTGGTAATTCAAATGACAGTGAATGATACACTATATCAAGAAAAGGATAGTGATGGTGGAAAGGCAGAAAAACGGGTGCATTGGGAAAAGGACTTATTGATGCATTGAATGTGGAGGTTGAGGGGCAAGAAGGTGTTAAAAATGTGGCTCATGAGTAAATGGATACCTAATAATCATGATAACTAGTAAGGTCACTTCTTAGGTATTTGTTAGATTATAAGAAAGATGTAGAGACATGCATCCATTTGCTAACACTCTAGAATAAAATAGTTAAAATGAGGGATCTCACTAGGAGCTTTAAAACATGTGTCAGTCGTTTTAAAAATAAGGCAGTTGATTTAAAGTAAAGTCACAGTAGACTTAAGACACTTAAAAATACATTCATTCATAATTGAGGTTGAAGAAGAATTACCCTAGGAAATAGCTCAGCTTTCTTCCTAACTATAGCTTATAATAAAACATGGTAAAACTCAAACTCAATGTAAGTCTTTTTTTTTTTTTTTTCGGCTACTCTGAAATGTGTTTGTAAAAGTCCAGGTGAATGGAAGTCGTTTGAATGCAAGTTAACTTTGCCAAGTGAACTGTGTACCATCTGAACACGAATGGGTGGGTATTTGACTGGAGAAAATTATTTTAAAGTATCAACACAAGGTTGAAAATTCATCCTTCATTCTTCTGTCTCACCTAAGCAGGCCAGAAAGCTATCATCGACTCTACTTATATTGGTTTGGCCAAAAGTATCTTATGGAAAAACCCGAAAAAAAATTTTGGCTAACAAAACAGATGAAGACAAGGAGGTTCAAACAGTAGGTGACAGTTCAAAATGGTCAAATAAATGACTGAGCCCAGTCTAGAAACTTCCCCTAAGCCAATTGGGTCCTCTTTCCACTGCAGTGTGATGTGAGCCTCAGGTCAACACATCCAAAGCACAGTTACCTAAACAACCAACACCTTCTCCAACCTCTTTTTAGGGCGACCTTAAGACCACTTTTTGTTCTGCCACAGTCTTTTCATCTGTTATGTCTAATCAGACCTACCATCTGCAGATTCCAGTCTGGAACTAGAATTAGCATCCTTTTTTTATTTTTTAACACCAAAACCATTTTTATTGGGGTACAATCAATTAACAATTTTGTGGTAGTTTCAGGTGAACAGTGAAGCGGCTCGGCCATACATACACATGTATCTATTATCAAAGCCTGCTAAGTGCCATGAATACCTAAATTATCTTCCAGTATGATTACTTTCAGATTCATCTCTTCATCTTCATTCTTCTGGACACACATTAGAAATAACTATCCTAATGTGAGAGACAAAACAGTCTGTGGCCATACCATTCTGAATGTGCTGATCTCGTCTGATCTCAGAAGCTAAGTAGTGTCAGGCCTGGTTAGCATTTGGATGGCAGAGACAAAGGAAGATGGAGAACCATATTTAGATAAATGAATGTTGGAATGATCAGATAATGATTAAATGCCAAGAACAAAAAAATAAGAAAAGAAACAGCAGTTCTTCCCGTTTGTACTCTCTGACCTCCTCAAACACCATTTCACTGAGGTCTGACTTATCCAACCTGTAATTCATTTCTATTCTTTACTCAAGAGTGTGCACATGCTTGGTTGTGTCTGACTCTTTGTGACCCATGGACTGTTGCCTGCCAGGCTCCTCTGTCCATAGGATCTCCCAGGCAAGAATTCTGGAATGCGTTATTTCCTTCTTCGAGGGATCTTCCTAACTCAGGGACCAAACCTACATCTTCTGCAACTCCTGCATTGGCAAGTGTACTCTTTACCACTGAGCCACCTGAGAAGTCCTTATTCAGAGAACCTAGAATAAAATACAAGCAAATCTGATGATTCTCCCCTGAACTGAAAACCTTCCAGTTGCTTCCTATCACCATGATTCTCAAAGTGTGATTCCCAGAGGGGTCAGAATCACCTGGAAACTTGTTAGAAATGTAAATCCTTGGGTCTCAGAAATCAAGGACGGAGTCCACAATCTGTTTTTCATAAGTCCAGCAGGTGATCTTGTGCAAATTTGAGAACCACTGACCTAGAGGATAAAATCCAAACAGCTTAGCAAGGCACACAAGACTCTAAATCCAAAATTAATCTCCCCAACTTCTTTACCACTGTTTAACTGTGAGACCTTATATGACTCTTGGACGAATAACTTCTCCATCCCAAGACTCAGTTTTCTCATCTGTATCCAGCTCATAGGCTTCTTAAGAATATTACATGAAATAATCCATGGAAATTACCTAGCACAATGCCTGGCACAGGAAAATTCTTAATAAAGGGTAACTTTCTTAATTAGAGAATGATTTGCTACTCCCTGGTTAAGCTGTGCTTTCTCACATCTTTGTACCTTGTTGCTTTGGCCTAGAATGCTCCTCTCCACCTAATCTCCCTGGTCTACTCCAACCTACTGGCGAGGATTCAGGTCAGGTGCCACTCTCCTGTGAAGCACCCCCTGATTTCTGTCCTTGTGTGGAGCAAGAACTTTTCCATCTCATCTGTAATCTCTTTTTGGGCCTGTCTACCTTTCAGGAATCAATGATTAAATGCCAAGAACAAAAAAATAAGAAAAGAAACAGCAGTTCTTCCCGTTTGTACTCTCTGACCTCCTCAAACACCATTTCACTGAGGTCTGACTTATCCAACCTGTAATTCATTTCTATTCTTTACTCAAGAGTGTGCACATGCTTGGTTGTGTCTGACTCTTTGTGACCCATGGACTGTTGCCTGCCAGGCTCCTCTGTCCATAGGATCTCCCAGGCAAGAATTCTGGAATGCGTTATTTCCTTCTTCGAGGGATCTTCCTAACTCAGGGACCAAACCTACATCTTCTGCAACTCCTGCATTGGCAAGTGTACTCTTTACCACTGAGCCACCTGAGAAGTCCTTATTCAGAGAACCTAGAATAAAATACAAGCAAATCTGATGATTCTCCCCTGAACTGAAAACCTTCCAGTTGCTTCCTATCACCATGATTCTCAAAGTGTGATTCCCAGAGGGGTCAGAATCACCTGGAAACTTGTTAGAAATGTAAATCCTTGGGTCTCAGAAATCAAGGACGGAGTCCACAATCTGTTTTTCATAAGTCCAGCAGGTGATCTTGTGCAAATTTGAGAACCACTGACCTAGAGGATAAAATCCAAACAGCTTAGCAAGGCACACAAGACTCTAAATCCAAAATTAATCTCCCCAACTTCTTTACCACTGTTTAACTGTGAGACCTTATATGACTCTTGGACGAATAACTTCTCCATCCCAAGACTCAGTTTTCTCATCTGTATCCAGCTCATAGGCTTCTTAAGAATATTACATGAAATAATCCATGGAAATTACCTAGCACAATGCCTGGCACAGGAAAATTCTTAATAAAGGGTAACTTTCTTAATTAGAGAATGATTTGCTACTCCCTGGTTAAGCTGTGCTTTCTCACATCTTTGTACCTTGTTGCTTTGGCCTAGAATGCTCCTCTCCACCTAATCTCCCTGGTCTACTCCAACCTACTGGCGAGGATTCAGGTCAGGTGCCACTCTCCTGTGAAGCACCCCCTGATTTCTGTCCTTGTGTGGAGCAAGAACTTTTCCATCTCATCTGTAATCTCTTTTTGGGCCTGTCTACCTTTCATGGTCTCTTTAAATACGCTGGCCAATCATCTTGCACTCCACAGAGCCTTGCATCTTTCCTGGGATATAACAGACAGGCAATAAATGTTTGTCCCATGAAGGACTTGGCATAAAGAAGTTGGGACTTGAAAACTTGAATTTTTGCTCTCTTCCTAACTAGCCATGTCCCTTTAAGCCCATGTTTATCCATCTGTAAAGCAGGATTATTGGGCTAATTTAGTGGTTTGAAACCCTTTTTTTAGTGTTAAAACCTTACTTTCAAATAAAATCTCAAAAGGAATGCCAACATCTAAATTTGGAGCTGCTCTAGTGGGACTGGGAAGCCAAGATCCCATCTAAGCAACCATCTCCCTTCAGCCTATGGTACTTTCTCAGAAACATGGGAATTCAAGGAGTGCAATTTACAAAAACAAAGAAACCAATCAATAACTAAGTCAATTTCACAACCTAAAAGCTTTTCTAAACTCCATCCTTTCTTGTAGTAGTCTTATACCTACATGTGCTTAGTTGCTCAGTCATGTCCAACTCTTTGCAGCCCCGTGGACTGTAGCCCACCAGGCTCCCCTGTCTATGGAATTCTCCAGACAAGAATACTGGAGTGGGTAGTCATTCCATTCTCCAGGGGATCTTCCTGACCCAGGGATCAAACCCAGATCACCTGTACTGCAGGTGGAAGCTTTACCTTCTGAGCCATCAGGGAAGCCCATTCATATGCCTATATACACACCAAAATATGACCCAAATGACCCCCAGACCAGATCTTTCATTGATGAATAACAGAAACTCTCATGCCAGTCAGACCCATCCCCTCAAAAGTCCAAGCCAATTTCCACACTTCACCTTATGCTGTTTCTCAGCCCTGCATCTCTTTCCATTGTGATCATTCAAGCCTTAGTCAAGCCATTGCCTTCTCCATGGCCCAGCACCTTCACAAGAAGCTCCCTCACAACTGCAATGCCCACAAAACTGTCCTCAAGAACTTACAGATTCTACCCAAGACATTCAGCTCTTCTTCCTTTAATGTTGCCTGTCTTACTAAAGTACTTCTTGCCTTGGTACTATGAATATAAATTCCCAGACAACAGAAGAAAGACATGACATGGTACACAGACTTCAAATCTGGACTCTGAAGTCCAACCAACCTACATCTACCAATTTCAAGTGTGACACCTTGCTTAACTTCTCTAAAAACTCAGATTTCTCTTAACAAAAATAATAATAGTTTTTATCACACAGGATTGATGCAAAAATCAAGTAATATAACTAATGTGTATGGAACAGGCACCTCAATACTTGACCACAGGAAACACACAAATATTAACATTACGAAAGATAGGAGGATAAAGACCACATCATCTACTCTCATGGTCTCAGTAGGTAGCAAAGTTCTGGGCATACAGTAGGTGCTCAGAAGTGATAAAGGTTCTAGGAGAATTCCCTTGACTTATACAGAGACTACATGTAGGGTTCAGCTAGAAATGTCATGAACTACTTTCTTTTGCATTCTCTCTAACCTCAAGAGAAAGCGGACTGCACTTATTTTCAAAGGGTGCAGTCAGCTTCAACTACACTAATAATGACGAGACAGTTCTGAAGACCACAGCTTCAACTACACAAGAATACTGGAGTGGGTAGTCATTCCATCTTGCAGCCGTGGACTGTAGCCCACCAGGCTCCCCTGTCTATGGAATTCTCCAGACAAGAATACTGGAGTGGGTAGTCATTCCATTCTCCAGGGGATCTTCCTGACCCAGGGATCAAACCCAGATCACCTGTACTGCAGGTGGAAGCTTTACCTTCTGAGCCATCAGGGAAGCCCATTCATATGCCTATATACACACCAAAATATGACCCAAATGACCCCCAGACCAGATCTTTCATTGATGAATAACAGAAACTCTCATGCCAGTCAGACCCATCCCCTCAAAAGTCCAAGCCAATTTCCACACTTCACCTTATGCTGTTTCTCAGCCCTGCATCTCTTTCCATTGTGATCATTCAAGCCTTAGTCAAGCCATTGCCTTCTCCATGGCCCAGCACCTTCACAAGAAGCTCCCTCACAACTGCAATGCCCACAAAACTGTCCTCAAGAACTTACAGATTCTACCCAAGACATTCAGCTCTTCTTCCTTTAATGTTGCCTGTCTTACTAAAGTACTTCTTGCCTTGGTACTATGAATATAAATTCCCAGACAACAGAAGAAAGACATGACATGGTACACAGACTTCAAATCTGGACTCTGAAGTCCAACCAACCTACATCTACCAATTTCAAGTGTGACACCTTGCTTAACTTCTCTAAAAACTCAGATTTCTCTTAACAAAAATAATAATAGTTTTTATCACACAGGATTGATGCAAAAATCAAGTAATATAACTAATGTGTATGGAACAGGCACCTCAATACTTGACCACAGGAAACACACAAATATTAACATTACGAAAGATAGGAGGATAAAGACCACATCATCTACTCTCATGGTCTCAGTAGGTAGCAAAGTTCTGGGCATACAGTAGGTGCTCAGAAGTGATAAAGGTTCTAGGAGAATTCCCTTGACTTATACAGAGACTACATGTAGGGTTCAGCTAGAAATGTCATGAACTACTTTCTTTTGCATTCTCTCTAACCTCAAGAGAAAGCGGACTGCACTTATTTTCAAAGGGTGCAGTGACTCTGGAGACAGTTCTGAAGACACAGGCTTCAACTACACTAATAATGACCTTCTATTTGAGTTGGAAAGTCCCAAGAATTTGACCCTCCACTCAAGAAAGCTATTGGCCTCAACTCTAAAAGGAAGTTTATACTAGCTACTGGAGAGGCATTGTCACATGCTTAAAGCACAATGGTACCCTCCTGGGGAGGAAGCAAAACTCCTATTTCTGTGATTCCCCTTAAATCAAGCAACAAATAGTGATATTCAGCAAAGTAGGAACAGAAAGAAATTTCTGCCTGATAATAGATTTCTTCAAAAAACTCACATCATACTTAACAGTGAAAGACTGAATTCTTTCCCTCTAGGTCAAGAGCAATGCAAGGATGTCTTCTCCCTCCAGTTCTATTCAACATTACACTCTAGCTAAAGCAATTAGGCAAGAGAAACAGATAAAAGACATCTCAATTGGAAACGCACAAATAAAACTATCTCTTCATAAATGACACAAACTTTTACAGAGAAAAGCCTTTTTTAAAGTGTTAGAACTACAATAACAATAAATGAATTCAGGAATATGGCATGATTTAAAAATTCAGTTGTGAGCTTCCCTGGTGGTCCAGTGGTAAGGACACCGCCTTGCAGTGCAAGGGGCGCCGGTTTGATCCCTGGCTTGGGAAGATCCCACGTGCAGCGGAGCGGCTAGACCGATGTGTCCAATTACCGAGCTGGAGCTCTGGAGTGCATGCGCCCAGAGCGGGTGCTCTGGGACAACAGATGCCACTGCGATGGGAGGCCCACACGGGCCAAAGAACAAAGATGGATGAAACTGAGTAAATGAAAGACCAATAGAAGTGGCCCACCCGCTCCCTTCCCCCCTCCCCCCCCCCCCCAAAAAATTCAGTTGTATTTTTGTACACTCGCAATGGACAATCTAAAATGAAACTACTAAGAAAGCAATTGCATTTATAACAACATCAACAAGTCTAAAAAAGTTAATAATTAATGTTACAAAGGAAATGTGAGACTTTATACATGGAAAACTAGACAGCATAATGGAAATATATTATAGAAAACCTAAGAAATGGGAAGACAGTTATGTTCATGGATTGGAAAACATTGTCAAGGTAGCAAGAAAATGAAAAGATGGGGGGAAATTTGCAAATTATGTATCTGACAAAAGTCTAGTATCCAAATATATAAAGACCTCTTGCAAGTGAGCAA
This sequence comes from Tragulus kanchil, assembly GCA_022376925.1. Lineage (NCBI taxonomy): Eukaryota > Metazoa > Chordata > Mammalia > Artiodactyla > Tragulidae > Tragulus > Tragulus kanchil. The sequence continues at coordinate 81,075,258 of JAIOJX010000002.1, forward strand.
AAGAAGACACACAACCCAATCTTTTGAATGTTCAGGAGATTAGAACAGACATTTCTAGAAAAGAATATACAAATGGACAATGAGTACATGAAAAGATGCTGAGTATCATTAATCATTTGGGAAATGCAAATCAAAACTACAATGAAATAGGTACTATTTCACACCCACCTGGACGGGTAAAATTAAAAAGACAAAAAAACAGCAACTATTAGGAAGGACGTGGAAAAAAGTAGAATTGTCATATATTATTGACAGGATTATCAAATGATGCAGCCACTTTGGAAAATTATTTGGCAGATCCTCAAAGTGTAAAACATAGTGTTACTATGTGACCCAGCAATTTTCCTTCTAAGTATATTCCCAGGAGAATTGAAAACATATGTCCACACATAATCCTGCACATGAATGTTCACTGCAGAATTCTCAACTGATGAGTGGATAAACAAAAGTTAGTATATCCATACAATTAAATGTTAGTATATCCATACAATTAAATGTTATTCAACTACGAAAAGGAATGAAGTCCTGATGCATGCTAAAACAGGGATGAATCTTGGAAACATGCTAAGTGAAAACAGTCAGACATTAAGGCCAGATTCTGTATGATTCCACTTATATGAACTGCCTAGAGTAGAGTCAGATCCATAGAGAAAGAAGTAGTGATTGTCAGGTGATGTGGAAGGGACTGCTTCTGGAGATGATATTTTCTTTGGGGGTGATTAGAATGTTCTAAAATTATATCATGGTAGTGTTTGCACATCTCACTGAGTGTATTAGAAACTACTGAAATGTTCAGTTGAAAAGGATTGATTTTAAGGTTTATAATTTACATCTACAAAAATGCTGCTGAGAGAGAGAAAGAGAGTGCATGCACTGGTGAGCTTATTTCCACAGTGAAGCAAATCCAAAGCTTCTGGACCTGCAGAAAGGGAATACGAATCCCAATCTGCAGCTCGGGTCAGTGCCTTCAAAGCTGTCTTCAGTGTCACCTCAGTTACCCTCCAAACCTGATAATTAATAGGAAAACTGAAGCATTTGAGTTGTGGCATGGACCTATTTTAACCAGCCTCAATGTGTGATGAAACCCTTTACTTTTCTAAAAATAGGAGGATTTCCTGGGACTCTTTCAGAGCCCTTCAGGGTCTCTGTCATTCTGCTTCATTTTTACTTCCAAATAAAGTAGCCTAAGAAGAAACCCTAGGGCACCGTAGCCCTGTCATTTTGTCTACAGATCTCAAAAGGGTTGAATCCTAATGGCAAAAAGCTGTAACCAGAGTCTGTAGGACTGTGGTGGGAATTTAAGGACTATGAGTTGGAACAACATGAATGGACCTGGAGGGCATTATGCTAAGTGAAATAAAGTCAGACAGAGAAAGACAAATACTGTATGATCTCACTTATAGAAAGAATCTTAAAAAGAGAGGGAGAGCTCATAGAGAGAAAAGACACAGAGAAAAGATTGAACGTTTCCAGAAGCAGGGTGGGCAAAATCAGTGAAGGAGACCAAAGGTACAAGCTTCCACTTATAAAATAAGGAAGTCCTGGAGATGCAATGTACAGCATGGAGACTGTAGTTAGTAATTCTGCTACATATTTGAAAGTTGCAGAGAGAGTAGAGGAGACTGCAAGGAGATCAAACCAGTAAATCCTGAGAGAAATCAACCCTGAATGTTCACTGGAGGGGCTGATGCTGAAGCTGGGGCTCCAGTGTTTTGGCCACCTGATGCAAAGGGCCGACTCATTGGAAAGGACCCTGATGTTTGGGAAGACTGAGAGCAGGGAGAGACGGGGGTGGCAGAGGATGAGTTGGTTGGATAGCATCACAGACTCAATGGACATGAGTTTGAGCAAACTCCAGGAGATGGTGAAGGACAGCAAAGCGTGGTGTTCTGCAGTCCATGGGGTTGCAAAGAATTGGACACGACCGAGCCTCTGAACAACAAAGAGAATAGATCTGAAAAGTTTTCATTATGAGAAAAAAAAATTGTAACGATATGTGGTGATAGATCTTAACTAGAGTTACTGTGGTGATTATTTCTCAATATATACAAATATCAAGTCATTATATTACATACCTGAAATGACCATAATGTGATATGTTGATTATACTTCATTGTTTTTAAAAAAGAACAATGCCTTTCATTTGAATAACATGTCTTTTTTAAAAAAAATTTAGAAGAGTTAAGAATTATAAGTTAGAAGAATTAAGACTCCCTCACTCTTCCCACTTTGCAATCATTAAAACTGAATGATTTCTCATAGGTAAGGTCATAAGCGCCAAAGCACTGATAGCTTGTCTAGGAGATTAAGGCAGCTCAGGACTGAGTAAAGGAAACAGGAAAAGCAAGTTTGCATGAGTGGTATCATATCTGGCATGGAGCAGACATTCCACAAGTGGTCCTGGTATTTAGTAAGTGCCTACCCTCTGGCAGGCAACATAACTGGAGACATTTACATATATTGCTTTATTTAATCTTCATACAGTTCTTCAAAGTATTATCATTGTCAGTACATGAGAAAATAAGTTTCAGTTGGGCAACTTGCCCAAGTTCAAATACATATTAAGTGGGGGAGTCCTATTTTCTCCATGATTTCCCAATGAGGATTACAAAACTGGCAAGATTTTAAAGGAATGAAAATTTCAACTATTTTCTAGAAGAAATATGCGTCTATTAAAAGCAGAGGATCTGATAAGCATTTGATAAGTCTTGAAAATGTTTCCTATTTCAGATACCGAGAAATCAACCCTGAATGTTCACTGGAGGGGCTGATGCTGAAGCTGGGGCTCCAGTGTTTTGGCCACCTGATGCAAAGGGCCGACTCATTGGAAAGGACCCTGATGTTTGGGAAGACTGAGAGCAGGGAGAGACGGGGGTGGCAGAGGATGAGTTGGTTGGATAGCATCACAGACTCAATGGACATGAGTTTGAGCAAACTCCAGGAGATGGTGAAGGACAGCAAAGCGTGGTGTTCTGCAGTCCATGGGGTTGCAAAGAATTGGACACGACCGAGCCTCTGAACAACAAAGAGAATAGATCTGAAAAGTTTTCATTATGAGAAAAAAATTGTAACGATATGTGGTGATAGATCTTAACTAGAGTTACTGTGGTGATTATTTCTCAATATATACAAATATCAAGTCATTATATTACATACCTGAAATGACCATAATGTGATATGTTGATTATACTTCATTGTTTTTAAAAAAGAACAATGCCTTTCATTTGAATAACATGTCTTTTTTAAAAAAAATTTAGAAGAGTTAAGAATTATAAGTTAGAAGAATTAAGACTCCCTCACTCTTCCCACTTTGCAATCATTAAAACTGAATGATTTCTCATAGGTAAGGTCATAAGCGCCAAAGCACTGATAGCTTGTCTAGGAGATTAAGGCAGCTCAGGACTGAGTAAAGGAAACAGGAAAAGCAAGTTTGCATGAGTGGTATCATATCTGGCATGGAGCAGACATTCCACAAGTGGTCCTGGTATTTAGTAAGTGCCTACCCTCTGGCAGGCAACATAACTGGAGACATTTACATATATTGCTTTATTTAATCTTCATACAGTTCTTCAAAGTATTATCATTGTCAGTACATGAGAAAATAAGTTTCAGTTGGGCAACTTGCCCAAGTTCAAATACATATTAAGTGGGGGAGTCCTATTTTCTCCATGATTTCCCAATGAGGATTACAAAACTGGCAAGATTTTAAAGGAATGAAAATTTCAACTATTTTCTAGAAGAAATATGCGTCTATTAAAAGCAGAGGATCTGATAAGCATTTGATAAGTCTTGAAAATGTTTCCTATTTCAGAACATATCAAAAGCTACAGATAAACCTCTATTCTAGTCTTGACCTTGATCTGACCCCAAAAAAGAATCAGTTGGTAATGAGGAAGTGATCAGAGCCATAGGCCTCAAAGTCATGTAATTTCAAAGTTCCTAAGATACTGGAGAGAATGAAGGTCATTGTCAGACAACGGCTCTAAAAGTTAGAAGGTTAGACTTTTATAAATTCATATCATGCTGATTCAATACAGATTTAGTAAGCACTCACTATAATATAGCTTGGCAAAAGTTTTGTTTTGTTTGTTGTCATTCACTCAGTCATATCCAACTCTTTGCAACCCCATGGATAGTAACCCGCCAAGCTCCTCTGTTCATGGGATTCTTCAGGGAAGAAAACTGGAATGGGTTGCCATTTCCTTCTCTGCGGGATCTACCTGACCCAGGGATTAAACCCTCGTGTCCTGCATTGGCAGGTAGGTTCTTTACTGCTGAGTCACTAGGGACTATGCCAAGTACTATGTAATATCAGGGATATTGAATTAAAAAGCACATTTTAATTAGAAAAAAAAATGGAAGTCAACCATTTGTTAAACACATTCCTGTGAGTTCTACTGTAGAGGTGTACAGTGGTTATATGTCGAAGATACTAAGAACGGGCTCCTTCAATCTATACCCCCCTTCCAGGAAGTCCTCCTGTCTTGCAGGCTTTTTGTAGGATGAGTTAGAGATACAGTTTTTAGATCTCTGTCAGTTGTGCTCTGAGGTTATCTTTATGCACATGAGATTTGGACAGCAGAATTAAGACTGGAGCTCTCTTCCAGCCCCTTTTTAGTTGTTCCTCTGGGCAAACAAGATTGTAGAAATGGGAGGTTTTCTGAAACATTATTTTAGTTTCCATTCTCCAGATTCCTAGGCCCTAGGAGACATCTATGAAAGTGACAGAGATGGTAGCTTCTTGATTCCTGAGTCATGGGATATGGGGTATGTTCTTATGAATTAGTGACAGCTAGCTGCAGAACATATCAAAAAAGCAAAAAAAACAAAAAAATATAAAAGCAGAGGATCTGATAAGCATTTGATAAGTCTTGAAAATGTTTCCTATTTCAGAACATATCAAAAGCTACAGATAAACCTCTATTCTAGTCTTGACCTTGATCTGACCCCAAAAAAGAATCAGTTGGTAATGAGGAAGTGATCAGAGCCATAGGCCTCAAAGTCATGTAATTTCAAAGTTCCTAAGATACTGGAGAGAATGAAGGTCATTGTCAGACAACGGCTCTAAAAGTTAGAAGGTTAGACTTTTATAAATTCATATCATGCTGATTCAATACAGATTTAGTAAGCACTCACTATAATATAGCTTGGCAAAAGTTTTGTTTTGTTTGTTGTCATTCACTCAGTCATATCCAACTCTTTGCAACCCCATGGATAGTAACCCGCCAAGCTCCTCTGTTCATGGGATTCTTCAGGGAAGAAAACTGGAATGGGTTGCCATTTCCTTCTCTGCGGGATCTACCTGACCCAGGGATTAAACCCTCGTGTCCTGCATTGGCAGGTAGGTTCTTTACTGCTGAGTCACTAGGGACTATGCCAAGTACTATGTAATATCAGGGATATTAAATTTAAAAAAGCACATTTTAATTAGAAAAAAATGGAAGTCAACCATTTGTTAAACACATTCCTGTGAGTTCTACTGTAGAGGTGTACAGTGGTTATATGTCGAAGATACTAAGAACGGGCTCCTTCAATCTATACCCCCCTTCCAGGAAGTCCTCCTGTCTTGCAGGCTTTTTGTAGGATGAGTTAGAGATACAGTTTTTAGATCTCTGTCAGTTGTGCTCTGAGGTTATCTTTATGCACATGAGATTTGGACAGCAGAATTAAGACTGGAGCTCTCTTCCAGCCCCTTTTTAGTTGTTCCTCTGGGCAAACAAGATTGTAGAAATGGGAGGTTTTCTGAAACATTATTTTAGTTTCCATTCTCCAGATTCCTAGGCCCTAGGAGACATCTATGAAAGTGACAGAGATGGTAGCTTCTTGATTCCTGAGTCATGGGATATGGGGTATGTTCTTGAATGCAATATTTCAGTGACAGCTAGCTGCCATGTACTATGTACCAAGGAGTGAATCAAAATTCAAAAATACCTTGACAAGTTGAAGTGAAAAAATTGAAAAAAAAAAAAAAAGAATTAGAACAATCTGTCTGGGATATTATTCTTGAAATATTGAATAGAATAGAATACATAATTCAGTTATACAGCCTCACACTAGAAGAGACCAGAATTGAAAACAATTTTTGTAAAAGAAAACTGGGGGACTTTCCTGGTGGGCTAGTGGTTAAGACTTCCAAAGCAGGGGGTGTGAGTTTGATCTCTGGTTGGGGAACTAAGATCCCACATGCCATGCAGACAAAACATTTTAATAAATAAATAAACAAGGTTTTCTTTTAAAAGTTTTAATAAATAAATTGGGTCTTTAAAAAAATTAAAATTGGGTATTAAAAGAAAACTCCCAAAAACCTAAGAGTTTTTGTTACCTGCAAGGTCTATAGGAGCCTCTGCTTGACCACACTTCTAAATGACTTCATTTTACCTCAGCCGCCTCTAATTAACAACTACCCCTCAGATTCAGAAGAAAAAAGTTCAGCTGATCCTGGCACCATTTGGACTCCATCTGGACCATTTTCACTTCTGGATGTCTCATTTAAGTAGATCACTACAAAACTAGACAACTCTGAGAGAGGCATGATCAAGAGGATGATCCCCAGTTGATTCCCATCTACTGTTATTCACTCATCTACTGTATTATTTACTCAGTAAACTTGTATTGAGCACTTAGTATGTATACATGGAAAAAACAAATCCTCTGCCCAGGGTCTTGCATTCCTTCAATCTATACCCCCTTCCAGGAAGTCCTCCTGTCTTGCAGGCTTTTGTAGGATGAGTTAGAGATACAGTTTTAGATCTCTGTCAGTTGTGCTCTGAGGTTATCTTTATGCACATGAGATTTGGACAGCAGAATTAAGACTGGAGCTCTCTTCCAGCCCCTTTTTAGTTGTTCCTCTGGGCAAACAAGATTGTAGAAATGGGAGGTTTTCTGAAACATTATTTTAGTTTCCATTCTCCAGATTCCTAGGCCCTAGGAGACATCTATGAAAGTGACAGAGATGGTAGCTTCTTGATTCCTGAGTCATGGGATATGGGGTATGTTCTTGAATGCAATATTTCAGTGACAGCTAGCTGCCATGTACTATGTACCAAGGAGTGAATCAAAATTCAAAAATACCTTGACAAGTTGAAGTGAAAAAATTGAAAAAAAAAAAAAAAGAATTAGAACAATCTGTCTGGGATATTATTCTTGAAATATTGAATAGAATAGAATACATAATTCAGTTATACAGCCTCACACTAGAAGAGACCAGAATTGAAAACAATTTTTGTAAAAGAAAACTGGGGGACTTTCCTGGTGGGCTAGTGGTTAAGACTTCCAAAGCAGGGGGTGTGAGTTTGATCTCTGGTTGGGGAACTAAGATCCCACATGCCATGCAGACAAAACATTTTAATAAATAAATAAACAAGGTTTTCTTTTAAAAGTTTTAATAAATAAATTGGGTCTTTAAAAAAATTAAAATTGGGTATTAAAAGAAAACTCCCAAAAACCTAAGAGTTTTTGTTACCTGCAAGGTCTATAGGAGCCTCTGCTTGACCACACTTCTAAATGACTTCATTTTACCTCAGCCGCCTCTAATTAACAACTACCCCTCAGATTCAGAAGAAAAAAGTTCAGCTGATCCTGGCACCATTTGGACTCCATCTGGACCATTTTCACTTCTGGATGTCTCATTTAAGTAGATCACTACAAAACTAGACAACTCTGAGAGAGGCATGATCAGGATGATGAGGAGTCCCCATTACCCAATCTACTGTTGATTCACTCATCTATCTGTTTATTTACTCAGTAAACTTGTATTGAGCACTTAGTATGTATCTGGCACTGGAAATGCAACATGAAAAAAACAAATCCTCTGCCCAGGGGTCTTGCATTCTAGAGGGAGATAACTAGAATATAATGTCAGGTAATTGATAAATAATAAAGAAATCCAAGCAAGAATACTAGACGGTTGCCATGCCCTTCTCCAGGGCCAGGGATCGAACCTGTGTCTTTTAAGTCTTCTGCACTGGCAAGCGAGTTCTTTTACCAGTCATGCCACATAGGAAGCCCAAGGAAAGCAAAGCAGAGCACAGAACAGAGGGTAATGGCAGGAACTATTTCCCATTGGATGGTAACAAAAGTGTCTCTGGAGAGATGACTTCGGAATAAAAATCTGGATGGAGACAGGGAAGAACCAGGTGTCTCTTGGGAGAAATAGCAGGCGGTAAGGCCCTGAGGTAGGGACAGTCCATGTGTTCAGAAAGGCCAGTGAGGTTGGAGTAGAGTGAAAGATGAGGGAGCAATTGCAGATGGCTTCAAAGAGGGGACCAGGGATTCAAGGAGGACCACCAACATCAGACTGAGCCTTTACATTTTGAGGGTGTGATGAGAAGTTACTGTGGGGATCTGAGTCAGGTAGAGACATGATTCAATTTCTGTTTCGAAAGGCTTACTCTGCCTAATATTTAGAGGATGGCTATTTAATGGGCTCCACTTGTAGCCCATGGTGGAGGAATCTGTGGTGGGCTATTTGCATGGCTGATGGGAGAAGGTGGGTGTGGTTGTCTTTCTCAAATATTTAAAGGGCATTGCACTTCCTTGAAAAAACTAGAAAGTACAGAGAAGCATGTTTTATCTCATAATAAAATGAACTTCTCAGCCATCCATGCTACCAGAGTTCTCTTACAACAAAATGAGCTCATGGTTACTATTCAAGAAAAGATTAGTCTTTAAAGTACAATTTAAAGAAAGATTGACTATCAACATCTATGGTCCTTTCCAACTCTAGGCATCTATTATTTTCTTCTCTCCTTAAAACTCTCTTAGCTGAGTTCTCTGTATGTGTAATGACCAGCAAACAGTTAAATTAAATGAATTAACTAGAACTTGGTTTTATTTTTCCTGAATAAATAAAAGGAATAGTAACGATCCTATATACACCTTGCTCTTTCTATTTCATCTTGTAAAAGAAATAGACATATAGATATAGATAGGTATAGATAGATATCTAATATCTAAGGCATGTGTGATTTAATTTGTGTCATTTTAAGGGTTTCCGAGGTGGTTCAGTGGTAAAGAACCTGCCCGCCAATGCAGGTTCGACCCTTTGGTTGGAAAGATCCCCCAGAGAAGTGGGAATCCACTCCAGTATTCTTGCCTGGAAAACCCAAGGACAGAGGGTAATGGCAGGAACTATTTCCCATTGGATGGTAACAAAAGTGTCTCTGGAGAGATGACTTCGGAATAAAAATCTGGATGGAGACAGGGAAGAACCAGGTGTCTCTTGGGAGAAATAGCAGGCGGTAAGGCCCTGAGGTAGGGACAGTCCATGTGTTCAGAAAGGCCAGTGAGGTTGGAGTAGAGTGAAAGATGAGGGAGCAATTGCAGATGGCTTCAAAGAGGGGACCAGGGATTCAAGGAGGACCACCAACATCAGACTGAGCCTTTACATTTTGAGGGTGTGATGAGAAGTTACTGTGGGGATCTGAGTCAGGTAGAGACATGATTCAATTTCTGTTTCGAAAGGCTTACTCTGCCTAATATTTAGAGGATGGCTATTTAATGGGCTCCACTTGTAGCCCATGGTGGAGGAATCTGTGGTGGGCTATTTGCATGGCTGATGGGAGAAGGTGGGTGTGGTTGTCTTTCTCAAATATTTAAAGGGCATTGCACTTCCTTGAAAAAACTAGAAAGTACAGAGAAGCATGTTTTATCTCATAATAAAATGAACTTCTCAGCCATCCATGCTACCAGAGTTCTCTTACAACAAAATGAGCTCATGGTTACTATTTAAGAAAAGATTAGTCTTTAAAGTACAATTTAAAGAAAGATTGACTATCAACATCTATGGTCCTTTCCAACTCTAGGCATCTATTATTTTCTTCTCTCCTTAAAACTCTCTTAGCTGAGTTCTCTGTATGTGTAATGACCAGCAAACAGTTAAATTAAATGAATTAACTAGAACTTGGTTTTATTTTTCCTGAATAAATAAAAGGAATAGTAACGATCCTATATACACCTTGCTCTTTCTATTTCATCTTGTAAAAGAAATAGACATATAGATATAGATAGGTATAGATAGATATCTAATATCTAAGGCATGTGTGATTTAATTTGTGTCATTTTAAGGGTTTCCGAGGTGGTTCAGTGGTAAAGAACCTGCCCGCCAATGCAGGTTCGACCCTTTGGTTGGAAAGATCCCCCAGAGAAGGAAATGGCAATCCACTCCAGTATTCTTGCCTGGAAAACCCAAGGACAGAGAGACCTGGCGGGTTACAGTCTATGGGGTCGCAGTCAAACAGGACTGAACACACATGGAGGCACATAATTAAAAAGAACATTGTCAGGGCAGGGCTAAGAAAAGGAAGAATACCTTTCACAAAATCATTTGATGGACTTAAGCAAGAGATGAAGGAATCTACTTCTGGATGGATCTAGAAGGCAGGCATAAGACCGGCTGATCTTATCTTGCCTCTCCCAGTCTTAGAGGTCTCTTACAATCCACGGCAAAATTGAAGTCCAATACCCTCAGCTTGGCTCTAGAGTATTATGTAAGAGAATTCAGAAATTCTGGACCTCCTGTTGTCTGCTAAGCTTCTGCTGCTCTTATGAGAGATGTTATACAACTTAATTATGAAAATCCTGGGCTCTCAGGCTTGTTTAGGGTCATGACTCAGATGCTTGCTAACTGTGTGGCCTTGACAGAGTTAGAAAACCTCTCTAGACCTCCATTTCCTCATATGTAAAATGGGAAGAATCCCAGTATCTTCCTCATTGGGTTACTGCAGGGATTAAGCAAAATAATCCACCTAGCGTTCATTGTTAATAACAACAGCTACCATCTACTGAGACCGTAGAATGTGGCAGGCATTGTTCAGAACTGAGCTCAGTAAATTCTCTCAGCTTTGCAAAGTACATAGTGGTTTCTCTTTTTGACAGAGACTCATAGAAATTTGAGTCATTTTCCCAAGTTCACATAAGTTTATTCAAACTCAGGTCTGCCTAACCAGAGTCCAACTTCTATTAATAAGTAGTTCTTGCTATAGCCCACTATGTTTTATTACTTTTAAAAGAAATTCCTCTAATCTCACATTTGAAGGACAATTGAGGGTTCTTTTTTTCCCTAACATCTTTAACAGTTCAAAAAACAGAACAGATTTTGTAAATGATAGTTTCTCACTTTGGCACCAACTACAATTGGGGGCATTATACCACGGTACTTTCCTTGTGCTGTCTGATTGAAGAAGCTGCTTCTGCATGCCTTCTAAATTTGGAGCTGGGTAAATCTCAGCCAGAGACATAGCTTGTACCCTCATGTGACAAACTATTTTGCAAAAAACGTTGCTTTCTCTTTTTCCCAGGTTCCCTCCCTTTCTGCAGCTGCTTCCCTTTCTTCCTGAGACTCAGTAAAAAATTCTGAAACTCTTGTTTTTACAGTTAATCTCATGTGACCTGACTGTTGACAATGACCTGGTTGTTTCACCCATGGACACAATTCAGCGGCAAAAAATTTTTGAAAGCAAGAGATGAAGGAATCTACTTCTGGATGGATCTAGAAGGCAGGCATAAGACCGGCTGATCTTATCTTGCCTCTCCCAGTCTTAGAGGTCTCTTACAATCCACGGCAAAATTGAAGTCCAATACCCTCAGCTTGGCTCTAGAGTATTATGTAAGAGAATTCAGAAATTCTGGACCTCCTGTTGTCTGCTAAGCTTCTGCTGCTCTTATGAGAGATGTTATACAACTTAATTATGAAAATCCTGGGCTCTCAGGCTTGTTTAGGGTCATGACTCAGATGCTTGCTAACTGTGTGGCCTTGACAGAGTTAGAAAACCTCTCTAGACCTCCATTTCCTCATATGTAAAATGGGAAGAATCCCAGTATCTTCCTCATTGGGTTACTGCAGGGATTAAGCAAAATAATCCACCTAGCGTTCATTGTTAATAACAACAGCTACCATCTACTGAGACCGTAGAATGTGGCAGGCATTGTTCAGAACTGAGCTCAGTAAATTCTCTCAGCTTTGCAAAGTACATAGTGGTTTCTCTTTTTGACAGAGACTCATAGAAATTTGAGTCATTTTCCCAAGTTCACATAAGTTTATTCAAACTCAGGTCTGCCTAACCAGAGTCCAACTTCTATTAATAAGTAGTTCTTGCTATAGCCCACTATGTTTTATTACTTTTAAAAGAAATTCCTCTAATCTCACATTTGAAGGACAATTGAGGGTTCTTTTTCCCTAACATCTTTAACAGTTCAAAAACAGAACAGATTTTGTAAATGATAGTTTCTCACTTTGGCACCAACTACAATTGGGGGCATTATACCACGGTACTTTCCTTGTGCTGTCTGATTGAAGAAGCTGCTTCTGCATGCCTTCTAAATTTGGAGCTGGGTAAATCTCAGCCAGAGACATAGCTTGTACCCTCATGTGACAAACTATTTTGCAAAAAACGTTGCTTTCTCTTTTTCCCAGGTTCCCTCCCTTTCTGCAGCTGCTTCCCTTTCTTCCTGAGACTCAGTAAAAAATTCTGAAACTCTTGTTTTTACAGTTAATCTCATGTGACCTGACTGTTGACAATGACCTGGTTGTTTCACCCAGCTACAACACTGTTGTTGAGATGCCAGTGCTAAGAACAAAGATCACCGCCTGGCGGAGCCAGGAGCAATCTTTCTGTATTGGTTCCTGGCCTGGTACACACTATATTCTATGCTTAGTAATGACACTAAGCACAATAACAGTTTGGGTGTAATGGGAGCCTGTATCAGTTGCTCAGTCATGTCTGACTCTTTATGACTCCACAGACTGCAGCACACCAGACTTCCGTGTCCTTCGCTATCTCCCAGAGCTTCCTCTAACTCATATTCATTGACTTGGTGGTGCCAACTAACCATCTCATCCTCTGTTGCTCCCTTCTCTCCTTGCCCTCAATCTTTCCCATCATCACAGTCTTTTCCAACGAGTTGGCTTTTTGCATCAGGTGACCAAAGTATTGGAGCTTTAGTTTCAGCATCAGTCATTCCATGAATATTCAGGGTTGATTTCCTTCAGGATTGACTGGTTTGATTGCTTTGCTGTCCAAGGGACTCTCAAGAGTCTTCTCCAGCACCACAGTTCAAGAGCATCGATCCTTTGGCACTTAACCTTCTTTATGGTCCAACTCTCACCTCTGTACACGACTACTGGAGAAACCATAACTTTGACTATATGAACATTTGTCAGCAATTGATGTCTCAGCTTTTTTCTTTTTTTTTAAATTTTGACCTCTTATTTATTTATTTTTCATCCGTATTTATTCTTCTGTCTGTGTGGGCCTCCCATTGCAGTGGCCTCTCATGTTGCAGAGCACTGGCTCTGGACACATGCACTCCAGAGCGCTGGCTCGTAATTGGACACACTGGTCCAACTGCTCTGTGGCACGTGGGATCTTCCTGGGCCAGGAATCGAACCGGGGCTCCTTGCACTGCAAGGCAGATGCTTTGCCCGCTGGACCACCAGAGAAGCCCAGATGTCTCAGCTTTTTAATATGCTGTCTAGGTTTGTCATAGCTTTCCTTCCAAGGAGCAAGCATCTTTTAATTTCATGGCTTCAGTCACCATTCTCAGTGATTTTGGAGCCCGAGAAAATAACATCTGTCACTCTTTCTATTTTTCCCCATCACTTGCCATGAAGTGATAGGACCAGATGCCATGATCTTAGCTTTATGAATGTTGAATTTTAAGTCAGCTTTTTCACTCCCCTCTTTCACCCTAATCAAGAGGCTCAGTTCCTCTTTGCTTTCTGCCTTTAAAGTGCATATCTGAGGTTGTTATTTCTCCTGGCCATCTTGATTCTAGCTTGTGATTTATCCAGCTCAGCAGTTTACATGATGTACTCTGCATATAAGTTAAATAAGCAGGGTGACAATATATAGCCTTGATGAACTCCTTTCTCAATTTTGAACCTGTCTGTTGTTCCATGTCCAGTTCTAATTGTTACTTCTTGACCTGCATATAGGTTTCTCAGAAGAAAGGTAAGGTGATTCTTTGTCACAGTCTTTTCCAACGAGTTGGCTTTTTGCATCAGGTGACCAAAGTATTGGAGCTTTAGTTTCAGCATCAGTCATTCCATGAATATTCAGGGTTGATTTCCTTCAGGATTGACTGGTTTGATTGCTTTGCTGTCCAAGGGACTCTCAAGAGTCTTCTCCAGCACCACAGTTCAAGAGCATCGATCCTTTGGCACTTAACCTTCTTTATGGTCCAACTCTCACCTCTGTACACGACTACTGGAGAAACCATAACTTTGACTATATGAACATTTGTCAGCAATTGATGTCTCAGCTTTTTTCTTTTTTTTTAAATTTTGACCTCTTATTTATTTATTTTTCATCCGTATTTATTCTTCTGTCTGTGTGGGCCTCCCATTGCAGTGGCCTCTCATGTTGCAGAGCACTGGCTCTGGACACATGCACTCCAGAGCGCTGGCTCGTAATTGGACACACTGGTCCAACTGCTCTGTGGCACGTGGGATCTTCCTGGGCCAGGAATCGAACCGGGGCTCCTTGCACTGCAAGGCAGATGCTTTGCCCGCTGGACCACCAGAGAAGCCCAGATGTCTCAGCTTTTTAATATGCTGTCTAGGTTTGTCATAGCTTTCCTTCCAAGGAGCAAGCATCTTTTAATTTCATGGCTTCAGTCACCATTCTCAGTGATTTTGGAGCCCGAGAAAATAACATCTGTCACTCTTTCTATTTTTCCCCATCACTTGCCATGAAGTGATAGGACCAGATGCCATGATCTTAGCTTTATGAATGTTGAATTTTAAGTCAGCTTTTTCACTCCCCTCTTTCACCCTAATCAAGAGGCTCAGTTCCTCTTTGCTTTCTGCCTTTAAAGTGCATATCTGAGGTTGTTATTTCTCCTGGCCATCTTGATTCTAGCTTGTGATTTATCCAGCTCAGCAGTTTACATGATGTACTCTGCATATAAGTTAAATAAGCAGGGTGACAATATATAGCCTTGATGAACTCCTTTCTCAATTTTGAACCTGTCTGTTGTTCCATGTCCAGTTCTAATTGTTACTTCTTGACCTGCATATAGGTTTCTCAGAAGAAAGGTAAGGTGATCTGCTATTCTCAGCTTTTAAGAATTTTCCACAGTTTATTGCGATTGACAGTCAAAGAGTTTAGCATAGTCAATGAAACAGAAGTATGTTTTTCTGGAAGTTCCTTGCTTTCTCTATGATCCAACAGATGTTGGAAATTTGATCTCTGATTCCTCTGCTTTCTCTAAATTCAACTTGTATATATGGGAGCTCTTGATTCACACACTGTTGAAACCTAGCTTAGAGGATTTTGAACATGACCTTGCTAGCATGTGAAATGAGTGCAACTATGCAGTAGTTTGAACATTCTTTGGCATTGCACTTCTTTGGGATTGTAATGAAAACTAACCTTTTCCAGTTACATACTGCTGAAGCCTAGCTTGGAGGATTTTGAGCATGAACTTGCTAGCATGTAAAATGAATGCAGTTGTGCAGTAATTTGAACATTCTTTGGCATTGCACTTCTTTGAGATTGGAATGAAAACTGACCTTTTCCAGTCCTGTGGCCATTGCTGCATTTTCCAAATTTGCTGGTGTATGGAATGCAGCACTTTAATAGCATCATCTTTAGTAGAAATTCTTCCTACTAAATTGAACAGTCCTTGAAGACGGAGATTGCCCCACTAGCACCTTCTGAAAGTTTCACAACATCTGGCACAGAAACTGTTAAACTCTCTCCATCTAGACCAGCTGCATTTTCCAGACAGACAGAGCTCCAAAGACCCAAGAAAGATGACTAGCAATTCTAACATTCAGACGTGCTCAGTCTCCCTTTGCTGTGGGCTACAGTGCGTAATTAGCACCACAGGCAATATTACCCTTGAACCTCATGGAGTTAATGACATTCAAATTCCACAATGTAATGGCAACCTGCTAGCATCAGCCTAACCTCCCCAAAATATCCAACCTTCCCAAATGGACTTAGGACCTGGACACACCTGTTTGTCTCTTTATTAGACTGTGTTTGTCTAGGAATGAAACAAACAAACAAGTGGGATGTACTCTGCATATAAGTTAAATAAGTAGGGTGAAAATATATCGTCTTGATGAACTCCTTTCTCAATTTTGAACCTGTCTGTTGTTCCATGTCCAGTTCTAATTGTTACTTCTTGACCTGCATATAGGTTTCTCAGAAGAAAGGTAAGGTGATCTGCTATTCTCAGCTTTTAAGAATTTTCCACAGTTTATTGCGATTGACAGTCAAAGAGTTTAGCATAGTCAATGAAACAGAAGTATGTTTTTCTGGAAGTTCCTTGCTTTCTCTATGATCCAACAGATGTTGGAAATTTGATCTCTGATTCCTCTGCTTTCTCTAAATTCAACTTGTATATATGGGAGCTCTTGATTCACACACTGTTGAAACCTAGCTTAGAGGATTTTGAACATGACCTTGCTAGCATGTGAAATGAGTGCAACTATGCAGTAGTTTGAACATTCTTTGGCATTGCACTTCTTTGGGATTGTAATGAAAACTAACCTTTTCCAGTTACATACTGCTGAAGCCTAGCTTGGAGGATTTTGAGCATGAACTTGCTAGCATGTAAAATGAATGCAGTTGTGCAGTAATTTGAACATTCTTTGGCATTGCACTTCTTTGGGATTGGAATGAAAACTGACCTTTTCCAGTCCTGTGGCCATTGCTGCATTTTCCAAATTTGCTGGTGTATGGAATGCAGCACTTTAATAGCATCATCTTTAGTAGAAATTCTTCCTACTAAATTGAACAGTCCTTGAAGACGGAGATTGCCCCACTAGCACCTTCTGAAAGTTTCACAACATCTGGCACAGAAACTGTTAAACTCTCTCCATCTAGACCAGCTGCATTTTCCAGACAGACAGAGCTCCAAAGACCCAAGAAAGATGACTAGCAATTCTAACATTCAGACGTGCTCAGTCTCCCTTTGCTGTGGGCTACAGTGCGTAATTAGCACCACAGGCAATATTACCCTTGAACCTCATGGAGTTAATGACATTCAAATTCCACAATGTAATGGCAACCTGCTAGCATCAGCCTAACCTCCCCAAAATATCCAACCTTCCCAAATGGACTTAGGACCTGGACACACCTGTTTGTCTCTTTATTAGACTGTGTTTGTCTAGGAATGAAACAAACAAACAAGTGGGATGTACATGCTTTGCATTTTAATGAGGGCAGGGATCCTTTGGAGCAAAGAGGGCATTGTGATGCATTTGAAGAGCCTGCAGACTCTGGCTGCATCACCCCAACTCCAGACTAACAATGCTTTTCTCAACAATCCTCAGTGGTGTTGGCCACAGCTGTGCTTTGCTCTTGCAGACATATTTTGGCTAACCCGTGGTAAATGATCAGATAGTATGAGGAATGAATAAATGATTTCTCTCCTTACTCTTGTCCAAGTTCCTTCATGGGAGGCCGGTACAGTTAAGTATAAATATTTTGAGAGCAAGTATAATTCTTTTTTGGTTAAGATTTAGTGAGAAGAGCTCTCAAAGCCAGGCAAACCTAGGTTCAAACTTCAGAGGTACTGCTGACTAGCTGGTTGAGTTTGGATACTAACCCATCTTCTGCTCTCACTGAGCCTTAAGTTCGCAGCTCAGAGGTCTTCCTGACCTCATCCACAGCCTCCACTTCTTTATTCTCTTTCCCGCCAGATCCTGCAAGAGCTACTATAATAGTAATAGGGAATAACTATTTTATTATTATTTATATGTCTATCCCAGCATGTAAATAATAATAAAATGACTCTTTCTCTCCGCAAGTATGTCTACCTGTTTTGCGAAGCTTAGTTTTAGTCTTGTCTCCCCTATTAATTCCTGAGAAGACCCTAGTATATTCTAAGTTAATAGATGGACAGAGAAGACTGGCGGGCTACAGGCTTCAAAGATTCAGACACACCAGAGCACGCACACACGCACGCACACACACACACGTTAATCACTAAAAGGAAGTTGCCTATAGGCTTAAATTATACATGATAGTCCATCTCTGGAAACCCAGCTTTCCAGCAATGAACATTAAGTTCATACCTTAGTTTCGCTCCCACGAAGCATCCGGACCAGGCCCATCTGTGCATGATTGCAGGCAGGAAAAATTAATACATGCCCTCCAGAGTTGTTAGGAAACCAAGAAGTGTTTGACTTCATTCCCTCCCCTTTAGGTATAAAAGGAGCCCAAATTCTATTAATACCTCAGTCAAGGTGTTCTTTAGGGCACAAGCCCACCATCTTCTTGGTTAGCTGGCTTTCAAATAAAGTCGTTCCTTACCCTCAACAACTTGTCTCTCAAACATCCGCCTGTTGTGGAGCAAGCAGTTAAAGCTTAGGCTCAGTATAACACCTGCAGGTGTGCCTCTCCCACTAAACTTTAAACTCTACAAGATTAGAAACCAAGTCTATGCCTCTTCTCTTCTATCCTCGGATCCTGGGATACAATATTCATTCTTATTAAATTAATGAAGGATGAAAACAGTGAAAAGAGAGGAAAGGAAATGTAACTAGAGTGTGGAGGATTGAGACAGAGGAGAAAAGGGATCAGGAAGTTTTCTGCAGCTTTATTCACTGTAAATGGCAGCAGGGTTGCTGGGGACTTCTCCCTCCACCTACAAGACCAGAGTTCTCAAGAATTTTCTAGATCCTAGAGGATGGCTAAAGTCCAATCCTAGAAAAACAACTCTACTTTCTGTCTTCGGTTTCCATGCACCCAAGACACTCTTTGTTGTTGTCTAGTGTCTAGTCATGGCTAGAGTCATGTGTAACTCTTGCAACCCTGTAGATCCACTTCTTTATTCTCTTTCCGCCAGATCCTGCAAGAGCTACTATAATAGTAATAGGGAATAACTATTTTATTATTATTTATATGTCTATCCCAGCATGTAAATAATAATAAAATGACTCTTTCTCTCCGCAAGTATGTCTACCTGTTTTGCGAAGCTTAGTTTTAGTCTTGTCTCCCCTATTAATTCCTGAGAAGACCCTAGTATATTCTAAGTTAATAGATGGACAGAGAAGACTGGCGGGCTACAGGCTTCAAAGATTCAGACACACCAGAGCACGCACACACGCACGCACACACACACACGTTAATCACTAAAAGGAAGTTGCCTATAGGCTTAAATTATACATGATAGTCCATCTCTGGAAACCCAGCTTTCCAGCAATGAACATTAAGTTCATACCTTAGTTTCGCTCCCACGAAGCATCCGGACCAGGCCCATCTGTGCATGATTGCAGGCAGGAAAAATTAATACATGCCCTCCAGAGTTGTTAGGAAACCAAGAAGTGTTTGACTTCATTCCCTCCCCTTTAGGTATAAAAGGAGCCCAAATTCTATTAATACCTCAGTCAAGGTGTTCTTTAGGGCACAAGCCCACCATCTTCTTGGTTAGCTGGCTTTCAAATAAAGTCGTTCCTTACCCTCAACAACTTGTCTCTCAAACATCCGCCTGTTGTGGAGCAAGCAGTTAAAGCTTAGGCTCAGTATAACACCTGCAGGTGTGCCTCTCCCACTAAACTTTAAACTCTACAAGATTAGAAACCAAGTCTATGCCTCTTCTCTTCTATCCTCGGATCCTGGGATACAATATTCATTCTTATTAAATTAATGAAGGATGAAAACAGTGAAAAGAGAGGAAAGGAAATGTAACTAGAGTGTGGAGGATTGAGACAGAGGAGAAAAGGGATCAGGAAGTTTTCTGCAGCTTTATTCACTGTAAATGGCAGCAGGGTTGCTGGGGACTTCTCCCTCCACCTACAAGACCAGAGTTCTCAAGAATTTTCTAGATCCTAGAGGATGGCTAAAGTCCAATCCTAGAAAAACAACTCTACTTTCTGTCTTCGGTTTCCATGCACCCAAGACACTCTTTGTTGTTGTCTAGTGTCTAGTCATGGCTAGAGTCATGTGTAACTCTTGCAACCCTGTAGACTGTTGCCCCAATCTGTCTGTGGGATTTCCTAGGCAAGAATACTGGAGTGAGTTGCCACTTCCTTCTCCAGGGCTCTTCTCAGATCAGGGATTGAATTTGTGTCTCCTACACTGGCAGGTGGATTCTTTACCACTAAGCCACCAGGGAAGCCAAGACACTCTAGGAAGTTGTAAAACCCTGCTGATGATGGCCATGCACGCTCATGCCACTTCAGTTTTGCAAAGGCAAGTCTCCAAGAATCTTGGCCATGTCTTTAGTTACTGCATATTGACTTAGCCTTTGAACAGTTTGTATATAATGTGACAATTGTTTCCAGTCTTTTCAAGCCTTCCACTCCCATCACTCTTAGGGAAAAACTCATCTCATCTCCTCAAAGTAAAGTGAGTGAAAGTCGCTCAGTTGTGTCCGACTTTTGCAGCCCCATCAACTGTGGCTCACAGGAAGCTCTGTGTATGGAATTCTCCAGTCAAGAATACTGGAGTGGGTTACCACTCCCCTCTCCAGGGGGTCTTCCCGACCCAGGAATTGAACGTGAGTCTCCTGCATTGCAGGCAGATTTTTTTTTTTTAACTTTTTTTGTGGGGGGAGGGGCACTTCTATTGCTTTTTCATTTATCTTTGTTCTTTGACCTGTGTGGGCCTCCCATTGCAGTGGTCTCTCTTGCTGCAGAGCACCGGCTCTGGGCGCATGCACTCCAGAGCTCCGGCTCGGTAGTTGGACACATCGGCCCAGCCGCTCTACGGCACATGGGATCTTCCCAGGCCAGGGATCAAACCGGCGTCCCTTGCACTGCAAGGTGGTGTCCTTACCCACTGGACTACCAGGGAAACCCACAGGCAGATTCTTTATCACTGAGCCACCAGGGGAACCCAATCTCCTTAACAGAGCAAATCTATTCTAATATACTTAACACGCTCTGCCTACAGATTTTATTCATAGTGACTCCATATACAAAATACACTTTGGAGAGTGAGGAATACTGGTAAAGACATTTTTTTCTAGCTTTTGCCTGAGGATTAAATTACAGATTGAGATGTTTCTGAGGTCAATTGCCTGTCTTGTGGTATTTAGGAAGGTCATTCTCTGGCAGCCTGGTGCTATTTTTAGTCACTGTGGAGCCCCTGGGAGTGGATATTAGGACTCTAAGCATCCAGGATGATAGTAGTAAGGGGGTTAAGGTCCAGTGATCACTGGATGAACATCCTGTAACATCTCACAACAGGCCTTACCAACGCAAACACGGCAAACCACACACTGAGACACACTCCTAACGAAGACACCTCTCACGAGCACACCTCTGAGACATTGTGGGTTTGGTTCCAGCCACAGCAATAAAGCAAGTGACACAAATGTTTTAGTTCCCAAATGCATATAAAAATGACGTGCAAATTATCCTATAGTGTATCAAGTGTACAATAGTGTTATATCTGAAAATCAGTGTACAGGGAATTCCCTGTCAGTCCAGTCATTCAGACTCAGTGCTTTCACTTCAGGGTCCTGGGTTGAAGCCTTGATTGGAGAATTAAGATCCTGTATACCATGTGGTGCAGGCAAATAAATTAATAAATAAATAAAAGATAAAAAGATAAAAAACTGGTGCATATACCTTAGTGTACAAATAAATTATTGCTGGACTTCCCTGGTGATCCAGTGGTTAAGAATTCTCCCGCCAGTACAGAGGACATGGGTTTGATCATTGGACCTTAAACCCCTTATTACTATTATCCTGGATATTTACAGTCCTAATAGCCACTCCCAGGGGCTCCGCTTATCACAGAGAAGATACCACATTGTCACAGAGCAACTGAGCCCAAGTGTCACAACTACTGAGCCCACATGCCCTAGGGCCTGTGTGCTGTGTGCTACAACTAATGAATGAGCCCGCACACCACGATGAATAGTAGTCTCTGCTCAGGGCAACTGGAAAAAGTTTCCAAGCAGCAACAAAGACCTAGCACAGTCAAAAATAAATAAATCAAGGAATTGAATTTAAAAATACATTATTACTTTAAAAAAATGCTACCATCTGACCCATCAGCAAGTCAGAATCTTTTTGCAACCGTAACATTAAAGATCCCTGATCACATATGGCCTAACAAAGAGTGGAAAAGCTTGAAATATTGCAAGAATTACCCAGATGTGACATACAGACACAAACTGAGCAAATGCTATTGGGAAAATGGTGCCCATTGACTAGTTCCACACACAGTTGCTACAAACTTTCAATTTGCAA
Source organism: Tragulus kanchil (assembly GCA_022376925.1). Taxonomy (NCBI): domain Eukaryota; kingdom Metazoa; phylum Chordata; class Mammalia; order Artiodactyla; family Tragulidae; genus Tragulus; species Tragulus kanchil. Next base: position 81,097,414 of record JAIOJX010000002.1, read on the forward strand.
AGAAAAGAAAAAAAGAAGGAGTATCTGTGAAGCACAGTATAGCAAATAAAATGAGATGTGCCTATATAGAGAAGCCAGAGAAGCCATCTTTCCTTGCTGTGATCTGACAAGCAGGGGCCACTGTGCTCTCTGAGCCACCTGGCTGAGCTGCTCTGTCAACCAACCATGTCAAATGTTTCCAACTGTTCCAAACTCTTTATTTCACCCTTACTTTGAAATAATAATTATTTAAAGTAAAAAGAATAAATCTCTTGTCAACCACACGTCAAATACTCTTCCCATTTTTTTAGACTTAACCCCAATAACAAACGCACATATAGATGTTATCATCAACTGTAATTTACAGGGGTGGAAATTGAGATACAGAGAAATTCAGTGGTAGAGGTGGAGCTTAAGCAATGTGGCTGCAGAGCCTGGGTGTTTAACCACAACCCCATTCAATCTGCCTTATCTTTGTTTTTTTTTTTTTCATCTTTTTTGGGAGGTGGGGTGGGGAGGGAGGGGGATGGGCGGGCCACTTCTATTGGTCTTTCATTTCTCTATTTTCATCCGTCTTTGTTCTTTGGCTCCTGTGGGCCTCCCATCGCGGTGGCATGTGTCTTCGCAGAGCGCCGGCTCCAGGCGCATGCGCCCCAGAGCTCCGGCTCGGTAATTGGACACATCGGTCCAGCCGCTCCACGGCACGTGGGATCTTCCCAGGCCAGGGATCAAACCGGCGGCCCTTGCACTGCAAGGCGGTGTCCTTACCCACTGGACCACCAGGGGAAACCCGCCTTATCTTTGAGATGGGCAGAATGTAATAAGAAATCAATTTCCCCATTATTAAACCTATTTAGGATAAACATAAACATAAAGCCTTAGAAACAACTGTAGTCAGAGAAGTTTTGGAGTTCAATAGACCTGGGTTTGACTTCTAAGAGCTGTGAGACCTTGTGTGCATGCTCGGTTGCTCAGTCATGCCCAACTGTTTGCAGCCCCATGGACTCAGCTCCTCTGTCCATGGAACTTTTCAGGCAAGATAATGGAGTGGGTGGTCATTTCCTACTCCAGGGGATCTTCCCAACCTAGGAATGAACCCAATGCCTCCTGTGTCTCCTGCTTCGCCAGCAGATTCTTTGCCTCTGTGCCACGTGGAAGCCCAATGATACCTTGCATAGTTATAAACCCTATAGGTCTCTATGTTTTCATTCTAAAACAAGAACATAGGTAATTAAACCTTCATGTGCTATATAGAGAAGCCAGAGAAGCCATCTTTCCTTGCTGTGATCTGACAAGCAGGGGCCACTGTGCTCTCTGAGCCACCTGGCTGAGCTGCTCTGTCAACCAACCATGTCAAATGTTTCCAACTGTTCCAAACTCTTTATTTCACCCTTACTTTGAAATAATAATTATTTAAAGTAAAAAGAATAAATCTCTTGTCAACCACACGTCAAATACTCTTCCCATTTTTTTAGACTTAACCCCAATAACAAACGCACATATAGATGTTATCATCAACTGTAATTTACAGGGGTGGAAATTGAGATACAGAGAAATTCAGTGGTAGAGGTGGAGCTTAAGCAATGTGGCTGCAGAGCCTGGGTGTTTAACCACAACCCCATTCAATCTGCCTTATCTTTGTTTTTTTTTTTTTCATCTTTTTTGGGAGGTGGGGTGGGGAGGGAGGGGGATGGGCGGGCCACTTCTATTGGTCTTTCATTTCTCTATTTTCATCCGTCTTTGTTCTTTGGCTCCTGTGGGCCTCCCATCGCGGTGGCATGTGTCTTCGCAGAGCGCCGGCTCCAGGCGCATGCGCCCCAGAGCTCCGGCTCGGTAATTGGACACATCGGTCCAGCCGCTCCACGGCACGTGGGATCTTCCCAGGCCAGGGATCAAACCGGCGGCCCTTGCACTGCAAGGCGGTGTCCTTACCCACTGGACCACCAGGGAAGCCCTGCCTTATCTTTGAGATGGGCAGTATGTAATAAGAAATCAATTTCCCCATTATTAAACCTATTTAGGATAAACATAAACATAAAGCCTTAGAAACAACTGTAGTCAGAGAAGTTTTGGAGTTCAATAGACCTGGGTTTGACTTCTAAGAGCTGTGAGACCTTGTGTGCATGCTCGGTTGCTCAGTCATGCCCAACTGTTTGCAGCCCCATGGACTCAGCTCCTCTGTCCATGGAACTTTTCAGGCAAGATAATGGAGTGGGTGGTCATTTCCTACTCCAGGGGATCTTCCCAACCTAGGGAATGAACCCAATGCCTCCTGTGTCTCCTGCTTCGGCCAGCAGATTCTTTGCCTCTGTGCCACGTGGGAAGCCCAATGATACCTTGCATAGTTATAAACCCTATAGGTCTCTATGTTTTCATTCTAAAAACAAGAACATAGGTAACTCCTTCAAAAGGTGGTTCTGAACATGTGTAGGCACATTTTTCCTGTAAGGGGTCAAATAATAAATATTTTAAGTCTTATGGGCCATACAACGATCTACCTCAACTACTCAACTTGTTTTTGTAACCTGAAAGCAGCCAGAAACTATACAGAAACCAACAAGTGGCTGTGTTTCAACAAAATTTTATTGACAAAATAAGCAGTGACCAGATCTGACTATAGGCTATAGCTCTCCAACCTGTGATTTTGAGGATTACATGAGATAATGTATGTGGTTCGCATGATTCCTGGAATATAAGTCATCAAAAATGGTAATATAATTACAGTTTCAGTGTGAGATGGATAACCAGTGCTTTTGAGCTGGGTCAAAGAAAATCCCAACCAAAATCAAGGATATTTAACATTTTCGGGAACCTGTGAAGTTTTACTTGGGTAAATGTATAATTTTCATAGACTTCAAAATATTTATAAATTATCAATACTCTACTCCTAAGATAATCATATAGGCAGGTCTGTCAGAGACAAGGCTTTTTTTTAAAAGTATTTTCAATATCAGGGACATACTGTTCTACTAAAAAAATGTATTTCTTGCTTATTTGCAATTAAAACTTAACTGGGGCATCGGGAAGGAGGGGGGCTTTGTTGCTGTTGTCTATTTTGCTTTGCTTGGTGACTTTTTCCTAAATCTGACAGCTTTACCTACAAACCTTAATGATTCCACAATTTGAGAACCACTGGTTTTATCCCATAACAAGAATAGCCCAACACAAGCAACATTTTGTTCTTTTAGGGAGGAGAAGAATTACATTCTTATGGAATTATCCCCAAGGTTCAAAACTAATAAATCCCCTGGGTAGAAGCCACTGAAACACCAAGACAACCAGTGCTCTGCATTTACGTGTGCCAAGAACAAGCTTAGGTCACCCAAGGAAAGAGAGCAATAATCTTGCATTTGTTCCTGTTGATTAAAGTCAAGCAGCTTCCTGGAACTTGTTAGGCACTCCTCACATCACAATGTTGAACTAATATCTCAGCACAATTAATGATGGAAAAACTCAATTATATCCAACATGTCCAAAGTCTTGCGGTTGGATTTGTCAGTAATCAAACTGTGTCCTGAGAAAGCCCATTTTGTCAGTAAACAAAGCTTCTGAGTGGAGAAGAGAGATTCTGTGCACATAAACACGGCCGCCTGAATTCCTGATAAATATTTGATAATGAAGACATGGGTGGAGTAGGTGCCTTTGGCCATCGGAGGTCTTCCAACAAGTGGGATTATTTAATCATTCTCAAGTGATTTAGGGGAAGGAAAAAAACACACAAGAAATCCAGCTCAGCATGCCACAACTCACATTTTTTCAAATTTTAAAAGAAGATGAGGGTCTTCCCTGGTGGTCCAGTGGGTAAGGACACCGCCTTGCAGTGCAAGGGGCACTGGTTTGATCCCTGGCCTGCGAAGATCCCATGCACCGCAGAGCGGCTGGACCCATGTGTCCAATTACCAAGCCAGAGCTCTGGAGCACATGCACCCGGAGCCAGTGCTCTGCGACAACAGAGGCCACTGCAATGGGAGGCCCACATGGGCCAAGAACAAAGATGGATGAAAATAGACAAATGAAATACCAATCCGCCTGCTCCCCTCCCTCCCCACCCCACCCCCAAAACATAAATAAATAAATCTTAAAAGAAGATGATACTTGACATGTCCACAAAAGTGAAAAGCATGTGTTTTCATTCAAATAGTATAGTATTTAGTATCCAAAGGCCAATATTTGAGTTTCAGATCTATGGCTTCCAAGTTGTGCAAGTTTGAATAATTCTCTTAGCCTCTCTGAACCTCTGCTTCCTATCCCTAAAACAGAGGCATAAGAATATTCATCTTGGGACTGCCCTGACAGTCTGGTGGTTAAGACTCCTGGTTCTCAATGCAGAGGGCTCAGGTTCATTCCCTGGATGGGGAACTAAGGTCCTGCATGCCACATGGTACAGCTGAAAAAGAAAAACGATGCTCATCTCTTAGGCTTTGGTCAAAGTCAAAGAAGACCATGGTTATGAAAATGCTTTGCTAACTGCAACGGTGATCCACCATCTGCTGTCATGCCTAAAGACAACACCATAAAATCTCCGGCGACTGAAGAGCAAAATAACATTGTATTGTCACCTGCTAAAACCACACTAAGGGAATTATGCTCTCATGAAATCTGTGTTCATTTAAATCTGTATTAAGCCATAATACATTACCACCAACAGGATGGCTTAAATAACAGAAATTATTGTCTCTCAAAGCTGGAGGCTTAGCTATCCAAAATCCAGGTGTCAGAAGGGTGGGGTCCCTTTGAAGGCTGTGAGGGTAGGCCTTGTTCCAGGCCCTCATCTTGACTTTGAGAATGGCCATCTTCTCTCTGTCTCTTTCCATCACCTCCTTCAGGGGCCTTTGGCCATCGGAGGTCTTCCAACAAGTGGGATTATTTAATCATTCTCAAGTGATTTAGGGGAAGGAAAAAAACACACAAGAAATCCAGCTCAGCATGCCACAACTCACATTTTTTCAAATTTTAAAAGAAGATGAGGGTCTTCCCTGGTGGTCCAGTGGGTAAGGACACCGCCTTGCAGTGCAAGGGGCACTGGTTTGATCCCTGGCCTGCGAAGATCCCATGCACCGCAGAGCGGCTGGACCCATGTGTCCAATTACCAAGCCAGAGCTCTGGAGCGCATGCACCCGGAGCCAGTGCTCTGCGACAACAGAGGCCACTGCAATGGGAGGCCCACATGGGCCAAGAACAAAGATGGATGAAAATAGACAAATGAAATACCAATCCGCCTGCTCCCCTCCCTCCCCACCCCACCCCCAAAACATAAATAAATAAATCTTAAAAGAAGATGATACTTGACATGTCCACAAAAGTGAAAAGCATGTGTTTTCATTCAAATAGTATAGTATTTAGTATCCAAAGGCCAATATTTGAGTTTCAGATCTATGGCTTCCAAGTTGTGCAAGTTTGAATAATTCTCTTAGCCTCTCTGAACCTCTGCTTCCTATCCCTAAAACAGAGGCATAAGAATATTCATCTTGGGACTGCCCTGACAGTCTGGTGGTTAAGACTCCTGGTTCTCAATGCAGAGGGCTCAGGTTCATTCCCTGGATGGGGAACTAAGGTCCTGCATGCCACATGGTACAGCTGAAAAAAAAACGATGCTCATCTCTTAGGCTTTGGTCAAAGTCAAAGAAGACCATGGTTATGAAAATGCTTTGCTAACTGCAACGGTGATCCACCATCTGCTGTCATGCCTAAAGACAACACCATAAAATCTCCGGACTGAAGAGCAAAATAACATTGTATTGTCACCTGCTAAAACCACACTAAGGGAATTATGCTCTCATGAAATCTGTGTTCATTTAAATCTGTATTAAGCCATAATACATTACCACCAACAGGATGGCTTAAATAACAGAAATTATTGTCTCTCAAAGCTGGAGGCTTAGCTATCCAAAATCCAGGTGTCAGAAGGGTGGGGTCCCTTTGAAGGCTGTGAGGGTAGGCCTTGTTCCAGGCCCCTCATCTTGACTTTGAGAATGGCCATCTTCTCTCTGTGTCTCTTTCCATCACCTCCCTTCATGTGCCTGTGTCGAACTTCCCCTTTATTTTATAAGGACAGCAGTCACAGTGGATGACGGCCCACTGGTGCCCTTACTTTACTTTGATTACCTCTGCAAAGATCCTTATGATGGTTAATTTATGTGTCAACGTGATTGGGCTAAGGGATGCCCCTACACCAGGCAAAACATGTTTCCAGGTGTCTGTGAGTGCTTCTGGAAGAGATGAGCATTTGAATTGGTTTGAATAAAGACGATCCTAAACAAAGTTGGTCTGTACCATTCAATCCACTGAGGGCTTGAATGAAAAGAAAAGATGGAGAAAGAGCGAATGTGCTCTTTTTGCTTGATTTGAGGCATCCACCTCCTTCTGCCTTCAATTTCGGTGCTCCTGGTCCTCAAAACCTTTGAATTCATACTGGGACTAACATTACTGGCCCTGAAATTCTCTGGACTCAAAGTAAACTCTACTACCAGTTTTCCTAGTTCTCCAGCTTGCAGACAACATATTAATGCTCTTCTTAGCCTCCATACTCATGTGAGCCAATTCCTATAATAAATTCCTCTGTATGTATGTACATATGTGTGTGTGTTATGTGTATATAAATGTACATGGATATATGTACATATATATATAGTTGGCCAATAAGTCTATTTAAGTTTTTTCATAAACTGTAATGGAAAAAACCCAAATGAACTTTTTTGTCAACCCTATACATGCATATATATGTGTGTGTGTGCATATGCATACTCAGTTGTATCCACCACTTTGTGGTCCCATAGACTGTAGCCCACCAGGCTGCTCTGTGCATGAAATTTTCCAGGCAAAAGCAGTGGAGTGGATTACCATTTCCTAGTCCAGGGGCTCTTTCTGACCCAGGGATCGAATCCAAGTCTCTCATGCCTCCTTTGCTGGCAGAAGCAATGTATATATAGACACATGCAACATACGTGTGTGTGTGTGTGTGTGTGTGTGTGTGTGTACACACACATTATGCATGTAAGTATATGTTATGAGTTGACACTTGAACAACTCAAGAGTTGGTGTGGTAACCCTGGGAGCAGTCAAAAATCTGTGTATAAGTTTATAGTTGGTTCTCTGTATCCACAGTTCCACATCCATAGGCTCAACCAGCCTGAGGTCAAGTAGAAATATAATACATATTTAGTGAAAAAAATCCACGTGTAAATGGATCCATATGGTTTAAATCTGTGTTGTTCAAGGGTCAGAATCCTATTGATTCTGTTTCTCTGAAAATACTAACACAGAACTTATCTCCAAATAAGGTCACATTTACAGCTATTGGGGGTTAGGATTTCAAGGGGTGGGGGATAGGTATAAATTAACCTGTGACAAGATCTTTTGTTTATTTGGTTTAAAACTCACCAAACTGATTCACAGTGTTTCCCAACCAAGACCTGCTTCTCAGATGAAAACATTTCATTCTACAATGGAGATATAACTGCTTGTTGAATGTCTAAGGTGATTAATTATTCTCTTAGGAATAAAAATCTAAGTCCAGGGACACATATCTTTTCCAGACACCAGAATACTAGGCAGTGTCTCTCTTTTTAGAGAATTCTCTTTATCCTGTAACATACATATCATCATTATTCTTCTATGTAGCTTGGAAATAAAAACATTTCACAGTGATACAGAGATGCTAAAGTTTTTACATTTCAAACTCTAAATTCTTCATTCAAGAAATGTATTTATTGGTTATCTCTCACTTCTGCATCAAGTCTACACATTTTCCAATCAGGTACCTTCATTAGTCAAAGGATCGATAAGTGAAGACACAAACACACAGACACATACACATGGAGTCTCATATATAATAGATTTATATAACACAGAATAGGAATGAAGTTTTTTTTAAGTAAAATTAGACCTACCCTTGGAACCTTCTTCCTCCATCCCCTGCACGTTGATAACCCATACTTTGTTTTTGGGCTTTGATATATACATCACTGCCACTAAAAGTCTACCCTGATTCCATTAAGTCTGCATTTAAAACCCCTTAAGTGGTTCCTCAAGGACCTAAGATTCTCATTTTATAGCAAGTATAGCAATGAATTAAAATCACCTGCTTATTCATCTAGCACTCTTACTATATTATGAACACCTTGAAAGCAAGTCTGGTTTTTTTCAGCACCATTGTCATCAAGATCTAAGCACAGTGATTGGTACATAGTGCACGCACACGTGTGTGTGATGTATGTGTGTATGTATATGTGTATGTGCGTGTATACATACCGTAGATGGATTTTATGGAATTTCCCATAAGATGTTATAGGAAAAGTTGAATTTTTTGCCCAACCCAATATATGTATACATATATACACATACGTATATATGTATAACATATGTATACATGTACCCACATATATATGTATATATACTATACACACATATATACATATAATTTTTCTGTAATATCGTATGGAAAAAGCCAACCAAATTTTTTGGCCAACACAATATATGTGCTCAAAAAACCAAAATATATATATATACATATATGTGTGTACATGTATACATATACATGTACATATATATGCATATATATATATATGCATATATATATGTGTGTGTGTGTGCCAACCCACTTCAGTATTCTTGTCTGGAAAATCCCACTGACAGAGGAGTCTGGTGGGCTATATAATCCATGAGGCTGCAAAGAGTCGGAGACAACTTAGTAAGTAAACCACCACCACATACATACATGTGCTCAAAAATGTTGATGAGTTCATATCTAGCACCCCAAACTAGATACAATTGTTCTAAATGTGGTCTGCATGATACATATTAGAGTGACGATTGCCTTACATGTTCTATACTGCATGCCTCTTTTAATAAAACCTAACATTTTAGTAGAAAATTTTATGACTGATTTTATTGTCAATTTAAATTCCTACACTTAAACTATGTAAAGTCACTACTTCTATCTTGAACTTTCCCTGTCTTTTGTGCTTGAGGCATGCTTGCTCACACTCTCTTCTCTCTGTCTGTAACAAACAACAACAATCTGCAAATGGTTTGGGGCATGAATGATATATTTTATATACATTAACACAGAATAGGAATGAAGTTTTTTTTAAGTAAAATTAGACCTACCCTTGGAACCTTCTTCCTCCATCCCCTGCACGTTGATAACCCATACTTTGTTTTTGGGCTTTGATATATACATCACTGCCACTAAAAGTCTACCCTGATTCCATTAAGTCTGCATTTAAAACCCCTTAAGTGGTTCCTCAAGGACCTAAGATTCTCATTTTATAGCAAGTATAGCAATGAATTAAAATCACCTGCTTATTCATCTAGCACTCTTACTATATTATGAACACCTTGAAAGCAAGTCTGGTTTTTTTCAGCACCATTGTCATCAAGATCTAAGCACAGTGATTGGTACATAGTGCACGCACACGTGTGTGTGTATGTGTATGTATGTATGTATATGTGTATGTGCGTGTATACATACCGTAGATGGATTTTATGGAATTTCCCATAAGATGTTATAGGAAAAGTTGAATTTTTTGCCCAACCCAATATATGTATACATATATACACATACGTATATATGTATAACATATGTATACATGTACCCACATATATATGTATATATACTATACACACATATATACATATAATTTTTCTGTAATATCGTATGGAAAAAGCCAACCAAATTTTTTGGCCAACACAATATATGTGCTCAAAAAACCAAAATATATATATATACATATATGTGTGTACATGTATACATATACATGTACATATATATGCATATATATATTTTGCATATATATGTGTGTGTGTGTGCCAACCCACTTCAGTATTCTTGTCTGGAAAATCCCACTGACAGAGGAGTCTGGTGGGCTATATAATCCATGAGGCTGCAAAGAGTCGGAGACAACTTAGTAAGTAAACCACCACCACATACATACATGTGCTCAAAAATGTTGATGAGTTCATATCTAGCACCCCAAACTAGATACAATTGTTCTAAATGTGGTCTGCATGATACATATTAGAGTGACGATTGCCTTACATGTTCTATACTGCATGCCTCTTTTAATAAAACCTAACATTTTAGTAGAAAATTTTATGACTGATTTTATTGTCAATTTAAATTCCTACACTTAAACTATGTAAAGTCACTACTTCTATCTTGAACTTTCCCTGTCTTTTGTGCTTGAGGCATGCTTGCTCACACTCTCTTCTCTCTCTGTCTGTAACAAACAACAACAATCTGCAAATGGTTTGGGGCATGAATGATATATTTTATATACATTTTTGCACACTTCTCCCAAAGATAAAAAGTCAACGTGTACTACAACTTATTGCTTACTTCTAACTTCTAGATTCCTAATCCTCAAGCCTTTTCTCTGAGCATATGTGATCAGTGTGTTATGCCTTCATGGATGTTAATAATATTGAATAAAACGGGAAAGGAGATGGCATACCTGATGATCAGCTGTTCTTTAGTAAATATGTTCAGTCATTAATACAGCCTACATGAATATTTCTAAATCCAGAAGAACATCACAAGATCTGGGCCCTACCTAAAACCAAGTTTCTTCAGTTGATTAATGTAAACTGAGTATAGTTAGTTATGTTCCAGATATTAATACTTTCACAAAGTTTATTTTAGCCACCATTTCCAATGCCTGTTGTCCTTTTAATAGACAATAACACTGTCACTAAGAGAGAAAGTCACACAATTAGCAAGTGCTAAAGCAGGGACATGAGCTCAAGTGTTGAGACTGCAAGTTCAATACCACGTGACATTGGAATCCTCTCAAAAGAAAAAAGATGTATTATTGGACTTAAGTGGGCTCCAGTTGATCACCACCTATTCTCCCAAATATCTGTTGAATGAATAAGGTCTTTGATTAGAGGTTCTGAGCCTGAGGTCTATTACAACTCAAGGGGGCCCAAAAGTAGGCACATATGAACCCCCTGAAAGTTTATGAAAAGTACCATATGGTGTATATTGTGCTTTTTTTCTGAGAAAAGTAATGTACATTTGAATCTCACAGTAATTTACTGTGCCTCCAAACAAGAACAATCTGCAATTTAAATAAGTCTCTATTAGAACATCATCATCATTCACCTCTCGTTCTATAGAGTTTTAATGAATTTATGACTGCATGCCTCTTTAATAAACCTAACATTTTAGTAGAAAATTTTATGACTGATTTTATTGTCAATTTAAATTCCTACACTTAAACTATGTAAAGTCACTACTTCTATCTTGAACTTTCCCTGTCTTTTGTGCTTGAGGCATGCTTGCTCACACTCTCTTCTCTCTGTCTGTAACAAACAACAACAATCTGCAAATGGTTTGGGGCATGAATGATATATTTTATATACATTTTTGCACACTTCTCCCAAAGATAAAAAGTCAACGTGTACTACAACTTATTGCTTACTTCTAACTTCTAGATTCCTAATCCTCAAGCCTTTTCTCTGAGCATATGTGATCAGTGTGTTATGCCTTCATGGATGTTAATAATATTGAATAAAACGGGAAAGGAGATGGCATACCTGATGATCAGCTGTTCTTTAGTAAATATGTTCAGTCATTAATACAGCCTACATGAATATTTCTAAATCCAGAAGAACATCACAAGATCTGGGCCCTACCTAAAACCAAGTTTCTTCAGTTGATTAATGTAAACTGAGTATAGTTAGTTATGTTCCAGATATTAATACTTTCACAAAGTTTATTTTAGCCACCATTTCCAATGCCTGTTGTCCTTTTTAATAGACAATAACACTGTCACTAAGAGAGAAAGTCACACAATTAGCAAGTGCTAAAGCAGGGACATGAGCTCAAGTGTTGAGACTGCAAGTTCAATACCACGTGACATTGGAATCCTCTCAAAAGAAAAAAGATGTATTATTGGACTTAAGTGGGCTCCAGTTGATCACCACCTATTCTCCCAAATATCTGTTGAATGAATAAGGTCTTTGATTAGAGGTTCTGAGCCTGAGGTCTATTACAACTCAAGGGGGCCCAAAAGTAGGCACATATGAACCCCCTGAAAGTTTATGAAAAGTACCATATGGTGTATATTGTGCTTTTTTTCTGAGAAAAGTAATGTACATTTGAATCTCACAGTAATTTACTGTGCCTCCAAACAAGAACAATCTGCAATTTAAATAAGTCTCTATTAGAACATCATCATCATTCACCTCTCGGTCTATAGAGTTTTGAATGAACACATTTATTTCAAAAATTACACTGAAGTTTTTCATCTCTGGTCTCCAAAGCCTCCCACCACCCTAGCAGGCCTTTGAGATCTCATCTGCTGGTCCCTTCTGAGCCTTGTTTCTTGTGTCAAAAGATGCCAGCTTGTTTCTTTGATGTCAGCTTATCAAAAGCTTCTCTTAGAACCTTTTGCTCTGATAAAGAAATGGAGAAGAAGTAGTCCACCTTGGGACTTCCCTGGCAGTCCAGTGGTTGGAACGCTGAGCTTCCCAAGTAGAGGGGGTGTGTTCGATCCCTGGTCAGGGAACTAAGATTCCACATGCTACATGGCCAAAACAACAAAAGAAGTAGACCTAGCTTGCCTTCCTGTGCCAGATTCTATCCTGAAAATTATTCCTTTGCTTTCACAAAGCCAAAGCAAAATTGCAAAAGGCTTTTCATGAAGCTTTCCCCAGCCTTGGGCAAGGCTCAAATGGATGAGGACTGCAATAGGAGAAACCCAATGAGATGTGGATGGAAGAGAGAACTAGCTGATCTGGAGACTCACAGGACTATCTCAAACACCCAGAAAGTCTAAACCCTTCTTTTGTTAGATATTTGGGAGATGGTGCCTTTCGCTGGCAATCAGCGTTGACTTTCATTCTTCACTCTTAACCATATTGTACTATGCATTGTATCTTTGTCACCTTATACAATGCCTGAAGATCATAACCATTGACTAGAACTGTATAAGAATTCACACAAATGTATGGCACATCCTCCCTGGGTCCAGAGTATTAAAAGGTATTAGAGGTTCACCACCTATTCTCCCAAATATCTGTTGAATGAATAAGGTCTTTGATTAGAGGTTCTGAGCCTGAGGTCTATTACAACTCAAGGGGGCCCAAAAGTAGGCACATATGAACCCCCTGAAAGTTTATGAAAAGTACCATATGGTGTATATTGTGCTTTTTTTCTGAGAAAAGTAATGTACATTTGAATCTCACAGTAATTTACTGTGCCTCCAAACAAGAACAATCTGCAATTTAAATAAGTCTCTATTAGAACATCATCATCATTCACCTCTCGGTCTATAGAGTTTTGAATGAACACATTTATTTCAAAAATTACACTGAAGTTTTTCATCTCTGGTCTCCAAAGCCTCCCACCACCCTAGCAGGCCTTTGAGATCTCATCTGCTGGTCCCTTCTGAGCCTTGTTTCTTGTGTCAAAAGATGCCAGCTTGTTTCTTTGATGTCAGCTTATCAAAAGCTTCTCTTAGAACCTTTTGCTCTGATAAAGAAATGGAGAAGAAGTAGTCCACCTTGGGACTTCCCTGGCAGTCCAGTGGTTGGAACGCTGAGCTTCCCAAGTAGAGGGGTGTGTTCGATCCCTGGTCGGGGAACTAAGATTCCACATGCTACATGGCCAAAACAACAAAAGAAGTAGACCTAGCTTGCCTTCCTGTGCCAGATTCTATCCTGAAAATTATTCCTTTGCTTTCACAAAGCCAAAGCAAAATTGCAAAAGGCTTTTCATGAAGCTTTCCCCAGCCTTGGGCAAGGCTCAAATGGATGAGGACTGCAATAGGAGAAACCCAATGAGATGTGGATGGAAGAGAGAACTAGCTGATCTGGAGACTCACAGGACTATCTCAAACACCCAGAAAGTCTAAACCCTTCTTTTGTTAGATATTTGGGAGATGGTGCCTTTCGCTGGCAATCAGCGTTGACTTTCATTCTTCACTCTTAACCATATTGTACTATGCATTGTATCTTTGTCACCTTATACAATGCCTGAAGATCATAACCATTGACTAGAACTGTATAAGAATTCACACAAATGTATGGCACATCCTCCCTGGGTCCAGAGTATAGGTTTGAAGGATGCTAAAACAAATAGAGCTGATGCCTGCCTGCGAGGACTCTACAGACCAGTGGAAGGCAGAAAAGTCAATGGATACTTGAAACAAAGGATGGTAAATGCTCTGATAGAAGAAATAGAAGCAGCTCTGGGAGAAAAAGGAGAGGGCCACCCACCCATTCTGGAGGAAAAGGAGTAGATGGCCAGGGTAGTCTCCAAGAGAGAGCGGCTTTCAGCTGAGTTTTAAGAAAGACAAAAAAATAGAAGTTAGACACAGATCTAAGAGAAAGGCAAAGAGGAAAGTCATGGTGAGTAAATAGTTTATACATTATATGCATAAGGTGTGCGTCAAATGGTACATAATATGAAGAGAGGGAATGACTGATAAGTATCAGGTTGAAGAGAAAAGTAAAAGGCAAATCTAGAGTACCTGTGTACATCAACATTATTCCCAAAAAGGAAAAAAAAGAATAGGAATTCACTGTAGACTTTTCTAACAAGATCTACAAGATTAAACTGCATTCTAGAAAGACCATTCAATACAGTATGGTGACAAGACAGGGACAGGGGAGCTTGGGGTGGGTTGTGCTGGTCTCAGATAAGACTAACAAAATGCTGTGACCCAAATCACATGTGGCATGGTACTGGATGACCCTAAAACCGTGGAAGCCGAGATGGAGTCACAAGTAAGTGCCTGAAATACATTAAGCAGCAAGAGTAGCTAGGACCTGGTGATTGATGAGGTGTCATGAGTGACAGAGAGGACTGATAGTTCTGTCTAGGATAAGTCTGTCATGTCTGGAGTGGACAACAGGGGATGCCACTGAGAGGTAGAGAAGGGAAGAGAAGCAGGCCTAGGAGAGGAACGGAGAAGACCAATTCAGTTTGAACATGTGGACTTGGGGATTCCATGGTGGCTCAGATGGTAACAACAACAACAGCAAAATCTGCCTACAATGCGGAAGATCTAGGTTCAATCTCTGGGTCAGGAAGATCCCCTGGAGAAGGGAATGATAACCCACTCCAGTATTCTTGCCTGGAGAATTCCATGGAGAGAGGAGCCTGGCAGGCTACAGTTCACGGGGTCACAAAGAATCGGACATGACTGATCAACTAACACTTTCACTTTCAGGAGACCTCAAAGTAGAGATGTTCTATAGAATGATGGGATTTAGGAGAAAGATCCTGATAAGATATAGTTTTGTATAGAATGGGTGAAGCCACGGGGGTAGATGAGATTTTCCAGGGAGACTACTCGATGCAAGAGAGTCAAAGGACAGAAGGACACATCACCGCTGATGCAGGCAGGCATTAAATGATAACTCAGAAGGTCAGAGGGAAACCAGGAGGCTGGTATCAAAGAATCCAGGACAGAGTACAATTAATTAATTAAAGAGGGGATGACCAATAGTTCAGAATGCACACAGAAGACATGGGGAAGGTTGAACGCAGCAGACTCTATGGTTTAGGTCCCAAGAGGTCTCTGGTGGCCCAGGCCAAGGTGTGTCTTCAGAAGCAGAGCAGAACCTCAAACACATTGGCGGGAAGAGTGAGTTACCTTTAGGAGTAAAGAACCCACCTGCCAGTGCAGGAGACGTAAGAAATACTAGTTCTGTCCCTGGGTGGGGAAGATCCCCTGGAGGAGAGCTTGGCAACCCACTCTAATATTCTTGCCTGGAGAATCCTTACCTGGAGAGGAGCCTGACAGGCTACAGTCCATAGAGTCGAGGAGTCAGACATGACTAAAGGGACTTAGCACACACACAAGGACACAGAGACGGTGACGGTCACCCACTCTTTCAAGAAGTCTGGTGGGAAGGAGGAGGAGAAATATGGAAATGGCAGCTGGAGAGGAAATGCAGAAACTCAAAATACCTATTGACTGAAGTGAGGAAAAACGTCCTATTCCTGGGCAGAACTGGCCGTGTAAGAAATACATAAACCAACGCCAGAGCCGGCTTCCTTCTCTGCATCCTGCTGGGCGCTAGGAGGGCTTTTGTTTTCATTGTCTTTATCAGTGAGAAATGGCTGGGCCAGGGGTTAAACCAGTTAAAATGAAACCAGAGTGTGCAGTCGGGACAGCCAAGGCAGCCTGATAGCCTCTGAGCCGTCGTTCGCACCTGAACGCCGGCTGTGCCCGTCGCCCCTTCCGACCCTCCCCACCTGCTCTCCTTGCCCTTCGACAGATCCAAGTTCCGGATCAGAATCTCCCCTGCTCACGTGAAACTCTGGGCTCCCTCAACTCTTCTCGCCAAGGAGCCAGATTCATTGGAAAGTCAGTTCGTTCAAAGAGTGAAGTACAAAGGGCCGAGGGAGCTGGCTGCGCCACGGGGCGGCAGCACCGTCGCCTTGCGCAGCCCGCGAAGGGACCCGGCCATGTGGAAGGGGCTCCCTCGGTTTCTTCTGGAGTCAAGCGTAGGATCCCCGAGAACATTGCTGTAACCAATGATTTTAAATAAAGGTCCCCCTCCTCTCTGCAAAGCCCTGGTCCAACAGGTAATCAACAAAACGCCAGGCCGGCCCCCGGCCCCGGAGGACCGAGCTCCCTGAACCCCGCGACCCGCTGCGCCTCGGGGGAGCTCTCACTTGGCACGGGTTCCCGCTGCGGGGCTCGGAGACTCCTCCACGGCCCCGTGCTGCAAGGACCAGCCGCTGCGTTTCCAGAAACGGGATCTGTATTTACAACCCCAAACAATTCCCTGGCAACCAAAGCTCTAAATGACTTCAGCTCTGCATCTCGCGCGCCTGAAAACCGCCCCAGCGGAGCGCAACGGCAAAGCAGCCCACCCGGGGACCGCTTTCCGGCAGGCCCTCTGCAGGGCTTCTGGGCTTGACAGAACGGCAGCTGGACCCGGGAGCCCGAGCAATGGAGGACGGGGAGAGGGAGGCGCCTACCGTACCCGCTCGGCGCGGCGGCTCATGCTGCGGGCGTCTGCGCGCTGCTCCGGCGCCGGCGCTACGACGCGGCCTCCGCTGTGAGCTCTGCCCCGGGACGGCCGCCCCGGGCTGCTCTTGTTTGCACTGGGCCGTTTGCTTTTGGGATTTCTCCAATGCAGATGTAGTCAGGGGGCCGCTGTCCCGGGGGACAATGATTTCCATTGGAAGCTGGCCTTTGACAAGACTCACACATGACCTTTGACTAAAATGGCTTTGGGGAAGGAAAAGTGACCGAAGGCTGAAGACCGGGCGGTCGGGGCGGCCGTCCGGTTTCCCACCCACAACAGTGCCAAGTTAATTTTTCATCTTGCAATCGTTCAAGGAGTCTCTGCGAGGTCTGATTTGCCGTTTCTCCTTCATCTCGCGGAATTGTTTTCCCGGGGGTTTCCTGCCCTGTTCCCTGAATTAGCATTTCCAAGTTAAACGTGGGCAGTATATTGTATAAACTCCTCCAACACTCTGCGAAATAATGCCCCCCATTTTTCCCTCTAACGCATGCAACAACTGACAAAGGGCTTTTTGACAATCAAGCTGTCATTTGACCTCCAAACAATGCCGGGAAGGCTCTCCTACGACTGCCATTTTACGCAGAATGAAAAAGAAGCTCCAGAAAAATAAAATATTTGCCCAATCGCCCAACCAGAAAATGAAATCTGGGTTGGTTTTTTTTTTTTTTTTTTTAGTCCTGTCTGCATCCTCAAACTACCCACCTCCCTGCTGGATGACCCACCTCCCTGACTTAATTATACCACCGAAGCATATAATGCATAACATAGAGCAAAGATAATAACTATAGAACATTCTAATTTTTGACTTATGTAAGTGTTAGAAAGTGTTTTAATATAATAGCTGTTTTGGTTAAGGTTATCCACTGATACCTTGAGTTCAATGATTACATTTTTTTTCAATTGTCTAGATTTTTCTCTATCAGCTGCTAAAAGAATGCTATAGGAACCAAGCTAGCCACTCAGAAGTGCTGGTACCCATCCAGGGATTCCTGAAGTGACTCTAAGAATCCATCACTAGCCTTGATCAGAGCTTTTTCCTCTTCTTTTTCTGGACCCTTTCAGATGGTGAAATACTAAATGGAAAGGGCTATGAGATTGTAAAGAGAGCCCTGAACAAGGAGTTGGTGTCCCAGAATTTTAGTGTGATGAGAAGAGCTTTGGTAGGATTCTGCACCGATGCTTGAGAGACACCTGGTCTGGAAAGTGGCAGCAGTCTGATTTTGCCGCTTAGAGAAAGGGAGAGGGGGTGATACTCACGCTCAGTCTGAAACGACTGGAAGGAGCTGGCCAGAGCGAGAAGAGGAAGGACATCACCGACCCAGACAACATCATGTCCAAAAGCTGTCCCAATGCCTTTGGCAAACTGAAAATAGTTCCTGCAGGCAAGAACAGAGGTGTGGGTGGCTGTGTCTAGAGAGGAGGGTGTGGGTTTGGACTCTGCCCAGCCTCCTGTGTCACTTGAGGGGATTTGGACTTCATCCTGCGGAGCCCAGTGGGTTAAGATAACTGGCTCCGGGTTACCAGCACGGAAGACAAGGATGCGGGAGTCGTATGTGGTTCTACAGCAAGAGAAATATATCTGTTGATCTGACTTAGTGGTTATGGGCATTGACTTAATGGGATAGTTTCTTATTCTTCCTAGCTACAAAATGCAAGCGATCTACTTAACCTTACCAAGCCTCGGTTTTCTCATCAGTAAAAATAGTCCTGTCTTGCATCCTTTCCCATCGCCAACTGAAATCTGGGTTGGTTTTTTTTTTAGTCCTGTCTGCATCCTCCCCCCTGCTGGATGACCCACCTCCCTGACTTAATTATACCACCGAAGCATATAATGCATAACATAGAGCAAAGATAATAACTATAGAACATTCTAATTTTTGACTTATGTAAGTGTTAGAAAGTGTTTTAATATAATAGCTGTTTTGGTTAAGGTTATCCACTGATACCTTGAGTTCAATGATTACATTTTTTTTCAATTGTCTAGATTTTTCTCTATCAGCTGCTAAAAGAATGCTATAGGAACCAAGCTAGCCACTCAGAAGTGCTGGTACCCATCCAGGGATTCCTGAAGTGACTCTAAGAATCCATCACTAGCCTTGATCAGAGCTTTTTCCTCTTCTTTTTCTGGACCCTTTCAGATGGTGAAATACTAAATGGAAAGGGCTATGAGATTGTAAAGAGAGCCCTGAACAAGGAGTTGGTGTCCCAGAATTTTAGTGTGATGAGAAGAGCTTTGGTAGGATTCTGCACCGATGCTTGAGAGACACCTGGTCTGGAAAGTGGCAGCAGTCTGATTTTGCCGCTTAGAGAAAGGGAGAGGGGGTGATACTCACGCTCAGTCTGAAACGACTGGAAGGAGCTGGCCAGAGCGAGAAGAGGAAGGACATCACCGACCCAGACAACATCATGTCCAAAAGCTGTCCCAATGCCTTTGGCAAACTGAAAATAGTTCCTGCAGGCAAGAACAGAGGGTGTGGGTGGCTGTGTCTAGAGAGGAGGGTGTGGGTTTGGACTCTGCCCAGCCTCCTGTGTCACTTGAGGGGATTTGGACTTCATCCTGCGGAGCCCAGTGGGTTAAGATAACTGGCTCCGGGTTACCAGCACGGAAGACAAGGATGCGGGAGTCGTATGTGGTTCTACAGCAAGAGAAATATATCTGTTGATCTGACTTAGTGGTTATGGGCATTGACTTAATGGGATAGTTTCTTATTCTTCCTAGCTACAAAATGCAAGCGATCTACTTAACCTTACCAAGCCTCGGTTTTCTCATCAGTAAAATGGGGATGGTGGTATATCCTATGAGAATTAAATGAAATTATGTAGGTCAAACCCTTTGCCTTTCTTCTGACCATAACAAGTAGCTACTGTTATCCTTTAAAGTACTTTAATGTGTGTGAGTACAGCAGCTGCCACAGAGTAACAAGGAACTCCCTTCCTTCTGATTCATGCCCTCTTTCCCATTATACTGGTTTGGCTTTTGACTCATTAGAGTCCTTCCACTTTGTTCCTCCTTCTCGACACGTCCTTCCTTTATGTCCTAGTCTAGGCTTTAATGTCAGTTTCAATCTTAACTGTCCTTCCTGCTCAGTTTGTTCATTTCCCGGTCCAACCACTGCCATTCCATGTCCAAACCCCCAGCCATGACGTCGTTCTGTGAGGACTACACAGCCACACACACCACGTCCGCCGGCACCACCATCTGTGTGTGCCCTGCTGCCTTGGGGCAGTGCCCAGCACCACAGTGTTCCTTTGGAGTGTTTCTGGTCAGCCCACTTCTCCAATTCCACAAAGTCATTCTCATCACTCCTGCAGAATCCGGAGCCCGGTCCCAGCTTACTCTCTTTCAGCAAACAATCTTCTCTTCCCCAGCAAAGATCGTCAGGGCTTGTCGGGAGGAAACTCTGATTCCTGTCCTTGCACCAGAAAATTTATTTCCAGTCTCCATTCTGTGTGCTATGGAATCCCTCACTTCTCATGTCATCCTTTTTAACAATGCACATGCACACACACACGTACATACCATGTGTCTACCCAATGTCTGGGACATACTTCCAGTGCATCTTCCAAGGCCAGTTCCTCCTTTAAAACCAGGTTTAGGGGGCTGTCCTGGTGGTCCAGTGGGTAAAGAGTCCACCTTGCAGTGCAAGGGGCACCAGTTTGATTCCTGATCTGGGAGGATCCCACATGCCGCGGAGCAGCTGGACAGGTGTGTTCAATTGCGAGCCAGTGCTCTGGAGCTCATGTGCCCAGGGCCAGTGCTCTGCAACAAGAGAGGCTGCTGCAGTGGGAGGCCCACGCAGGTCGAAGAATAAAGATGGATGAAAAATAAATAAATAAATAAGTAAATAACCAATAAAAAGAGGCCAAAATTAAAAAAAAAAAAAAAAAAAAACAGCAGGCTTAAAGTCACTGCTTCAAAGAGACAGTCCCTGACCAGTCAATCCAGGGAGTCATCCTCTCCCTCATGATCAGCTGTTAGCCTTCTTTCCCTCTGTCACATCAGTTATCCCATGTTGTAATGAGAGATTCCTTGTTCCCTTGCTTGCCTGTTTCCTGCTGTTTCCACTAGTCTGAAACTTTATGAGGGCTTGGACCCATCTTTTACTACTGCTGAATTGCCAGTGGCCAGGGTGTACTTAATAGTCTCTCAAAAACAAACAAAAAAAAAACCACATATTGATTACAAACCCCCAGGTGCCACAACTACTTTTGCCTTACTCTTTTTAAATTTTTGTCTCTATTAGACAGCCTCCTTGTTTTCAGTATTGACTACAGGGAGAATCTCTTGTGGAGCTTTAAAAGAGTCCTGGTACCCAGCACAACCCTTGGGGTGAGACACTAGTACCAGTTTTTGTTAGCTTTCCAGACAATTGTAAAAGCTAAGCTTGAGACCACTGACCTAACAGAGATCAAAGATCCCAAGCCCAGCAGCTAAGACCTGCACAGCCCAACAAATACATACAAATACTTTCAAAAGAAATCGATAGACGAATGAATGATTCAAAGGATGAGGTCATTTAGTGCCTGCTGATCTTTCAGTCCTTTTTCCCTGGAGCTTATACCGCATCTGTTATCTGGGCCCAAACCATGCACATGCACACACACACATACCATGTGTCTACCCAATGTCTGGGACATACTTCCAGTGCATCTTCCAAGGCCAGTTCCTCCTTTAAAACCAGGTTTAGGGGGCTGTCCTGGTGGTCCAGTGGGTAAAGAGTCCACCTTGCAGTGCAAGGGGCACCAGTTTGATTCCTGATCTGGGAGGATCCCACATGCCGCGGAGCAGCTGGACAGGTGTGTTCAATTGCGAGCCAGTGCTCTGGAGCTCATGTGCCCAGGGCCAGTGCTCTGCAACAAGAGAGGCTGCTGCAGTGGGAGGCCCACGCAGGTCGAAGAATAAAGATGGATGAAAAATAAATAAATAAATAAGTAAATAACCAATAAAAAGAGGCCAAAATTAAAAAAAAAAAAAAAAAACAGCAGGCTTAAAGTCACTGCTTCAAAGAGACAGTCCCTGACCAGTCAATCCAGGGAGTCATCCTCTCCCTCATGATCAGCTGTTAGCCTTCTTTCCCTCTGTCACATCAGTTATCCCATGTTGTAATGAGAGATTCCTTGTTCCCTTGCTTGCCTGTTTCCTGCTGTTTCCACTAGTCTGAAACTTTATGAGGGCTTGGACCCATCTTTTACTACTGCTGAATTGCCAGTGGCCAGGGTGTACTTAATAGTCTCTCAAAAACAAACAAAAAAAAAACCACATATTGATTACAAACCCCCAGGTGCCACAACTACTTTTGCCTTACTCTTTTTAAATTTTTGTCTCTATTAGACAGCCTCCTTGTTTTCAGTATTGACTACAGGGAGAATCTCTTGTGGAGCTTTAAAAGAGTCCTGGTACCCAGCACAACCCTTGGGGTGAGACACTAGTACCAGTTTTTGTTAGCTTTCCAGACAATTGTAAAAGCTAAGCTTGAGACCACTGACCTAACAGAGATCAAAGATCCCAAGCCCAGCAGCTAAGACCTGCACAGCCCAACAAATACATACAAATACTTTCAAAAGAAATCGATAGACGAATGAATGATTCAAAGGATGAGGTCATTTAGTGCCTGCTGATCTTTCAGTCCTTTTTCCCTGGAGCTTATACCGCATCTGTTATCTGGGCGTCCAAACCCTGAAACAAGTCCTGCATTCTCTTTGCTCTAAGCTTTCACATAGTATCAGCTCTACCAAGACCACCCATAGAGCATCACAGCTGCCTACGGAGTTTCCTTGCTACTGGACTCCCCAGTAGAATCTGGGTTTGGGCTCGATACCATCTCTTCTACCAGATCTTTCCCAGTGTCCCCAAAGGGCTCACTCCTCTCCTTGCACATGCCCCTGTTAGAGTAGATGTGTTGCCAACAGTAGCGGTGTCATGAGTTGCTTTGACCCAGAGATAGTGTCCCCCTGTACTCGCCCCCATATGTTGTAGTCTGTCCAATCAGAGATTAATTAATGGATGATCACAGTAAAACATTTTTAAGGGATACTCTGTTTATTTTTATTTTTTGTTTTGGGTTTTTAAAACCCAGGAAATCAACCCTGAATATTCATTGGAAGGACTGATGCTTAAGCTGAAGCTCCAATACTTTGGCCACCTGACGCGAAGACATGACTCACTGGGAAAGAGCCTGATGTTGTGAAAAAGAGAAGGCAGAAGGAGAAGGGGACAGCAGAGGATGAGATGGTCGGATGGCATCACCGACTCAATAGACCTGAATTCCAGCAAGCTCCAAGAGATGGTGAAGGACAGGGAAGCCGGGTGTGCTGCAGTCCATGAGTCCATGGGTCACAGAGTTGGACACTACTGAGCACCTGAAGTGAACTGAGCAATAAATCTCATAACATGCAATTCCTCAGTTTAAATGGTATGAGTCACCACAATCAGTTCTAGAACACATGCATCACTCCAAAAAACACATTATAACCATTAATCTTCACTCCACTCCCTAGCCTCCCAGCCCTAGATAACCACCAGTCTTGCTTTCTGTCTCTCTGGATTTTCCTATTCTGAACATTTCATATAAATTGGATCATACAAAACTTGTGTGTGTGTGTGTGTGTGTGTGTGTGACTGGCATCTATTTTCACATTTTAAGATTTATTTGGCCACAGAATCCTTTTCACATTGAGTCAATATGGCACAGGTGAACTCTGTAGAGTGGTTTGCTCAGGAGGACAAACCAGGCAATATTTCTTAAATCACATCACACAACAACCTGGTGAATTATCTAAATTCCTAATCTAGGGGAAGAAGGCTAGAGTCTTAGTTCCACCTGCTATCACAGGGGCTCGCCTTTGCCTCAACAGCCTGTCCCAGCCAGGTCATTGTAATTGGACCTCCTGTGCCATAAGGACCCCACATTGAGGACAAACTGCCTGGGTCAACTCTAGCTTTGCCACATATTAGCTGTTATTCTTCATTCCAGCTGTGCTAAGTCACTTCAGTTGTGTCTGACTCCTTGAGACCCCATGGACTCGGCAGGCTCCTCTGTTTATGGAATTCTCCAGGCAAGAATACTGGAATGGGTTGCCATGCCCTCCTCCAGGGGATCATCCTGACTGAGCGGTCAAACCTGTATCTCTTACATCTCCTGCAGTGGCAGGTGGGGTTTTTTGACCACTATTGCCCCTACCTCATGTCTAAAAAGAGGATGAAAATCATCCTGTCTTATGAGCATCACATCATAGGATCATAAGACCTTGATAAAGATTAAATGAGGGTTTCCCTGGTAGATGAGATGGTGTGACAGACAAAGAGTGAGATGGTCGGATGGCATCACCGACTCAATAGACCTGAATTCCAGCAAGCTCCAAGAGATGGTGAAGGACAGGGAAGCCGGGTGTGCTGCAGTCCATGAGTCCATGGGTCACAGAGTTGGACACTACTGAGCACCTGAAGTGAACTGAGCAATAAATCTCATAACATGCAATTCCTCAGTTTAAATGGTATGAGTCACCACAATCAGTTCTAGAACACATGCATCACTCCAAAAAACACATTATAACCATTAATCTTCACTCCACTCCCTAGCCTCCCAGCCCTAGATAACCACCAGTCTTGCTTTCTGTCTCTCTGGATTTTCCTATTCTGAACATTTCATATAAATTGGATCATACAAAACTTGTGTGTGTGTGTGTGTGTGTGTGTGTGACTGGCATCTATTTTCACATTTTAAGATTTATTTGGCCACAGAATCCTTTTCACATTGAGTCAATATGGCACAGGTGAACTCTGTAGAGTGGTTTGCTCAGGAGGACAAACCAGGCAATATTTCTTAAATCACATCACACAACAACCTGGTGAATTATCTAAATTCCTAATCTAGGGGAAGAAGGCTAGAGTCTTAGTTCCACCTGCTATCACAGGGGCTCGCCTTTGCCTCAACAGCCTGTCCCAGCCAGGTCATTGTAATTGGACCTCCTGTGCCATAAGGACCCCACATTGAGGACAAACTGCCTGGGTCAACTCTAGCTTTGCCACATATTAGCTGTTATTCTTCATTCCAGCTGTGCTAAGTCACTTCAGTTGTGTCTGACTCCTTGAGACCCCATGGACTCGGCAGGCTCCTCTGTTTATGGAATTCTCCAGGCAAGAATACTGGAATGGGTTGCCATGCCCTCCTCCAGGGGATCATCCTGACTGAGCGGTCAAACCTGTATCTCTTACATCTCCTGCAGTGGCAGGTGGGGTTTTTTGACCACTATTGCCCCTACCTCATGTCTAAAAAGAGGATGAAAATCATCCTGTCTTATGAGCATCACATCATAGGATCATAAGACCTTGATAAAGATTAAATGAGGGTTTCCCTGGTAGCTCTGTGGTGAAGAGAGCCTGCCAATGCAGGAGACATGGGTTCAACCCCTGATCTGGGAAGATCCCACATGCTGTGGAGCAACTAAGGCCAGGAGCTGCAACTACTGAGCCTGTGCTCTAGAGCCTCAGAGCCACAACTATGGAGCCCATGTGCCACAACTATGGAAGTCCATGAGCCCTAGAGCCCAAGTTGCACAACAAGAGGAGTCACTGCAACAAGAAGCCTGCTCACCTCAACTAGAGAGTAGCCCCCACTCTCTGCAGCTAGAGAAGAGCCTGTGGCAGCTGTGAAAACCCAGAATAGCCAAAAATAAAAAATGTTTTAAAAAAAGATTAAATGAGAGGATGCATAGCATATAGCACTTGGGACATTATAAATGGTTAATACATATTTATGGTGCTGTAGTTGTTGTCAGACCACTGCTGTTTTCATATTGTTCTTCTAAATAAAATTCAATATAGAAAGAGGGTTCTGTTGGTTTACAAAAATAATTCAAACCATTATTCTAGGAAAACTTCACACACCGTGCAGAGATTCACTGCCAGATGGTCATCTGTGTTCTATGTTATGCAAGTTGGGACGGTAGCAAGAGTTAGCTGAATCAGTGAAGAGTAATTGCTGATAGAAAGTTGGGGGAAGGAGATGAATTAGGTCCATTTCTGGTGCGAAAAGCCAATGGAGAGAACCTCATTTCAAGCTGAAGAGTAATCTATCAAACTGCCTGGGTCAACTCTAGCTTTGCCACATATTAGCTGTTATTCTTCATTCCAGCTGTGCTAAGTCACTTCAGTTGTGTCTGACTCCTTGAGACCCCATGGACTCGGCAGGCTCCTCTGTTTATGGAATTCTCCAGGCAAGAATACTGGAATGGGTTGCCATGCCCTCCTCCAGGGGATCATCCTGACTGAGCGGTCAAACCTGTATCTCTTACATCTCCTGCAGTGGCAGGTGGGGTTTTTGACCACTATTGCCCCTACCTCATGTCTAAAAAGAGGATGAAAATCATCCTGTCTTATGAGCATCACATCATAGGATCATAAGACCTTGATAAAGATTAAATGAGGGTTTCCCTGGTAGCTCTGTGGTGAAGAGAGCCTGCCAATGCAGGAGACATGGGTTCAACCCCTGATCTGGGAAGATCCCACATGCTGTGGAGCAACTAAGGCCAGGAGCTGCAACTACTGAGCCTGTGCTCTAGAGCCTCAGAGCCACAACTATGGAGCCCATGTGCCACAACTATGGAAGTCCATGAGCCCTAGAGCCCAAGTTGCACAACAAGAGGAGTCACTGCAACAAGAAGCCTGCTCACCTCAACTAGAGAGTAGCCCCCACTCTCTGCAGCTAGAGAAGAGCCTGTGGCAGCTGTGAAAACCCAGAATAGCCAAAAATAAAAAATGTTTTAAAAAAAGATTAAATGAGAGGATGCATAGCATATAGCACTTGGGACATTATAAATGGTTAATACATATTTATGGTGCTGTAGTTGTTGTCAGACCACTGCTGTTTTCATATTGTTCTTCTAAATAAAATTCAATATAGAAAGAGGGTTCTGTTGGTTTACAAAAATAATTCAAACCATTATTCTAGGAAAACTTCACACACCGTGCAGAGATTCACTGCCAGATGGTCATCTGTGTTCTATGTTATGCAAGTTGGGACGGTAGCAAGAGTTAGCTGAATCAGTGAAGAGTAATTGCTGATAGAAAGTTGGGGGAAGGAGATGAATTAGGTCCATTTCTGGTGCGAAAAGCCAATGGAGAGAACCTCATCCTTCTCACCAAATGCTCAGAGGATGTAGACTAAATGGACTCTGTCTCTTATGTGTGTTTCTTTATACGCATCTCCAGCAGTTTCTTGACTTTCTTTTAACTATTCTGATGTGTCGGCCCTGCCTCTGGCATCCTGTGCTAAGTCTTCCCACAGTGTCTCCTGAAATCAGCATGGAGGTGGCTGAGCCTTGGTCAAACACCACCATCTGTAGCAAGTGGCCACAGGACATACCCACTTGCTATCAAGTGATCAAAATGCAAAATTTCATAGAAGCCTGGGGTTCTCAATCAAAGGAATTTTCAGACAAGAAAATGAGGCCCAGAGGGGGTAGTGTCTTATCAAGGTTCTCCAATGCCTGAGAAAGGAAAACATTAAGGATTAGAATGCAAGTCTCCTGACACCTTGTTCTTTTATGGCAGCAATTTTTCCCCCTTTGGTTAAAATAACAGATTTTTAGAGTGTGCATCTCAGTCCCTAACTATCTTTCCTCCCCGTTCTTTGCCCCTCGCAACCATAAGCTCATTCTTTAACTTTGATATGTACACTCTGCTGTATTTGAAATGGATAGCCAGCAAGGTTCTGCTGTATAGCACAGGGAATTCTACTCAATGTTATGTGGAAGCCTGGATGGGAGGGGAGTTTGGAGGGCAAATGGATACATGCATATGTCTGGGTGAGTCCCTTTGCTGTCCAATTATCACAACAGTGTTCATCTACTATATGCCAATATAAAATAAAAACTTCAAAAAAATGAATAAAAGCCATGATACCTAAAAAAATAAAATAACAGATTTTTGAACATGGTTAGAAGACTAAAGAAAATACGAATGATTATTTTGTTCATGAATGGTTTTTCCAGATCACACACTAGCCCTCAAGCACCTTGGAGCTGGTGCCAGAGGATATTAACACAGACTAAGGCGAATCAGCAGTGTGGCTAATTCCATTACTGTCTGACTCCCCATCCTTCTCACACCCACCCCTGCAGGCTCACATTTCACCCACGCCAGGCCAAGCAGGCCTGTAAAAATTTAACTCGATGTGATTGCACAATCGGGAGAGCTCAAGTTTCTTTTCGGGGTAATGAATGAGATTCTTCAGTGGTCTTGTGAAAATGTTTCCAGTGGTAGGACAACAGAATGCATGGTCACAAACACCAGCATCCTCGTCAGGCTCAGGCAATGTGTTTCCACCCCAAAGGTTATTGGGGCCAACGTGGAGGACACAGAATCGTGTGCTGTTTCTCCTTCTGCTCCTTTGTTGAATGTCTATGGTTAAGAATCTTTTGGAGGTGCTGGATATGTCTGTTACTTTGTTGGGTTTTTTAAAATTAACCTTTATTGTAGTTGTTCTACAATGTTGTATTAGTTTCTACCCTACAGCAAACTAGATCAGCCATACATATATGTATACCCCTCCTTTTTGGACATCCTTCCCTTCAGGTCACCACGACACACTAAGTAGAGTTCCCTGAACTCTACAGTAGGCTTTCATAGTAATCTATTTTACACATAGCATCAATTCTATGTATGCATAATTCTAGTCTCCTAATTCCTCCCACCTTCCCTCTTTCCCCTTGGTATTTATATGTTTATTCTCTAAATCTGAGTCTCTATTTCTGCGTGGCAAATAAGATCATCTATACCATTGTTTTAGATGCATATGGCCAAACTCACCAAATTATATACATGAGAAATGTACAAAATTTTAATATCAATTATACCTCAGTAAAGGTGTTTAAAAAAAAAAAGTTTCCTCACTGAGTCAAAATCATGGTTCAGCAAATCCACTCTTCGTGTCGCTGACTAACAAGGGCTTTTGTGAGAAATAGCAAGACTACAGTTCCTGCCTGGCTCCTTGCAGACTGCTGTTGAGTTTCTCTTTACTCACAATGGCTCTAATTCTGATGAATGCCACACCTTGAGGCCATGAGGCCATGCCATCCTTACCTCTCATCTGGGCTTCTGAGAAAGTCTCCTAACCATTCTCCTTGACTCCAGTTTGAAGTCTTCTAACCTACCTTCCATGCTGGAGCCAGACAGATAACCCTAAAATTCTAATCTGACCTAATGCCTCTGCTTAGTACCCTGCAAGGTTTTCCATTGTCCCAAAGATAAAGTGTCAACTCCTTAATCTAATTTAGTGATAATCTGATCAAGGTTGCTGCCCATTGACAAAGGTTTCTAACTAAGAATCTGAGTTAGCTGGAACCTGGCCCATGTTCCACAAGCCAAGTCAAGCACTGGCCCATTCTACCTAAGAGTCAACAAGGGCTTAGAGATGCCCCCAGAAGACCTGTCACAGCCTGCTGTAGGTGCATATCTACTACTGCCTCTACCCTGCTTCCTTCTTAACCTCAGCATTATAATCCCACCATATCAGCACCATAGTGCCATCAAAATTCCCCTCCGTCTCACTTCTGACTCTTTGCCCATGTTCTCTTCCACTTGAACTTCTCTTCATTCTACTCTTTACCTCAGTAAGTCTTTTCTCTACTTAAATAGCACCTTCACTGATCCTCTAGGATTAGATTAGGAGCCCTCAATATGGAGAAGACTCTTGAGAGTCCCTTGGACAGGAAGGAGATCAAACCAGTCAATCCTAAAGGAAATCAACCCTGAATGTTCATTGGAAGGACTGATGCTGAAGCTGAAGCTTCAATACGTTGACCACCTGATGTGAACAGCTGACACTGGAAAAGATCCTGATGCTGGGAAAGATTGAGGGCAGGAGGAGAAGAGGGGAACAGAGAATGAGATGGCTGCATAGCATCACCAACTCAATGGGCATGACTTTGAGCAAACTCTGGGAGATAGTGAAAGACAGGGAAGCCTGGTGTGCTTACAGTCCATGCAGTCACATAAAGTCAGACATGACTTAGCGACTGAATAACAACAACACGTGTCCCCAAAGCACCATGTGTTTTTCATAACAGTGTGCTCATTCTATGGCTTTTATAGTTGCCTATGTATCTCTTTTCTTGAAAGCAGGGACTGTACCATGGTACTTTGTAACCTCCTTATCTAGGTAATCGTTAACTGTTGATTAAAGAAATGAGTGAAAATAGTGATACATAAATATATATTTTTAAAACCTTGAACATGTCCCCAGTGAATTCACATTTTCACTCAGAGTTCCAAAATCTTATAACCTACTGTCCTATAATTGTCATAAATGTATTTTTTCCTTTGGGGTTTCTCACTTAGCCCAAAGATAAAGTGTCAACTCCTTAATCTAATTTAGTGATAATCTGATCAAGGTTGCTGCCCATTGACAAAGGTTTCTAACTAAGAATCTGAGTTAGCTGGAACCTGGCCCATGTTCCACAAGCCAAGTCAAGCACTGGCCCATTCTACCTAAGAGTCAACAAGGGCTTAGAGATGCCCCCAGAAGACCTGTCACAGCCTGCTGTAGGTGCATATCTACTACTGCCTCTACCCTGCTTCCTTCTTAACCTCAGCATTATAATCCCACCATATCAGCACCATAGTGCCATCAAAATTCCCCTCCGTCTCACTTCTGACTCTTTGCCCATGTTCTCTTCCACTTGAACTTCTCTTCATTCTACTCTTTACCTCAGTAAGTCTTTTCTCTACTTAAATAGCACCTTCACTGATCCTCTAGGATTAGATTAGGAGCCCTCAATATGGAGAAGACTCTTGAGAGTCCCTTGGACAGGAAGGAGATCAAACCAGTCAATCCTAAAGGAAATCAACCCTGAATGTTCATTTGAAGGAGAGAGGCTGAAGCTGAAGCTTCATCACGTTGACGCCCTGATGTGAACAGGTGACACTGGAAAAGATCCTGATGCTGGGAAAGATTGAGGGCAGGAGGAGAAGAGGGGAACAGAGAATGAGATGGCTGCATAGCATCACCAACTCAATGGGCATGACTTTGAGCAAAC
Source organism: Tragulus kanchil (assembly GCA_022376925.1). NCBI lineage: Eukaryota > Metazoa > Chordata > Mammalia > Artiodactyla > Tragulidae > Tragulus > Tragulus kanchil. The sequence continues at coordinate 81,128,422 of JAIOJX010000002.1, forward strand.
TCTGGGAGATAGTGAAAGACAGGGAAGCCTGGTGTGCTTACAGTCCATGCAGTCACATAAAGTCAGACATGACTTAGCGACTGAATAACAACAACACGTGTCCCCAAAGCACCATGTGTTTTTCATAACAGTGTGCTCATTCTATGGCTTTTATAGTTGCCTATGTATCTCTTTTCTTGAAAGCAGGGACTGTACCATGGTACTTTGTAACCTCCTTATCTAGGTAATCGTTAACTGTTGATTAAAGAAATGAGTGAAAATAGTGATACATAAATATATATTTTTAAAACCTTGAACATGTCCCCAGTGAATTCACATTTTCACTCAGAGTTCCAAAATCTTATAACCTACTGTCCTATAATTGTCATAAATGTATTTTTTTTTCCTGCTTTCACAGAATGTATTTGAAGGGGTGGAGCTATAGGAATTAGGATCTCATCTTAGCTCCTCCAAAACCACAGTTTTGCCATTTTATAGACTAAAAATGTCAGACTTCTTTCCTACTCACTTTCTACCACATGGCACCCAAGGCAACATAGTGGAAGGCCTTGAATGTCTTGGTGAGGAGTCTGGCATTCACCTTGTGGATGATAAAGAGTTCATGAAGAGCTTTAAGCAAGGGAGTGACATAAGGGGATGAGGAAGATGAGAGCCTGGGGGCAAGGAGATGAGAAAGAAACTCACTGGAACATCCAGGCAAGAGGTGAAGGCTTAGACCTGACTCATGACAATGGAGATGAGAAAGCAATGTTTTTAAGTAAGAGGGGTAAAAAATCACTTTGATTTGATTAAATATGGTTAGAATGGAGGGAGAAAAATCTGAGAGGGTTCCAAAGTTTCTAACTTCAGCAACTAGGTCGGTGATACTGCCATGATTTGAGCCCAGAACTATGACAATAGTGAGTTCATTTTAAGATGCATTCAGTTTAAGATATGGACTTTCCTACAAAATAAAGGTAGGAACTATCTCTGTATATACAATTTCAGATATACCTCATTCATAACAGGTGCTTAAAATGCTTCTTGAATTGAAGCTGCAGTACATCCTTCTTATAAAATTTTCAGTATCTAGTTTCAACTGTCTTTTGTCAAAATCCATACAGACTCATCCAATCATACTGCTCTCATGTTAACATAAATATAAGCTTCATCCACATGACAAGCTAAGAAATTTCAACCCCCTGGAAAGTATGACTAAGACATTTTACTGCAATAATAATTTTCTCTAAGTGGTGGAAGGAGTCAGGGAAAAGGGATCATTATTATAGCAACCACAAATTGGTCCAGGGCTACACTTGGCTTTCAATTTCACTATAACTTTCAGAGAAGCCATAAAAGATTCAAGTGAAATCTGGTTGGTTGATTGGAAACATGTGAAGGAACCCCAAACAGGCACGTGTTTCCCATTTCCTACTCCCAAGTTTGCCAAGTATTAATCATCATCCTCCCTGGGTTATTCCAGAAAACAGGATCACTCCAGCTGGCCTCTTGGAAGGACAAGAGTAGGTCAGGAGCGCATCCACAAAGCCAGGGCTTCCACAGAGAACTAGAGGATAGTGCCATGCAGAGGGAAGGCTGCCATACCCCTCTTCCCCAGCCCTGCTTCCCACTATGTTCCTGCTCTCAGCCCCACCCCTGCTCACCTACACAGCAGAGAAAAGGGAGCTTGGAGATGCCACCTTTCAAGTGAGAACGCTGTTGCTTCAGCCTGAACCTCTTCCTTCCTGAAACACAGATTCCAGAATGGAACAGGGATAGTGACAACCTGAAAGTCCCAAAGTTGAAATCAAACTCCACCAATTTCAAGTAATTTACTTAACCTCTTTGAGCCTCAGACTTCTGCATTTCCAAAACAAAGATAGTAAGACTTGCTTTGAAAAGTAAAGAATGAATGAGCTAACGTATGTAAAATACACACACGTGTGTGATATTAACACCCCTGTCTGGCCCTGTCTTGCCTCTTTCCTTCAGTAGGTTGATCTAGCCAAGCTTTTGTGGAGCCCAAACTGTCATTCAATGCAATCTCTCCCCGCCCCCAACTTAAAGAAGTCCCACAGGAGTGGATCCAGTCAGACGTGATCAGTTGCTCTGAAGAGGCGCAGATTCATCTAGTTCTCCTGGGGCTCACGGAGCATGTGGATTGAGGTTTTAGACGTGATGGACAAGCTAATTTTGCTTGGAAGGGTCAGGTATCATACTGCTCTTCATTGTCAAAATCATAAGCTTCATCCACATCATACTGCTCTCATGTTAACATAAATATAAGCTTCATCCACATGACAAGCTAAGAAATTTCAACCCCCTGGAAAGTATGACTAAGACATTTTACTGCAATAATAATTTTCTCTAAGTGGTGGAAGGAGTCAGGGAAAAGGGATCATTATTATAGCAACCACAAATTGGTCCAGGGCTACACTTGGCTTTCAATTTCACTATAACTTTCAGAGAAGCCATAAAAGATTCAAGTGAAATCTGGTTGGTTGATTGGAAACATGTGAAGGAACCCCAAACAGGCACGTGTTTCCCATTTCCTACTCCCAAGTTTGCCAAGTATTAATCATCATCCTCCCTGGGTTATTCCAGAAAACAGGATCACTCCAGCTGGCCTCTTGGAAGGACAAGAGTAGGTCAGGAGCGCATCCACAAAGCCAGGGCTTCCACAGAGAACTAGAGGATAGTGCCATGCAGAGGGAAGGCTGCCATACCCCTCTTCCCCAGCCCTGCTTCCCACTATGTTCCTGCTCTCAGCCCCACCCCTGCTCACCTACACAGCAGAGAAAAGGGAGCTTGGAGATGCCACCTTTCAAGTGAGAACGCTGTTGCTTCAGCCTGAACCTCTTCCTTCCTGAAACACAGATTCCAGAATGGAACAGGGATAGTGACAACCTGAAAGTCCCAAAGTTGAAATCAAACTCCACCAATTTCAAGTAATTTACTTAACCTCTTTGAGCCTCAGACTTCTGCATTTCCAAAACAAAGATAGTAAGACTTGCTTTGAAAAGTAAAGAATGAATGAGCTAACGTATGTAAAATACACACACGTGTGTGATATTAACACCCCTGTCTGGCCCTGTCTTGCCTCTTTCCTTCAGTAGGTTGATCTAGCCAAGCTTTTGTGGAGCCCAAACTGTCATTCAATGCAATCTCTCCCCGCCCCCAACTTAAAGAAGTCCCACAGGAGTGGATCCAGTCAGACGTGATCAGTTGCTCTGAAGAGGGCGCAGATTCATCTAGTTCTCCTGGGGCTCACGGAGCATGTGGATTGAGAACAAACCTGGCCTCCCTCAGATTAAAGTGCTTCCAGGGCAAGGATGATGGACAAGCTAATTTTGCTTGGAAGGGTCAGGTCAGAGCTCATAAATGAGGCATCCTTCAAACTGGACCTTAATGGTGGATTAACAATTTTCCGAGAAGGAATCAGAGCTATTCATACAAAAAGAGTAAAGAAATAAAGACAGTGAGGAAATGCTGTGCTCAAGAAACTGTAAACTGGCTAGGTGTTGCTAGAAAAGCGGCGATGCTAGGGAAGCGTGGGCAGACCCGTGAGCGAAGGCGTCTTAGAAAGACCAGCATCCCTTCCCTGGTGGTACAGTGGATAGGAATACACCTGCCGATGCAGGGGGCATGGATTCAATCCCTGGTCCAGGAAGATGCCTCGAGCCATAGAGCAGTTAAGCCCTTGGGCCACAACTAATGAGCTTGCATGCTGCAGTTAGGAAGCTGGGCACCTAGAGCCTGTGCTCTGAAACAAGAGAAGCCACAGCAATGAGAAGCTCCTGCAGGGCCTGGAAGAGTAGGCCCTGCTGGCCACAGATAGAGAAAGTCCTCATGCAGCAATGAAGATGAAGCACAGTCAAAAGTAATTAGTTAAAAAAAGTGTAAAAAGAAAGAAAATCTTTCCATTCTTCTATCACTTTAAAAAATAAAAAAGACTACAAAGAAAGAAGTCTGGTATTTTTAGTCTGTAAAATGGTGTCAGTTTGGGATGAGCTGAGTTCCCGGTTCCTAGCATTTCACCCTTTCAAATGCACTTTATGAAGGCAGAGAAGAATAACACATTTAAGAGAGGTATAGGACAGTAGGTCATAAGATTTCAGAGCCATTCAGTCAAAATGCGATGCTCATTGGAAACACAAGTGCAAGTTTAAAAAAAAAAATTGTTTATGCATTGATCCATTTATTCTTTCATTTTTTCATCAAGAGACATGCTGGGAGATGGGGTGAACAAGGCCAACTGAGTTACTTTTCCAGGAGGTTACCATGCTAGGTGGAGTTTCTGGACTTAATCCTAGAAGTAATTCAGGATCATTAAAGAGCTTTGAAATTATCTCCTTTGAACTTGATTCAGTTTGTATTCAGTCTTTTCTATTCTCATTATAAAAACCACACATGTATTTTTAAAATATTCAAAAGGATATAATGAAAAAATAAATCTCTCTCTTTATCCCAGACTACTGGGTTTACTCCTGCTCCTGAGTATTAAATCTTTATTCTCCCTTCTTCCAAAAATTTTCCATATAAACCTTCTTAAATGTCTTCCTGCAGATGAATATTTATATACTGTTCTGTACGTGCTTCTTTCTCGCTTTACAATGAATCACAGAGATCTTTCTGTTCAGCATATGTAATTTCACCCCTGTTTTTTAAAAAAATAAATAGCTGTATGGTATCCCACACATTAGACTGTTGCATCATCTTTTATTGAAATAATTCTCAGTGAGTAAATATTTAAGTTGTTCTCAATTGTTTATTATTCCAAACAAAGCTGCAATCCATCCTTGTACTTCTATCTTTGCAAATATATGAGTGCACTCCTGTAGAATAAACTACTAAAAGCAGAACTCCTGGATCAAAGGGTACATGCTTTTGAAATCTGAGAGCTATTTTCAATTTTCCCATTTAAAAAAGTACCTCTTTGCATGCTCACCATCCAGAGCATGACTGTATCTGTTTCCACATACCCTTGACATTACTCTCTTATTCTAAATCTTGGCCAATCTGATGTTAACCTTTTTTTAATATCCTTGTTTTGACTTACATTCCTTTAACTGAGTGAAGATGAGCAACCTTGCGTATGTCTATTAACCACTTGTACTTCTGCTGTGAACAACTCTTTTATTTTCCTTGCCAATTTCTCTATTAGTTTGCGGTCTTTTCCTTGCTGATTTATAAGACTCTTTATATACTAAGAAAATAGCTAAGTTGACCACAGTTTCATTTATGGCTTCTGGACTCTATCCAGTTCTTAGAAATATCTTCTCCACTCCAATAATATTTCAAAATTCACCCATATTTTTCTTTCATACTTTTAGGACTTCTTATTTTATGTTTACAGTTTTAATCAATCAAGAGTTTATTTTACTATGAGGTGTCAGATATAGAGGCCTTCCCAGGTGGCTCAGTGGTAGAGAATTCACCTGCCAATGCAGGAGATGCAGGTTTGATCCCCAGGTCCGGAAAATTCCCTGGAGAAGGAAATGGCAACCCATTCCAGTATTCATGCCTTGAAAATCCCGTGGACAGAGGAGCCTGGCAGGCTGCTTGGACATGACTGAAAGAGACTTAGTATGGAATGAAACAAACCTGAGCCAGAGCAGGGGTGTCTGTGATGGGGAGGAGGAAAGGTAGGGAAGAAAGCCTGCAAGCCAAACTGACAGGATTTTGCAACTGATTAAAAGAGAAAAATAGGCCAAGGGGAAAAGAAAGAGGTAAGTTGGTAGATAGCCATGCATTAGTTGAGAGAGGAAATACAGCAAGGTCTATCTTTTAATATGTTGAAACTCCTGGGACATTCCGAAGGAGAGAGAGAAAGTGAGTTTTTGAAAGCCTAGATCTGAGAATCAGGAAAGAGGGCAGTAGGTGTGGATTTAGAAGTTTCCAGTAGATTGAAAGTTGTAGTGTCTGAAGACATGAAATGGGTTAACTTGCCAAGACAGAGAATATAAAGTAAGAGAAGGGTGAAGATGGAAACAGGAGAACAGTGATCTTCAAGGGACTGGTGGGGAGAACTGAGCCCATGAAGAATTATAAAGGCAAGAGACTTCCCTGATGGTCCAGTGGCTAAGGCTCTGTGCTTCTAGTGAAGATGCCTGGATTCGATCCCTGGTCAGGGAACTAGAGCCCACATGCTGCAACTAAGACCTGGTACAGCCAACTAAATAAATGTCTGTGTTCAACTCTTTTGCGACTCCCATGGACTGCAGCCCACCAGGCTCCTCTGTCCACAGGATTCTCCAGACAAGAATACTGGAGTGGGTTCCATTTCCATTTCCTCCTTAAGGGGATCTTTCTGACACATGGATTGAACCCAGGTCTCTTACGTCTCCTGCACTGGCAGGCAGGTTCTTCACTGCTGAGCTATCAGGAAGCCCATAAATAAATATTTAAACAATAAAGGAATTGTAAAGGCAGGAAGAAAACAAGAAACAGTGGCATTGTGGAAAACAACAGGAGAGAATAGCAAAAAAGTGTGTATAGTCAGCAGTGTTCAGTGCTGACAAGGGTTATAAACAAACACTGTCCACTGAATTTGGCAATTGGTGTAGGCAATCCCTGGAGGAAGGAAGGAGATTGGAGGGGAAGATGACAGACTAGATACATACTAGGCAATACACTAGTGTTCTGCATATGTCATTCCAGTTAATCTCCACAAAAATCTTCCAAAAGAGGAAACAGACATTAAGTAACCCTTGCACCATCACATAGAAGCTCCGGAGGCAGCTAGATTTACTTGTGAGCGTGTCTTGTATTCAAAGCATCATCCTGTTTCCACTATATTAATTTTTAAATCAGATTAGAAGCAACTTAACAAATGCATGTAAACTAAAATATGTCATATGCTTCCGATCATGTTTTCCTAGTGATTTCTATTATAAAATTGGTGCTGGATTCCTTTTACAAATTCTGACATGCAAATTCTTGTCATGCAAAATATAATCTCTGTCCCTGGGGCTGTGTTGATAGAAGTTTCCAGTAGATTGAAAGTTGTAGTGTCTGAAGACATGAAATGGGTTAACTTGCCAAGACAGAGAATATAAAGTAAGAGAAGGGTGAAGATGGAAACAGGAGAACAGTGATCTTCAAGGGACTGGTGGGGAGAACTGAGCCCATGAAGAATTATAAAGGCAAGAGACTTCCCTGATGGTCCAGTGGCTAAGGCTCTGTGCTTCTAGTGAAGATGCCTGGATTCGATCCCTGGTCAGGGAACTAGAGCCCACATGCTGCAACTAAGACCTGGTACAGCCAACTAAATAAATGTCTGTGTTCAACTCTTTGCGACTCCCATGGACTGCAGCCCACCAGGCTCCTCTGTCCACAGGATTCTCCAGACAAGAATACTGGAGTGGGTTCCATTTCCATTTCCTCCTTAAGGGGATCTTTCTGACACATGGATTGAACCCAGGTCTCTTACGTCTCCTGCACTGGCAGGCAGGTTCTTCACTGCTGAGCTATCAGGAAGCCCATAAATAAATATTTAAACAATAAAGGAATTGTAAAGGCAGGAAGAAAACAAGAAACAGTGGCATTGTGGAAAACAACAGGAGAGAATAGCAAAAAAGTGTGTATAGTCAGCAGTGTTCAGTGCTGACAAGGGTTATAAACAAACACTGTCCACTGAATTTGGCAATTGGTGTAGGCAATCCCTGGAGGAAGGAAGGAGATTGGAGGGGAAGATGACAGACTAGATACATACTAGGCAATACACTAGTGTTCTGCATATGTCATTCCAGTTAATCTCCACAAAAATCTTCCAAAAGAGGAAACAGACATTAAGTAACCCTTGCACCATCACATAGAAGCTCCGGAGGCAGCTAGATTTACTTGTGAGCGTGTCTTGTATTCAAAGCATCATCCTGTTTCCACTATATTAATTTTTAAATCAGATTAGAAGCAACTTAACAAATGCATGTAAACTAAAATATGTCATATGCTTCCGATCATGTTTTCCTAGTGATTTCTATTATAAAATTGGTGCTGGATTCCTTTTACAAATTCTGACATGCAAATTCTTGTCATGCAAAATATAATCTCTGTCCCTGGGGCTGTGTTGATACAATGTTACTCTACCAGCTCCCTCTTGTAAACCAGCCAGACTGCATGGACTTTATTTCTAGACATGGTAAGTGTCCAGGAAAGAATAATGAAACTAACAGACATCACAAAGTTAGTGCTCAAATAAAGGCAATAATGCAAATATCTTTATATTTTTCCTACTTTTCTTCTTCTTTTTTTAGTTGGAGGATAATGGCTTTATAATGTTGTGTCAATTTCTGCAATAAACAATGGGAATCGGTCATAAGCATACATATGCCCTTTCCCTCTTAAGCTTCCTTCTCACCCCATTAGGTCATCACAGAGAGGCAGGCTGAGCTCCTGGTGCCTTTTCTATATAAGTTTAGCCTTTTTAGATTCTATGTATAAGTAAACATTGTACAGTACTTGTTTTCCTCAGTCTCATTGATTTTATTTTTGTTGTTCAGTCACTAAGTTGTGTCCAACTCTTTACAACACCATAGACTGCAGCATGCCAGGCTTCCCTGTCCTTCACTGTCTCCCAGAGTTTGTTCAAATTCATGCCCATTGAGTCAGTGATGCCATCCAACCATTTCACCCTCTGTCTCCCCCTTCTCCTCCTGCCTTCCGTCTTTCCCAGCAGGGTCTTTTCCAGTGAGTTGGTTCTTTGCAACAGATGACCAAAGATTGGAGCTTCAGCTTCAGCATCACTACTTCCGGTTGAATAATACCCTCAAATTCGCAATGGAATGTCATTCAGCCATGAAAAGGAAAGAAATCCTGTCATTTCACAGAATGGCAGAACATGGGTGAAACCTGCTGAATCTTTAATAGCAATTTCTCCAATCTGAGTTCTATATGCATAGTCATTTCCAACTATATTGTTCACAAATGAATATACAAACTTTCTTGACCTAAGAGCATCTGCTGTCACTACTCTTTCTCTAGGTCTCATTTCTTTGCTTGGAAGTCTCTCACAAGACATCAGTGCTATTCAGTGCTCAGTGCAGTGCCTGCCACACAGTGAGTACCCAAGGAATATTCGTTCTACTGGGTTGTTTTTTCCAGGCCAAGGTCACTGCAGATGGTTCTATAACTTATTTGTCTCTGTTACAAATAGCCTAAAAACACCAGGGTTGCAGTATATAACTGGTGCTCAATTTCATTGCTCAACTAATTCAATACCAACCCACCTATGAAATTGGCTAGAAGGGATACCAATAACTTTACAGTTGTCCTTAATACGGGAAAAGGCTATAAGTTATAGATATATTGATAATGGGACCATAGTTTAAAAATTCTGGAATTCCTGTGTACCATTTCTGTCCAGGTCAACTGACCTGCAAACACAGAGAATCCTGCAAGTCAGACTAACTTGGTGGTCCAGTGGGTAGGGTCCGCTTTGCAGTGCAAGGGACACCAGTTCAATCCCATGCCAAGGAACAGCTGGGCTGGTATATCCAATTATGAGCCAGTATTCTGGAGCACATGCACCCAGAGCCAGTGCTCTGCAATGAGAGAGGCCAATGCAATGGAAGACCCACACATGCCAAAGAATAAAGATGGATGAACAATAAACAATGACTTAGAGGCAAAAAAAAAAAAAAAATGTGTTCCTTTAAAATATATATATATTCTTTTATATATATATATATATAAAAGAATCCTACAAGTAGTGGCAGTTCCCATGGAGCTACAGGACCAAGATCTGTATATACAGGATATTCACAGCAATGCTTCCCCAGACCAACCCAATTAGAGGGAAAAAATAAAACTCCTTGTTTTGGCATTCTGGTGACTGAAGCTTGTAAGGCATGCATCCTCCAGCTGACAAATGGCATACCTCTTATGAGACATGTTTTGGGGTATCTATTATCTCACCAGAAAAATTAGTAAGAGAAAAAATGACAATAAACACCCTCATTTATTGCACATGCACCAGGACTGTGGCTTTATTCTTCCAGCAATCCTATGAGTTAAGTTCCTTAACCAAAGTCAAACACACACAGCTATCAACAGAGCCAGAATGCAATCAGATCTGTTTCTTATTAAATCTACAATCTTAATCATAAGACTAGAGATCACTGACCTTCCCACAATTAAGAAAAAGGAAAAGAAAAACTGAAATATTGCAGTGAAACCTCTCTTTTTGGAGCTTGGAGTGCCCGTTTTCTTCCTGATCTTTCTTCTCCTTCATTCATTGGATCTCTGATATTTAATACAATTCTCATGGTCCTCTGGTAGGGGTGGAAAAAGACTCCATTTCTCAGCTTCCTTTGCAACTAGCTATGGCCATGACTAAAGTTTGACTAGGTATTGGGCATGCTATATACTGTAGATAGAAATGCCTAAGAGTGAACTTCCCTGGTAATCAGTGGTTAGGCCTCCACACTTCTAATGCAGGGAATGTGGGTTCAATCCCTAATCAGAGAACTAGGATCCCATATGCCAATTAGTACAGCCAATTTAAAAAAAATTTTTTCTTAAAAATTAATACAGGGTCTTCCCTGGTGGTCCAGTGGGTAAGGACACCACCTTTCAGTGTGAGGGATGCCAGTTTGATCCCTGGCCTGGGAAGATTCTACATCGGCTGGACTGATGTGTCCAACTACTGAGCCCAAGCTCTTGAGCACATGCTCCCAGAGCTGGTGCTCTGCAGCGACAGAGGCCACTGTGATGGGAGGCCCACACAGGCCAAAGAACAAAGATGGATGAAAATAGATAAATGAAAGACTAACAGAAGTGGCCAAAAAAAGAAAAATTAATACAAAAAATTAAATTAAATTTTTATTTTAATACAAAAAAATTAATTAAAAATTAAAACTAATGCAAAGGAAATACCTGGTATGTGAGCAGAAAAGTTTTGTGTTGTATATTTTTAGGTATCTTTTGGAGTGTTTATATCTGGTTCCCCACATGGATGAAGGAGAAAGCACAGGAAGAGTGCATTTTCCCTGGAGGATTTTTGCTTTTTTATTCTGTCATATCAGCAGATACTCAACAGTTTGACCAATTGCTAAATACAGTCTTCATTTGATCCATTACTCTTAAGTAAAAGTGGAACTTTAGCTAGTTACTTGTTGGAATCTCTAAGCTCTGTCCTACCATCCTTCTGTCCAAAAGGAAGATTAAGATTTCAAGAAGAAGATCCCCAAAGCCCATGCTCCCTTCCCCTGTTAGGTAAAGAGGTAGGGCCCTGTTCACTAGCTCTTGAGGGCTCCTACCAACTTGGCGAATAAGGAAGTAGAGTCTAGATCCTACCTCCATCAGTTCCTTGTGCCCTCAGTTTTCTGGGCCATATGTCCCTTGATTAACAACAGTGAATCAATCAATTATAACTAGAAGATTTGATTTAACGGCCTCTGGGCTCATTTAGCACAGATAGTCTGTGACTTTATAGTTGGAACAAGCCCTACATAGGGAGTTGAGGAAACTTGAAGTCAGTTGGATAAAATTCTGTTATTTCACTCACTACAGGATACTCTTAGAAATATGCCACATCTGCTAACCTTGGGTTCTTCTCCTATAAAATAAGGCAGATGAACAAAATACCTTACAATATATCATAGATTTTAATTATTCTCTGAATGCCTTATGAAAATTATTCTTTCTTAATGTAAAATATCAAGTTAATAATGTTACTAGATCTAAAATCCATATAAGATGTATTATTTAAAATAATACCAATCCACTATTCCATGCAAAAAGGTAGGATATTTTTCTTACGTTGCCACCCTGTGATAATAACAAACTTGGCTCAGAGATGTAATTTTGCATTATCTTTCATTTTTTTTTGCACAGGCTCTTCTATGTCATGATGAAGGTCATAAGTGAAAAATGAACTCTATGGGAACAGAATGGCCTTTAACAAGCATAGCAGTTCCTATTGATAAGCATAGTCAACACTCTTAATGTCATGCTGCTTCCCCAAGTCAACACATTTCCTTTTATCCAAGTACAAACAATTTGTCCATGTCCATTGGAAGAAAAGGAGTTAACACCTTCCATCCCCTCTTTAACACCCTTGAAATCCTCTTCATAGCAAATCTCAGCCTAAAGCCAGCAAAATATCGTGCCTTTTCCTCTTTTAGAGCTTGGACAATGTGTACACATTTCCAGAATAAGACATTCTACACCAATTCTAGGCTGTAACTAAGGATTTAGTAAACAAAACAGTCAGGGCTGGTTGACAGAGCTTAGTGCCAAAATATTTAAAAATCACTGTCTTTATCAAACAATGAGACCCTGAGTAAATCGAAAGTTTTAATGATTGGATTCTGCAATCTGGCTTTAATTTTTGTCAGAAGAACTTGCATTTATTTACCTATTAAAGGTAAACTTTATTTTTTAAAAAATTGCCCAAGCTTCTCCCCTTCCTGAATTGAGGCTGAATGTTTCAAATGTCATGTTATGAACAGAATTTTGTCCCCTCAAAATTCATACATTGAAGTCCCAACTCCTAGTACCTTAAAATGTGACTCTATTTGGAGATGGGGCCTTTAAAGAAGTAACAAAGGTCAAATGAGAACATATGGGTGAGCTTACAACAATATGACTTATGTCATTATAAGAACAGGAGGCTATGACACAGGCAACACACAGAGGAAAGACCACGTGAAGACAGAAAGCAAAGGTGGCCATTTGCAAGCCAAGGAGAAAGGTCCTCCAAGAAACAACCCCACTAACACCTTAATCTTGGACTTCTAGCCTCTAGAATGTGAAAAAATACAAATGTTGTTTAAGCAACCAAGCCTGTGGGTCTTTGTTATGGCAGTGATAATAAACTAATACACTTCAAGTGTTCTGTCTCAGAGTTACAGAACTGGTGAGTCTCCACAGTCTCTCAGAGCTTAGCACATTGCTTTAGACATTATAAACATTCCATCTGTGTTTGTCAAACGAATGAATGAATTTAAAAATGGAACCACCACTTACTGAGACTTCCTATGCTTAATTCTCTGTGAGACGATACATGGGAATGAAAAACCTAGCCAGTTCTTGTTATCCTCCTCCCTTTGCCCTCTCAATCTCAGACTAGCCTTTCCATCTGAGTTCTTATTCAACTTGTGATGAGAACCAACACTTTTATTATATTGTTTTCGTACACATTCTGGATTCTTCCAGAATTAGATACACTTATACCCTGAAGTCATGAATTGATCTGAGTCCCTTGTGTACAGCCTTATAAGATCTTGGAATCATGGTGAATATCCAAGATCCAAGAGAATTAATCCATCTGAAAGAGAAGGAATTGGCAGGACAAGAAAAATCACCTCATTATCAGGAGCTTCTCTGTCTTCTCTTTATGCTTTATTGAGTTGAGAATTTACTGGCATCCCTCCTTCTTATTCAAATTGGATTCTGCAATCTGGCTTTAATTTTTGTCAGAAGAACTTGCATTTATTTACCTATTAAAGGTAAACTTTATTTTTTAAAAAATTGCCCAAGCTTCTCCCCTTCCTGAATTGAGGCTGAATGTTTCAAATGTCATGTTATGAACAGAATTTTGTCCCCTCAAAATTCATACATTGAAGTCCCAACTCCTAGTACCTTAAAATGTGACTCTATTTGGAGATGGGGCCTTTAAAGAAGTAACAAAGGTCAAATGAGAACATATGGGTGAGCTTACAACAATATGACTTATGTCATTATAAGAACAGGAGGCTATGACACAGGCAACACACAGAGGAAAGACCACGTGAAGACAGAAAGCAAAGGTGGCCATTTGCAAGCCAAGGAGAAAGGTCCTCCAAGAAACAACCCCACTAACACCTTAATCTTGGACTTCTAGCCTCTAGAATGTGAAAAAATACAAATGTTGTTTAAGCAACCAAGCCTGTGGGTCTTTGTTATGGCAGTGATAATAAACTAATACACTTCAAGTGTTCTGTCTCAGAGTTACAGAACTGGTGAGTCTCCACAGTCTCTCAGAGCTTAGCACATTGCTTTAGACATTATAAACATTCCATCTGTGTTTGTCAAACGAATGAATGAATTTAAAAATGGAACCACCACTTACTGAGACTTCCTATGCTTAATTCTCTGTGAGACGATACATGGGAATGAAAAACCTAGCCAGTTCTTGTTATCCTCCTCCCTTTGCCCTCTCAATCTCAGACTAGCCTTTCCATCTGAGTTCTTATTCAACTTGTGATGAGAACCAACACTTTTATTATATTGTTTTCGTACACATTCTGGATTCTTCCAGAATTAGATACACTTATACCCTGAAGTCATGAATTGATCTGAGTCCCTTGTGTACAGCCTTATAAGATCTTGGAATCATGGTGAATATCCAAGATCCAAGAGAATTAATCCATCTGAAAGAGAAGGAATTGGCAGGACAAGAAAAATCACCTCATTATCAGGAGCTTCTCTGTCTTCTCTTTATGCTTTATTGAGTTGAGAATTTACTGGCATCCCTCCTTCTTATTCAAATTGGAAGAGTCTCAGTTACAACATTTCTCTTGAGGAATCTTGCCCTTCGTACTTTGCATCTATGAACACATCTCCATGGAATTACGGAGCTATAGGAGAGCGGGATTAATTTCATTTTGATCTTTGTATGTAGTACCAGGCCCACAAAGTTTCCATCAAGGTGTCATTCCTGTCTAAAGGGATGAACAGGGACTTCCATGGCAGACCAATGGCTGACTTCAACTTCCAATATGGGGGGTGAGAGTTCAATTCCTGGTTGGGGAGCTAAAATTTCACATGCCTCAAGGCCAAAAAGCCAAAACAGAAGCAGTATTATAACAAATTCAATAAACACTTTAATAAATGGTCCACACCAAAAAAAGAAAGAAAAATATTTAAAAGAAAATGAAATAAATGAATGAACAAACATTTATTCAGGTAAAGTGACATTCATTCCACCAATTATTTCCTAAGCACATTATTGCTGCAGATACCATAACAGGTATGATGATCTAGCAGTGTCCTTAAGGAACTCCAGGCCATGTGAAAGTGCTCAGAGCAAGTGACAAGGATGTGATCTGAAGTCAGTCACAATGTGTGGGAACTGTTCATGAGAACACAGTGAAATGAAAAACCAAACTATACGAGGGTAAGGACTCCCATATTTTCCCCTACCCATCCTGGCTACCCTTCAACTTCAGTGGCGTTAGTAGTGGTTTAGTCGCCAAGTCATGTCCGACTCTCGCAACCTTGTGGACTGTAACCCACCAGGCTCCTCTGTCCATGGGATTTCTCAGGCAAGCATACTGGAGTGGATTGCCATTTCCTTCTCCATCAACTTCAGTACTCTTGTAGTACTTGACTCATTACAAAGAACATATGCTCAACTTGTATATTTTTCTAAGTCCAATTGTTTGAGCTTTTTACAAGCCCAGCTTAAGTTTTATTCTCTTGGGAAAATCTTTTCAGACTTCACCAAGGTTGTGTCTTCTTTATACCTTCATTATAGTCTTCACCACTCATTTAGCAGTGACTCTAAGGCCGCCTGAAGCAGTACTTCAATCCTGCACTTGAACTTCTGTTTGCATCATACATTGTTTGTATTTTTACAACTTCCTTATAGATGTCAAACTCCTTGCAGGCAGGAACCATATGTACTCACAGAATGCTAGAAACTGAAAGAATCTAATGGTTATTTTATTCAGCTCCATCTTTTACAGAAGAGAAAACCCAGAGTCAAGGACTTGACCAGTCAGGCCCTTAAGAACATAATGAGTTAGTGAAAGAATGAAACTAAAATACAATACCAGAATGATCTGACACACTATCAGGAGACTAACAGTCCTGATCTGTCTTCCTGACATCGTCCTTGGTTCTTTCTTTTGGCTTCTAATATCCTCTCTCTCTTGAACCTAGTCCCTATAAAATGAAATAAAGCAATATTTTGTCCATAAGGAAAACTCATCCTTCTGTGTACTGTGTGTGTACATGAGTGTGTATGCCCACAGCAAAGTACAATAGAAAACTACAAGCTTAGAGTTGTACTACCTCTATATACTTTGGAATCAGATGGTCTAGTTTCAAGTCACAGATCATTTTGAGGGGCAAGGATTAATGTTGGTCATCTCCAAGTCTCAGTTTCCTTATCTGAAAGATAAAAGAATACCTGCCTCTTTTGATTTCTTACAAGATTAGACTTCTAAAACATTAGTATAATGCTTGGCATAAAGTAAATGCTCAAGATATTTACAATTATTATGAAATTAATTACTGCCTTTGCTAGGATCTTGATTTGAATAATATGAAAAGTAGAGGTTAAAACTGTAAGAAAGTTCATGATGTATTGAATCATCATGTAAACTATTCACAAACACACAATTCAAACCTCAGCATTCATTAATTATTGCTTTTAAAAAAAATGTCAAGTGACAAAAATCTTTCCTTCCATACTTTTCTAAAGCATATTCTTTAAGATACAAAATCCTTTCTTTTAAATCAGAAAGGAAGACCTCCAAAGATGCCCCTTCACTTGGCTAAACTGGTTCTCTCAGAAAACACTTCGGGGCATGTAATTTTGTTTGCAAGTTTGGAGGACATGCATCAAGGTAAAAGCACTATTCATTACATCTACTGCCCTTTCCACCTGTGTACAAAAACAGGAATCCATCAATTTCCTTCAGACCTCAACCAGTCAAGTCCCATTGGCAGCACTGAAGGTTTCTAAGGACTTTTCTTTTGTAAATGACGTCATTAAAAGCCTTGTAAGCTTCCTTCCTCCCGCATGTTGCGTCTTTCTTAAGAGCAGAACATTCAATTTATTGCTCCTTTTCTTTCCTGCTGGATAAATAAAAACTTATGGCACAAGTGTGGAAAATAACCCCCACGATCATTTTCCTTCAGCTCTGCCAAAACAAAACAAAAGGCCACCACAGAACTCAGAATGTGCAAGTCAGTTTTATAAAATTGGGATGGAATTTAGCACATATCTCGGTTACCACAGATTGTGGCAACGTTCGCTCACTGGAGATTTCTTGTCATGGACTGATGATCTTGTAGGAAGCTTTTTGTACATGCTTTTAATCTCCTACTTGAAACTCCAAACAAAACAACTCAGATATGCTCAACAGTGGTACGCTACAGAGCACTATTGGGATCAAAGGACTTGTGTATTTCTACCTGGAAGTGACGACTTTGCTAGTGTAGAATAAGAAGTGAGTGTAGAGGGGTAAAGGGAGATTATTTCTCCTCCTGCTCCAGCTTCTCCATCTCAGCCAGTTGGTGCAGGCGTCTCTTGCATGGTAGGGAAATAAGACCAGGATGTGCTCTATAAAAATGATGAGGGGCGGTAGGCGAGTTTACTCTTTGGGGGCAATTACTAATATGTAAGCAAATTTGTCATACATTTGACTACCTAAACCTTTTTGTAGTTCACCCTGAGGTCCATCCACAAGGGCAAGGACTCTCAAAAACGTGATCTGATCACTTAAATGTTTGCTAAACATACAGATTCCCAGGTCTTCCTCTTGAAAGATAGATTTGGTGGGGCACAGAAATCTGAATTTTTAAGAAGCAGTCTAGGTAAGATTTGTGGGGCTCAGATCACACTTCCCAGCATAGTATGCCAGGCATCATGTCTTCCTCTTACAAAAGTCACAAGCCCCACATCCTCATCCTTACCCTCAGCAAGCTGTCTCACTGGTTGCCAGCAATCAGACACAACAAAGTAGGTAACAGCCAGAAACTCTCCTGGGAAGATTTTTTATTTTAATGAAGGACAAAAGGGTGGTTGGTTTAGAAAAAATACCTTCACACGAAAGGCAACTATGAACCTTTCAGCAGGTGAGGGAGGGATGAAATTAGGGGGTGAGCACAGTAGTTAGTTAGGGAGGTACAGCTTACCAACGAGGGCAGGTGCAGTCCCCTCAAGCAGAACGGATGGACAGAGCGCTCAGCCCGGTTCTCTTGGTGGAACCCGGGCTGCTGTTCCTCTAGGGCAATCTGGGTCCCAGTAACCCTTAGGAAGCCACTGTGCCTGGCCCTTTGGCATTTCTACCTGTCTATCTGGGGATCACAAATTTCTCTTTCTAATTCACAAAGCCCACGCAGAAGTTGCCTCCCATCTCACAATCTACCTACCAGTGCTATGAATCAGGCCTGATTTGTTTGGCATCAGCTCTTATTGATTTCTTTTGTAGTTGCTTTTTTTTTTAAGGCTTCCCTGGGCCTTCGTGTGGCACTTAGGATCTTTGATCTTCATTGTGGCACGCGAGATCTTTAGTTGTGGCAGGTGAAATCTAGTTCCCTGATCAGGGAACGAATTCAGGCTACTTGCATTGGGAGTTTGGAGTCTTAGCCACTGGACCACCAGGGAAATCTCTACAGTTTTGTGTGTGTGTGCGTGTGTGTGTGTGTGTGTGTGTGTGTGTGTGTGTTTTAACAGTATTTCAATGCAGAATATCAGTGATCATTGGAATGTCCAGGAAAGAGAAAAAGATGGCGTCCACAGTTCTCTGCTCAACCAAGCTCTGAGCACTTGCTGTTAGATAAGTCAACTACTGAAGATTACTCCCCTGCACTGAAGACACCTAAATGCATGACTGGTTAATTCAGACTGTACAGATGTGATCTGTTGTTTTTGCTCATTAAGGCTGTAAAGAGAGTAGAGGTTTCAATCTGGTGTGCAGAAGTGCCTACCAACTCCTAGCTACTAAGTTGAGTACTCAAACGCATTAGGCAGTTTGAATCTCATAAAAGCCATGCCCTGAGTAGGAGATGTGACTCTGCCCATTTAAGAGATGAAGAAAGAGAAGTCTGGAGAGATGTAAGTGACTTGATGAAGTCGCACACCTGGAAAAGCTGAGAGATGGAATTTGTCCTTCTGACTTCAATGCTCATATTCTTCCCATTTTACCATGCTGCCTTCTCCCTTAAGCACAGTTAAAACTTATTTAATTACAAGGGATTAATTTACAAGTCCCAAGATCCTGAATTGATGGGGTGGACCCTCTATAAAAGCCTTTCATTTTAAGTACTGAAAACCTACACTACATGGGCATGTCAGAGACAGAGTTTCCCCAGAATTGTGAGTATAATTTAATCAAAACCACACTGTACCCAAAGAGCCAACAGATATTCATAAAGTGTTTAACACTCTACAGAAAGGGTATACTGCAACATAAAACCCATCCAAGCAACATGCTTAAAACCACATTTGCAAACATCATTCTCTCTTCAACCAGAGTCAGAATGACTTTTTAATTCCAGGGCATTAGTTCAAATCTGTTCTGGATTTGAACTGATGGAAAATTGTTCCCTCCTGACAGTCATTCGGCAGTCCATGTTCGTTCTTAGTAAACTGGTGTTCCCAGGAGGCAGTATTGTCTGTGCACAAACTCTGAATGCCACTGGCCTCTGCTGAACCAAACCGCAGTGTCGGGGGAAACCTGAGGAAAAAAAGTCAACTTCCTTTAAAAACATTCCCTAAGGGGACCCCATGCTTAAGGCAAAACAGATGCTCCTGAGAAACAACATCGGGTTCAGAGAAGCCTGTGTCATGCCACAAACTATCCCTTAACTTACCCCTTTGTCCAGGTTTCCCCTTTCTCCAGTCTTCTCTTCTATGTCTTAGCAGCAGCGTCCCCACACACTCACGTGCACACAGAGACCAGACATTGGTGATAAAACTTCCTCAATGTAACATCTCAGAACAATAACCAATCTCTGCATTTTGCACGAAACTGGTTGTGTGGGACGCTATCCAACAGTAACACAAACAGCTGCCTGTATCAAGCACTTAATGTGCCAGGCCCTGGGCCATGTGCTTCCTGTGGATGTGAGGATGAGGAAATGGAAGCTTACAGAGGTCATTATTTGCAGGATCACACATCTAGCAAACAGCGGTCCTAGGATACAAACCACCTTGGTCTGATTCTGAAATCCAAGCTCTAAATCCCCAGTTACACAACCTCTGATGTCACAGCACCTCTATAAGACTCCTCTGAAAAATAATCAAGTTGAGGTCCATGCCTTCTCCCTTAAGCACAGTTAAAACTTATTTAATTACAAGGGATTAATTTACAAGTCCCAAGATCCTGAATTGATGGGGTGGACCCTCTATAAAAGCCTTTCATTTTAAGTACTGAAAACCTACACTACATGGGCATGTCAGAGACAGAGTTTCCCCAGAATTGTGAGTATAATTTAATCAAAACCACACTGTACCCAAAGAGCCAACAGATATTCATAAAGTGTTTAACACTCTACAGAAAGGGTATACTGCAACATAAAACCCATCCAAGCAACATGCTTAAAACCACATTTGCAAACATCATTCTCTCTTCAACCAGAGTCAGAATGACTTTTTAATTCCAGGGCATTAGTTCAAATCTGTTCTGGATTTGAACTGATGGAAAATTGTTCCCTCCTGACAGTCATTCGGCAGTCCATGTTCGTTCTTAGTAAACTGGTGTTCCCAGGAGGCAGTATTGTCTGTGCACAAACTCTGAATGCCACTGGCCTCTGCTGAACCAAACCGCAGTGTCGGGGGAAACCTGAGGAAAAAAAGTCAACTTCCTTTAAAAACATTCCCTAAGGGGACCCCATGCTTAAGGCAAAACAGATGCTCCTGAGAAACAACATCGGGTTCAGAGAAGCCTGTGTCATGCCACAAACTATCCCTTAACTTACCCCTTTGTCCAGGTTTCCCCTTTCTCCAGTCTTCTCTTCTATGTCTTAGCAGCAGCGTCCCCACACACTCACGTGCACACAGAGACCAGACATTGGTGATAAAACTTCCTCAATGTAACATCTCAGAACAATAACCAATCTCTGCATTTTGCACGAAACTGGTTGTGTGGGACGCTATCCAACAGTAACACAAACAGCTGCCTGTATCAAGCACTTAATGTGCCAGGCCCTGGGCCATGTGCTTCCTGTGGATGTGAGGATGAGGAAATGGAAGCTTACAGAGGTCATTATTTGCAGGATCACACATCTAGCAAACAGCGGTCCTAGGATACAAACCACCTTGGTCTGATTCTGAAATCCAAGCTCTAAATCCCCAGTTACACAACCTCTGAGGTCACAGCACCTCTATAAGACTCCTCTGAAAAATGATCAAGTTGAACTAATTTGAGATTCCAGCAAGCCCCCCTCAAAAAACAAGTCCATAAGGCATTGAGGAATGTTTTTGTTTGCTTCCTTGATGTATTGTCATTGTTTGCTGGAATTTTTTTAAAAGTCTGAATTTGAATACCTCGAGCCAAGACATCCATACTTCTGGGCCCATCTATCTTCCCGCTCAGTCTCTACTCTTTGCCTGCTGCCCACTGGTCCTCTTAAGGTATTTGTTTTTAACCCCTAAGCACTCTATATCTTCAGCTTGACCATTCTGTGATGTCTATATGGTGACTGTTTCCTAGCCACGAGAGTCAGGTGGGTTTGTAGTAACTGGCAAAGTCAGAGTGTGAGATGTTGAAAGTAACTGATGGCTGTGTGATTAGACAGCAAGTTTGGACTTAAATGAAGCATAACAAATATTATTCATCTAAAGTGCCAATTATGTATGGATAAGGGGAATAGTGTGTTAAGAAGGATTCGGAGGCTGCACCCTGACTCAGCAGAGGGCCATGAGTGATTCCCAGACTCTCTTCAGCTACAGAATGCTTTCTCTGGACAAAAGCTTTTAAAGACTCTATTAGTAAAACAGATAAAAGTAAAGTTGCTCAGAATGAGGCAGAGATGGGGTGCTGAAGTGCTACCCTACTGGTTTCCTTTCACGTCTGTAGTTACTGATACACTATATTCATGGAGATCCTACAACTCCTTCGAGAATAATTTTGACAAAGAATGCTCCCCAAGGGCTTCCCCTGGTGGTACAGTGGGTAAGGACACTGCCCTGCAGTGCAAGGGGCACCGGTTCGATCCCTGGCCTGGGAAGATCCCATGTGCCGCGGAGCGGCTGGACCCATGTGTCCAATTACTGAGTCAGAGCTCTGGCGCGCGTGCGCCTAGAGACGGCGCTCTGCGACAACAGAAGCCACCGCGATGGGAGGCCCACAGGAGACAAAGAACAAAGACGGATGAAAATAGAGAAATGAAAGATCAATAGAGGGCTTCCCCTGGTGGTCCAGTGAATAAGGACACCGCCTTGCAGTACAAAGGGTGCCGGTTCGAACCCTGGCCTGGGAAGATCCCACGTGCCACGGAGTGGCTGGACTGATGTGTCCAATCACCGAGCCGGAGCTCTGGAGCGCATGCACTCCAGAGCTTGTGCTCTGCGACAACAGATGCCACCGCGATGGGAGACCCGTAGGAGCCAAAGAACAAAGACGGATGAAAACAGAGAAATGAAAGACCAATAGAAGTGGCCCGCCCGCTCCCCTCCCTCCCCAACCCGACCCCCGCCAAAAATAAATAAATAAATAAATCTTAAAAAAAAAAAAGAAAGATCAATAGAAGTGGCCCGCCCATCCTCCTCCCTCCCCACGCCACCCCACCCCCCAAAAGATAAATAAATTTAAAAAAAAAAAAAAAAAGAATGCTCCCCAAGGTTCCTTTATGCTCTGACATCGAGAGCTTTGGTAGATGACCAGCAGCACCACAAAGGAAAATACATCCCTTTAATCAACTTTCACACTGTGGCAAAATGTCAATAGGCAAAGATAGGCTCCCATTTCTATTGCTCCAGAGATGTTCACCTGGCAAGTCATACCACCACCATCTTGTCCTGTGTCCAAACTGCCTTCATCTCTCACCTGGGTGCTTGCAACTGCCTTCTAGCTGACCTCTCTACTTCACCCTTGTCCTCTGTCATCTGTACTCCATGAACACAGAGATCGAACTTCTTAAATGTCAGAACAATGTACTTCTCCACTCAAGACCTTATGATGACTTTATGTTTTGCTCTGGACAAACTTGCATGTCCTCATCACAGCTGCTTCATGAACTCTCTGGTGACATCCTTACCTATTATTTCCTCAGTTACTATGCTCTAAAGTAGTGGTTCTTCAGGTATAGACCCTGACTCCCACTTGTAGAGTCTGGAGGTCAAGGTAGCGTCCATGCTAAGTCACTTCAATCATGTCTGACTCTGCGTGACCCTATGGACTGTGGCCCATCAGGCTCCTCTGTCTATGGGATTCTCCAGGCAACAATACTGGAGTAGGTTGCCTTTTTCTATGCAGGAGATCTTCCCAATCCAGGGATTGAACCTTATCTCTTGTGTCTCCTGAATTTGCTCTTGTGGGTAAATTCTTGACCACTAGTGCCATCTGGGAAGCCCTCCCTTATACCACCCTATACAAAATAATACTAGCACTTGCACATCCTCTCTATTCTTAACCATGCTTATTTTCTCCGCATGTTAACACCATTTATAAAATACATATCTATTCATTACTTTCTTCCTCCCTCTCTAAAATGTAAGCTTCTTAGACTACTGAACAGTTTAGTTCCAGGTTGCTCAGAACTGGTAGAGAGATCTCAAGGTATGTTTGTTGACTAAATGAACAACTCAGTTTAGTTTAGTCACTCAGTCATGTCTGACTCTTTGATACCCCACAGATTTCAGCATCCCAGGCTTCCCTGTCCTTCACCATCTCCCAGAGCTTGCTCAAACTCATGTCCATCGACTCTGTGATGCCATTCAACCATCTCATCCTCTGTCATCCCCTTCTCCTTCTGCCTTCTATTTTCCCCAACATCAGGATCTTTTCCTGCTACAACTACTTCACACTATTTATTAGGACTTATGATCATAATTAGGATTTGAGAAAACAAAGTTAATAGGGAGAGCTGGATTGTCGTGCAGTGAATTGTGGTGTGTAGTGTCAAACATAATGCTTTAAGCAAGGCCAAAATTTATTCCTTTCACCTAAAATTTTGGAACTAGGTCTAGAATCCAGGTGAAAGGGTTTTACCTCGATTTGAGACTTAAATCCAGGGCCCAGACCTGATCGAACCCTGCCTGGGACATGAACCCACATGGCTGGAGCTTGAATTCCAGCCAAAACCCTGTTTGGGACTTGACCCAATGTGACTGGGGCTTGAACCTAGCCAAAACCTGGTCTGGGACTCGAACCCACGCAGCCGGGACTTAAACCAGCACTCACCCAACGTCTGGACCCACTGAGGCTCAGGTTCTTTGTGTCTCAATGCAGAAGGAATTCAGCGAGAGGCAGAGTGATAGGCAAGAAGAGGATTTATTAGGATAGGGTACTTGTAGGAGGTGCAAGTAGGCATGCAAGATAGCTCCGCTTTGCTCTCTTTCAATTGAGTGGGCAGCCATATATATAGGATGGTAGAAGACTGCTCCCCTCAAGTAGACGCAGATGCAGGACATACATCATTGGTTGCTTCTTTGCCAGCTCCTCCTTCATCAGCTGTTTATACCCAGTCAAGCCTGCTTTACTGAACAAGGAGCAGCTCTCCTGAGTTATCGTCAACTCACTGGCCTCCCAACCTTTCTCAGATGTCTCCCTTCTACCTACCATCCCCTACTAGGACTCTACAACCATCTACCTATTTTACTCTGTCCCTATCACAGGGAAGGTCTGGCAGCTCTTTTTTTCAAGGTCCTCTGGGACTCTATCATGTGGCCCTGCTTCTAGATGGATTATGGCAGGTGGAGAACCAGCCAGGTGTCTTTACTTCAAAAGAAAGTCAAGGAAAAATCTAAGAAGAAAAGTGAGGCAAAGGGTAAACATAACAGCTATTTTTAAAAAAAGATTTCCAGAAGCTGTTATGCAAGAATTCTACATATATTCGTTTTCCAGCTTTAGTCAAATGGCCATACTGGGCTGCAAATGAGTCTGAGAATTATGCATTTATTCTGGGTGGACACCTACAGAGCTAAAACACTGGAGGGTGATAACATGAAGAGAAAGGGAAGTGGGACTTCCCTAGTGGTCCCATGGCTAAGACTGCACTCTCAATACAGGGGCCCTGGGTTTAATCCCTGGTCGGGGATCTAGATGCCACATGCCTCAAGTAAGACCTGAAACAGCCAAATAAATAAATATAAATATGCTTAAATAAATAAATAGAAAGAGAAGAATATATATTTGAGGGGACTATTAACGGTCTCTTCTATAGGAAGCTATTGCTTTTGTTGTTGTTGTTCAGCCTCTCAGTCATGTCCAACTCTCTGCGATCTCATGGACTATAGCCTGCCAGGCTCTTCTGTCCATGGATTTCCCAGACAAGAATACTGAAGGGGGTTGCCATTTCCTTCTCCAAGCTATTGCTTTAGTCTGCACTCTTCTGGAAAAGGAACTCCTCCTTTACTGTTAAGAATCTTCCTTACCCTACAGCATTTCTTGTGGTCTTGGCAATTTGGTCTAGACAGTACTTCCTTTACCAGATGTAGAAATGTGACTCAGGCTGGGTGAGCCCATTGAGTGGGCCAGAGATGAGCCCATGACCCAAGCAGGGCCTGGAATGGATAAGCACTGATGGACAGAGCTTCCTTTGAGAATCATATATACATGGTAGAAGAGAAAAGCCCTTCATTCTGAGGTTGCTAAGCTGGGAATTGGTGAATCCACGACTACTAATGTCCATTTTATCTTGGCTACATGTAATAAGTCCTGTTTGCAACAGGGGGAAATGGGATTGACCCACAAAGGCAAGCAGATCCACAGGATGAAGCGAGGACATTATCTGAGTTCTTTGATCCAAGTGTGCCTGAAGCCTGATGTCTCCGGTCTCTCTTTGGCTAAGGCCCATTTTTGTTGGCTCTCTAACCCTTAAGTCCTAGAGATTGTCACACTAAGTGAAGTAAGTCAGAGAAGGACAGATATATAGCTTATATGTGGAATCTAAAGGGAAAAAAAGGTACAAATGAACTTATTTACAAAATACATAATGTAGAAAACAAACTCATGGCTACCAAGAAGGAAGGGGTGAAAGGGATAAATTGGGAGGCTGGGGTTGACACATACACACGTATACATGAACTAGAGGACTGATACGAACCTAGCATATAGCCCAGGGAACTCTATTCAATACTCTGTGAGGACCTATATGCGAAAAAAAAAATCTCAAAAAGAGTGGATATGTGTATATGGATAACTGATTCACTTGGCTGTACAGCAGAAACTAACATAGCATTATAAATCAACTATAATCAAATAAAAATTTATTTAAAAAATAAGAAATCAGAATTTTTTTTTTTACTGTAAAATAAGAGAAATTTCTGACTTAAATATGTATCACTGGTATGCTTTCTTTAGTGGGTAAAGAGTTCACCTTGCAATGCAAGGGGCACCAGTTTGATTCCTGGCCCAGGAAGATCTCACATACGGAGGAACGATGGGGCCGGTGTGTCCAATTATGAGCCAGAGCTCTGGAGCACATGCGCCCAGAACCAGTGCTCTGCAACGAGAGGCCACTGCAATGGGAGGCCCATACACGCCAAAGAATAAAGATGGACAAAAAAGAAAAAAAAATGATAAAGAAAAAAGCTGTTTTAAAATTTACTTTAAAAGCAATTAAAATTGCTATTTAATAAAGATTAATTTCTGATATGATAAAGAAAGTGAAATTCAGCACTGAGGGACCAAGGGGCCTTCCTTTTGAGAATCATATATACATGGTAGAGAAAGCCCTTCATTCTGAGGTTGCTAAGCTGGGAATTGGTGAATCCACGACTACTAATGTCCATTTTATCTTGGCTACATGTAATAAGTCCTGTTTGCAACAGGGGGAAATGGGATTGACCCACAAAGGCAAGCAGATCCACAGGATGAAGCGAGGACATTATCTGAGTTCTTTGATCCAAGTGTGCCTGAAGCCTGATGTCTCCGGTCTCTCTTTGGCTAAGGCCCATTTTTGTTGGCTCTCTAACCCTTAAGTCCTAGAGATTGTCACACTAAGTGAAGTAAGTCAGAGAAGGACAGATATATAGCTTATATGTGGAATCTAAAGGGAAAAAAAGGTACAAATGAACTTATTTACAAAATACATAATGTAGAAAACAAACTCATGGCTACCAAGAAGGAAGGGGTGAAAGGGATAAATTGGGAGGCTGGGGTTGACACATACACACGTATACATGAACTAGAGGACTGATACGAACCTAGCATATAGCCCAGGGAACTCTATTCAATACTCTGTGAGGACCTATATGCGAAAAAAAAAATCTCAAAAA